>CM052898.1:116706716-116931584 GCA_028534135.1 Potos flavus | reverse complement strand
ATGGCCACAATCGCCAAACTGTGGAAAGAGCCAAGATGCCCTTCAACAGATGAATGGATCAAGAAGATATGGTCCATATATACAATGGAATATTATGCCTCCATCAGAAAGGATGAATACCCAACTTTTGTTTCAACATGGACTGGACTGGAAGAGATTATGCTGAGTGAAATAAGTCAAGCAGAGAGAGTCAATTATCGTATTGTCTCACTTACGTGTGGAGCATAGGAAAAACATGGAGGACATTGTGAGAGGGAAGGGAGGGGTGAACTGGAGGAAATCGGAGGGGTGATGAACCATGAGAGCCTGTGAACTCTGTGAACTCTGAGCAACAGACTGAGGGTTTTGGAGGGGAGGGGGGTGAGGGGTTGGGCGAGCCTGGTGGTAGGTACTGAGGAGGGCACGTATTCCATGGAGCACTGGGTGTTGTACATGAACAATGAATCTTGTAACACTGAAAAAATAAAAGTATTTGGGGGAAAAGAAAAAAAAGCCTCTGCCTTCGGCTCAAGTCATGATTTCAGGGTCCTGGGATCGAGCCCCGCAGTGGGCTCTCTGCTCAGCATGGAGCCTTCTTCCCCTTCTCTCTCTGCCTACTTGTGATCTCTCTCTCCCTGTCAAATAAATAAATAAAATCTAAACAAAACAAAACAAAAAAACTAACTTGATGGTGTTAAGGAGTGCATCTTAATTTGGAAAAACTAAGGAAGGACACAGAATCAATGACAATAGAGATAATGGTTCTTTGTGGAGAGCAGCAGAGGGTAGTGATCGAAAGGGAAACAGTTTTTGTGGTGATGACAATGTTCTTTTTCTTGACTCAGGTGGCAGTTACATGGTGTTTGTTTTTTGATAAATCATTAAATTCCATGTCTTGTTTTATTCATGCTTCTTTACATAGGTTTTATTCCCCAGCTTAAAAAAATTTTAAGGAATATTCATTTCTATAGCACATAAAATCATATCATGTCATATGAATCCCATCTTTTGAAAGGCAGCCAATATTTCTTTAGTTGACTCACATCTTTTTATTTATTTATTTTCCATAACTGGAATTACTTATGTCATATAGAAGGTACCTAATAAATACTGAAATAAACATTAGCTTTTAAATTAAAAACTGTTCATTTATGAATAACTTAAAATTATCTCATATACCACCAGTGGTTATTTGGGAAGCCATACACCAGGGTTAGATTATCTGTTTTAATTTGTCTTTTTTCTCAACTTTATTCTTATCAATGACCAGAGTCACAAAATGTTTCTACCAAAAATGAGCCTGTCTTTACTGGTCTAGGACTCTGGCCTCCTTGGCTTAAGGGCCACATGGAAAGACCATCCCCACTACCATTAAAGCCTGGCTCTAACTCTGGCCCAAAGACCTCAAGCCAGGTCTGTAACTTGTCCTGCTCATGGAGAGGGGAGATCACAAAGATAAACCCACCAGGTAAGAGGGAACAGTTTAAGACATCATCTTTGAAAGATGGTTAGTATTACTTTTAGTCTGTTTTCCATAACAAAAGAACCACATCTTTAGTTTTTGTATAGTTCCAGATAGCATTGCATATTTGGAAATTTCAAGTGACCTGGAGAATACTTTGAAAAATCAACTGAGGTCAAGCTATTGTAATAGCACAAATGCTTTATCATCACCCTCTAGCCCACTGGCCTTTGCTTACTTTGTTTCTCTCTTAGAATAACCACAGGAAGCAATTTGCTCAAATTTCAAGGTTGAGCCTTGACTTAGTTGCTTTACATGGGTTCTTGAAATGGATTGACATTGGCAGTAAGTTTATTCTGCATGCTACTGTTGCATGCATCTCCTACCTTAATAGGATCTTCTCCTAATCACAAAAAATATAGTTTTGGGCCGAGAAGTAAGTAGCCATTCTTGAATTGATATTCTGTCTCTCTCCCTCCCTCTCTCTCACACACACACATTTACACAAATAGATTACCATTTATACTTAAAAAACTAATATACTAATTTTTAGCATACAAATCAGAAACATATCTACAAGTAACTCAAAATGAAAAGTAAGCACCTGAACTCTGTCATACTTCCAGAAAACAATCCTATATTTTATACCAACCAATAATGTATTAATTGACTAATACATGTATATTTAGTACCAGTACTGTTAACGTATTTTTGAAGATTAGAAAATATAAAATATACTACATGGTTTCAATGTGTTTACAACCTTCACAAGAGGGAAACACTAACACCAAGATTATGTTCTATAATTATGCAATATATTTTATAGGGAAGACTACATGTGTTATACTATTATGACTAATTAAAATATTGGCAATATTTGCCCTATTCCTCAGAAAGAGGCATTTAATTTTCCCTATTCTTTAGGCAAGGGTTAGGGAATTTTTTTTTTAAGATTTTATTTATTTATTTGACACAGAGAGATACAGCAAGAGAAGGAACATGGAAGCAGGAGGAGTGGGATAGGAAGAAGCAGGCTTCCCACAGAGCAGGGAGCCCAATGCAGGGCTCAATCCCAGGACCCTGGGATCATGACCTGAGCTGAAGGCAGCCACTTAAAGGCTGAGCCACCCAGGCACCCGAAGGGTTAGGGATTTTAAGTGATTTGCCAAATATTAGAAAGTGGTAAAGCCAAGACTGAAACCAGAATTTCTGAATGTAAACCTCATGCTTTTTTTCAATGTGCTCTCACAAGTCTTTGCATGGTGTTGAACACATAGTAGGTACACAGCAATTGGTTGAAGATTTAAAAACACATAAAATGCTCACTTTCAAATAAGAACAAACAAAATCTATACAAGGCAGATTGATTCATGTAGTTGACTAGAAATGGAGGGTATTAATGCCTCATTTTGGGTTCCTCCATAAGCAGAGTCTGAGACAAGGAGTTGGGTGAATATTTATTTGGGAAGTGGGCCAAGGAAGCTAGATTGATGAACAGGGAGAGTGCTAGATGAGAAGGAATATAAAGGCTTAGTATCAAATTTACAGCTGCGGAAAACAGGCTTAATTTACCAAATCGTCTAAAAATTGATCAGAATGTCTCAAAGATGGGAGGCCGATACATTCATAGGCTCCTTTCATTCACTGGTTGAGGGTTCCCTAAAGGCAATAAAAGCTTGCACTTCTCTGTCTATAGTTTAACTAGAAAATTCCCAGGTGGAGAGGAGCCTAAGACAGAAAGCAGAAGGCAAGCACTTGAACTGAACTGTCTATTCCAGTCGCAGCTGAAATCAGAGGTTGGCCAATGAATTGTATATGATATACTAGAGGTATGTGCTATATTATAGCATGTTATCCATATTGGCTTTCTAAAGATTTTAAGAATATCTTCTAAGAACATGCAAGAGCAATAGTTCTACCTCTTAATATCTAATCAAATAGCACTGACATGTTTTGCTCTGTGTGTCAAAAAATTTGACCAATTTTGATAAAATTTACTAAAAGACACTCTACCTTAAGTTTAATTTGTGGCTTAATTTGAAACAAAATGGAAGCCAATCCACTTAACATGTGGGACTCTCTCAAATTTGAATAAACTTGAATAAATTTTAATGAAATTTGCTACAAGTGTGTATTTATTCCTTTCATGTTTATAGAACACCTGTTCTGAAACAGGGTATTTACAATGCTGAATCTGACATCAATCCTACCTTCAATTAGTTTAGAGTCATTTGGATTCATCACATCATGAGACATTATTGGGCATTACTGATTCCATAGAAACTGGCAAAGGAAGGATACTGGGGTGGGCCAGATGCTTAGAGGACAGATTCAGTTAAAAGGTTGGAGGAGTCCAGGCTACCAGAGAGAAGAGGACCTCTGGAGAGAACAGTAACAAGTAACAGATGATGGATGAGCCAGATAAGTACAATACAAAACAACAGGGATGACAGAAGGAGTTAGAAGCCTTGCAACAAATTATACAGAGCAACATGCTAAAAAAGGCAGGCAGGCAGCTGTTAGGTATCAGCAGGTAGCAGGTCTGGAGGCTGGGCAGGTTACCAAGAATATGACTCAGGCACAGGGATCAAGAATGCTTTTAAACTCATAAGAGCATTTCAAGTTGTTGGAAGCTATACCACAGGGACAAAAATCTTAGTGTATTTCTCTCTCAAGCTACATGTCAATGATGGGTTGGCTGGGATCTCCACTCTATATAGTCCTTACTCTAGGATCAGGCTGATAGAGGAGCCACCATCTGGAGAATTACCAGTTGCCATGATGGGGGGTAGGTGGAGGAAAAGTGGGTTGAATTATACACCAGGCCTAAATCTTCATTCTGGAAGTGACTTATACTACTTCTGCCCACATTCAATAGGCCAAAGTGAGTCATATGGCCAGACCTAACTTCAAAGGGACTGGGAAAATAGTATCTCTCTATGAGATACTTATGAAAAGGCAAAGGACTAATACACAAGTCTTACGGAAAAGGAAAGGGTGAACAGATACATATACATATATAACAAACACAGATTTCAATCAATAAAAACATAATGTTTAGATGGGTTCTGAATGTGTTGTGAACTAAAATGTGTTTTAAAATATTAACAAAATGAAATACATTTCTCAGCAGTGTCTTTTATCAGAGACCCCTTGCCTTCCTCTTAAAGACCATATATCTTACAAGTTCACTCTATATTCAGAAAGTACCAGGCCCAAACTAAAACATCATTCTAGAATTGTTAACTCTAGGGCGCCCGGCTGGCTCAGTTGGTTAAGCGTCTGCCTTTGGCTGAGGTCTGATCCCAGGGTCCTGGGATAGAGTCCCACATCAGGCTCCATGCTCAGCGGGGAGCCTGCTTCTCCCTCTCCCTCAGCACTGCTGGTCTGCCTACTTGTGATCTCTATCTCTGTGTCAAATAAATAAATAAATAAGTCTTAAAAAAAATAGACTTGTCAACTCTAGGTCAACATATCTGCAAGGAACAGATACCTTCCTTGAAGGGAAAGGCAAAAGGGAGACTGCTTACAGAACCTCGCTGGTGAGAATGCAAGGAGGGAGCCTAGATAGGTTTGGGGATTGAACACAAACCAAGGGGCCACATTGAAAGGGATGGTCCTAAAGGGTTTTTCTTTTCTGATTCTTTCACTGTTCAGCACTTTGAAATATGTAGTCCTTAATTCTTAGTGCAGAGAAGTCAAGGAAATTAAGCCTTAGGCTCATAATATTTAGGCTTGGCTATGATCACAAGATGCAAAAATGTCAAATTCAGAATGTTTCATCTTGTTATTCTCATTCTATTCTACATCCCTATATATTTTTAAATATTTTTTTTTTAAAACCCCAAGCATACAAGTAAAATAAAGCAGAATTGGGGTTGCAAAAAGACAAATCCACCACCTCTTAGATGTTTTTATGTTTTGTTTTGTTTTGTTTTGTTTTTTTCTAGACCTATATCTTCTTGCCTTATTTCCTCTTGTTGGGTTTCAGCAGCATTGGCTGCCCTTTCCACTAAGAGATCTAAACAATAAGTATGTTTATAAAAATGCTCCAGGTCCTAGAAAGGCCTTTTCTGTTTGTTAAAATACTGACACATCTATCCCTTCCCAGCCCTTCCAGAAACAGTACAAGACTGATAAATGGGTTTATACCTATCAATGCCTGAGTCTTGCGATGATCCTTATATTCATCATGCTTTTTGGACATACAAATTGTCAAGCTCCATGAATTTGTCTCTTTTCACATCTTCCTTAATCTTTTTCCTCCTAACTTTTAGTATAGTTAAATAAATTCTTGTTTCTTAAAAGTTTCTGATTTTGTCAGAATGGCTAAAATTAACAACACAAGAAACAACAGGTGTTGGCGAGGATGTGCTGAAAGAGTGGGAATGCAATCTGGTACGGTCATTCTGGAGAACAGTTTGGAGGTTCCTCAACAAGTTAAAAATAGATCTACCCTATGATTCAGCAATTTCACTACTAGGTATTTACCCAAAAGGATACAAAAATACAGATTCAAAGGGATACATACACCTTGATGTTTATAGCAGCATTATCAATAGCTAAACTATGGAGGGAGCCCAAATGTCCACTGACTGATGAATGGATAAAGAAGGTGTGGTGTATATATATGTACAATAGAACATCATTCAGCTACCAAAAAGAAATGAAATTTTGCCATTTGCAACAACGTTGAAGAACTAGAAGGTATTATGCTAAGCGAAATAAGTCAGTCAGAGAATGACAAATATCATATGCCTTCACTAATATGTGGAATTTAAGAAACGAAACAGATGAATATATGGGAAGGGGAAAATTTAAAAAAAGGAGGAAAATAAGCCATAAGTGACTCTTAATTATAGAGAACAAACTGAGGCTTGATGGAGGGATGTAAGGGGGAGATGGGCTAGATGGGTGATGAGTATTAAAGAGGGCACTTGTGATGAGCACTGGGTGTTGTAAGTGATGAGTCACTGAATTATACTCCAGAAACCAATACTGCACTATATATTAATTAATAAAATTTTTAAAAGGAAGGAAGGAAGGAAGGAAGGAAGGAAGGAAGGAAGGAAGGAAGGAAGGAAGGAAGGAAGGAAGGAAGGAAAGAAGGAAGGAAGGAGGGAAGGAAGGAAGGAAGGGAGGGAGGAAGGAAACTGAGAAGAGCATGCTTAGATTATGAGATTTTGTTTGGGAAGCTTTTTTGAATTTTCTTTTATTCAAGTAATCCAGAAAAATTGTCTCAGAAGTCCAATTTATGACATGTAAAATTATTTTTATACAGAACTACCACTTTTTGGAGAAGTCTTCACCATAAAGAATTAATTTTTTTAAAGATTTTATTTATTTATTTGAGAAAGGGAGAGTACAGAGGGAGAGTGAGAGGGAGAAGAAGACTCCCACTGAGCAGAGAGTCCAAGGTGGGGCTCGATCCCAGGACCCTGAGATCACGACCCGAGCCAAAGGCAGATGCATAACCAACTGAGCCACCCAAGCACCCTAATCCATAAACAATTAATTTCTTAGGTGTGAAGATTAAGATGAAAACACTACCCATTTTCCATGAAGTAAAAGGAAAATATAAATTGTAATTTATTAAAAAAAAAAAAAAACACCTTTCTGGTGTTTTTGGCTCTTATGGCAATGTGTAATCAGATTCTTTTTCCACTTCTCTGTCTTCATCAATGACTTCTTTTCTTATCCTGATTATCTAAAAGGGTAAGCCATTCTTTAAGGGTCTGTTCTGAGTCATCTTTTCTTTCCCTACATTTTCTCCCTGGACCACATCATCTCTCCCCAGGATTCAAATATGGCCTCTATGTAAAAGGCATTGAAACTGGTACTGATCTTGACTTCTCTCCAGAACATAAGATGTTTCCACCCACCTTTGAGTATAACACACACACACACACACACACACACACACACACACACACACACATTTTTTAAAAATGCAGCAAGTTCTCAGGGCAAAACTCTCTACTGAATAAATTCCTAACTCCACTACACACTGTAAAGACTTGTGATCCTACTCCAATCTAATTTCCACCCAATTCCTGTTCTATTCCACATCAAGCATCCTATACTCTAGTGAAACAGAGCTCCTCACTGTTCTCCTTACAATACCAATTCATTCCCCTCTGCATGCTCACCTTATTTCCACACCCTACTCAGACTTTAATGGGAATGGTTTACAAGATAATTTCACAAACTTCAAGACTACACAAAATGAAACCAGATGTAAATAGATCTTGAAAGGAAGTTACCCGCAGCAGTCAGGAAATTCACTTTTGTTAAGAATGTTGGCAGAACCTCAAGCCTGTTCAAAACAAAACTCGTTTTCTCTTTGATGCTCATATCTTTGCACTCTACTTGGTTTCCAGAGAGGTAATTTTCTCTTCTTCATTTTCAAGTTCTTCATACATTCACCGCCTGCTCAGCCTTTCTATACTATTTCCCAGGAAATAATCGAGCTTTCTCTTTCTCTTTTTAAGGGGCTAGTAAGAGGCCATTACTTCTGTTCCTCCTTTTCTCTCCATCTCCCTCCTCTCCAATCTCATTCATCATTTTATTCTATACAAAAAACACTGGTACACAGTAGTCATCTGTAGCAACCACAATGAATTTTATTTCCCTACCTTGTTTTTCCCTAGCCTATGGCTAAATAAACGTTGACATAACACTCAGATTAGATATCAGAGGCATCCTCTAATATAACATATGTATGAGTGCACATGCGCACGTGCAAACACACATAGACACACACAGACACATACGCAATGTTTGGAACTTTTAAGTTACTAGCTAACTCTAGACTCACATTTTTATTTTTGGTCTGTTCTCCCCAGATTAGCTAGTTCATGACCCATGAAACCACTCTGAGCAGAGCCACCAAGGGAAGTTATCTTGATCTCATCGTCATTTCTCAGGAAAAAAAAAAATCAGAGTGTATGTGAGAAGGCCAAAGGTCCAGGATGTGGAAGAGGATTCACTGCAGTAAAGTCTTCAAAGGAGAGAATAGGGTGATAATGTTACCTCCATTTTTTTATCCTTTTGTTGATTTCCTTTTGGACCTGTCAAATGAGGTGCTGGGATAAGCCCTCTCCTTCTTAGAGCTCAACAATCGAAGTCAAGATTCTACAAACACCCCCAGAATAAAGGAGATAAAGCCCAATGGGGACAATGTAAGGAAGAAAGTAGTGCAGGGCTTATGGATTCCATTACTGGATACAGCCCAACTTGGACAATGAACTGCAGCTTTATGACTACAATAGCACCCTCCTTTTTCTACCTCTGGGTGATGAAAGGCTCCAAGCTTAGATGTCTGCAAAATGAGTAAACAAGGCTGACTGCACTCAAGTTACACTGTGTTTATGAGTTAGAATAGGTATGCAACAAGCCATGAATCATGGGCTCTGATTATAATAAAACATGCTATCATCCACATTTCTACAAAGCAGGAGAGAGGTTTGATAATATATTAGGGTGTGATAGAAAACAAGAACTGGGAAGGCAGGCAGTCCAAGATTTCAACCTTACTCTTGTCACCTAAGAGCTTAATAACCTCAGACAAGATAATTTAACATCTCTGACCTTCAGTTTCTTGGTTTAGAAAAACCAAAGGCAAGAATACATATTTCATATGGTAGTTGTGAGGGTGAAATGAAATGACATAAATGAAAGTGACTGGTGCAATGTAAGAAACATGGTGGTGCTCATTAGCTGTTTTCCCTCCCCTCTCCACACTTGCCCTCCACTGTCTTCCCTATTGTACTACTGCTATCATGAGTGGGGAAGCCAGGTGACAGCTATCCTCCTGGCAAGGAACTGGTGAGGATTAAAGAGATAACATAAGTATCCAGCACAAGGCTTGGCCTTAATCACTGAGCATATATTATCCTTGTTATCCTTCAAAAGGTGAGCTGATTTTGGCCTCTGGGCATCTAATACCTAACAACTGCCCCCAGATTTAGAGAACTAAAGTTAGTAATGATCCTCTAGCCCCTTACTACTCAAAGTGTGGTGTGTAGACTCACAGCATAAACATTATCTGGTAAATTGTTAGAAATGCAAACTCACAACTCCACCTCAGAACTACTAAAATAAAATCTGCATTTTCACAATCCCCAAGTATATGCACCTTTACAGGTTGAGATGCATTACCCTAGCCAAAACTCTGGAACCCCTGTACGAATTAAAAGCAAGCAAAATGCTTCCTATTTAACTGTAAAATGCAAAAGTTCATATATTGGAACTGAGTAGACAAACTCCACTTTCTTATTTTAATGTCTACTTTGCATCAAGGGTGAACACTGCTGACACTAATGCTGGATTGTAGAAATGTTGGTACATTTAGGAGATAAGGTGCTGTGGGTAGTGGTTTGGATCACAGCGTTGACTTGGTTGCACAAATATGAATTTAAATCTTAGTTCCACTAATCATTAGCTGTGTGAATTGGAGCAGTTCCTCATCTACAATGTGGAGTTGATAATAATACCTACAGTTTTTGTGGGGATTAAATGAAATTATGATTATAGAGGGCCTAGCACATAGTAAGCCCTCAGAGTGGACAGACAGTATGTATGAAATGATATGAAAGGAAAGGGCTTCTGAATGTTCAGACTTCAAAACATAGATCGAATGTAGCTACTGCATTGGTCCACTACTAGGGCACAGAGGAACTCCATTTAGGGAGAATTTGAGCAGGACCTTCAGCTTTCACAGGATAAGGGAATCTCCCCTGATCCATTCACAGAGATCACCTATGCTCAAAGTTCTGTTCTCACAGGTTGTTCAAGAAGGAACTGATAACCAGCCTCTGAAAATTCATCCAAATCCTGTTAGACACCCGCGAAAGTTAGAGGGGGAAGTTGGAGATATGTTATTTTCACCTTTTCTTCAAAGTTTTCTAAGTTCTATATTTGATTTAAATTTTATCTCCTAGGGGTACCTGGGTGGCTCAGTCATTAGGCGTCTGCCTTTGGCTCAGGTTGGTCCTGGGATCAAGCCCCACATCGGGAGGCCTGCTTCTCCCTCTCCCACTCCCCCTGCTTGTGTTCCCTCTCTGTCTCTCTCTCCATCAAATAAATAAATAAAAATTAAAAATAAATAAATAAATAAATAAATTTTATCTCCAGAAAATTTTATAAGGCCCAATCATCTCACCCTCCTGCTTATACTCCCAAGTACAATTACTTATTCTTTCATATTGATTATTCTTACTCAATTATTCTTTCATATTGATGAATACAATTCCTATTCAGTTAATATTGGTTCCCCCCAAGGGTTGACATAAGACAGAACCACATTAACTAGCAAGTATTAAGTTGACCAGTGATAAAGTTTAACCAATAAATTCTTTAAGAGGTTAGAAGAAAAAAATTGTCTCTCCATAAAATACACATATCTCTTTTGTCAGATAATAATAATTACATAACTAATCATGTATACTTTTTTAATTGGTTGCTAAGGTGTTCTTAGGTAAATAAGCTAATTCATGGTAGCATTATTAGCTCAAGTGATTTGTGTATTTGCTATAAAATTATACTGACAGACATAAAGTAGATTTGAATAAACAGAGGTACTATATTGTTGGATGACAAAATTCGATACTATAAAGATACCCATTATCTCTAAATTATTCATAAAATTTAACAAAATCTATTTAAATTTCTGGGGGATATTTTTTAAAAGTTCATAAAATAATAAAGAATGTCCAGAAAAAAAAATTTTTAAATGAGGTACAGTGGCTTCTTTCAAAATAATATAATAATAATATTAACTGTAAGGGTGTAATATTACTGTCAGAATTGGCTCCATGGAATTCAAGAAACATATTTGAGTATATTTAAGAAATTACCATACCAATAAGTACAATTTCTAATTGGTAGATGAAAGAATCACTCAATAAATGTTATTGAATAACCAACTCTAAGTGGAGAAAAAAATAAAGTTCGATTTCTTCCTCACACCTTACATAAAAGTAACTGCTAGATGGATTAAAGATTTAAATATAAAATGTGAAAATATGATAATACTTTCAAATGTAGATGAATTCTTATACATAATCTTGAGGTGTGGACAGATAGTTCAATCATACCAGTGAGGAGAAAATAAAGAAAAATATTGACATCTCACTACATTAACATTGGACACTTCTAACTGAGAAAAACACAATGAAACAAAAGGCAAATGTTAAATTAAGAAAAAAAATACTAAAAATCCACATAGACAAAGGGTTACTAACCACATATAAAGTGGCTTAGGAAAAAAATGAACTACCTGATAGAAAAATATTAAATGAGTAATAATATACAATCCACAAAAGAATATAAAATGGCCAATAAACAGATTTTTAAAGCTTCTCTCTCATACTAATCAAAGAGATACAGATCAAACAAGACTTTTTAAAAATTTTGTTATTTTTAAAGATTTTATTTATTTATTTACTTGAGAGAGAGAGCAAGCAGAGGGGCAGAGGGAGAGGAGAGAGAGAATCCCAAGCAGACTCCCTGCTGAGCATAGAGCCCAACTCGGGGCTCCATTTCATGGACCCTGAGATCATGACCTGAGTCAAAACCAGCATCAGTTGCTTAACTGACTGAGCCACCCAGATGCCCCCACGCAAGACTTAAAAAAAAAAAAAAAAAAACTTTTCAGACTGTAATTAAGAATTTGGGGAAGAAAAAGAAACAGAAAAAATACATAGAAGAAAATGGAAAAGTTATCAATGAACTAATTAATAGCAGTACTAATAGTAAAAATGCATACTCATGAGTAGAGATTCAAAAATTATAAATAAAAATACCATATTCACTCTTCTCTAGATGATTTAAATATTCTATGTTTTCTTTGGGCATTATTTTTTCATTAAGTTTTACTTTTTTTTAAGATTTTATTTATTTATTTGACAGAGAGAGAGAGACAGCAAGAGAAGGAATACAAGCAAGGGGAGTGGGAGAGGGAGAAGCAGGCCTCACGTGGAGCAGGGAGCTCAATGCGGGGCTCGATCCCAGGACCCTGGAATCATGACCTGAGCCGAAGGCAGATGCTTAACGACTGAGCCACCCAGGTGCCCCTTTTCATTAAGTTTTAAAATAAAAACTATATGCTTAAGGTGTACAACAAAATCTGATGTACATTTACATAGTAAAATGATTACTACAGTCAAGCTAATTAATATATTATCACCTCACACAGTTACAATTTTTGTGTGCATCAAGAGTACACAGGAAATCAACACTCTTATCAATACTGTTCAATATAATATTATTAAGGATAGCCATTATGCCTGCACATTAGATCTCTAGACTTATTCATCCTACACAAGACAAAAAATAAGAAGTGTTGTACATACAGTTTGTAGCCTTTATCTAATATCTTTCCATTTCCTCCACCTCCCCCACAGCCCCTGGTAACTATTATTCTACTCTCTCTGCCTCTATAAGTTTGACCTTTTCTTTAGATTCCACATTTAAGTAAGAACATAGTGTTTGTCTTTCTCTGTCTGGCTTTTTTCACTGAGCATAATGTCCTCCAGGTTCATCCATTTTGTTGCAAATGGTAGGATTTCCTTCTTTCTCATGGCTGAGTAATATTCCACTGTATATATATATATGCTACATCTTCTTTACCCATTCATCCCATGATGAATACTTAGGTTGTTTCCCTGTCTTGGCTATCGTAAATAATGCTGCAAAGAACACGAGAATGCAGGTATCTCTTCAAGATACTGATTTTGCTTTCTTTGAATATATACCCAGAAGTGGGATTACTGGGTCATATGATAGTTCTGTTTTTTAATTTTTTGAGGGACCTCCACATTGTTTTCTGTAATGACTGTACAAATTTACAGTCCCACTAACAGTGTCGTATTCTTGTCAACATTTGTTATCTTTTGTCTTTATGATAATAAACATTTGAGAGGTATGAGGTGATACCTCATTAGGGTTTTGATTTGCATTTCCCTGATGATTGGTTAGGTTGAGCACCCTTTTATATACCTATTGGCTATCTGTATGTCATCTTTTTGAGAAATGTCTATTCAGGTCCTTTGCCCATTTTTAAAATTTGGTTATTTGTTTTCTTGTTACTAAGTTGTTTGAGTTCCTTATATATTCTGCATGTTAACCCTTTATCAGATACACGGTTTGCAAATATTTTCCCATTCCATCAGCTATATCTTCATTCTTTTGATTTTTGTTTTGTTTTGTTTGCTGTGCAGAAGCTTTTTAGTTTGATGCAATCCTATTTCTCTATTTTGCTTTTGTTGCCTGTACTTTTGGGGGTCATATCCAAAAATCATTTCACAGACCAATGTCAAGAATCTTTTTCCCTTTTTTTCTCCTTACAGTTTTATGGCTTCAGTTCTTCTGTTTAAAGCATTAAACCATTCTCAGTTGATTTTTAAAATTTTTTTTATTAATATATAATGTATTATTTGCTTCAGGGGTACAGGTCTGTGAATTAGCAGTCTTACACAATTCATAGCACTCACCATAGCACATACCCTCCCCAATGTCCATTTTCAGTTGATTTTATGTGAAGTGAGATAAGGGTCTGATTACATTCTTCTGTGTGTGGAAAACCAGTTTTCCCAGCACCATTTATTGAAGAAACTGTCCTTTCCTTATTGTGTGTTCCTGGCACGTTTGTCAAAAATCAACTGACCATAGATGCATGAATTAATTTCTGGGCTCTCTATTCTGTTCCATTGGTCTATATATCTGTTACTATGAAAGTACCAACCATCAACTATGCTGCTTTGGTTATTATACCTTTGCAGTATATTTTTAAATCAGGTAGGGTGATGTCTCCAACTTTGTTTTTGTTTTTTTTGCTCAAGATTGCTTTGGCTATTCACAGTTGCGTGTGTGTGTGTGTGTGTGTGTGTGTGTGTGTGTGTGTGTTTCCTATTAATTTTAGGATTTTTTTTCTATTTACTTAAAAAAAGTCATTAGAATTTTTATAGAGATTGCATTGACTCTGTAGATCACTTTGGATAAAATTTTCATTTTTATTAATATGGAATTGAATCAGTACAATTTTAATTTCTAAATTTTAATTTTATTATCACCCTTTTTCCATTTATATATCTGTGTTTACCAATTATTTTTCCTTAATCAACATAGACTTAAGTTTATTTATTTGGCCTTTCAAAAAATGTATTCTAGGATTATACACTCAACCATTTTTCTCATTTCTATTTCAACAATTTCTACTTTATTCTTCATTAATGTCTGTCCTTTCTCATGCCTCTTTGGTTGCTTTTAAATTGTTTATCAAATGCTTAGTTCACGTATTGATTCTTCCTTCTTTAATAATAAAGGCACTTAAATTTATGAATTTTCCTCTGTATGAATTTATAGCTGCATCCTATACATTTTGATATATAGTGATTTCATCAATTCCTGAAGTTTTTAGTTCTTCTTTGAAAAATATTTTTAAATATATTATTTAGTCTTTATGTGGCTTAATATTGTTCATTTTTCATTTTTAGATTTTTTGCATCATTGTCAAAGTAAAAGTATTCATAGTTTTTCTGGCATTTATTTAAGCTTTCTTTGCATCCTAGGATATAAGCAACCTCTGCAACTTTCTTCTCATGTTTGAAAAATAGACACTCTTTGTTACTAGAGTATTAAGTTCATACATATTTAAACAAGGTTATCAGTGATAGTGTTATCTTCTCTGTCTTTTGTCTTATTAGTCAAAGTCTCAAAAAGTATGCAAAAGCCTTCTACTATAATTGTGGTTTTTTAAACTCAGAATTTCTAAATTTATTGTTTTATGTATTTCAATATAATGCTAGTGAATGCACAGAGGCATCACTGCTACAGCTTCTTTGTAAAACATATTTCAACAATGTAAAATATGAGCCTTTTGAGTGAGGGATGATGGCAGAGTAGGAAGATCATGAGCTCACTCCCACATATGCACCAAGGCAACAACTACATATAATGCCACTCACTCAAACAACCTGCAGATAATCAGAACAGATCTTCCACTGTTAAAGACGTAAAGAAAAAGCCACATCAAGAAGAGTAGGAGGGGTAGAGATGAGATCAGAAA
Organism: Potos flavus; assembly: GCA_028534135.1. Taxonomy (NCBI): domain Eukaryota; kingdom Metazoa; phylum Chordata; class Mammalia; order Carnivora; family Procyonidae; genus Potos; species Potos flavus. The sequence continues at coordinate 116,916,075 of CM052898.1, read as the reverse complement.
CCAAACCCCCATGTAGCAACGCACAAGTGGGAGGGCTATCACAGCCACGGAGGGTCCTCCCTAAGGAGCAAGGGCATCAGGACTTACCCCTGGCTCTGGGGGCATACAATGATATAAGAGCCCCCATAATACCTGGCTTTGAAAATCAGTGAAACTTAACTCCGGAGTGCCAGATGGCAATAGAAAACCAAGACTCTGCTCTTAAAGGGCCAGCATACTATATCACTCAGCCCGAGATCCAGCACAGAAGGAACAGTTTGAAAAGAACCTGAATTATACATGAAAACAATTTATTGACTAATTTCAAGGTGTGTTCTGGAGGGGAAGGGATCTCTAGGAGCTTTCTCTGGGAAAGAAAATACTCGTAGGTGTCATTTTTCTTGCCCTCATTCAGCCTAGTTTGCCAAATGCTTGCAGGAGCTAGTTCTGACACTATTTACCTTGTTAGCACTGCTTGCCCCACCACTGCTTGCCCCGTGGACCCACCTCAGCAGGCAACCCTTAAAGCAGGTCCTGTCCCACCATACCTGGTGGACAGCTTTAATCAAAATCAGCATGTCCCCAAAGTGACTATTACCCCACCACACTTGGCAAGCAGCCCCAGCTGGGACCTGCACCCCTCCAAGGCAACTCCTGCCCTGGGGAAAAGGGAGCAGCCTTACCCAACAGCACACCCACAGCAGGTGCCATTGGGCCTCTCAGCCAGCAGTTCTAGAGGCTGGCCCCACCCACCAGCATGCCTGTAGCAACTACAGCCAAACCTCTCAGCGAGCCATGCTGGGCCTATCACCAGCCCTGCTCACTACTGCACCTCAATTAGTTGTAGCCTGTCATTGTAGATAGCCTGGCTGAGGGCCAGCCCTATCCACCAGCATGCCCACAGTAGTCATAGCTCAGTCACAACAGGAGGGCGCACAAAACCCACATATAGGACACAAATGGAGCATCTAAGTCTGGTAACAGGAGGGAAGGTTTGCTCCACTGGACCCCAGAGGACACCTTCTATGTAAGGCTACTACTTTCAAGATCAGGAGATGTGGCACATCCACCTAATTCACAGAAACAAACACAGAGAGTGAGACAAAATGAGGAGAAAGAGAAATATGTTTCAAATGAAAGAATAAGACAAAACCTCAGAACAAGAACTAAACAAACCAGAGATAAACAATCTACCTGATATATAATTCAAAGTAATAGTCAATAAGATGTTCACTGGACTTGAGATAAAAGTGGATGAATTCCATGAGAACTTCAACAAAGAGACAGAAGATATAAAAAAGAACTAATCAAAGCTAAAAGAACACAATAACTAAAATGAGAAATACACTAGAGGAAATCAACAGATCAGCAGATGCAGAAGAACAGATTAGTAATCTGGAAAGTACCCAAGATGAACAGAAAAAAAAAGTAAGTACCCCCCCCCCCAAAAAAAAAAGAAAGTACCCAAGATGAACAGAAAAAAAAAAGAAAAGAGAAAGAGAAAATTTTTAAATGATGTTAGGTTAAAGGACCTCTGGGACAACATCCAGTGTAACATTCACATTATAGGGGTCCCAAAAGGATTAGAGAAAGAGAAAGGGGCAGAAAATTTATTTGAAAAATAGCTGAAAACTTCCCTAATCTGGGGAAGGAAACAGACATCCAGGTCCAGGAAGTACAGAGAGTCCCAAAAAACATAAGCCCAAGGAAATCTACAACATGACACATAATAATTAAAATGTCCCAAAATAAAGATAAAGAGAGAATCTTAAAAGCAGCAAGAAAAAAGCTAATAGTTAATATAAGGGAAATCCAAAACAATGGGATATTACTCGGCCATAAAAAAAAAAATGAGATCTTGCTATTTGTGACTACATGGATGGACCTAGAGGATATTATGGTATGTGAAATAAGTCAGAAAAAGACAAATACCATATGACTTCATTTATATGCGGAATCTAAAAAATAAAACATGAACAAATAAACAAACAAAAAACCATAAACAGACCCATAAATAGAAAACAAAGTGGTGGTTGCCAGAAGGAATGGGGGGGGGTGGGCAAATTGAGCAAAGGGGAGTGGGAAATACAGGTTTTCAGTTATGGAATAAATAAGTCATGCAGATGAAAGGCAATATAGGGAATAGAGTCAATGGTATTACAGTGGGAATATAGGGAATGGTATTGTAATAACATTGTATTGTGACAGATGGTAAATATACCTATGGTGAGTATAGCATAATGTATAGAATTACCAAATCACTATATTGTACATAAAAAAGGGAGGGAGAAAAGAAGAAGAAAAATTTTAAATAAAAACAGCAAGAAAAAAGCAGTTTCATATAATCAAAACCCTATAACACTATCAGCTCACTTTTGAGTGAAAATTTTGCAGACCAGAGGGAATGGCATGATGTATTCAAAATGCTAAAACAAAAGAAGACCTATAAGCAAGAATAGTCTACGTGGTAAGGTTATAGTTCAGAACTGAAGGAGAAATAGAGTTTCCCAGACTAACGAAAGTTAAAGGAGTTCATCACTATTAAACCAGTCTTACAAGAAATGTTAAAGGAGTTAAAAGAAAAGGCCATAACTAGAAGTAGAAAATTATGAACACAAAAAATTTCACTGGTAAAAACAAACATATAGTAAAGATAGTGGATAAATCACTTATAAAACTAGTATGAATGTTAAAAGACAAAAGTAGTAAAATCAATTATATCTACAAAAACTGGCAAGGGATACATAAAATAAAAACATGTAAAATATGATATGATATACGGAAAAAGTGGAGGACAGCAAAAAATGTTGTAAGAAGGTATTTAAACTTAAGCAACCAGTAAATTAATATAGACTTCCATGTAGTAGGATGCTACGTATGAAGCTCATGGTAACTACAAACTGAAAATCTGTAATAGATGTACAAAAAATAAGGAGAAAGGAAACTTAGCATAACACTAAAGAAAGTCATCGAATCACAAAGGAAAAGATCAAGAAAAGAAGAAAGGAACAGAGAAGATTTAGAAACCAATCAGAAAATAATTAGCTAAATGGCAATAAGTACATACAATAATTATTTAATGTAAATGGACTAGATGCTCCAATCAAAAGACATAGGGTGATTGAGTGGGTAATAAAACAAGACCATATATATGCTGCTCATGAGAGATTCACTTCAGACTTAAAGACACAAACAAAGTGAAAGTGAAGAGGTGGTAAAAGATACTCCACACAAATCAAAGAAAAAATTATATCAGACAAATAGACTATAAAACAAAGACTGTAACAAGAGACAAAGAAGGGTATTACATAATGATAAAGGTATCAATCCAACAAGAGGATATAACAACTGAAAATATCTATGCACCCAACATGAGTACACCTAAATATATAAAACAAATATTAACAGACATAAAGAGAGAAATTGACAGTAATACAATAATAGTAGGAGACTTTAACACTCCAGTTACATCAATGGATAAATCATCCAGGGGCACCTGGGCAGCTCAGTGGGTTAAGCCTCTGCCTTCGGCTCAAATAAATAAAATCTTTAAAAAGAAAAAATGGATAAATCATCCAGACAATCAATAAAGAAACAGTGGCTTTGAATGAAATATTAGATCAGATGGACTTAGAAGATATATACGGAACATTCCATCTAAAAACAGCAAAACACGCAATCTTTTCAATTGCACATGGGATATTCCCCAGAATAGATCATGTTAGGCCTCAAAACAAGTCAATAAATTAAGAAGACGGAAATCATATCAAGTATCTTTTCTTTTTTTTTTTTAATTCAAGTATTTTTTTTAAGATTTTATTTATTTGACAAAGAGAGATCACAAGTAGGCAGAGAGGCAGGCAGAGGGAGAGGAGGAAGCAGGCTCCCTGCTGAGCAGAGAAACCGATTCCAGGAACCATCCCAGGACCCTGAGATCATAACCTGAGCCGAAGGCAGAGGCTTTAACCCACTGAGCCACCCAGGTGCCCCTCAAGTATCTTTTCTTAACATGATGGTATGAAACTAGAAATCAGTTACATATATATATAATATAAATCAGTTTTTATGCATATAAATTATATATACATATACATATGTACATATATGTATACATACACATATATACACATGTATAAATTATATATAAATTATATGTTATATATAATATATTATATAATGTAAAATTATATATTATATATTATACAATGTATAATTATATATATATAATTATATTATATATATATATTATATATATATATATTTCCAGAAAAAAACACAGGTACATGGTAGCTAGAAAATTTAAAAAAAATACCTTGAGACATTTGAAAATGAAAACACATGATTCAAAATCTTTGGGACACAGCAAAAGCAGTTCTGAGAGGGAAGTGTATAGAAACAAGCTTACCTCAAAAAACAAGAAAACTCTCAATCTAACCTCACACCTAAAAAAACTAGAAAAAGAAGGGAAAACAAAGCTCAAAGTTAGTAGAATGAAAGAAATAATAAAAATCAGAGCAGAAATAAATGAAATAAAGACTATAAAGACAGTTAAAAAATTAATGAAACAAAAAACTGATTATTGGAAAAGATAAACAAAATTGATAAGCCTTTAGTCAGACTCATAAAGAAATAAAAACAAAAAGGACTCAAATAAATAAAATCAGATATAAAAGAGACGTTACAACCAACACCACAGAAATCCAAAGGATAATAAAATTCTACATGAAAAATGATATGCGAGCAAGTTGGATAACCTGGAATAAATGGATAAATTCCTAGAAACATACAATCTTCCAAAACTGAATCAGGAAGAAATAGAAAATCCAAAACAGACCAATTATTAGAAATAAAATTGAATTGGTAATCAAAAATCTTCCAATAAACAAAAGTTCAGGACCAGATGGCTTCACAGGTGAATAATACCAAACATTTAAAGAAGAGTTAATACCTGTATTTCTCAATCTATTCCAAAAAATAGAAGATGAAGAAATGCTTCCAAATTCATTCTACAAAGCCAGTATTACCCTGATATCAAAATCAGATAAAGATGCTACAAAAGATATTACAAACCAATATCCTTGAAAAACAAATGTAAAAACCCTCAACAAAATATTAGCAAACCAAATTCAAAATACATTAAAAGGATTAATCACCTGCAATCATGTGGGCTTTATTCCAGGAATGCAAGAATGGTTCAATATCCACATATCAATCAACATGTTACATCATATCAACAAAATGAAGGATAAAAATTATATGATCATCTCAATAGATACAGAAAAAGTTTTTGATAAAAATTTAAAACCCATCAGGATAATAACTCTCGACAGGTATAGAGGGAACATGCCTCAACATAATAAAGGCTATATATGACAAACTCACAACTAATATTGTACTCAATGATGAAAAGCTGAAAGCTTTTCCTCTAAGATTAGGAACGAGACAAGGATATCCACTCTTACTACTCCTATTCAACATAGTACTTTAAGTCCCACCCACAGTAATCAGACAAGAAATAGAAATAAAAGGTATCCAACTTGGTAAGAAAGAAGCAACACTGTCACTACTTGCAGATGACCTACCTGATACTATATAAAGACAACCCTAAAAACTCCGCCAAAAAACTATTAGAACTAATAAATGAATTCGGTAAAGTTGCAGGATACAATATTAATATACAGAAATCTGTTGTTTTTGCACACTAAGAATGAACTAGCACAAAGAGAAATTAAGAAAACAATTCCATCAAAAAGCAAAAAACATATAGGAATAAACTTAACCAAGAAAGTTAAAGACATGTACCATGAAAACTATAAAACACTGATGAAAGAATTTGAAGATGACACAAATAAATGAAAAGATATACCATGCTAATGGATTGGAAGAATTACTATCATTAAAATGTCCATACTCCCCAAAGCCATCTACGGATTCAATGAAATCCCTATCAAAATACCAATAGTATTTTTCACAGAACTAGAAGATATAATCCTAAAATTTGTGTGGAACCACAAAAGAACCCAAATAGCCAACCAGTCTTGCAGAAGAAGAATGAAGCTAGAGGTACTGAAATCCCAGATTCCAAATCATACTACAAAGCTATTCTGACCAAAACAGTATATATGGTAATTGCACAAAAATAAATACATAAGTTAATGGAACAGAGAGCCCAGAAATAAACTGACATTTATATGGTCAATTAATCTATAGCAAAGGAGACAAGAATATACAATGAGGAGAAAACAGTTTCTTCAAAACATGCTGTTGGGAAAAACTGGACAGCTAAATGCAAAAGAATGAAACTGGACCACTTTCCAACACCACATACAAAAACAAAGTCAAAATGGATTAAAGAGGGGCACATGGGTGGCTCAGTTGGTTAAGCGATTGGCTCTTGATTTCGGCTCACATCGTGATCTCACAGTCCTGGAACTGAGACCTGTGTCGGGCTCCCTGCTCAGTGCTCGAGGATTCTCTCCCTCTCTCCCTTTGCCCCTCCCCCACTCGTACACACACAACACACACACACACACTCTCTCTCAAATAAATCAGTAAGACCTTTAAAAAAATGGATTAAAGACCTAAATGTGAGACCTGAAACCATAAAACTCCTAAAAGAAAACATAGGTATCCTGAAACCAATATTATATTATGTGTTAACTATAATTTAAATAAAAATTTGAAAAAATAAACAAAGGCAAACTCTTGGACATTGGCCTTAGAAATATATTCCTGGGTCAGTCTCCTCAGGAAGGGAAACAAAAACAAAATATAAATAATTGGGAGACTACCTCAAACTAAAAAGCTTTTTCACAGTGAGAGAAACCATCAACAAGATAAAAGGCAGGCTACTGAATGGGAGAAGATATTTGCAAATGATATGTCTGATAAGAATTAATATCCAACGTATATGAAGAACTCTTACAATGCAATAGCAAACAATTGATTAAAAAATGGGCAGAGAACCTGAATACACATTTTTCCAAAGAAGATGTATAGATGGGCAACAGATACATGAGAAGATGCTCAACATCACTAATCAGAGAGATGCAAATCAAAATCACAATTAGAGATCCACCTCACACTAGTCAGAATGGCCAATATCAAAAAGATAAGAAATAACAAATGTTGGTGAGGATGTGGAGAAAGAGGAACCTTTGTGCACTGTTGGTGGTAATGTAAACTTGTGCAGACACTCTGGAAAATGGCATGGAGGTTTCTCAAAACAATAAAACTAGAAATACCATATGACCCAATAATGCTACTTCTGGGTATTTACCTGAAGAAAACAAAAATACTAATTTGAAAAGATACATGCACCCCTATATTTTTTGCAGCATTATTTACAATAGCCAAGATACGGAAGCAACCTAAGTGTGTATCAATACGTGAATGGATAAAGAAGATGTGGTGTATATACAAATTGGATATTACTCAACCATAAAAAGAATGAAAGCTTGCCATTTACAACAACATGGGTGGGTCTAGAGGATTATGGCTAAATGAAATAAGATAAAGATAAATACCATATGATTTCACTTATATGTGGAACCTACAAAAACAAACACATGAACAAACAAATGAACAAACAAAAAACAGAAGCATACTCATAAGTACAGAGAACAAACTGGTGATTGCCAGAGGGGAAGAGAGTAGGGGAATGGGCAAAATAGATGAAGGGGATTAAGAGGTACAAACTTCCAGTTTTAAAATAAATAAGTCACGGGGATGAAAAGTACAGCATAGGGAATATATCAATGAGATTGTAATAACTTTGTATGGTGACAGATGGTAACTATACTTTTTGTGGTAAGCACTGCATAATGTATATAATGTTGAACTGTTACGCTGTACAACTGAAACTAATATTGTATGTCAACTATATTTCAATTAAAACTTAAAAGATTCTATAAACAATAAAAAAGTCTTTTTTTATTTCTATTTTGCCTGATATTACCACCCCTATTTTTGCATTTTCCAGAGGGTTTTTTGTCCATTTTATTTCTATCCTTCCCTTATCTTTTTAGAACACTGAATAGTTTGATTTTATTTTGAGACCCAATCTGAAAATATTTGTTGTTTAATGGCAAAGTTTAACCCAGATTTATTGTAATAACTGGTAACATTAGTAACATTTGTTTCTGTCGCCTTATTTTATATTTTTTATGTTTCTTTTATATAGCTTTACAACATTGCTCAGATTTTGTTGAAATGATCTTTACATTTAGATTATTATTAATTTTTATATTTGTGTCACATTTCTACACCATATTAATAACAATGAAATCATTCTACTTGCTCAAATATTAATTGGTCATTAACTTTATCATAGGTAGAGTGAATTCTGTGCTAAACAAAACAGACATGGTCCTTGCTTTTAGGGAATTTTTCTTCTTAGAAGGTGAAAAGCAGCCATAGACAAATATTCAGGAAAAGGTTTAGCCAGCGGTAATTACTACATAGGGAGGCAAAGAAGGGTAACTACTTTAAATTGGGAAGGCAGGCAGTTCACTCTAAGGAGCTGAAACCCATTTGATGAGAAAGAGTCAGTAACATAAAGATAAAAAATGGTCCTCCTGATATTGGGGAGAGAAAAGAAAGCCTTAGTGCAAACACCCTAAGGTGGGAAAGAGTTGGTGAGCTTTAAAAATGGAAAGAAGCTGGAGTATATGAGGTGAGAAAGGGATAAAAAGTGAGTTACCGGATAGATAGGATTTTGTAAACCACAATAAGGAGTGTGGATTTTAAGTATAATGTAAAGCCACTGGAGAGTTTTAAACTGTGGATTTTGTTTTTGTTTCTGTTTTTGTTGTGGGGAAAGAGTAACATGATCTGATTTTCTATTGTAAAATGTCCCTCTGCTACTGTATAGGAATCTATCCTAGAAGAAACAGGAGCATCCCCTGGTCAGGTCATGGAGATGGAGAGAGGTCACCAGATTTGGGGCATGTTTTGGTTGCTGAGGACTACATTAGGGGTAGAGGGGTCTAAGGGCAAGAGCAGAATTAAATAGAATATTTAGATTTTTATTTTCAGCAATTGGATAGACAGTGATGGTGTTTACTTAAATGTAAATGCCTGGGGGAGGGGGAGTTTGATAGATGGTGGAAGAATTATGAGTTCCGTTTTGACTAATTTAAAATGCCCATTAGTTGTCCATGGGTGATGCCTGATAGTCATTTGGGCTTACAAGTTTAGAGTCCTGGGGAAAATTCAAAGCAGCAGTTGAGATAGGGTGCATTGTGTATAACTGAAGAGAGAGGTTGCCTAGGAAACCCTGGTGCACTCCAGTAGCAGGAAGTTATGCAATTCTATTTGCAGGATATAATATAAAATCCTAATTTCTGGTCTATTAGTCAATCTTTTCTACCTTTCTAGGACTGAAACAGTTTTTTAACTCTTAATTTATATTTCTTTGTTTATTTCAAAGGGAATTTAGAAAGGAGCATTAAATACTTATGTTCAAATAATCAGAAGTCAAGTGTAGAACTGTTAATTGTTCAGACTTTAAGGAACTCATCTGAATGACTGCTATCCATACAATAATCATACCAAATTGAATGTTTCTTGAAGAAATGAGTTTTTTGTCTATTACCCACAAAAGTGCCTCACATGGGCTTTACATCTAAGAAGAGGCTCAAGGTAACTCTGTTGAGTATGTGAATGAAAGGTTCAGTGCATAAACCTTCAACCTTCTTGGTGTCAAGTTCTTCTAGTTAAATCCTTCCACAGAACATCCAAAGACAAGAAGGTCTTTAGAGCATAGTGATAATCATTTTCACCAACTACTAGTTGAGTGACTACGAGGCTAGTTATTTTATTTCTCTTCTTTGGTGACACAGCAATAATGGTTTAATACTACAACTAATATTAGTAATATTTAACACACTAGTAATAAAAAAATAATAGGACCAGCAATGACCATCTTTCTGTCTTTATGTAAAGCTTGAATGCAACAATGTCTGTAGAGCATTTAGCATAGTGCCTGGCATAAAGTAGGAATTAATAGTGATTCCCAGAGCTCTGCCCTGAGCCCCAGTTCTTCCGTAAGAAAACCTGAGGCCCCAGGTGACTAGAGAGCGTAAGTTGAGGAGAGGGCAGGTGACGTGGTCAAAGAGGGAGCAGGGCCCAGATTACATGGTACCCTGAAAGCCAGAGTCAGGAATGTGGATTTTACTCTTAGTGAGAGAAGAAGTCATTAGAGAGTTTTGAGCAGAGAAGTGAAATAATTTGGTTTATAGTCAGAAACAGTTATTTTATTTTATTTAAATTCAATTAACCAACATATAGTACATCATTATTTTCAGATGTAGAGCTCAGTAATTCATCAGTTGCATATAACAGTTGCATATAACACCCAGTGCTCATCACATCACATGCCATCCTTAATGCCCATCATTCAATTATCCTATCACTCAATTACCCTATCACCCCACCCATCTCCCCTCCAGCAACCCACACTTTCTTTCCCATAGTTAAGAGTCTCTCATGGTTTGTCTCCCTCTCTGATTTCTTCCCATTCAGTTTTCCCTCCCTTCCCCCATGACCCTCTGTGCTGTGTTTTATATTCCACATATGAGTGAAACCATATAATTGTCTTTCTCTGATTGACTTATTTCACTCAGCATAATACCCTCCAGTTCTATCCACATCGATGTATATGGTAAGATTTCATCCTTTCTGATGGCTGAGTAATATTCCATTGTGATATATATGTGTGTGTGACATATATATATGTCAATGTACATCTGGGCTCCTTCCACAGTTTGGCTATTGTGGACATTGCTTCTGTGAACACTGGGATACAGATGCCCTTCAGATCACTACATTTGTAACTTTGGGGTAAATATATAGTAGTGCAATTGCTGGGTCATAGGGTAGCTTTATTTTTAACTTCTTGAGGAACCTCCATACTGTTTTCCAGAGTGGCTGCACCAGCTTGCATTCCCACCAACAGTGTAAGAGGGTCCCCCTTTGTCTCTGTATCTTCACTAACATTTGTCATTTCCTGAGTTGTTAATTTTAGCCATTCTGACTGGTATGAGGTGATATCTTATTGTGGTTTACTTACGTTTATAGCCATAGCTAATAGAACAGTGCCCAATACAGGTAGATATTTAATACACATATCTAAATATCTGTAGGAAAGTAAAATGTTAATCAATGCCAACTTCACTTCTTCTTATGTTCTTGGCCATTTTTCATGGAAATTCCAATGCTGAAAGAATAAATGTGGTGTTAATAAGGTATTTTCATTACCACTCCTTGAGAGTGTATCTACTCCCTCTCCACTACTGCACCAAACACAAAACATACTAGAGCTTAAAATTTTTACCAAATGTAATATTTCCCAATAGAAATGGCCATCTTTTAGATAATTATCATTTTTTTGGCATCGCCTAATTTGTTCTTTAGCAAAACTTTTCCGTATTATATTTTCCTCAATCAAAGTTCTGAACATTTCTTAGTGAACATCATCCTTTGGGATAAAATAAGGGAAAAGAAAACATCCACAAATCCATTTGGGTGTCACTGAAGCTCACATGGGAAGTAAATATCCATTATTTACCATATTCTTAAAATTCCATCTGGAAAACTACATGCAATTTTTGGCTATGTGTGGGGTGTGTGTATACACACACACACATACACACATACATACACACACATACATGCAGAGAGACAGAGATTGCTAATTTGGAAAGAATACAAAGGGTAGTAATAGTGACAAAAGGCTTGGAAAACATATCATTAAAAAGACAAGGGAATGGAGTGTGAACTGCCAAGAGATCAGATAACTGATGGAGGCAGAGAGGATTTTAAAATACCATGTGGGAAGGAAATCTCCTAAAAGGAAATGGAGTTATTTTTTCTCAGTCTAGACACTTACATTAAATTACAATTAAATTATGAAACATGCAAAACACATTATGCCCAATATGTTCAATCAGAAAATGTGGCACAAACGGGAAAAATGGTAAGATAACACTGGAGGACTCAGGATGTTGCCATGGTCCTTCTAAATATCTCAGGCAATGGCTCCTGAATCCAAGAGAAATCTTTCAAATCTAAATGCTGATCAGGTGCTGCTGCACACAAATTGGCACTAATGGACAGAATGCCAATCCATTTATTTAAAAAACTATGGTTATCCTTCGATGCCCAAATACAGGAGAAAGAAGAACAAACATAAGAAGACTCCATTTTTACCCACTTAAGGGCTACTGTTTGGGGGATGGAGAGAGAATGTATACAAAAATACCAAATAGGGGGCGCCTGGGTGGCTCAGTGGGTTAAAGCCTCTGCCTTTGGCTCAGACCATGATCCCAGGGAATTGAGCCCCACAGCGGACTCCTTGCTCAGCGGGGAGTCTGCTTCTCCCTCCGCCTCTGTTCCTCACCCCCTCTTATGCTCTCTCTTCTTTCTCATTCACTCACTCTCTCTCTCGAATAAATAAATATCTTAAAAAAAAAAAAGAAGAAGCTGGTGGTTTAGTGGGGACAAAGTTGATATCCAGATTTATCAGCCAAGCCTTCAGCTTCCTTTTCTAACTCTGTATTCTCCCGCCATCAGAGTCTTTTATGATTTCCCCCCAAATTCTATTCTAACTGCCTGGGGATATTCACTGTTCTCCAAACATGCCCTCATCCTCTCCTCATTCTATGCCAGTGTCAATGGCATCTCTACCCACTCATGCTCCTGTCCTCCCCAATTTCTTTATGTCCTAGTCACCTATAAAAGCCCTGCTGAGATCCTACCTCTTCCATGAGTCACCTAATCTCACCTTCGCCTATTCTTCCCTAGTCTTATCTTTATACCTTAAACCTGGACTGTAATGCTTATTTTTATTTCCTGCTCACTAGCTTGTAAATTCCTAGAGCTCAATTACTGTACTTTATTTCCTGTTATATTTTTCACACTGCCTAACAAAGTGCCTAGAACAAAGTAGTTATCCAATAAATGTCATCAGATTACATTAGTGATGAGAGGAGATTGTCATTAATTAGGAAATGGCAACAAGTGAAAAAATACGCCCAGTTAGAAAAGACTCCTAAGACTACAGTATAATTTTCTAATGTTACGCCGTTTGGGGAATATAGAAAGTAATGCATGTGTATTTTATAAATTGGAAAAGGAAAATTTTTGAGAAAAGGAAAATATACCACTACTACTGTACTATTTAGAGACAACTACTGATAACATTCGAATTTGTAAATTTCCTCCTAGTTTTTTTTTAAAGGATTTTATGTAGTTGTTATTATACTCTGTCCATGTATCTGTTTTCCTGCAAAGGCTATTAAAACTTTTCATGAGTACTTTTAATTATAGTACCTAATCTTATTGTTAAACCATATTTTACTTAACCATTTTCCACTTGTAGGACATTTAAGATGGTTCTCAATTTTTCTTTCCAATTAAAATGATTCAGTGCTGAATACCTCTGAGCAAAAAGAGTTGCCTACACATCTTTTTAGAAAATAGTGTTTAAGGGGCAGTTAAACTAGTTTTGCTATAAATAATCTAGTTTGGTCTTTTAATGAATACCAGTATTTTTTGTTTTCCTCAGCCCTGCTGAGATAATTTCCTGTCTGTTGAATCTCTGCTGCCCTGTTGACATCACTTATATTCCCGGCATTTTATACTGTCCAGGTCATTTACTCAATCCCTCTCTCTCACTGCCGCATACATTCTGACAGATGCTTTCTAATGAAGCTGGACATATTCCACGTTCTCTAGTCACTACCTCTTAATTGATGGGATTTGGGGAAGACTTTTCAAATGGTTCAGACTTAGTTACTGTAAAATTTAGAAATAGTTTTACTTATTTAAAAACCTTATCTTTTTAAAGTTTGGAACATTAAAGCAATTTCACATGCATTATCTTATGCATTCTTATAAAAAATAACAAGCAAATAGTATTAGCACTTTACAGATGAGGAATCTGAGGCTCTGAGAAGCCAAGAAAAAACTGTATCGTTTTCTCATTGCTGTTGTAACAAGTTACCATAAACCTAGCTGCTTTATATTTATTACAATTCTGGAGGTCTCGGTGGGCAAAAACCAAAGTGTGGTAAAGCTATATTCCTTTCTGGAGGCTCAGAGAAGAATCTGTTTCCCTGTCTTTTCCAGCTTCTAAATGCTGCCCACATTCCTTGGTTTTTGGCCTCTTCCTTGACCTTCAAAGCCAGAAATAGCAGGCTGAGTCTTTCTCATATCACGTCACTCTGACACTGGCTCTCCTGATTTATCTTCCTCACTTAGAACGACACTTGTGATTACTTTGGGCTTGCTAAGATAATACAGGGTGAATTCCTCTTAAGATCCTTAACCTAATCACAGAGTATTTTTTCAATTTTATTTTTTTGGTTCTTGCTGTAACATATTTACAGGTTTGGGGATTTGATTGTAGACATCTTTGAGGGGCAATTATTCTGGCTAACACAACTACTCACAATAGAATAAAAGCCATAGAAGTAATGTGATGTTATTACATCACATTAAGCAAAGTGATTTGAGATCCCTATAATTTAATGACCATAAAAGCTACAATGCATATACCTGCTTAGAAAAATCATTCTTATGTAAGTGTGTATTTGTGACACAAGTGTAGGTTTCACTTGCCATATATTAATTTATTTGCCCAAGTTGAAATTTATATTTATTCAATTTGGATAACTGCTTTTCCTATTGTATGGTAAATCTGAAACTGCTGTGTCTCTAAATGTACCCAATAAAGGATTTTTAAAAATTACATCCTAATTGTAAAAACATGCTTACTGCTCACACATTGGTGTGGATTAATTAGTGTAATTAGTCTTGTGTATATAACTATTGCCCAAGATGTCCCCGACAGCTAAAAAGCAACCAGCCACATAACGTCTTGTGGACAGCTTTGTATATAAGGGCCAGGCAACTGGTGATTTACTTTTTTGCATGGTTGTCAGAAAAACAACCACAATTCTGGCACATCAGATTTCACGTTCTGAAAATGAAGACAAACTATAATACATTTTTACATTAACTTAGCTTTCACCTGTGAATTTGCTTTATTGGTTGTTTAGGTAAGTATGGAGTTACTTCTTATCCAGAGTGAACACCACTATGGCTAAATGTTAAATGAAAATCATTTCGATGCTTGTTGTGGATCAATGTCTCTTACTCTGGGCATTTTTAAAGTATCTGTTCTTTTTTTATGTGAATTCTTGAAAATGTAGTAGAACAGGGGGTCACTCTTGGTGAGGGCCCCATGAAGTAGGCGATTACAGTTGCTGTATAATTTCACCCTGAAGGCTCACACCACCCAGCTCACAGTTTCTGAGAAAGCTAAAAGTAAGTAAGCATGATGGATAAAGCCTTCAATAAAGTGATATGAATGATAATTATGAATAATAATAATTCTTCATATTAAATCTTTTGAATTAAATGTTTTACTATACCAAACTTTGATAAAAAAATCTTTACCTATAAGGGCCCTTATATTTTCCTTTAAAAACTAATGTCTATTAAAACTAACCTAAGATTCACATAATCATTGTTGTTTTATGACTTATGTCAAATCCTTACCAAGAGGCACAATCAGTCATAAATAATAGGATATTTACAGAGTTTTTACCTTAAAAAGTTTTGGAGATAAATTCTCTTTAGGAAATTCTTTCAATGAACATAGAGAACTTTGGTTGTCCTAAAAAACTCTTTACAATTGAATAACTAAAACTAAAAACATTTATTTTTTTTACTTAATGGAATATCAGAGGAGAATTATTTTCAAATGTATACATACCTGGTTTAAAGAATATATAGTAATAAAAGGAAGTACATGCTGCTAAATATGATATTTTGATATCTGGAACAGGTGGACCTTTAAAAAAAGGTTCCTAATTATTCCTATACTGTTGAAATTATTTTAATTTTGCATCTCAGCAGATATATTTGTATGCTGGAAACAGGTGTTCATCAAAAGACGGTGATAAAGAGACATTGCAGTCGGGGCTTGGAGCCTAGCCCGCATGGTGTGATGACAGATAAATTAGAAAAATCCTGCTAAACATCTCTACACTTCAGAAGGAGATTACACCTTTTTAAAAAGGCAAAACATGCGGTTCAATTACTTATTGTCTTGGCATGTGGTTATGATGAAAGACGGAGTCTTAAACATCAATAGAGCTAAACTAACATCCCAGATGGGCTTCGGGAGAGGGGACTCCTGCAGCAATCCACCTGCACAAAAAGCAACTGGGAGAAAAATTAAAGAAATGCTTTCCTTCCCCTCCCCTATTTAATTTGTTTCTTTAATATTAAATAGCCATTTAATGAATAACATAAGCTATGCAGAAAAAAATAAGAGCAAAGAACTTTTATTTCAATGTATTTTCTGGGAAATGAGGCACGTTTTCTGGCTTTCTGCAGAATGCTGTGTAGGTCTCACATGAGTCCTGAGGGTTATGACACGTAATCACTAAGTCTAGAGGAGGAAAGGCAAGTAGGTCTGCACAGTGCATAGGGCTATACAGACAACATGCTGTGTGACCATAGGTAAATCACAGAACCTCTCTGGGGCTCATGTCTACACTTGCAAACTGCAGAATTATGATTCCTTTTGGTCTCATGCTGCAACAATCTGGATATAATCTTCACTTCGGTCATAATATATACAAAGTAAATGCCACTAGGGGACATATAATACAGAGAGAAACTCAGTGGAACCAGCATTTCTCCACAAACCATTTCTACATTCACACATGACTAGAATCCCAACAGTTCTTCATATGTATAATACTATGACAAAAACTGTCAAGAATTAGTAGTAGGGTACAGGGCTGAGGGAAGGGAAATAGGAAGGATCAAGAGGAAAATTATAATTTTATTAATCAAATATTATACTAATTTCACATTGAATCCAGCCAACAACTTTGCAAACAAAATTGGTATTACTTATCCATTGTATAAGAAGTTAAGATAACGATTGCTAACATCTATTAAGCCGGAATCGTGATAAGTACTTCTCTATACATTCGTTCATTTAAAATTTATAGGAAGCCTTTTAAGTAGGTTGAGAAATAATACCATTTCTTCCCATTGTAGTCCCCCTAAATACCAAAATAATTGTTGTCTTTTGAGCAAGACTTGATCATGTGTTCTGGGCCGTGTCAAGGGCTTTCCCAAGCTTTATTTACTCTAACCCCTCTGACAACCCTATGAACCAGGTGGTATTGTTGTCTCTATTTAGCAACTGAGGAAACTGAGGCTTGGAGAGGTGGAATAATTTACCCAGGGCCAGTCAGAGCTGAGAAGACACTGTAAGATCTTATAATCACTGCAGTAAACTGTCATTAAAGGCTCAAAAAGGTTAACTAATGTAAGGTCACAACATTAAAAAGTAATCAACAGAAGTGGGTTTAAACCCCAGTTTGTCTGACTCCCAAGCTCTCCTTTTTCAACTTTTCTGAACCAGTGGCAGGACTGAATAGCATCCCGCCATTTTTGAAAAATATGTTTGGTGCTTACTATATTCAATGCACTGTGCCAGCCCTGATAAGAGATACAAAAATGTAGCTATCATTCTCCCCAATCCCATGAGGTTTACTAGCATCTTGAGGGAAATCGACATACACTTATGAAACACTTCAAAAAAACAGTAAGAATGTAGGGTAAAGAGCCAAAAGAGTCAGTAGATGCAACAGGGCTGAAGAATGTAACTCATTTTGGGGTGGGACAGTACAGACAAAAAATGAGGGGGTGTGAGGATGGGTGGGATTTCTGGGATCCCATTTTTGGGATGGAAGAAGAGCAAAATGACTGTTTGACCAGAATGGTCCTGGAAGCTCCCTGGAGGCGAAGTCTGAAAATAGTGAATCAAAGCAGTAAGGGCATTTTCTAACATGGAAGAGTTGGAGATATAGTTGGAAAGGTATGTTGGGACCAGACTGTAGACTCTGAATGCAAAAGCTGAATTACACACATTCAGGACTTCTAAGCAGCAGGGTGATATGATTTACCTCAGATGGTGAAGGCTACACCACAGTCATCCCACCTCAGAGAAAGTCATCTTGAGGAAAGAAAAGAATGTTTTCTCCTTCGTATAAAGATTGATAATAGGGGAAGTCCTGACCCAGTTTTTTAAAGATTTTTTTTTTGTCATTCTAAATATAATGAATGTGCATCACAGAAAAAAAATTTGGAAAACGCAGTATAGAAAGAGCAAAGAACACCTATAATTCTACCAATTAGAGACAATTATTTTCAACACTTTTTTTTTAAAGATTTTATTTATTTATTTGACAGAGAGATCACAAGTAGGCAGAGATCACAAGTAGGCAGATCACAAGTAGGCAGAAAGAGGGGGAGGCAGGCTCCCTGCTGACCAGAGAGCCCGATGTGGGGCTCCATCCCAGGACCCTGAGATCATGACCTGAGCCGAAGGCAGAGGCTTTAACCCACTGAGCCACGCAGGCACCCCTATTATTAACACTTTGATGGATTTTAATTTAATCATTCAAGAAATATTCATGAGTACCTACTACATATGAGACACCACTCTAGAAGCTGAGTCTACAGCAGTGAAGAAAACAACCCAATTTCCCTGCCCTTAGTTAAGCTTCCACATAGAGATTTCTTTCCATGATTGAGTTGATGGATGTGTGCTCTTTGTGTGTGACTTATTCAATCATTATATGTATGGAGAATTTTTAATGATTTTCACTGCATATAACATAATAAGCATTTTGTTATGCTTGTTATTAAATTTATTAAATTATTGGGAGATATTTAAAAACTAAAATTAATCTTTAATGTTATTCAAATTATTTGGAAACTTTTTAATGGCTGTGTTATTCACAATCTATAGATGCTCAAAATCTTATTTAGTTATTCTTACTATAATGAGGACATGAAGCATGTGAAGCTGATGAAAGTTACAGACACACCAACTTTGGCAGATAATTTTAGGTGTTCATAGATCCTTTCAATTAGGAGCCCTAATTTGATCACTTCACAATTGTTAGACATTTGGATAATTAATTTTTCACTATTAGCAATGAATATTCTTGCATATAAAGTTTTGTCTACATTTCCAATGGTATCATACGGATGGATTCCTAGAAGTGAAAGTTCAGGTGGAAAAATATGAACTGGTTTTAGGGCTTCAGGGCATCTTTTGCTGTTAGTGTGGAATGTCTTCTACTCTTATGTTTCTGTTAGTTTTATTTAAATGTAAATAAAATGTATATGTAAGTTTTGTTTAATAAAAAATTTCAGTGCTGTTATTTGTACATAACGGTTCATGATTATTTCATCCTCACCATGGATTTTTTTATTAATATAAACTGACCTCCTTTGTTCCACCAAATGCTTCTTGCCTTGAATTTTACATTTTCAGATATTAATGTTATCAACCCTGGTTTTATTTTTGCCTACCATCATATATGTTGATGTGTGGTGTTTTTGTTTTGTCCTTGAGGGTGGCTTTTGAATACAGGAATGTCTATTACTGAGTTTAGTTTTGCTTTTAAAATTTATATTCAATGGAACAAGGTATAAACTTTAAAAACCCAGTTTTTCCTTATTTTTAAGTTGAGCTTAAGAAATTTATAATTCTTTTTATAAGTTTGGCAGACTTCAATCATTTCTAAGGGATTTTTGGTAATGCTTACATTACAAATATAATTAAGTTGTTTTGGTTGCCAATATTGTGCATAAACTTCAGTTAGATTTCAACTTAAAAATATAAACCTAAATCACTTACTCAATTTAACATATCAAATTAACATTTTAAAATGGAGTTATAGGGCTATAATAGACCCAAACTAGTTGATTTGGAATAGACTTTAATAGGTCAAATTAATTTCAACATTCCAAGTACATAAGATACTAAATATATGCATGTAACTTCTTAACACAAAAATATTTATATATCATGGTTTTTGATTATCTATGCCCCTTCATACTTAGTTTTAAATTTTCCTGGGGTTGAAACATACATACCTACTAAAGGATGAAAATTTCTGGCAAGTAACTACGGATATTAGTTCTAAATCTTTCTAGACCGAAAGGTATAAACCTGCTTATTCTGGGTAACTGGAGTTACCTACAGCCAGAGCTCTTAGCCAGGAGTGAGACCCATGCCATGCCTGTAGACATATGTCCTGAACGAGTCCTCTCATTGCCTTGGTTCCCAGATTGCCCCCTCTTTTATAGCCACCATTTAAAAATTTTAAACTAAATAAAAAAATATAATTGGTCTTATTATTCTTATAGTCCACATCCCTAAATTCAAATTTGAAATGTTCTATTTATTTTTTTCTCTCTTATATTATTTTCTTCTCATATATTATTTTCTTTTTTATTTATTATTTTCGCATCTTTTTTTTAAGATTTTATTTATTTATTTGACAGAGAGAGAGATCACAAGTAGGCAGAGAGGCAGGCAGAGAGAGGGGGGGAAGTAGGCTTCCGCTGACCAGAGAACCCGATGCGGGGCTGGATCCCAGGACCCTGAGACCATGACCTGAGCCGAAGGCAGAGGCTTTAACCCACTGAGCCACCCAGGAGCCTCTATTTTTGCATCTTTAACCATGTTTATGTCCTGTATTTATTTCTCTACTAATCTAGAAAATATTTTTCCTATTTTACTAGTATTTACTTTTAAGTTTAACCCACAAACACATGCACATTTACACACACAGAGGCACACAATTTTCCCAGTAAAGAAACAGCATCTAACAGACTCCTGATTTAGATCAGAAATAGCACATTTTACTTCTTCCTTGTCCCGCCCTCATCCATTTCCCAACATTTTGTTGTTACCTGAGATTCTAGGTTCAGATCAGTAACAGTAGTAATTATACTAGAAGTATAGCTTAGCTATTGATATTTCCCTATTTTCCTATTTCATTTAATTGGACTTAATTGGAACCTACAGCGAGAGGAGGCTAGATGCATGTGCTCCATCAACCATTTCACCAAGAGACCCATTTGAAGATTCTTAATATGTATTGCCAAATTACTTTCTTAATACGTATTGCCAAGTTGTACTGATACACCGCCTCACTACATTCTGGAGAATTGACTACTAGTTTTGGAACCTTTACCTATTTGATAGAAATGGTATTTGTTCACTATTTTCGTTTGTTTATCTTGGGGAAAAAGGAAGCTGTTAGGAACTACAATTCCAGTGATCTTCCTCTGATGAAGTTGCAGTCACTCATGAAGGACCCCTTATAAATTGAATAGGTTTGATTCAGGATCTTGCCTGTAAATGTTACTAATTAATTTCCTAAGTGACTATTTTATAATCTTTTCCACTAGGCACTCTCAGGGCATGCAGAGCCAGGAAAAAAAAGAAAAAGTACAATGGCTGGTAGTTGTTTTTAATACCAAGAATCCAGGTACTCACTCTTAGTTATGGAACATTAATGCTGTGCTATATGAATTCTCATAAAGTAAATAAATTTGTTAATCAGTAAATTCATGTTAATAGACAACTACAGTCACAATAACTAATTTGTAAAACCTGCGGTACTGGCAAATATTATGATAAGATATATTGGCCTAATGGTGTTCTGCAAATAGGTTCTGATTTGCAAAACTAACCAACACAATAGCAATCATTTCACGTGAAATATTCATATCAGAAATGTTGACTGGAGTGATTGAAAGTCATTCACTTAAAACTAATAAATAAACACACTCGTCTCCCTTATAATCCTGGATAGTCGTACTCAATTTAGCAGTGTTCTTTTGCATTATTCTTGTTCATTAGCAGAAGTGACTTAGAATAAAATTTAGCTACCAATTTCCTTGACAAATAGAGGAACATATACATGTTTCCACATGAATGCTAAAGGCAGGAATAGCATTTCAAACAGAAGGAACAGCACGAGCAAACATATAAATGCAATAGGGACTGAGGTGGGAGAAGCTAGCCAATATTCACTGTAAAGAAGCATATGTGGGGCCCCTTGCCAGAACTAACTTCATCCTGACAACCACTACTACAATATCAGGTGTTTACCTTTAAACCAGGTTTGGATAAGGATTCCAAGGACAGAAAAGATACCGCAAGTAACTTCACCCGGAAACTATTCAATTATGGTTTAATGAAGGCTGTAACATATGTTAGCACATGTTTCACAGATGTCCATTTACTTACTTTAAACCAGTTGAGTGTAGCACAATTTAAACAATATTTTATAAACAGTCTCTGAGAATTAATAAAGCTAATAATCAGAACTAACACTGATGGAGCTTATGCCAGGCACATGTATTCCCTCATTTTATCCTTATAACAATCTATGAAGTCATTTCTTTTATCATCCCTATTTTACAGATGAGAACTTAAAGTCATGCAGCCAAGAAGTAAAAGACTCAAGATTTGAACCCAAGTCATTGGATTCCAGAGCCTATACTTTTAACCATTACTTTGAAGATAAGAATGATGACGGTACTTCAGGACATCACAAATATATTTTATTTTGAGAAAAAGCCATAACACCTAAAACTTGTCTCTGTACTTACTTTGTCATCAATGTGGAGCTCAACATAAAAAGTTACTCGTGCTTAAACAAGAGCTGTCTGTCAGCCTTGCTGTCTCTCTCCTCTCTCCACTTCATCCAGGATCAAGGTCATTGCACTGAATTTGTGGCACTATCACCACTTCCATTTCCTGCCCACAAACCATGATGTCCAAAACACAGAAATATGACTTTTTGCCCACAGCATCCAGAAAGAAAATTCTAACTCTAACACAAATACTTGTAATAACGGCAAAAGAAAGCAGAAAATTATGGGTAAAATAAATTGCTGCTTTTTTGTATAAACATTATTTTTTTCAAGGTCTTATCAGTATAAAAGCTCCTTTTTCAAATCACTAAAGTCACTTCACCCTCTTTTTAATTTTGCCCTTTCAGTCCTTCTCCTCCTACTTCATCACAAGTCAAAGTTAGAAAACCACCTAAATTAACCCCTTTCCCATGACATTATCATTTCTAGTTTCCAGGAGTTATTAAGCAACCCTAAATCCAGACTGCCAATGATAAAAAGAGGAATAGAAGGCATGGTAAATGAGAGACGACAGATATGAGGGGAAATGCCACTGAAATGACAAATGCTGCACATTGGCAGACAGATGGCTGATTTCCTTATTCCATAAAGAGCTCTTCAACCCCCCAAGAATAATACTGATGGCCCAAAAGAGAGACTGGCAAAGGACAGGAACAGGCTGTTCACATCAAAAGAAAATGAAGTGGTTTTTAATTATTTGAAAAGATACTCAACCTTTGTCAAAATTAAAGAAATGCAAATTAAAATAATAAGATACAATACTTAACTTTCAGATTGGGGGAAAAAATAAACTGGTTGTGGAGAAATAGTCACACTTATACATCATATTTGGAGTGCAACCTAATATTTATCCAAGTCCAAAATGCATGCAATCTATGACCCTGTAATTTTACTTCTAGGAACATATACTTAGAGGTGCATTTGTACCACTGGCCCTGAGATATATACTCAAGGATATTAAGGTAGCATTGCTTCTAGAAGTAGATCCCTGGAAAAGTGATCCCTGGAAAGTGTCCTACAACTCATACCAAGCATCATTAAAACACCTCTGGAGGGCCACACAAAGAACTGGTCAATGAGGGGAGCTGGAAAGAGGGATGAGGGGTCAGGAGACAACAGTGAATTTATTATTTTCACACTATATATTTATACTCTTTAATTTTTTTAAAAAAGAATGCATATCAGAAAAATAATCCACTAATACAAAAATTTTAAAATGCTTTTGGAGTTTTGGAAGAGAAAACCAAGGAAAAAGAGCCACGAAATTTTCAACTTCTTTAGCAAAACAGACAGTTCCAAAGATTATAAGGACACAACCAGACAGGACAATCTGGAAATAAGCCCTAGGATTATGTGCTAAATCTGTGTGCTTGCTCCGTTTTCATATTCTGTGTGATATCTTCCTTAAAAAAGACCCAATTTTACATCATAATGTTAATAGCACTTCACTGTTGCAATGTCAGAATTTAATACAGAGTGGTAACAGAAATAGTTCAAATCATTTAACTTGCCAAAGCATTTAGCATTCTTTAGGCTGTCTTCCATATGAGCAAGAATATTTTTCTATTTTTAAACCACTAACCTTTCAAAGCCTGGTGAAAGCTGCCCACTGTAAAGCCATGACACCTAAGACACCATATTTTTATCTCCATTACTATGCAACATAAGACTAGTGGTCTTATAAATTCCTTGTGTTTGCCAAACACATTACATGGAAGATCATAGTGTTAATTTGGAAAGGGAAACAGTTTTATGGTACCTAAAGGACTGGAAAAATTACCTCTAATCCTTTTGGGAATCAAAGAGGCAATAAAGTGAAATTGAGTGCAGAAAGACTCACATTGTAAATCCATTTACTACCAAACCTTGTTTACTCAAGGATTTATTCATGCCAGTAACTAGTCACCAAAGCTTAAATAGCATGACTTTACCAGAATTTCATTTAAAGAAGTGTCTGATAATTTTTCACAAATAATGTTCAGCTGATTAAAGCCTAATTACACACATTGAATTAAAGGTGTGAGTACATAATAAAATGTTCTAGCTAAAAGGAATCTGTCCTGGTGTTTGATTTCCAGCTAGTAATTTGGCTGGAATAAAATGGAAACAAGAAAGCAGAATTGTTTAAAAGGTGCAGCTTTATGACAACATGCATTTCCAAACTGGAAAAAAAACCAAATACACTGTGCACTTTTTAAATGGGACATGGTGAAATTCTAAAACAGTCTTTTCTATTACCCAACATTTATAATAATAATAATACAAACCACACTTGTGGAGGCCAAGAGCCAGAAAAAACATATTTCCATTTTAACGCCTTTAGATGATCAAAGCATCAGCTTAATATAATCAGCTGAAATCCATTTACCCACAAGCTTGCCACTGTGCCCAGGGACTGCTTTCCCTTCCAGCCCTATCTATTCTGGAACAGGTGCTATACTAGTAAATTAATTAGTCTGTGGAGAAGCACCTTGTTCTCCATCTCTGCAGGCCTCTTGTGGGTCAGGGCCTTGAGGACTTCGCCATCTGGGCAGAGTTTCCCCCAGAGAAACAATCAAAGCCCACAGATTGCAGCCTACAGAGGAAGGTTCAGATGACAATTAACCTTATTAGGCCTCATTTTTTACAGTTGATAGTGTGTCAACATGTTGGCTCCATAAATAATTTGCTACATCAAATGGATGGAAAGAAATGGTTTTTCCTCTTATTAAAAGTTATAAAGCCCTCCAGAAAAGAAATATAATATTTAAGAGAACCGTGTCATTTACAAATACCCAAATGTTGGGATTATGGGTAGGAAGCTAGACAGGCTGTAGATTTCAAATAAAGTTCATGAAAAAACTATCATCCATTCCTGCTGGATGTAAATTCTGAGGGAGGGGAGCTTCAATTTCTTTTCTTGGCCTTTCCAATTTTTCTTAGGCTTACTGCCTCCTATATGTATGGTTTTTATAACATCTGGCTAACTTAAGAAATACATGTTTCTTTTTAAAAATTATATTTTTCCTCCTTTCCCCAACCACAGTTCTGCATATATGATCTTGTTGTCCTGGGAATACAAAATAAAACCAATCAAGACAATTAGCATCTACAGCTTGTCACAAAATCAACAGATATTTAAGCCTACATTTTTAATCAAAGTAAGCTTAATTAAACACTTCACAAATGGCTTTGCAGCCTGGCACCAAAAATGCCCACTTTTTTCTTAAGTCTTTAAGTGTAATTTGAAAGAGAGTTTACTAACACATTATCACAAGATTCTTGTGAGAATACTCCAAGAGCTCTGATTTATGGTCTGTCCTGCAGTATTTGACAGGGTACCGGGCCCCAGCATCTCCTTCAATTCTAGGACCTGGTTTTGAGTTAAGGTTTTAAACTTGGGAAAGGTACCTTCCCTGCTGGCTTCTCCCTCTTTTGCAGTTTCCTCAGACAGCTCTAGTGGAGCCTCATGAGTCACCACTGGGTTAATGATGTGTTTGGAAGCTCACTGACAGTGCAAACAGCTTTGTCTTCTCACATATCCCCTCTGTTGATTCACGTGTAAGTTGAAAATATTTGCAAACTTGAGCTGTTTGACATTAAAGCCCAGGAAACTCATTTGATTCTGCCTAAAGATAGTTCTGTGGGATTAGAAGTGATAGAGGAAGAAAAAAACTTTTCATAAAATGCACCCTTTATAGCTTTAAAAAATAGCAATAGACTCAATGCTACGATTCGCATTCAAAACAAATTTCTGCTGAGGCTACCTTTGGAATTTGGATATAATGTGTTTAGCTTGGAATTTCCCCAGTCATGGTATAATGCACTTATGATATATAAGTGCAAAAATGAAATTGAAGACTTAATGAAAACTTTCCTTGTCCTTCTAGCTTTGCTCAGGAGAAAATCTGAAAAAAATAAGAACAGAGGAATGATCTAACTGTATATGAGCATTCTTATTTAGTAGATGTCCTTTTGTTATTAAATACATATTTGTCATGTCGATTAGTAATATTTGCTTCCATCTAACTTTACTACAATTGCTTTTTAACCATGATTTGATATCATGATTCTATTTTTGCAAGCATAGTTGTGATGGAATGCTCAGAGTCATTCACTAACAAATATAGAAAACTTGCAGCTGTAAGGGGACCATGAAGTTAAGGTGTCTATCTTGGTATTCAAAAGTCTGAAACAGCCTCTGACAAAACAGTGCCCTCTAGTGGATATACAAACACCGAGAGTCAAAACAATTCTCTCAAATGGAGTGGGGTCAGGAGTTGGAATCTGGGTGTATAAAGATGCATAAAGACATCTTACTATTATTGGACATTTGCTGAGGACCCACCATGAGAAAAGTAAGTATGGGCTCTTTTTTAAAAAAATGCTAAACCCAACCAACCAAGCATTGAAGTAGTTCTTAAGTATCTATGATAGGTCCACCACCAAAAAATGATCTTTTAAAGATACCAAAAGAAAAAACTAGATAAACTCCATTCTTCATATCCCAGGACCTTTTTGCATTACTATCATTCATAAAGAGATGAAGATTTTGATACCAGAAAGATCCACTATGCTCCCTAAGACACCCGTCCATGAAGTCATCTCATGGACTTTCTGGCAGGAGTATGTAAGAGTCCTGTGGCAGGTACCCGTGAGAGACTCAAACTCGAACTTGAGACTGTGCATGATCATTAACTGGGCACTCAAATAAATAAATAAATCATGAGCAACTATGTCCCCTTCAGCATTAATCACATTCTATCTTCATCTTAAGCCCTAAAAAGCATATAATAGTAATACATACTTTGATGCTGCATTGCACACACATATGTTGTTGTATATTACTGAGTCAGAAACCAGTGATATTACCAGGCAAATTGAAAGCAATGGAGTTGCTTTGGTGAACAATCAAAAGAGCCACAGATCCAAGATAATCCGAAAGAAAAAAATGGCAAATGTAAGTGGTAAAAGTTTCTTCTATAATCCTCCATGATAAGAGCTTTCTTAATCCTCAGCTTCATTAATCATTCCATTTCCTATGTGACTCCACTGAATCCTATACGTATTTCCATTGCAACGCCTGTTACTATGATGCATTTTCTTTATATACTCGTTACCTTTTACTAGATAAATTCCTCAAATCTCCTGGAAGCCAGGGACCACATAATTTACCATTGTATCCCCAGATTCCTATTGTTCTTAGAATAATTCCTAGCACGAAATAGTCCTTCAATTAAGATTTACTGGTTTCTACTCAAAATATGTGATATTTTGAGAGGACTATATTATGTCATTACTCAGATTTCACTGGATAAGTAGTATAAGAAGATATTTTACATATAAGAAAACTGAAATATAAAATTATCAAATGGAAAAATTATAACCTTGCTAACAGAACAAAAGATCTTTTCAGAGTACCATTTAAAAGCTTACTGAACTTGCAAAAATAAATAAGAAAAATAAGAAAACCCAACATTGGCACAACTGTGGAGAACCTAACATATACAAGAGTATACATTACTGTGAAAATGTGGCTCAACAGTGGAAAAAAGCAATCTAGACAGGCATTGTTCAGATCCCTGGTCTAGAAGTTTTATTTGGCAAGTTTATATCACAATGGAAGCCTGTAATAAGATTTTTATATATTTATATTATATAAACACACACAAAGTGTTCTTCTCAATACCTCTTTAGAGCAACAAAACAAAGGAAAAATAAAGGAAGATACCCTGGAAGACAGACAAAAAGAAAAAGAGTAGGAAGTAATTTTTAAAATAAAAAAAGAGAGAGGAAGGAAGAAAGCAAGAAAGGAAAGAGAGATAAAGAAAGAAAAATGGAAATAAGATAAATACCCAAGAATAAGAAAATAGATAAGAAAACTGTCATAATAACATAGGGATATTACACATAATTAAATGTAGAGTAAACAGATCCATGCTGGAAATAAATGTGCATATATATACACATATATAATGCATATGTATGTATGTATATACATTCATATATAAAAATTAGTATTTATTGGGCATCAAAGGTCAAGCACTGTGCTAGGATATCACTATATTTAATCCTCAGGAAAAGCCCACCTGACAGGTTATTTTGAACAATGTCTCATAGTTTAAATTTGCAAGAATAAAATTTCAAAAAAAGCAAAAAATTAAAATATCCACTAAGTACCACTGTGAAAATACATTTTATATAACAAACGATAATTTTTAGCAATATAAACATTTAGAATTCAATACACATTTTTAAATTTCATCCACTAGAAGTGATAAATATTAAGAACAGTTTCTAATTTGGCTAGAGTCTTATCCAAAGTTAGGGTGAAAATGGAATGTGGGACTACTATTTAAAAAGCAGCTTGATTAAAAAGAATATTTCTACTTTCTTAAACAAGTGTATATTGGGGGGGCAGGGGGGAATATTGACAAGATTTTGGCCTTCATCTCTGAAAATCTTCAGGTCTTTACCAACACAGAGAAGCCTCAAACTGTCTCCATCAACCTCTGATCATAGCATGAGGTGAAGGAGCATCATGCAAACCGAGAATATTTAAATATTCTCTCTGCATAAAGGCTGTTTAGCTGCTAGAATCATTTCCTCTTGCTGTCCCTGAGCTAAAGAAGTGGATCGATCAGCAGGGGAGGTGAACAGATGCAGCTGGAGAGGAAGAGAGGCTCAGGGGAATCACATTTGAGCAGCCATGGGGGATGAGATGAGACATAGGAGAGTTTACAGAAGCAGCTGGAAGAACGGAGCAACAGAGGGAAGGGGCTCAGTGAGCCAAAAGCAAGAGACTAGATGTGTTCAGAGAAGCTCACAGCTTGCAATCCTCCCTAAATATCCACACAGAGTGAAGAAGACACTTAATCCCAAGGGGAAGTTAGGTAATTTCCCTTTTCTATTACAGCCTGCGGAAAAATTTAATACACATTTCGATCTTTCATTTGCCCTTTTGGGCATTCACAACCTCTGTGATCAAGGCCCACCCAAGATACATACCCCTGCTGGCAACTCTTCCATTGTGCCCTCATTTCCCAAAGGGTAAAGCCATTCATCTATATTAGGCCTTGACCATGAAAAATGTGGGGAATGCCCAGTACTATTGTTCTTCTCTCTAAATGGCATCAGGGACTCTAGCTCTCCTTCCTACCCACCACAGGTGAATGCTACCTCCTGCTTCCTGCTGTTTGGGAAAATCCAAATGACCAAGAGTCTAGATTCTTGAAAGGAGAGAATTCCTGGGTAATAGAGACATTAGAACACATTTTATGAAAAGAGCGAATGACAAATTAACACTCCTCAGAAGACCTTTCGAAAAAAACCTTAGCCATCTAGAAAACGCTGAATGCTCTGTACTTTTGGAAGTCACTGGTTATAAAACATAATATTATTAATGTTGTAAATAAAGAAAGAACAAAAAACACTCACACCTTATAAAGATCCTTATTTTATTTCTGGGGATCATCCTGGAAATTAAGATCGTGATAGTCCTTTACATCAATATAGGCCTTTACAATCTATTGTCAAATAATGCATGTTTTATATTTATTATCTTCTTTAATTTTTAAAGCTAGAATTTTAGAGAGTGCTTGTCCATACCATTTCTAAATTCTATTATCAGAAGTACACAGCATTCTTTGGAACAATTACTATCTATACACACAGATATATTTAAAGATTATTGCTCATGTTTACCTAATCTTGAGTTTACATTGAGTCTAATTCCTGACGGCTCCTTCAGCACCTAGGACAGTGCTGCACTTCACCACCACATAGATGTTGAATTAATAGTAGCATACTGAGGGGAGAGCTCCACTGAAGAACTTTACATATTTCAGAAGAACCACAAAAAGTGAGCCTTCAGGATATAGGCAAAGGCAAAGTCAACCTTTTAAAAATCTTTAAGTAGCAACTAATATGCCAGTATATTTTAAATATGGGATGATTTTTTTTTTTTAATTTTTTGGGTAGCCTCATCTCGAGTAATATTAACACAAAAGGCACAATATCAGAATATAAATAGAAGTTAATTTTCAGGGAACCTTTCTCCAAAGAGTTTTATTAGAATGTACCATTACTTTCGTTTTTCTTCCCTGTAAACCAAGGAAACTAACATTGTTTCCTTTTACAAAAATCGCAAATAAAAAACCCAAGATGCAAACAGACCAGAGTAGGGAATTAATATTCACTGAGCATTTAAAATGTGCCTGATAGAGTACTGATTCTTTTTTTCCCCATGACCTTAATCTTTAAAATAACCGTGAGAAATAAGTATTCTTGCTTAGAGGAGGAAACTGAAGCTCAGAAACCTTAAACACCTGACCCAAGGGGTCCCAATAATCTAACAGCTCCTACTAACCAGGACTCCTAACTATGAGTAAATCTATGTGTTCACCAAGTCTCCTTCTCTCTCTGTCTCTCTTTCTCTCTCTCACACACACTGAAAAACAAAAATATACAGTGAAAATAAGAACTATAACAGAACACTGAATGCTGAGAGCAACACACAATGTTTTCCAGATGGCAGAAAAAAATATAAAATCACAGAAATATTATATCATCTCATGAAAATCAGGCTCTTAAAGTCTTAAAGGTCCTCTTCAGATGGAACAATGAAAATATAATGCTTCTAGGTTCTAGGTGGGATGGGATCTGACAGGTTGGTTTCAAGCTAATTGTTTAATGCACAGAAATCTAAGATTAATTTTCTTGACTTCTTCAAGCAGTTACGAAATCTTCCCTCTGTACTACCTAGAATTGTTTTTAAATGTCCACTATAGATTTTACCATCTTTCATTACAGGGCAGCCTCTCCTATAAATTCTAAACCCATAGTTCACAGCCCAGCACCCCCCACCTCCCCCCCAAAAAACATGTGTAAATGTATGCAAAATTGTGCATTCGTGCATTTTTCTGGGATGAGACTTCATAGCTTTCTCCAGACTTTCAAAAAGATATGCAAATGTCAAAGTTAAGAGCCACTGTTCTAGGCTCTGAGGCCAATACCCATATTGCCTCTGGCTCACAATAAATGTCTCACCAATAAAGAAGTGGATGGCATTTAATAGGATTCTAGAAGACAACATGCAGTCCTATCTATACTATTTGGTCTCCAAGAATTTTGTGCATATTAAGAAGTTCTCTTTGAGAGGTGATTCAGTATTTTGTTGAGAAGATGAGCTTTGGAACTTTCTGCCCAGG
The DNA here is from genome assembly GCA_028534135.1 of Potos flavus. Classification (NCBI taxonomy): domain Eukaryota; kingdom Metazoa; phylum Chordata; class Mammalia; order Carnivora; family Procyonidae; genus Potos; species Potos flavus. The sequence continues at coordinate 116,884,351 of CM052898.1, read as the reverse complement.
TTCTAATCTGGACTCTGCTACTTACTAGTTGTGTGATCTTGGCTAATCCATTTGGCGTTCTAAGCCTCAGTTTCCATATCTCTACAATGGGGTTTATAAGAATAATAATAATAGGACCTCTTTAATATATTTGCTATAGTTAAGTAATGAGATAATGTATTACTAAAAGTGCCTGGCACATCATAGCACACTGCCAGTGAGTGTCTCCTTTGGAGAAGGCATTGATAGTGATGCTGACTGTAACCACAGGATTCCCCTAATTACTCTCCTGTAATTCTAGAACCTAAATCCCGTTAATACTAGTGCCATAATATAGCAAGATCTATATCCATTTACTCAACACATACTATTTATTGAGTACCTATCATGTTCTCTCACAGTAAGTGGCATAGGATGAAATTCTCCACACAACACATTTAGAAATAAAACATCATTATGGACATTGGGGAGGGTATGTGCTGTGAAATGTGTAAGCCTGATGATTCACAGACATGTACTCTGGGGCAAATAATACATTATGTGTTAATAAAAAATAAATTAATTAATAAAAAATAAAAAACAAACAAACAAAAATCATCTTTGAAACTTTGGGGGTTTTTGGCTGAGAACTTTTTCTTAATGTCAGATTTCTTCTCAGTATTTCCTTTAATCCCTCTTAACCATTATGGCAGATAACATCAAATTTACTGAAATGTGTCCAATGAGGATGGAAAGGCAGAGAGACATTCTCACAGATGGCTTTGGCCAGTGCATTTCCTTTCCAGTAGGATCTATAGTGGGGGAAATGGCTTAGATCTGCCCTCAAAAATTTAAACTGACTTTAAGAAGGCAATGTTTTCAGCTCGTTGGACTCTCTTATGTTTTTACTGCTGTATGCTTTTGGAAAAAAAAAAGCTCTATATGCTTTTAATTCTGAAACACTGAGGAGCAATTGTGCTGCCAAAGTATATTTACACCAAATAAATAAATAAATATTCTGACTAGTTAGAACAACTTGATGGCTGGTAATGAATGCTATAAGAATAATACGCCAAAAATCTACCAGCTGAACTTTGCTTCACTAAGTAATTCTGGTAAGGGATTTTAATCTGGTGATATTAACCTGTCTGTAGGCTTATTTGTATGTAATTATGTGTGTGTAGTAAATCTAGATACATTTACAAAACCCATACTAAAGATGGCATGCATCACGGCCTAAAAAATAAAAAAGCCCACTTACAAACAATAAATTTAAATGCAAAAGGTATGCATATATTACAAAGCAGCTCTTGTATTAAAGAATCAGAAAACCTCAGGTTTACATAAACTAACAAGACTCGGAGGAAGTGGATGCTGATGCTGCATTTCTCATTCCAAAGGCCTCTCCTCACTGAGTTTTGGCTGGTGTATCAGGCTCTTTTGCAGTGGTGTAATAATTGACAGCAGGCTGACACACAGCCCAGGGAGAGCTCTGTCAGGAGGTCTCCTGGGCCTGGGGATCAGTGTGCTTAAAATATTAGGATTTGATAGAGTTAACACTTGCCCTTGAGCAGATGGTTTTGAACATTCTGTCAACACTGCCAGTGATTACTGCAAACAGATTCTTCATCCCAGAGGGATGGGAGTGAAGTGCTTTCTAGCTCCTGAGTCTCATCTAAGAGGTGTAAAACGTATCATTTCCAGGGTCTTCTCAGCTGTGAGAAGTGCAAACACTTCCCACACCACGCAGCCAAAGCCGTGACTTAATCAAGAACCTTTGCTGGGCCTGGGGAGAGGCACAGACCTGGCTGAACTTAAACTTAACCTAAATCCTTCCATTTTGTGTCTCTGAAATACTTTGGCTTTATGGATTTCTTTTTATAAGCTACCCGAAGGAGCGATTAACTGTAGTTAGGGCAATACAAGAGTGTGGAAGGAGAGGAGTGGGAGAATGGGGAAGATCCTGGGGACACTTTGAAAACTTTCAAAGTTCAGTTGTCAAAGTAGAAATTAACATTCCTACCAGTACTAATTTTCAATCTAGGCAAATTCATTTTGGGAGAAATGTCTCTTGAAATGAAAAGTATTGCCCACTTTTGCTGAGTGAACTTGGTTTACAGAATTGGGAAATGAAATCATCAATAATGGGAGATCTTGGGAGCCAGCTTACAAGATTCTCATTCTATAGTGGAACCAGTAAGATCAGAAGAGGACCCAGCAACTGCAGCATCATTCAAGAAGTACTGCTGAGAGCTTGCTCTCTGCCTACAACCATAGTGGGAGGAATGCCAGTAGCTAAGTGAAACAGCCTCTGCTCCAAGTAAGAGTGAGCACAGAGTTCAGAAGATGGAAACTGCATTCATAGAAACTTAGCTACGGAGGGAGCTGATGTGGGACCTCTTATCTACAGTTATTACAACTTCATTATTAGAAAATCAGGTGTAAAAGAAACACCTCCATCTTTACCCTCTGGAAAAAGCTGCTTAACGTGCCTGGTCCTGGTCTGTCAGTTGATCTACCCTGGCTGCCTCTCATCCTTCCTTCCAAGGGAAATGTCTTGCAGGACAATGGAGACTGTCAAGACCAACAAGCAGAGAGGATTTTTTTTTTTTTTTAAACAAAAGTAGAGGGAATTATGTGAGAAGCAAAGCTTAAAGATCCACAGATCCGGACCCTGGCTTTCATGCTAAAGGTGTATAACCTCCCCCTTCATTATATCATCTTGCTGTGATGTTCTGAACACCTGCACTATTAAATTCTTTTCTTGGATTTTTTTTAATAAGAAAAAATTAACAAAGTAAAATTTGTTGACAGTGTTCACAGTCAACGCAGTGGGTGTTCCACCTATGCGCTGTCACATTTTTCATGTTCATTTCTGCAGGTGCTAAATACATGCTGACAACAACATATGTTACCAATCTTAAATGTTTTTTTTTTTTAACTTGTAATTAAGGAGTGCTCACAGCTTGAAAAAAAAAAATACAGGTGAAAGCTGCCTCTGCCCAAAGATTTCTTCTTATTTAGTTTTCCTCTGCTATTTAGGTACTTCTTGAATTCAGCCTACGTAGAAAAAGTAAGCTCTCAGATTTATTATCTGTGTAAATTATGGCCATAAAACAAATTTGTAACTTAATGCTAAAATCATATGATCTCACTTTCTCCCCAAGAAAACCCCGCTGACTCCTTGTTTTTGTTATTGTTGTTGTTGTTGTGTTGTTTTTTTTTTAATTTTATTTGTTTCTTGACTCTTCTCTTTCTCCTTTAATAACACATTTAATCTTTCTGGGAAATCTCACAAACCGCTCCCAAAATATTTATTATGCCATAAGAACCTCAAAGTTGAAGAAACATTCTCTAAGTGGAATATAATTCTTTGATCCTTTTGTTACTTCCTAATTTCTGCTTAATTAAATAATTAGCAGGAAATCATTGCAATTTTATCCCTATGAATTTCAGAGATAATTTCTTTCTATTTACCACCAGGGGACTACAAAACAACTTCCACATTCCTCGTCTAGGGACCAGTGACGGGGGATTGATGAATGTTTTCAAACCAAGTATTACACTATTCTCTAACAGCTGGTAAGAAAGAGTTTAGAAGTGTTTTCCAAATGTGAGCAAGTATCAAAACGAAGAAGTTACTCCGTCGCTCTACCTGTGGCCCCATCCTTTCAATGCCAGTCAATCAGCCAAGCTCAGTCCACACTCAGCACCTCTGCTTCTCCCCACCCCATGCTCTTCACATAAACAAGGTGAGAGCAGGATGGCTCTTCCTCAGAATCCCTTTCCTGAAAACCCTATCCAATGTTGCTTCACTGTAGAACTCAGACACATGACCCTGCTTTGTGTGCTTTAAAAAGTTATCTTTAAAAAAAAAACAAAACAACTTGGTTATTGTTTGCTTCTCTAAAATGTAAGCCCATGAGATCATGGACTATGCATCTGTCCTGTTTACATCTAGCACAGAGCCCGGCACAGATTAAATGCTCAATAAATACTTTATAATCCTAAAATCCCCTAATTCTAAAATGTTCACCTCCTTTCACTTTAATAAAAGCTCATCTCCTCTCAATTAATAAATTGCTTAACAAAGATACAGACACGTAGGCTGGATAGTCTGATTCAGTAGGACTTCGGTAAAGCCAAAAACCCATAGTGTTAGCACCCCATGATTTGGATGGTCAGGCAACTATAAGAAACATTCTCTTAGTGTCCTGCTACCCAGCTTGGTCCATGGACCAGCAGCATCAGCACCACCAGAGAGCTTGTTAGAAATTCAGACTCTCAGTTCCATCCCAGATCCATTGAATCAGAGCCTGTGTTAGCAAGATCCCATGGTAATCTGCACCCTAGTTAATGGTTGAGAAGCACTGTCCAGGTACATGAATTTCCAGACCAAATTTCTCCTGCCAGTGAGATATAGGCACCAAGGCATCACCAGGATACTATGGCAGGGATGCTTCCCCAGGCTTCATGGCAGGAATAGGAACTTTCCGACTGAAATTTATCAGCTCAGTTCATCACCTCTCCCAAAGGGAACATGTAACTTCCAGACTAGCAATTCTCACAGTGTGGCTCCAGACCAGCAGCAGCAGAATCCCACCAAGAAATCTGTTAGAGATACAAATTCTCTGACCCCATCTCAGATCTACTGAATTAGAAACTGGGGGTGGGACCAATGATCAGCATTTTAACCAGATCTTCACATGAAATTCTGATTCATACCAAAGTTTGAGAATTACAATTCTAGACCCGAAGTTCCTAGCCTTTGCTATACTAGAGAAGTTTTAGAAGTTTTAGAAGCTAGAGAAGTTTTAGAAGTCCCAGCACCTAGGCTAGGACCAATTAAATAAGAATTTCTAGAAATAGCATTTAGATTTCAGTAACCTTTAAACCTTTTCAATTGATTCCAATAGCATCAAGGCTGAGAACCACAGTTCTAGCCACAATCAGATCTACCTGGCCTCTTGACAGTAGTCACCAACAGAAACCAATACTTGGAAGCGAGATTAGATTAAGACAGTAGTTCTCAGGGGCACCCGGGTGGCTCAGTTGGTTAAGCGTCTGACTCTTGATTTCAGCTCAGGTCATGATCTTGAGGTAGTGGGATCGAGCCCTGTGTGGGGCTCTGAGCTTAGCAGGGGTCTGCTTTGGATTCTCTCTCACCCTTTCCTTCTACCCCTCCTCTCTCTCTCTCTCTCTCAAATAAATAAATAAAATCATAAAAAAGGGGGGGAAAGACAGTAGTTCTTGAACTTTAGCATGCATGAGAATCTCACCTGGAGGACTTGTTAAAACACAGGTTGCCATGCCCCACTTCCAGAGTTTACGTATCAGTAGGTCTGGGGTAGGGCATAGAATCTCAGTCCTACCAAGTTACCATCCAAATCATGGGGTTTAGGAGAGATAGCAAAGTTCAGAATACTGGTTTGGAGATACAAGAAATAATCAAAATGCTAAGAGGAAGAATAGAATAATGCTGTGATGTCGACCCAGAGAGAAGAGACTTTCAGAGAATAGTCACGTGTCATTAATGACCTAGGGAGACCAAGGAGAGTGAGAACCTAGAGAAAGGCTTTGAAAAGGTTTGAAAAGTTTTGAAAGACTTGACCATCAATAGCTCATTAATAGGCAGGGGACCCAATCTCCTTAGGTTTAAATCCTAATTCTCCAATTATTAGGGAAGTATGCATCCTTGGGGAAGTTACTTAATATTTCTGGGCCTAACTCATTTACTCCTCTCAAGAACCCTGAAGAGTGGTCAAGTTATTTGGACACAATTCAGATGTAAAGAAGTGAGTAACTTCCCCTGAGGTAACAGCTATTAATGGCTGACTAAGGATTAGAACCCCTATTCACAATTTTTTTTTTTTTTTTTGGATATCACTTCTAAACTCCAGACTTTTTCCAGTTGTCTGCTGAGCATCCCTGCATGGATCTGAGCAGATACTAAAAAGCAAAATTCTTCACCCTTCCTCATTCTTCTCCCTCATTTATTTTTGTTAACGGCACCACTATCTCCTGAGGCACTCGGGTTCAAAACTCCTCAGGCATTTAGTTTAGAGCTTCTACTTAGTTGTTCTCCCTCTTTTCTAAAGGCCCTTAATAGAATGCCACTTCTCATTGGCAACATGGCGAAGGAAAATTAGAGCAAACACCTATGTTTTCTCTCTTTTTCTCAGAATTACATAAAAATTAGCCATAAGTCTTCTTTAATTTAGATCATGTGTTCTGTATTTCCCGTTAGGAGGAACCATATAGAAACTATCTTCTCACATATGAAGGTGTTTGTCTTACCAGAAAAAGCCATTCACAGACATTCACACAGTCACCAACATACATGTACTTGAGGTGATGTGAGTGCTGAGTGCTTAGAGACTCTACCTGACAGTAGCAGCTGGGAGACTTAAAACCATAACCCAATAGCAATATATTCTTTTTGCACACTATTATTTTGCACACTATTCTTTAAAACAGTTATTTCCAAATTATTTGAAAATTTTGAAAATATTTATTCAAGAGAGTGAGTGAAATGCATAATCTTTAAGGTCCAAGAGCATCAAGATGTATCTTTAAATTGTGATAACTGAAAATGCAAACTGTTTTAATGATATGAGCTGCATAAGTTATTTCTAAACTCTATAAGCCCAAAGTTAGGACACAGGGTCTACCTTCCCTTCCCTTAAATGATATTTAAAATCATAGAGCTCTTCGGACAAGCTATTTATTACCTCCATGTGTGAATTTCTCCTATTTATTTAGCAATAACCTAATACGTTCTCAGACCCTGCAGTGAAGTCTTGAGAGAGACTGATTTCTAAAATCACTCCCATGCTCAGACGGACATCCTCTGAAACTTCTGGTGAAAAAGCAGTTTGTATCATTTGTTCTGGGGCTGGTCCCAGATTCGAGGAGGCCAACAGTATAATTAAACTGACTCTGCTGGCCTGCAATATCCTACAGGGAAGTGCGGATACAGACTATACATGAAGTATAACTCACCAATGGTATATAAATGGTTTTTAGAAGCCCAAACTAAATCACTTGAAATTTTGCCAAACTCAAAAGGGGGGGGGGAGCCATAACAATCTTCTTTCTGCTAAGAATAATTATGTGAAATGTTCCCAGTGGGGTTGCCACCTTATTAAGTACCCAATTGTGATCTACGGCTGCTAGGGACTGGCTAACAACATGATGAATGCTTTGTACAAGATCCATAGGAAGGACAAGCAAAGTTAAAGGAATATGTTATTTGGAAACATAAATGCAGCTGAAGTTCAGAGACTCCTTATGAAAGCATGTCTTTAATGTAATTATTGCACATTATTACACTTCCATAATGTTAATGACTGGCCATCACTATCTAATTTCATTTATTCTACATATTTATGTCTAGATGTGCTCTAAAGGGCAATATGGAGAAATAACACTACAAATTTAATTATTTTAATATTAAAGAATAAATGTCAATCACTATGAACATTCTTTATGAGGCACGATCTTTTTTTTTTAATTTAATTCATGTCATTCTTCAAGAATAAGCTAGGATTCTAGTCACTACAAAGGGTTAAAATACAGATGCTGTGAATGAAATGCATAATCCTTAAGGCCTTAGAGCATTAAGACATATCTGCTCCTTAGGGTCCATCTTTGTCCATAATCAATTTCTTCCCTTGGAGAACATTAATTGTCTCTAATGATAGCTTTCCATCAATACATCCTTGATCTTAAAAGGCCTGTACAGCTTTTTTCTTTATTCAATCAAATCATCTCTACAATTGCCCCCCTTTAGTAAGATAATACCTTTTAAGCCTTGTATTTTAATATAAAAAATAAGAGGTAGCTGCAAATTCTAATGGAAGTGCTAACATTTGAGAAACAGGATGATGGCTTCCATTATCCTAAATAATGTTTGAAGATTATAGAAAGCACTGTGTTTCAAAAGGTGGAAACTAATCCACCACTTTCAAATTATTCCTTGCAAGAAAATCTGTTCTGATATTAGGGAATTTTTTGGCCCCAATGATGGCACTGTATATTTAAATATTTGAATAAAAAAGATAATTTTCCAGCTCTGAAAAACGGCAAATAATTACTATTTATAATGACAAAATGATGAATAATTCCGGGAATTGACAACTTTAAACACCAAAGATTTTTATTTTGTTATTCCCCCGATAAGCCATTCTTACACTCTTCATTCAAATGACCAAAATGCTAATCAGTAGTTACTAAAATGACTTAATTTCACAATGACCAAAAATAAGTAAATAATAAATAACAAATAAATAAAATTAAAAGCCCTCAGTCTCTTTGCGACCCACTAAAACACTAATAGTGTCTTGTGTTTCCACCCATTTGCCTTCTTCAAGTATGCTTTTCTAAATGTGTGGAAATTATTATTTTTTTTTTTTTTGGCCATTCTACTGATTTGTTTCCTTTTATATGGAAAATTGCTCTTGCACTGCTTTATCTAGGTTACCCAGGACAAATCTGTGTTTCTGTCCACGGCCCAACAACAGCTTCGACAGAGATTGCCCTAATATTTATAATAAGTAAGGAACCTTGAGAAGAGACACTGATAGGACAAAAGCCATCTATCCTACAGAGTTCTTCTTCGGGTAATTTCTATATTCAGTAGGAACATAGCAAAATTTCCATGCTGCATGTAAAGTACCATTCTTATCACTGCCAGGTTAGGAAGCCCTTCTCGCCAGAGTCCTGGCTTACATGTGTGCTTTCTCTCTTACAAAAATCTGCCAGCATTCTAGGAAATAGATGAAGAGACTCTGTGGAATGTAATTAACTGCAAAGCCCAGGTGATTAAAAAACCGATTAAAAGAAAATCACAGACACAACAGAGAAAAGAACTTATTTGTTGGAAAAAAAAAAAAAAGGTGGGTGGGGGAGATAAATGGAAAAAATTACTAATTTGTTTGGGGCTTCTCTAGTAATATGTACAATTCTAGGTGTTACATTTATGTTATGAATTAAAATACAAGCAACATTTCATAAATACATTGCCTGCAAAAGGAAGAGCAAAGGAAATGTTAGAATTCTGTATGGGGAGAAAATGTGTATATGTAGGTAGATAATATCACCCCAACAAATATCAAACCTAAACAAAACGCATACAAAAGTGAGACCAGTTAACAACCAAGATAAGAGATGAAAATTGCCACTAAAGCAGATCAACTTTATTCAATGCCCTGATAAGCACCTATTTGCTCTTCCCCATTATGCTTTCTTAGTATTTATAAATTATCATTTAATTATGCTGGCAAGTGGTAATTGTCAAATAAAGCTCAGATAGGCATAAGCCCTCAGGCTGCACATGACAGAAAAATATCTGTTAAAGCTGGGCTGATTCACACGCTTAGGAAATAATTTCCTTTCTTCTTTTTATCCTTGCCAACAAATTATATGAACTGGCACTTTGTGCTTTGTAGGCATTTTGAAGTCTATGCAGATTACAGAAAAGAAAAATTAGTTGTTTCAATATCTACCATTCCTAAATTATTCTGCTGATTTAAGACATCACGAACCAAGAGAACAAAAGAGTGCAAAGATCAAGAAATTCAAACCTTCCTCTACTTATAGTTTATGCTCAGGGTCATTTTCAATTGAGGAAATCAAGATCTGGAGAATTATTTTACATATTGTATAATGGATTTTACATAAAGTAGGAATTGGAACATGACATTCATCCCATTAGGAGAGATATAGAAATCTCTTTTTCCTTAAGTCTCTTACTACTTAGGTTTAATTAGTACCCATCCATCCCACCTCTTTTGTATGAAGTGTTACAATATTTTTCCCCAGCTAGTCGCAGCACTCTGGCTGTGGAGAATAAACACAAATAGAGGATTATTAATGCATACAAAAAGATAAGTTGAACACCAAGAGGCAATTTAATTTACATTTAATATTTAGACAAAATGCTGCATTTTGGCTATATATAGAGCCACTTGTGAATTATTTTTATTTGCAAGGTTGAGCAGAGAAGACACAGAGAAATATCCATAACCCCATCTTTGGCTTGAGAGAGAGAGAGAGAGGGAAAAGGAGAGGTACAGGAAAGGGTCAGGAGGAGAGGAAGCAAAACTGTATAAAAACAAAAAGTCTAAGCAAACTCAAGTTCCTTCTGTGCACAAAGATCATTACTAATTCTCGTCACTCCCCGTCTCCCTCCCTGTGCTCCAACCACCCTGGAATCCTGAAGGTGGCATATTGCCTCCCACCTCAGAGCATTTGCTCATGTCCTTCTCATAGCTTAGAAAACCCTTTTACAACATCAGCCCCACTCCCTTCTCCATCTCCAATCCCTCATCTATACAAGTCCACCCATTCTGCAGATCCTAATTCAAACATTCTTTCTTTAGGACAGCTTTCTCTGAACCCCCGCTCCTAGCTCCAGACAAGATCATGTTATTATACCCTTGGAGCCCTTATTACAGTTCAAGAAAAAGAATAGTAACAGCAAATATAAAGTGTTTATTATGTGCCAGGCTACTAGATAGTCTAACAAAAGCCTCAAAGAAACCTTGGGAGGAGATAATGAGGCCTGAAAAAAATTATACAACTTGTCCAAACAGGAATCAAACCCATCTCTGGGTCCAGAGTGGATGCTTTAACTATTTCTTACTGCCACATTTATTTGCACAATCCTCTAGCCACTATTTGTCAACTCTCTCTACCATCTAGTTGGTAAATTCCATGAGGCCAGCAATCATGTTTATTTTGCCCAACCCTGATCCATATTAGCTATTCAATAAATAATTATTGAATCAATGACTGAACAATTAGCTCAAAGCAAAGACGGGTTTGGCAGCTGAAGACTACTGCATCTCTCAGTTATCTGAGCTGCCGACACAGCTCTCCATATTTGGAGACCAGTCTAGTACCTGAATTCAGTGAGGTACTTGGCCTAGCAGACAGAACTTCGGGTGTCTTTGCTTCAGTAAGTAAGGAGATTTTGTTTGTTTTTGCTTTCTAATGGATTTGTTTTTTAACGACCTCAAGGGCATTATGCTACGTGAAATAAATTCAAGGAAAGACAAATACTGTATGATCTCTCTTAAAGGTGGACTTTCGATCAAACCAAACTCATTGTTACAGACAACAGGTTTGTGGTTGCCAGAGGTGGGGGATGGGGAGTGGGAAAAATGGGTGAACTGTTTTTGTTTTAGTTTAAATAAATTGAATTTTTAAAAATGGGCTTAATTTCTTTCATTTTAAAGGCTATAAGTAAAAACCAAAATGTTTAGGTGTTATTGACTGTACAGCATATAAGTTCTATAAAAAACAATGCTGTTTCCCTAGATGTTTTCTTTTGAGACTGAGTAGATATTGAGGTTAGTAGTGTAAGTTTTAATACCGACTCAAAAACACTCTGAATGCATAGAAATATTGGTACATTTGGCATATTATGCAGCCAGAATACAGAGTGCACCCCAGGTACAATCTGCGTATTCTTAATACTTATTTATAGTCAACAAAAATGTTAACAATGTTCTGTCAAAATGCCTAACTCATATTTGAATATGCAGTCTAGCCTTGAATAATTCAATTCTTTATACCTGAAAATGAACATTACTCATTTGAAGACTTAGCTACTTTCCTGTTTTTGCTTTGTTTGTGCCTACTTTTAGAGCATTTTAGTCCATGATGTGAACCATTCAGTAACTGATGCAAATTTTCTTAAAAAAAGAAAGAAAGAAAGAAAGAAAGAAAGAAAGAAAGAAAGAAAGAAAGAAAGAAAGAAAGAAAGAAAGAAAGGAAAAACCTTTTTAGCAATCAAAATACAAAAACACATCCAGACTGGCACTTGGGAAACTGAACACAACTTAACCTCAATTCAGGCAGCACTTTTTAAATAAGAGATGTTCCTACACAGGCTATTAATTGAGAATTACAAGACTATATTTGTATCTTGGAATTCACAAATGGTTTTCAGCTACTTACTTATTTCCATAGGCACTACTCTAACCCAGTCAAAAACTGTTTTAAAACGAAGTCACCATTTTCAAAGAATGTTTTATATCTTTGGTTTACATTGTTTCTGCCACTTTAATCTATTCAGTGTACTGTTATAGCACGAAGCACTTTCCACTATAATTAGAAACTTAGCTTTTTTTAAAATAAAGCATTTACTTCTCATTTCCATAAAAACAAAACACAGCAAAATAAAAATCTCTTCCATTTTAAAGTTGAAGGAACCAAGCATGAAAAACTTAAGTGCCTTGCTCAAAAACAAAAATTAAGATATTGGCCAATGACAAGTCATTTTGCTTTAAAAAGTTGGTTCTATACAATGACAGTCCTCACGTGGTTTATCTGAAAAGGTAGTGTAAATACATCGGTAAGGCCATCGACACATAGTAAATTCTTTTTTCTCTAAAACTCCAATATTTATAAAATGTAAATAATATCTTTCTCCCTCTCCTCCTTCCCCTCCTCCTCCACCTCCTTTTGTACTGTGATGAATAGATAATATTTTGGTTGACCCCAAGGCCTATGACACTGGGAAGTGTCTTCTGACTCTTCAGGAAAAGAATAGGCACATTGAGTGTAGTTTGAGGATTGAACATAGTGATTATATTCCAGGACTCTACAACCTGGTCCATATGCAGATATGCGGTAATTCTTTTCCACTAGCCCAAGGGTTCTGAGAACTTGTAAATCAAATTCCTTGCTGTTTTGTAACAAACAAGATTAGCAGATCCTTACAAATCACCAAATAGGATATTAGAGAGAAAGTATAAGAGAACAAAACAAATGTTTAAAAGGGGATACAGAGAAATCCACAGACATTTCAATCTACTTTTCTAACCAATGTTCTGTGTATTGACTGAAATGTTATCAAGCTCTAAAAATACATAATTTATGCAATTGCTACTCCTTAGCTAACTTCAAAGCTTTTAGTACCTAGCATAATCATCTGTACACTAAGAGCTAAATAAATGCCTATTGGCTGGTTGTTGAATAAGAAAAATATTCCAGCACTATCCAATAGAAATACAATGTGAACCATATATGTAAATATTCTATAAGCCACATTAAAAAGGTAACAAGAGGGGCACCTGGGTGGCTCAGTGGGTTAAAGCCTCTGCCTTCGGCTCAGGTCCTGATCTCAAGGTCCTGAGATCCAGCCCCGCATCAGGCTCGCTGCTCAGCAGGAGCCTGCTTCCCCCTCTCTCTGCCTGCCTCTCTGCCTACTTGTGATCTCTCTGTCTCTGTCAAATAAATAAATAAATACAAATCTTTAAAAAAAAAAAAAGGTAACAAGAAACAGGTAGAATTAATTTTGGTAACTTATTTCGTTTAATTGATGTATCCAAAGTATTATCATTTCAATATGTCCTGAATATAACAAATTATTGACTTATTTTTTAAAGATTTATTTATTTATTTGAGAGAGAGAGAAAAAGAGAGAGCACCCAAGCAGGGGGAGGAGCAGAGGGAGAGGAGAGAGAGCATCTCAAGCAGATTCCGTGCTAAGCACAGAGTCCAAGGCGAGGCTCTATACCACAGCCCATGAGATCATGACCTGAACCAAAACCAAGAGTCAGACTGAGCCACCCAGGCACCCCAATTATTGAGCTATTTGATGTTATTTTATTTTTGTACTGTCTTCAAAATCTAATGTGCATTTGACATTTATTTTTTTAAGATTTTATTTATTTATTTGAGAGTGTGCACAAAGGAAGAAGGAGAAGCAGAATCCCGCTGAGCAGAGAATCCGAAGTGGGACTCAATCCCAGGATCCTGAGATCATAACCCGAGCCGGAGGCAGATGCTTAACCCACTGAACCACCCAAGCTCTCATGTGTTTGACTTTTGTATCACACATCTCGGTTTGGCCTAGCCACATTTCAAGGGCTCAATAGCCCTATGTGGCTCGTGGTTACCATATTGGACAGCACAATCTATACCCTGTTAATTGAATGATATTTGCTCATTCATACAAGAGATAAATCTTGTGTTCTAAGTTAATGATATATAGTTGTAGCTGATGATACTAAAATAATTATTTTTCTAATATATAAAATAAATTCTTTGGCCAATAAATATGTTTGAGATAGAGCTTATACTTCCCTAATCCCATTTAAAAAAGAAATATTCATAATCGTGTATGTTAGTTGAATTCTCTTTAGCATGTCCACACAACAGTGATTGGAACTGCTTATCAGCATTACTTCTGAATTTTCCAATGAGTCTTATACTGGAAATTAAGATGAACATGGAAAATATGTGAGGTAAACTTATAATTGGGGCTCTGAGAGTGAGTGAAAGTATGAGTCTACAGCTGGCAGCACCTACATTCCTGTATCTTGTTTCAATTCCTCAAACATAAACCTTACAAAGTCTTCTGTGATATACCATCTCTGATCTCCTAATTACTCAATTTTGAAATATTATAATCATAGCTAATCCCTCATTCTCCCTTTAGCCATACACTTTATCAATTGTAAAATCTTAAAAAAATCTGCCTCCAAAATGGATCTTGTCTTTATTTTCATCTCTGCATTCTCATAGATTTAGATAGAGAATCTTCTTCATCTGACCCTCCTTGAACTAGGACCATCCACAGGCTCCTGGTCTTTAGTTATAACAGCACCAAGCTCATAGATGTCCTGCTGAAACACAGTTTGAAAAACATCACTCCCTGTTCATTCTCCTGATGTGAAGATCTTCAATAAACATAGGATATAGTCTGAACTCCTCAGTGTGGTTATCAAAACCTTTCACAATTTGATTGCAACTTATGCATATTAAAGTACTACCTATAACCTACTGCATCTTAAACTTAAGCTCACGGTTCCATAATACATTGACCTTTTCTGCTTTTAGCACATCCTATAGTCTTCCATCCTGAAATGTCTTTACAGCCCTAATTCTCAATTTAGTCTTCAAAAATCAAGACTGAATCCCATTTTGTGAAACTCTTATAGATCCATCTGTCCATCAATACAGTAAGTGTTTTATGAGAATCTCTGCTGTATAACAAATATTAAGTGATGCCCTGGAGATTTAAAAAAATTTTTTTTCTCAAAAATCTCCCAAGTTGGTAAATGATGTTTGCAAAAAAAATGTGATAAATGCTATAATCAACATATGCACAATATGTTTTTGGAAGGCCGGAGGGAACAAAAAATCTGCCTGCATAGAGGAAGAACAGGGAAGATACTACAAAGGAGATGATATTTGAGCAGTGTCTTGAAGGATTAATATTAATTTGCCAGGCAGTGAAGAAGAGAAGAACGTTTCTGGCAGATGAAACTGACTACTCAAAGGGCACAGAAGGTCATGATTGGGGAATGGAAAACCACTTACTATTACTGAAGCAAGGGAGATATTCAAAATATTCAACAAACAGCAGGACATGAATGCTGACCAGTCAGAAATAACAATCATCTTACCCATGCACACCAGCTGAATATCAGCCCAGAAACAAAGTCAATGAATGTGCCTGGCACAAAAAGAGTAGCAGGAAAGATTAGGTCAGTAACAGATTAGCAGAGCTAAGATAATAATTTGAACTTATTTCAATAGAGAGGAGGGAACCATTAAAAGGTTTCAGATAAGTAAAAGTCATATTATCAGTTATATTTTAGAACGATCAACCAGGCAACTGTATAAAGAATAGCTTTGAAGGGAAAAAAAATAATAAAAGGCTGAGACAAATAGTTGGATGACTGTAGTAGTCCAGGTAAGAGATGAAGCATAGCTGAACTGAAACCATGGCTGTGAGTATAAAGAAAAAAGATCAAATTCAAGGCATATTTAGGAGATAAAAATTCACAGGATTTGATGAACAATTGAACATGAGGAACGAGAGTCTGATGGAGAGATAAATGATGCATTTGAGGTTTTTAGTTTAGAAAACTGATGCACAGTGGTGCCATCAAACCAAACAGAGAATATAAAAAGGAGAAAAGTTTCCATTTTGTATATGTAGAGTTTAAAACATCTGAGGAACACAGTTGGATCTGTCCAGAAAACAGCTATAAATAGGAGACTAGAATCCAGGAGAGAGAAACATCTGGGAGTCTCAGCTCATAATGTGGTGGTTAAAATTTAAAAAATGGATGAGTTTTTCTAGGATAAGAAAAGAAGTACGAAAAGGAAATGACAGGGTAGAATCCTAGTGGAGATTGGCATTTAAAGAATGAAAAGGAAAAAAAATAAGTATTTTGTCTTATATCAAAGCTATTTATAGACCTCCCTCTTTTTAATTAGATCTTGAGAACCTGCAGGACAGAAATCACATCTTACTTATCTCTAGATACCCTTAGTGTTCATGAAAGTGCTTGGTACCTAGTAAGTTCACATGCACACACACACACACAAATGTTTGCTGAGTTGAAATAAGTTTGTCCTAGAACACCTGGGGATCATATATACTTCACAGGAGATTTGGTTAGACATTCTCCATAGCTAATGCACTGTATATGGAAATGGGCCCCTCTGCAAGTTGCTGCAGCCGCTCTGGAAAACAGTACAGATGTTCCTCAAAAAGTTGAAAATAGAGCTACTGCACTACTAGGGATTTACACCAAACATACAAACATAGTGATCTGAAGGGGGACCTGCACCCCAGTGTTTATAGCAGCAATGTCCACAATAGCCAAACTATGCCCATAGAAAGAGCCCAGATGTCCATTGACAGATGAATGGATAAAGTAGATGTGGTATATATACATACCACATATGTGTGTGTGTGTATACACACAATAGAGTATTACTCAGCCATCAAAAAATGAAATCTTGCCATTTGCAACGATGTGGATGGAACTAGAGGGTATTATGCTAAGTGAAATAAGTCAATCAGAGAAAGACAATCATCATATGATCTTGTTCATATGTGGAATTTAAGAAACAAAACAGAGGAGCACAGAGGAAGAGAGGACAAAATACGACAAGATGAAATCAGAGAGGGAGACAAACCACAAGAGATTCTTAAGGATAGGAAACAAACTGAGGGTTGTTGGAGGGGAGGGGGGTAGAGGGATGGGGTAACTAGGTGATGGACATTAAGGAGGGCACGTGATATAATGAGCACTGGGTTTTATATAAGATGATGAATCACAGACCTCTACCTCTGAAACCAATAATACATTATATGTTAATTGAATTTAAATTTTAAAAAAAGGAAAAAAATAAAATAAAATGGGTCCCTTAGTATGCCTTCCAAATTCACCCACAACCTTTGAATGCTTTTTCCCTGAACTAATGACTCAGTCCATTTTCTAATGGGCCACAAAGCCAAACTTCTCATGAAGGCAGTAGTTGGTCATTCAACAATGTAACTGTAGAGAAGTTCCTGAAGAACTGATATATGAAATGATTACTCCCCTCTAACTTTCATCTTTGTAGCAACTTTGATGTTATGAAAACTTCAGAAACATGTGCCATTTTTTGGTGTATCGACATGTACATAGGAAGTTATTTCACCCCCTTGAGTCTGTTTGCTCATCTGTAAAACTGGGATAATGTGACCTACCTCTCAGAGTCAGTGATGAGAACTAAATGCAATCATGCAAGAAAGCACAAGACTCACTGTTCACTTAGTAGAGTCTTCACTTTTGGTAAGAATAGAATGTTATTTTCTCCTTTGGATTAATAACTAGAAAAAACAAAAGATGTTTCTGGAAGATATGAATTATCTCAAAAGTAAATATCACATTCAGAAAATGGAAATTTGCAATGGAATTCATAATAACATGACATAAAGTTTTTAAGTATGATAAAAAAAAGGGCATGAATCCCTGTGTAAATAATCTCACCTACTTCGGAAAATAATTGAAATACTTCTCTTTTTAATGATTAATTTGTCTGATTTGAGCATAATTGTGCCCTTTACCTCAACAGAGGAGCAGACTGGAACTAGAGAATGTTAAGGGCATGGGTAAACTTAAAACAAAATAATTGAATTCCAAATTTCTGCAAGTTAAGTGTTAGATGCTGAGACAAAAATGCAGAGAATCCTCTGCCTTCACCTGAACCACTGATAAAATCCTGGACTCCAGCCTTTGGAGAGACACCTTGATTATTGTTTAGTTTAGGGTTTTGGGGGCAGGATTTGTAGGGTTTTGTCTTGATATTCTTATATTTCCAAACACCAATGGAAAAAATCAACTTCCCTTCCCAGCTACTATAAGTAAAGGGTATAAGAAATAGTAGTAAAGTATATAAGTAGCCCAGGATCATCAAAACCCATGGACATTTGGTAACCTCTAGGGTATATTGGTCACATATAATCATTTTAGTATGAGAGGTCAAAGCCTTTGAAACTTGAAAGAAAGAAAGAAGAGAAAAGAGAGAAAGGAGAGGAAAGGAGGAAGGGAGGAAGGGGAGAAGGGGGGAAAGGGGAAAGGAAGGAAGGAAGGAAGGAAGGAAGGAAGGAAGGAAGGAAGGAAGGAAGGAAGGAAGGAAGGAAGGGGAAAGAGAGGAAGGAAGAAGGAAGGAAGGAAGGAAGGAAGGAAGGAAGGAAGGAAGGAAGGAAGGAAGGAGGAAGGAAGGAAGGAAGGAAGGAAGGAAGGAAGGAAGGAAGGAAGGAGGAAGGAAGGAAGGAAGGAAGGAAGGAAGGAAGGAAGGAAGGAAGGAAGGAAGGAAGGAAAAGAAAGTTAAAACCAAGGTAATAGCAACCTGGTGTAACAGACTAGCTCAGAAAGAAAAAAAGTTCTAGATGGAGGGTAGCAAATAGAAAGATGTTACAGTGTATTAAGATAGTCTTTTTAAAAAAAGTTTATTATGAAGTGGTTCATATGAAAAGAAAATGAGGTAATCTATGTGCAAGTGTATAACCCATTCTATAAATGTTATTTATTGTCATCATTAAGAGTAAGGACTCTTGCCACTAAGTCTGAGATGGTAGCTCCAACAAGTCTGGGGCACAATCCCCCTGTGACTATGAGGCTCACATAGGCCAGTTCACAATAATTGCTCTCATTTACTGCATCCTTAACATGATCCAGGTCATCTTTCTAAAAACCCTGTGTGTAGACATTATCCACATTTCCCAAATGAGAAAACTGATTTCCACATAGGTTAAACAAGTTGTCTGAAGTCACACTGTAAGTAAGGAACACGTCCAAGATTTAAAGCTTATGTTCCTAACCACTCCCCAGATTTGGCTAAGGCTGACTGGCATGGCTTGATTATCCCTACCCAATCGCTTCTGGGTGTCATAACACCAGCCTTCTCCAAAAGCAAGAACTAGACCACATCTGCTGACTTTCAATTTGGTATACCAGGCTTACACAAAAGATTTCTAAAATTATATCTTAACCATGTCATCAGTGTTCTTACACAGTAGGTAACCCTATCAAATTAGAGAAATTAAATGAATATATTTTCTCAACATTTCATACAAAAGGGAGGATGTTTAAAAAATGTCCAGATGCCCTCCAACTGTTTCCATGTATGGGGTAGTTGAATATGTCTCCTGGTTCTTTTTAGTTTCGGTTGTTGTGGTTGCTGGTGTTGCTGTTGTCCCAGACTCAGCTTCTGAATATCAGCATTTTGCAAAAGTGGACACTGAGGCTCAAAGAGGCCAAGTGACTTTTCCCCAAATCCCACAGCTGATGGCAAATCTGAGACTCGAATGTTATCCTTCTACTGCCCAGGTCAATGACCTCTGACAGTATCACATGCCTCTTGAGGGACTATAATGATCATTTTTTGGATTTTGAGTACAATGTAGAATTTAAATTTGGTATTTGTTAACACCATAGCACCACAGCAGTGAGGTAGTCTTGAAGTAAAACCTATGAACTTCTGCCTTTTAAAGAACAAAAGTATTTATCAAAATGAGTCATTCTCTGCTAGGCCTTAAAGGTAGAACACAAAGGTTCAATTTTGAAAATTTCCAAAAAACAGCAAATAGCTATTCCAAAAGAGAAGCTACAAATTTGAGGCTACAAATTTGAGGCTTACAGGTACATCTTTTATTTATTTATTTTTTAAGATTTGTTTATTTATTTTAGACAGAGAGATGGGGGGAGGAAGAAGGAAAGGGAGAGGGAATGTCTAGCAGACTCTGCAGTGAGTGGGGAGTGTGATGCAGGGTTCAATTCCATGACCCTGAAATTATGACCTGAGCTGAAAGTAAGAGTCAGCCATTTAACTGACTAAGCCACCCAGGCACCCCCGGATGTATCTTTTAGAAAGAAGTCTTTAAGAGCTGAACTTGAAGGCAATTAAGCTCTTTTCTTATTTACTATAAAACAAATTCATCTTAAAAAAAAAAAAAAAACAATGCCAGTTGTCTCAATCAGTTAAGCATCCAACTCTTGGTTTAGGATCAGGTCATGATGTCAGGGTCATGGGATCGAGCCCCATGTTGGGCTCTGCACTGAATGTGGAGCCTGCCTAAGATTCTCTCTCTCCTTCTCCCTCCATCCCTCCCAACTTGTGTAATCACTCTCTCTCCAAAAAAAAAACACAAAAAAAAAACAGCAAACACTTGAACTGCATTTAACATACAGAGGGAGGAAAAGGAGACATAGGTAGACATGATTTTTCTTGTTCTGGTTCCATCTTCTTTTCATTGCCCTATGTACTTTCTTCTCCTTGCTGACTAGAATCCTCAGAAGAATTACCCTTCAATAAGGATAATCAATCAGTCTTCAGCAAGTGGTTCTGCTAAGTGCACACAACGTCTAAGGAATCTTATTTCCATTTCACCAACAGTAAAGAAAGAGACATACATAAAAACAGATTATTTCTATGAAAGAGGATACATGTGAAGATATACTTAGAATGTTACAAAACCAAAGAGGAAGGAGACCCGTCCCTGCCTCTAGGCTTTTCACTCATGGCAAGACCTAAACTGAGGCTTGAAGGATGCATGAGCAGCAGGCAGCAGAGATAGTAAAGATGGCATTTCAGGCCAGAGAAATACCCATTATGTACAGGGAATGAATGGCAGTTTGGTGTTACTAAAGAACCAACCACAAGATGAGAATTCGCTAAGATGAGGCTTAAAGGGCTAAGAGAGTGGCCTTAGGCGTCCCTGAGAACAAACTGAATCTGCAGTAAGTCATCAGCACATGGAGACATATTGAGGGGTGTGTGGGAAGAATTTCATTCCTTATACAGGTACTATGAATTATGAATTACTTGTATTTTATTTTTTATCGGTCTATCAAATTTTATTTTCTTTTTTTACTTTTATTATTATTATTTAATTCCAGTATAGTTAACATACAGTGTTATGCTAGTTTCAGGTGTACAATATAGTGATACAATAATTTCATATATTACTCAGTGCTCATCAAGATAATGAAATACTTTAAAACTTAAAGCCAATTCAAGTCTAACCCTATAGTAAAGTCATTCCAAGGCATTTGCATTCTAATCTGCTTCCTTCAGTGTGAGGGAAAAAAAATGTCCTTGGGTCAGAGAGATGGGGAAGTTACAGCTAGACGTTCATTTCTTTTGGTATGATGGATCACAGCTTGGGCACGCTCTGCTCTGAATTACTCTTCCTGAACAAATCTTCCAGAACAAGAGTAAACTGCAATTGCAGTCTCAATAATAATCTTATAATAATCGTGGGTTTGGGACCTTCAACTTTCTAACAGTAAATGTTGGGAGGAGTAATGGGGGGGGGGGGGAAGCAGCTGCCTCTATGGGCAATCTGCCACAATTTAGTGATGCCAATATCCAGGAACTGAAATATTTCAATTGAAACAATCCCATTAGGTTGCATAATAAATTGCCTGCTAGTGTCCAAAACACGGGCTCGGTCTTTAATAGTAAATAATGTTAACTGAAAGGGAATGTCATTCATCCATCATTTACTGAACAACTACAACATGCAATTCTGTGAAAGTTTCCGTCAGGATGAAAAAAAACACAGTTCCCTACAGTGTAGATATTTAACACCTGTCCTGGGCCTAAGATAAACCTAGAAGCAGCACTACCTCAAGAGAGACTATAGGAATAATAACAGAAATTCCAGCAAATTCCTATGAAGATTCAGAGGCAGGAGAGATTAAATTTAGAAAATTGTTTCAATTTCCATAGGAATCATAGATACGGTCAAGAACAGAGAAACAGGGGCACCTGGGTGGCTCAGTGGGTTAAGTCTCTGCCTTCAGCTCAGGGCATGATTCCAGGGTGCTGGGATCGAGCCCCGAATCGGGCTCTCTGCCTGCATCCCCCTCTCTCTCTGCCTGCCTCTCTGCCTACTTGTGATCTCTCTCTGTCAAATAAATAAATAAAATCTTAAAAAAAAAAAAAAGAACAGAGAAACAAAAAATCAAGAATCACAATTTTCTCTCTGATTAGATTGTCCACTCTATTCCAAGAAAATTTCAGATTAGAAATCCAGGCTTTACTACATACCCCAGAATGTGTACAAAATTTTAAGTTTGTCAAAATAGATGGAATACAAATTTCCAAAGACTAAATCCCTTCAGCTCTCTGAAGGCTGGCATGGCAAATAGGAGTATCTCAGCAGAGCTCAACTACCTTGAAGACCCAGGGAGCAACACAGAGGATCGCTAAGGTAACCAGACAGCAGAATGTAATTACCCAAATTGGAATTCAGCCAGGCTGTGCAGGCAATACCCACACTCTTTAGAAAATGTCATAGACTCTTTTAATAACCATGGCAATTTTATTCCATAAACCTGTATTAGTAGGACATATCAGAATGAGACTAAAATATTCTTGTTTTCTACACCTATGAATGGATACACAGCCAGAGCAAAGAAGGCGGGCTATAAATCTCAGAAACATGATTATGAACTTGCTTAGCTACAGTATTCACTCTTGTTTCTAAATGTAATTTTTTAAATGTAGGAAGAGAGGCATAGTGCCATGTGTGGAACAGAATTCAAATGAGGTACCCTATACAACCAGTGAAGAATAACATTTCAATTCTTTATGCTGCTAGTTTAGTATAAACATGTAAGTACACTATTTATCTTGGAAAGCTTAATGGTATATCATGGGATGTGTTATCATGGCCTCTGGACAAAGATATTTTTAAAAATTAATAATTAAAAAAATTTACAAACCCTATATTTCTAATGTTTTACTTCAAAAGTTTAAATTATAATAAAGTATAGATGTTTGTCCATGGAACTAAATTTTTTTATTGTCCCAACTGCCCAGAGTAAATGATTTCACTACTGGACTAAATGATTGAATCCAACAAATATTTAATGAATGTCTACTATGGACCAGGAACAGTCCTCACCATTCTCACAGCGCTGGCAAACACATGAAAGGGAAATTAGTGGATTTCCAAGAAGATACAAATGGATGATCATGAGATGCCCAGAGGGCAGAGAAAAACTACCAAAACAGGGAAAGAAGCAAAAGCAAGAATGTATACCAAGACCCAATGTTCACCCCACTGGTATTTAACAAACAACATTTTAGGTAGATGATATTCACAATATTTAATGAACACTTACTTGGCACCAAGCACTGCACTAAGTGTACATTTTTTTCTCTTATTTGAATGGAATGATACTTCAGTATGGATTCTCTCATTCCAGACCAGAGCATTGGTTCAGGGCAGCCAGCTCTGGGATCATGTTTCAGGGCCACCAGTTACTAGCCTCTGCTCACTTGGACAATATATTTCATTTTTGGGTAATTCAGTTTTTCTATCTGGACAATGTGAATAATTCTATCCCTCCTTCAAGGTTAATAGGGTTAAGTGAAATCATGTTTATAAAGGGACTAACAGCACCTAGAAGATAGTAAATATGCAACACAAAATTGCACTGGTTATGATCTCATAAATAAAATCTTTTTCTAAAGCCATGACATTAAAACACCCACTGTCATAAATCCCCCTTGAGCTACAAATGCTCTGTTTAGACAGCTAGTGTGAATAAACAGCTGACCTGGGCCCTCTTCCTCACCGTCTATTGCTCCCTTGCCCACTCCAGGTAGCTGTCAAGCTAATATCATCAACCAGAGTAATAGTAACGGGGAGAAATCAGGACCCAAGTCTCTGCCCCACTTCCTCCTTTCTCTCCCTGCAGGCCAGGAGGTAATAGGCTGGATAATTTTTCCCTGTATCCCAACCTTAAAATTGTTATAAATTCTACCCTGGTAAACTTTTTGCATGTATATACTTGCATTTCTTTAATTCCCCTTTCTCTTTCTATCACATTTAATCCTTGCTCATTTCTTCAGAAACCTTTTTCTCCCTTACTCTCTCAAGCCAAGCCCTCCCCTAATGCATCACTGTGAGCCCAAAGAACAATACTAATTCTTATCGATAAGCATTAGAGCATGGTTAACAATGCATTCTCATCAAGGAAAGGAAAACCATCCCTATCATTAGACTTGACATCATTAAGGCGTTCGTCCTTTCAAGGTCCTTCAAGTGCCCAGAAGTCCTCATTCTCTCCCTCATTTCTCTAATTAAAACCTTCTTTTCTGTAGACATCAGTGACTAGGAAAAATATGAAACTAATTCTAATTGTACTTTATTCTATTCTACTTTGTTTATTAGAGAGGAATACAATGTAAGCTCTGCAATATTTTGACAATATTAGTCTAATAAGCACTGGCTTTTATTGGCATATTTATAACCTTGCTTTTATAGGAAAAAATATGCTCTGAATTCTAAACCAACTTACAAGCAAATGTAAGAAACCCAACTTTTGAAAAGTTGGGGAATATTATTTCAAGAACATTGCATGATACTAGAAAACATAAAGAGATGCTGATTTAGAACTCACAGTGGTGAACTGCATACTCATGCTGAATTGGGAATTTGCTTTAGACTTTTCATGTTGGATGAATTACAGCATTTTGTCCTGATACCATAGTCAGTCTCACTCACAAGCAGCTTAGATTATGCAAACCTAATGTGATCTGTGGCAGTAAGTGCAAGACATTAAAATACCCCTGCCTTTGCAAAAGGGTTGAGAATGACAATTTAGAAACTATTCCTGCAAGGCTGCCAGCTCCTAACATCTACAACAAGATGAGCCCCTTTTTTGTCTTTTGGATGGCAGCTGACTTCTGTCATTCATCACCCAACTCTAAGTTTCAAGGTGACAGGTCATATGTGCTTCAATACTTATGTAAATAAACAATCTTGGGCTCCAAAGCCAATCTAACCAATGACCTTTTACAAACAATAGGCCTTTCTATTGGAAGAGTCTGCCAGGATTCTGAGTGCCAATGAGGTGATCGAATATGCATTTGGGTTGTTGTCACCAGCGGGCTTACATCCTAGAAGGATGGTCCTGTGAGAAAAGCAATTTGCAGAGTCTATCACCAGAAAATGGTCAATGATAGATAGTCTGTACTTGTAGTATTTACCTTTACATACAATTGTTTTCATTTTAAAACCTTGCCAGATACCGACACACAGATCATTTAGAGTAAGTTATGCTTTCACGTGAATCATTATTTTTTTAGACTGTGAGTAAAACAAATAGTGTTTTCTTCTCTACTTTCTAATTAAACAACTGTCTGACCTTCTTTTTAAAAGGCATTAACCATTTATTTCTTAAAGAATGCCATACAGTGTTTATTATGAAAGCCAATGAGCATATAGTATTGCCCATACGGTTTGTTTGTTTGCTTTACTTTTTTTTAAGCTTAGTCATAACTAAGTTTCATGTTTCGTCCCATTCAAAACCCCTATATATTTTAGGTTCAAATTTGATAATACAAAATATGGATCCTTCAGAGCGGATTCAGTATTGTTACAATAGGAGGCAGGAAGAATAGAAATCTGATATTAATTTCATTTGCAAATGATACAACCTTGGAATCAGGCAAGATAACAATGGACCCCAAATATGAACACTTACATGTAGCTCTTTTAGAAACTATTTCATTTCAGGCCTTCCCACTGATTTCCTTTTGTAAACAGCATTAACAGTTTCTTCACAATGACACTACTACAAAATGCATCCTTAATTGATGTTGGTTACACACCACCACCTGAAAAATTGTTGGTGAGCGAGCTTTGCTCAGGGGCAGGAGAGTCAGGATAATTTTGAAACAAATAGTGATATTAACAAATCTAGAATTCTTCCCCAGAAGTTTCAAATTATGCTTTAAGAATTATGTATGTTGCAAAAACAAAAATTATGTATATTGCTTCTTTTCAAGCTTTTGTGAAATGATTTCGGTTTTTCTTCTGGACCCTAGAAGATGCTCAGAGTTTGAAGGATTCAGTGCAAAAGGGTGGGGAAGTAAGTAGCAGGGTCACATACAGTTTAGAAACTGTTAAACTTTTTTCAAGAACAATAGTAATTGTGTTGTAAAGATGCAATGAATGCTTAAACTGATAATATTCTAGAGCTGAAAAATAAAATTTAGAAGCTGTTTTGATCTATTTTCTAGTTTTTTCTAATTTTTAGACTTGGTTACCTAGACGAGACAGTCCCATACTTACTGATGGTTAATGTGATTTAAAGGTAAAATCGTTATGTTTATCCATATTTGACTCTCGTGGATAATCATCTTAAACCACAGAATTGTGGTTTTCTAACTCTCTGAAGCACTTGAAGTCTTTCTCTTTTCCCCCTTAAACTCTACTCAGAATCTTAACGAATTTGCTGTGGCTGCCATAACAAAGTACAGACTGGGTGGGCCTTAACCAACAGAAATTTATGTTACTTCTAGAGGTTAGAAGTCTGAGATTAGGGTGTTGGCAGGGCTGGTTTCATCTTAAGCCTCTCTCCTTGGCTTGTAGATAGCTGTCTTCTCCTTGTGTCTTCACATGGTCTTTCCTCTGTGCATGGCTGTGTACAAATTTCCTCTTCTTAGAAGGATACCAGTCAGATTGGATTGCGACCCACCCTAAGGACCTCATTTTAACTTAATTACCTCCTTAAAGGCTCTATCTCCAAATGCATTCATATTCTGACATACTGGAGGTTAGGACTCCAACATAAAGATTTGGCAATGGGGGAGATGCAATTCAACCCAAGACATTTAATATGTAAGACAGATAAAAAGGAGCTGCTGGGGTTGTAGGGGCTGGAGTCTCATAGGTCTGTCCTTCCATTTTCTCCACTGCCCATCTCCACTGCCCCCATTCCCCTAAAAAACTCCTTCTCAGCCACCTTCCAGAGACACTAGGATGCCTAGGGAAATTATTCAACAGTTCATTTATTTCCCAAATATCAGTGGATATTTACTGTGTAAATGTTTTTGTGTCACGTGGTTTTGAATAGTTGCAAAAGTAAATAATGTAAGCCTTGCATTCAAGTAGCTTTTATAACAAACCACATTATCATGTATTAATTGAATGGAAGCTAAGAATTTTAAAACACATTGGATCTATCTTCACATCCATGAGAGAGGTAACAGAAGGATGTGGAAGGAACACTGAGGGTCCAGGCTCGAAGTGAGAAGACTCAGGTGTGAATATAGCTTTTTTTTACCTGGCTAGTAGGGGAATGCAAGGCTCAAATGCACAACAAAGATTAAAGAGCATTGTACACTGATAAGTGCCACAAAAGCATATGCTATTATTACAGTAAAAATCACTAAACCAGCTTTCAAAATGCAGCATTGTTTCCTCCTTCTCATTTGCCAAGGGCACATTCCACAGGCTAATTGCCTGTATTATTTGAAGTCACCTTACTTAATCAAATTTAAGTGTTCAGCCTCTATTTAACTGAAGGCTCTGTAGCTTTAACCAAATGTGATAGGTTATTACTCTGATAATTTGGGGGCTAAATTAATCAAGCCTGAGATGGATTTTTCTCTTTCCAAAATAATCCCTTTCTTTTTTCTCTAGCCCATTTTGAAGTTTTAAGTTATCAAATATTTAGGTTTGGCACACAGAATGTACATTCTTTCTTTTAACCCACTCCACAATCCCTAACTGCCCCTCTCTGGGTCTGATAACCAATTGTCCGCCTCCTGTATAGCCTGATCACCCAAGTCACTCTCCTAAAATTTACCATATTTAAAACCATATCACCTAAAACTCTCCACAAAGTACCCATGTTCTTAACACACAGTTCCAATGCTTAGAGATTCTAGGTTCCTCAGGAAGGTATTCTCCAGGAACCTCTTATATCTTCCCCTTGGACCACCCACAGAAACACCTATTAACTTACCACTGTTACCAGCTCCTTTTCCTGTTTAGTTCAATTTCTAACCAAAGACAGAGGACTCTTCTTTTGCCTGCTTCCCAATGACTATTTTCCTTCCCTCCCCCTGCCTTTTTAAAAGATTCATGTATTGGGGCGCCTGGGTGGCTCAGTGGGTTAAAGCCTCTGCCTTTGGCTCAGGTCGTGATCTCAGGGTCCTGGGATGGAGCCCCGCATCGGGCTCTCTGCTCAGCAGGGAGCCTGCTTCCCCTTCTCTCTCTGCCTGCCTCTCTGCCTACTTGTGATCTCTCTCCTCTCTGTCAAATAAATAAATAAAATCTTAAAAAAAAAAAAAGATTTATGTATTTATTTGAGAGAAAGAGAGATGGCAGGGGAAGGGGCAGAGCGAGAGAGAGAATCCCAAGCAGACTCCCTGCTGAGTGTGGAGTGAGGAGCCTGATGAAGGGCTTGATTTCATGATCCTGAGATCATGACCCAAACTGAAATCAAGAGTTGGCTGCTTAACCAACTGAGATACCCAGGTGCCCCAACTTCTCTTCCCTTTTGATTTACTTTAATGCTGCTAAGAAAAATGTCATCCTCTTTTCAGTTTGGCAAGGAATAAATGAGGAACTAGGCCAGGCACTGTGTGGGTGTGCACTCGAGTCAGACACACCCTCTGCTCCCTGGAGCTCACAGTCATGTCAAGCATGTAAACAAGTAAGGACAATGCAAGGTAGGCTGGAAGGAGTGCTTTGCAGAGGTAGAAGCACAAGTGAAGATGAGATTCTTTCTCATTGGAGAATTAGGAACTGGCTCAGGGAAGAGGAGACATTAGAACTGGGTCTTGAAGGATTTCAAGAGAAGGGCATTCCAAGTAAAGGAAGAGCAAGAACAAAAACTCAGGCTAGTATAAGACTTGGTGTATTTGGGGTTCCAAATGCAGTGCAGTGAGTGGGGGGGGGGGGAGTTGGCCAATATTGATTATTGCACAATGAGGCCAGGAAGAAGTCAGATCATGAAGAATTCTGAATGCCAGGTAGGCTCCACTAGTTACACGCCTGCCATGAGTAGTTCAGCCAGCCAGCAATCCCAGCAATGTTGCCACACTTCCCTGCCATA
Organism: Potos flavus; assembly: GCA_028534135.1. NCBI lineage: Eukaryota > Metazoa > Chordata > Mammalia > Carnivora > Procyonidae > Potos > Potos flavus. Next base: position 116,855,225 of record CM052898.1, on the reverse strand, counting down.
ACTTAGGAAGAAATAACCCAAATGGAGTTTCTTTAAATGCCTCCACTTAGGATGGGTGCTGTAAGCGAGGAATCCATCCTTCCCTTAAGAGAGAAAAACAATGTGTTTATATACTCTTGGCTCATCTGAATTCTAAAAGCGTAAGTAAAATATCCTTATAAAACGATTAAAATTCAGTTTCATCTTATATTAGCTACAAAATAATGGGTCGAAACTATTTGGAATACATTCTCAAGAGAAAGTACTACACAGGCTTCATCCTAGGTCCTTGGTTTTCTTTCTGTTTATAATCTCCATTAAGTGATAGAGATTATACCCACAACCACTTCACAGCTCAGCTGTCACCACAAGGCTTATGAGTCCCACCTTGCCATCTCTAGCACAAACTTCACCTTCACACTGACTGCATATCCCCAATAGTTTAGAGTTAATTTCTACTTGATTCTCATATTCCACTCACCATGCCCAAACCAACACCCTTTATCTCCATATACCTTCCTTTCCATTTTTCTTTTCTTCTTCAATGTTTCATCATTCTTCCAGAGTCACTGGCTGTTTAAAACCTCAAAATCATTTTTTTAATTCCTCTCTACTCTGATACCTTACTAAACTAAAAATCCAATCAATTTTCACTAAACCTCTTTTGTTCCTATTTTCACAGTCTTTGAGTATGGATCACTGGGACAGTTTTCTCATTGGCTTCCCTGACTCTAATCCAACCTGCATATAACTGCCAAACTAATCTCCTTTAATATATCACTTTCATCATGCTGATTCCCTGCTCAATAATCTTAGATAGTTCCCTATGTCAGATGCAACCAAAACAGAGCAAAAGCCCACTAGGAAATTTCACAAATGCCCTCTTCTCTAAGTGGTAAGCATTATCATTCCAGACATACTAATGATGAAAATTGAGGCTCCACAATTTAACTTGCCTAAGGCTAGTAATTGGCAGAGCTAGGATTACAGCCTAGTCCTTTGAGTCCTGGCCCAACACATTGCCTTAATAGAAATTTGTAGCTCCTATGCTTGATTTCAAGAGTCTCCATAATCTCCCTTTGCTTCATTTAACCAATCTCCTTTTTTCTAACTCCCCAGCATAGCCCTCCCTGTGGCCAGCCTTGGCCCCTCACTGCCTCTCTATATGCCTACCTTATTCCTGCTTTTCTATGGCTTTCCCTCGGCATACTCTAGCTTTCCCCAATCTCTGAAGCACACCTTCAACCCCATCAGTGGGGCTCTGATGACTTCCCTGGCAATGTCAGCCTTCTTCAGTTAGATTCCTACAGTATTTGTACTCCAGCAGAGGGGCTCACAATCTGAGGACAAAGGGTAAGGGTAGGGCAGGGGGGCAATTCATGGGCTATGGATCCCTATTAGTACCAAGCCATATATCAAATTATATGCAACTCATACGTATTTGCTATTACTTTCCAAAAATAAGTGGATACCATTGTCATTCATAAAACACACATTAAAATAATTCATGTTCATTCTTTGCCATTGTGTATTCCCTAATTATAAGAACTATCCATAGATCAGCCATCAGATAGAGTTTGTGAAATATATGACATTATATATATATATACACACATATATATATATATGACAAGGAATATATATATGTCATGTATGTCATATATATGTCATAGATGACATATGTCATATATATATATGACAAGGAATCTTTAATCTCAATAAAGGCGGAATCCACAGGTCCAAACATTTAAATGCATACAATCTTGTTGATTCACAATTGTGCATGTCCTTTACTCTTGTAAGCCCCCATAAGGTCGTAAAGAGTTTCTTATAAGATACAGAAGAACTAGACCATACTTTTTTTTTTAAAGATTTTACTTATTTATTTGAGAAAGAGAGAGCAAGAGACAGCACAAGCAGGGGGAGGGGCAGAGGGAGAAGCGGGCTCCCAACTAAGCAGGGATCGATCCCAAGATCAATCCCAAGACCCTGGGATCATGACCTGAGCTGAAGGCAGACACTTAACCGTCTGAGCCACCCAGGCACCCTAAACCATACTTCTGAATCCTATAGCACCTCACTCGGAACTGAATACATGGTGGGTGTCCAACAAATACTTGTTTCAAGTTTCCCTCAGGCGGTATAGCATAATGGTACACTTTAGAATGATCCACACTTATTTGCTAAATGATTAGCTAAGAAAAAGCATGATTCTATAGCCTACTAAGTTGCCAAGAACAGTAGAGCTTCCCACCTTTGTTCCATCCATGGCCACCTTGCATGGATTTTGGTGAAAGTTCTGATTGCCACTGGATGCATCTGGGGGTCCGAATTATGGGTTGTTTAACACCAGCTGATATATAGAAATTCAAATCTCCCACGTCTATTTATAAAGCAGAAATCAGAGATAAGCCTTGAAGAAAATAATTTCAATGTCCCTTTCTCAAACAGTATCAGGATCAAGGGCTGATGGAACTCCTTCAACATATTGCTAGTTTTCAAATTTAGTTAAGTTACAGGTTCAAATTAAGACCTGGATAACATCGGATAGCCACACAGTTGCTACAAGATATAGAATGCCTATCTTTAGATAGAGGGTGAAGGAGAATTCCAGTAACTGGCATAGGCAGGAAAAGTTCTTGAGGTAGAATATGGTTCATTATACAGCACCATTAATGAATAAAATTTTTTAAGAAGGAGATTTCTGGAATAATTAAAATTTCTCATTTACAATTTCAAATTTTTTATATTAAAAATTTTATATCAGTAATTCCTAAACTATATTACATGCTTGCTAGTTTACATTAACAAATAATATTGAAAATAACTCTTCCTGGGGCACCTGGATGGCTCAGTTGGCTAAGCCTCTGACTCTTGATTTCGGCCCAGGTCATAATCTCAGGGTTGTGAGATTGAGTCCTGCCTCAGGCTCCACGCTGAGTGTGGAGCCTGCTTAAGATGCTCTCTCTCCCTCTGCCTTTCCTTTCTCTCTGTTTCTTGTCCCCTCCTCCCTCTTCCTCTTAAAAAAACAAAAACAAAAACAAAACAAAAAAAACTCTTCCTTGGGACACCTGGGAGACTCAGTCAGTTAAGCATCTGCTTTTGGCTCAGGTCATGACCCCAGGGTCCTGGGATCGAGTCTCACATCAGGTTCCTTGCTCAGTGGGGAGCCTGCTTCTCCCTCTGCCTGCCCCTCCCCCTGCTTGTGCACGCTCTCTCTCTGACAAATAAATAAAATCTTTAAAAACAACAACAACAAAAAGGAAAAACAAAACTCTTCCTTACACTCATCACACTGAGTATCAATAATTACTTAAAGAACTCAGGTAAATAACAAGGCTTTTTACCCCTTCATTAACCAGTCCTGGACTACTTTACATTTTGAGTTTTATTGGGATTTTAAAAATTTTATCCTGAAATAATTTTCGACCTAATTAAAAGTTGCAAAATAGTATAAAGTTTCTACATATATCCTTCACTCAAATTCCCCAATGCTGTTATCTTAAATAACCACAGTGCAATCATCAAAACCAAGAAATCACCATTGGTACAATAGATACTATTAACTAAACTGGAGATCTTATCCAGATTTTGACAGTTTTTCCAATAATGTTCTTTTTTTGTTCCAGCATCCAACCCAGAACCCCACATTGAGTTTAATCTTTTTGTCTCCTTAGTCTATTACAATCTGTAACACATCCTCAGTCTATCCTTGTCTGCCATGATCCAGTCACTTTTGATAAGTACCGGTTAGTTATTTTGTAGAATGTCTTTCAATTTGTCTGATTTTTCCAATGATTATATTAAAGTTGTATATTTTTGGCAAAAATACCACAATAAGTAAGCAAGGTTTTGCCTTTTCTTTGGTACATACAATCAAAGGGTTTGTGATAACAATGCTTTATTCACGGTGATGTTAACCTTGGTCTCTTGGTTAAGGTATTGTCTGCTGGGAGATCCCAAGTTACTTTTTCTTCCCTTGGTAATTAATCAATATTTTTCTGATATGTTAATACAGTTTTTCCAACTCTTTCTTCAGAGTGAAGCATCAGATGTCAGTCTGAGTGCCTGCCATTAATAACTTGCTTTTTCTAAGTCAGAATTCTTCTCAGAAAAAAAAAAAATTGGGGCCAGGGATCATTGTAGACTTTTAATTAGCAATAATCGCGCCTCGGATAAACCTCATTGGCTACGATACTGCCACTGCGCAAAGCTTCACTGTAGACTTTTAAAGATAAGTTTTTTTTTTCTGCTTAGATATCCTTTGTGGTTACATTAATGTTCTTGGTTTTGATGTTTTCTATCTAGAATCTACATTGTTGATAATGCCTGATAACTGATCCTTTCTTAATGGCACTTAAGTATCAGAGAAAGATATCCAAAAAATTAAATAAGTTGATTTACTAAAGGTATATTTCCAGTTCAACAAGCAAGTTGACTATGACAGTCCCTTCCCAGTTAGCGGTACAAGAAATTAAAACAGGAGGATTTTGGCAGTCATTAATTCTGTTTATACTTAATTTCTTAGGTGTAAAGAGATGGGACACCCATAAACCAAAGAGCTGCTTTGTGATGATATGAATGTTAATTAATCTCTCCACAATTCTAAACTCTGGCTCCAAGTTCCAAATCATCTAGGCTAAGGAGCTGATAAAAGAGTCAAATCTTCATATTCCATCTTCCCAAAGCCATTAATAACATGGAAACATCTTACTGAGAAGTTATTCACTATGTCATCAAACCCACCTCTCTGCTTCTATGTAGGATTTCACTGCAACCATTTCAGAAAGGGAAGCTGTGTGCCTTAAACTCCAAATCTTTCAGAGAACACTCTTTTCTTATTATGTGCCTCATATATTTCCTTTTCACTCAAAATATCCACGTAAATTAAACATATTTCCATCTACAGTGAGAAATATTTTAAAAAACGCACATGTTAATCATGTATTTAATATCTTTTCATAGGTTTCTCCTGTTTTAATTTGATGAGGGTGAGATCCAGCCCATTCTTCCTGTTTTATATATCCAAAGAAGAACCCAAACATTTCTCAAATAGCATGTCCTAAAAAAAATGCGATTCATGGTTCTCTAACTCCCTTATGCCTGGTTCTTAAAAATGATTGAGTCATTGTTGTTCTGTTGTTTAATCTGATAATTATGCAAGCACTAAATCTTACATTGGAGCAGAAAATGTTAACACACATTGAAAAACCAAAAAGCGTAGAACTATAATCTGTATGATAAAATGCATTACTCTGTTTAAAAGGATTGTTTTACAGATGCAATTAACAATCAGCGATCATACAGTTTAGACCGGTGTTTTGATGCCATCTGTTGGAATAAGTCCTCTTACTCTCTGGAATGAAGCTATAATTTTCAGTTTACAGTTTCATTAGGCAACATACAGTATAACAGTCACCAAAAGAAGAGAAATCCTAAATACTTTCAGTTTTGTAGTCTTCCATAAACAATTAAGCATGTTGCTGAAATTTTCCAAAAGAGAGAGAATTTAGAAAATTAGCAACATGACCACAGATTGCTGTTTTATTTCACAGCCTTAAAATACCACCAACAGTTCAAATGGCCAATGATGGTTTTCTAATTTTAGTTTCAATATTTGAAATGTGACTTCCAGCCCTTTTATTTACGATTTTTTATTAACTTTAAAAAATGCTTGCCTTGTGCCTAAACAAGTTGTGCCATAATACCAGTGATAAAAGTTAACAAATAACCTGTCCATTAGGACACATTTCTGTTTGTTGTTATTAGCTTATTAAATGCCAGATCAAATCTTTGGGGGCCTTTAATACACTAGGGGGTGCTAGTTCTCTACATGTACACATTTATAAAGCAAAACTTTTTCTACAATTAATTTCGGGGAATTATAAAAGTTGACCTAAAATTCTAATAGAGTATGTAGGGTGCATACATATGAAGAAAACAAAAAAGAAAAAAAAAGAACTCATTATAATTACACTCTGAATTAAACAGCAAGAGTCCAAGTGGGAGTGCAATTTTACACTGCAAGAGGTAGGATCCATATGGTCTCGGTTCATGGTTCAGACATCAGTTGCTAGCATCAAACAAAACCTGAAAAGAAAGTCACAGCTTTCCAAAAAGTATAGTATTGGGCCCAAATTTCTTAATGCTATCTATTATGTCCATGGTTCTCCAAAAGAAATACAAAGCAAAGCCACCAGGGAGAAAGGATTTCTTTACTAAATTTAGACAACTTATTTGAGATTCTCTTCCTTTGATTTGCCATTCAAACAGACCCAAATGACAATAAGTCACCATTAAGATCTGAACTTATGCTCTACAGTAGGCTAGTAAATTGCCTCAAGTAACTAATGGCTCTCTGTTATGATTTGTAACATCTAAATGACTAAAGTGCGTGTGCACATTCGCGCGTGCACACACAGGCGTGTGTGTGCACATGTGCAGACACACACACCTATGTAAGGAAGAACAAGGTTTACTTTTAATATTTTTAACAGAATCAAGTCCAACAAGGACATTATCCCAAATTCCATTCTATATGTAGTGTGGGGGTGGAGAGGATTAATTTTTTCTTTCATCTTTTTGGGTTTAGTTTTCCTTCTTTGAAAAAACTAACCAATAGGATTCCAGATATACGCAAATTCGGGTAAAGCATACCAACCTACAATTTTCCATTTTCCGAGACAGTTTGATTTTCAAGAACCTTTCTTCCAAAATAGAAGCCCAGACATCTCTTTATCAATTGCCAGGATCTACTTCTAACTCATTTTGCTTCTTCCTCTTCCCATTCCACCAAACTGCAGGCATTCATCTAGTCTCTCCCACCTTTTCTTAGTATAATGAAAAATATTCCAAAAAGTTGTTCCCACGTTGTAGCATTTTCTGCTCCACCAAATGCCATAGGAGTACCTGGTAGTTTCTATAGACTTCCTATATATTGCTTGCAGTGGGAAATACCACACCCAGCAGGAGTTTGTTCAGAACACCTTGATATTATGGTAAAGACTATTTAAAAATATTTAGATGAATCATATCTCTGGATTACCTCCCAGCACATCAACCCACAGCTATAGCAAGAAGAGAGCCATGTACTTTTCCTAAACAGAAACATGTATCTAATGCTCCAGTGATATGTTATCAACACAAACAGGGTATAACATCTGGGATGTATGAACAATTAGCCAAGACCTCCATAGGAATCGTGAAAGGTTTTATGCAATGATTTTGGAAAATCCTGAGACCATGATCTGTTATTTTATGAATGTATATCCTCAAAACTCTTCCTAGTAGCAGCTTCACAGTTGCAAATACGCAAATGTTTTAAATTTGCATTTAAAAAGGCAATTTCATGGGTTCATTCTGAGTCACAACAGAGATTTGTCACAAACATCACATTTCATTCTGTCTTTGAGGACAGAGGCCAAATCTAGCATTGTTTATACCTTGGTATACAAGATGAAGGCAAGAAAATGGTTTTCAAAATAGTGGTAATTATTAGAGTTGTCAACTTCTACTGACAAACAGTATAAACTGTGTCGTTCTGTATTCGGATCATAGAATCTCAGAGTTAGAAGGGGCCTAAAAGTCATTTTATTAAACTCCCCATGCATGAATCCCCCTTAGTCATCACAGATAAATGGCTTTCCAGTTTCAACTTACACCCCTCTAATCATAGAAAATCACTGCCTTACAGACATAATTATTAGAAAGCTCTGCCTTTTATTGACGTGATGCCTGTCTTCTCACCATCTTTTTTTATTGGTCAGGTGATGCTGTGTAGCAGAGGTGTTCTTGAATCTGTACTGCCTGGGATCAATTCCCATTTCAGCCAGTTACTAGCTTTGTAACCTTAGATCAGTAACTTACTTTCTTTGGCCCTTCAACATACATTTAGAATTTTTGGCCACTTGTCATTACTTCCATGGCTCTCACCCTTATCCCTGTAACCACTGTCTTGAAAACTCCTGATCTTCCTGTCCCACAAATCTATTTTCAACATGGCTGCCAAGAGTGATCCATTTCAAATTTGGTCAAACTGAGTCACCCTTCTGATCAAAATTGTGCAATGACTTCACATTTAATTCAGAGTAGAAGTTTAAGTCCCCACAATGTCCTCCATGCTGCTCTACCCTGTTACACTCTGATTTTATCCCTTCCCACTTGCCCCTCAGCCACTCAAGCAGCTTATGCCACATTGATTTCCTTCCTGCAACTCAACACAAAAGACATATTCCTGCATTCTGGTCTTTGCTCTAGCTGTTCTCACAGCCCAGAACTCTCCTCTTCACCCTACCCCTGACCCCAGAACCCTGCCTCCGAATCCCATCTTCCCCCTCAAGTCTTTGCTTAAATCTCACTTTCTCACAAAGATGTATTCTGGCCTCTTGATTTAATAAAGGCAAACTGAGCCCCATCCACCTCATCACCAGCACCCCTGATGATTCCCCTTACCCTACCTACTTTTTCTGTTTTTTTCTCTCATACTATTTTTCACTTTCCAATTTACTATGTAATTTATTAATTTTTTTATTAATTATTATCTTTCTTCACTGAAATACACTTCATAAGGACAGAGGCTTTGTCCATTTTGTTCATAACATCTTGTATACAGTAAGCACTCAATAAATGTGTATCAAGGGAGTGAATGAATTTGAGGATAATAAGTTAATACATGTATAGCACTTCAAACCGTGGCTTGGAACACAAAACACTTTCATCTATTTATTACTATTATTACTGCTACAATTGTCATTACTGTTGTTGTTACTTTTTCTGTATTATTATTATTATCTTAATCATCCTTGCTTGCTTCCTAAGCTATAGTTACTAGAGGCCTTTGATCTATAGGGTCAGATCGTTTCTCACATTCTGGGCTAGTCCAATCACAACTGACACTATATTAGAAGCTTGCTTTTTGGGACTGTTCTTCTTTTTAGTGTGGAGTCTACAACACTTACTCTACTAAAGCACTCTCCTCTAATTCTCACGGGGCACAAGTCTGGCCATCTCTCCTACTTTGTCTTCATACCCTGGGCACCTTCTGCAACAGCCCTAAATCCCAGGTTGCAGAGGTCTAATTTTAAAATACGCTATTGTGTCACCATTTGTTAAAGGAGATGTAAACACTGTAAACAGGTGGACTAAGCTGTTGACCATTCAGATGGATACAAGTGGTTTCTAAATTCTTTCCTGAACTAATCCTTACACGTAGTAGTCAATAACTATTTGTTGAATGAGTGAGTCCTCAAAAATGACCCCAAAAGGCCCAATTAATGTCTTGGTTATTACAATTACTTTTAAAATTAAATTTACGTATGCAAACATTAGGGTTTTTAACAATTAATTTACATATGTCAAAGAAAAGCAGGTTTCTGTCTACAAGCCCTCAGAATGACAGTTTTGGTCTGGCGGTAAGGAGTCATGGTATTAATTTTCCGTGTTTCTACTTTAAATGTGTGATTACTCCTCTGTTTTACACATCTAAGGAAGAAAAGACTATACATGTCACTGATTCTCTCTCTCACCATAAATTTCATCCTCCCTAAAAGAAATGGCCGTTTGGCACAATAGTGATCAAAATATTCCACATGGAAATGTTTCCAATATATCTTTAAAAAAGAGAATTATAAGATTGAGAAGAACATGATCACCATAAAGATGGGGCATGGAAACATACTATATGAAGATAATGAAAGGAATTGGGGGTAGGGGATATTTCTGGAAAAAAATTTCATATTGAGAAGTAATTACCTTCAGATATTTGAGAAACATCATTTGGAAGAAGACCAAATTTATTTGTTTTGACTCTCCAGAGGCCAGAATTAGGTCCTTTGAGAGAAATTATAGCAGGAAAATTTTAGTTCAATACTATAAAAATCTATAAATTAATTAATGCAGGCCAAATATAAAATTGGGTGGCTTTGAGAAGTCAAAAGTTTTCTGTCATTGCAGAAATGTAAACAAAGGCCAGATAACCACCTGCATTAGTTTGCTAGGGTTAGATGACAAAAAACAAATTGGTTTTCTCATAGTTCTGGAAACTGGAAGTCCACGATCAAGGTGTCAGAAGGATTAATTTCTTCTGAGGCCTTCACCTTGATTTACAGATAGCCATCTTCTTGCCAGGTCTTTACACGGGCTTTCCTCTGTGCACACATAGCCCTGATGTCCCTTTGTGGGTCCTAATTTCCTCTTCTTCTAAGGACATCAGTCAGATTGGATTATGGCCCATCCTCATGGCCTCATTTTAACTTAATCACTGCTTTAAAGGCTCTGTCTCCAAATACATTCTGAGGTCCTAGGGGTTAAGGCTTCAACATATGAATTTAGGACAATACAACTAAGCCTGTAACACCACTTTTTCAAGATATTTAAGGGACAGACTCTGTAGCAGGTAGTAAGGAAAGGAGTTGTAATAGATATTACCAAGGAACTACCTGCTAATTCTCAGTTCAGAAACCTGGGGGACATAAACATAAAATCTAATTTATCTAAGGTCTGATTCTCTGGAGCTTTGTTTCAGCAAGTGGTTTGACATGTATGGTGGGATTGTTTCATCTTTTAGTCCATCTTTTAAATGGCACATGCTAAATGTAAAACAGTCTGATTTAAATTGGTATTTGCTCTACACAAATAGTATTAACATAAATAATTTCAGGGATATTATTTTTAAGTTACTATTTACTACATAAAATTTTTGCAATGTTAAGATTTTTAAAATAAATTTGTTGTCCACCATTCTGTCACCTATACTGATGAAAGTCTTCATTTTGTATTTTCTTCTCATTACCTATAAGTGTGCATAACACACTGAGAACAGACTGAGTGATAGCATTGGGTACTAAGAAACTCAAGACCTTTTAAAGGAAGCAGTTACAGGAATTGGGAGTGATTTGAATGAGATGGGAAAGAGAGAAGAAAACCTAGAAATTAGTCAAAAGTCTCAAATCTGGATAAACTGAAAGGATGACGAGTGTTTCAATATTCAACAAATATTTATCAAAAGGTACAAGAACTGAAGTCAAGAAAGCCAATTTAGAGTAGAGGCAAAGTTTATGAGTTGAGCATTGTCATTTTCTGATATAAGCAAATCTGCCCCTAAATTCTCCCCATAGGCAGCTGGCTCTTCATACCTGGGGTTAAAATTAAATAGCCATAGAATCAAAACCACAATGAGATATTACCTCGTACCTGTCAGCATGGCTATTATCAAAAAGGCTAGAAATAATAAGTTGGCAAGAATGTGGAGAAAAGGGAACCCTTGTGCATTGTTGGTGGGGATGTAAATTGGTACAGCCACTAGGAAAAACAGTATGGAGCTTCCTCAAAAAATAAAAACTAGAAATACCATATGATCCAGCAATTCCACTTCTGGGTATTCATCTGAAGAAAACAAAAACACTGGTTTAAAAAGATACGTGCGCCTCCGTGTTCACTGCAGCGTTATTTACAATAGCCGACATATGGGGACAACCTAAGTGTCCATCATTGGATGAACAGATAAATACACACACACACACACACACACACACACACACACACACACACATATGCTTGAATATTACTCAGCCATAAAAAAGAATGAAATCTTGCCATTTGTAACAACATGAATAGACCTCAAGAGCATTATGTTAAGTGAAATAAATCAGACAGAGAAAGATGAATACCATATGATCTCTCATATGTAGACTATATTATGTATCAAGCCCATACATACAGAGAATAGATTGGTGGTTGCCAGAGGCAGGTGGTAGGATGAGAGAAATGGGTAAACTTTTTTCAGGATTTTCTTTAGGTAAATTTATATTGAATAAAAGAAAATATGGCATATATATATACACCTGCCCACACACCCATACGGACTATTATTTAGCCATGAGAGAAAAGGAAATCCTGCCATTTGTGACAACATAAATGAGACTTGAAGTCATTATGCTAAGTGAAATAAGTCTGACAGAGAAAGATAAATACTGTATGATCCCACATATATGTGGAATCTAAAAAAGTTGGATTCACAGAAACAGAAAGTAGAATGGTGGTTACAAGGGTCTGGAGGTAGGGTGAATGTAAAGATGCTGGTCAAAGAGTAGCAACTTCCAGCTATAAGATGAATAAGTTCTGGAGATCTCATGTACAGCCTAGTGACTAACGTGAATAATACTATATATTACGTACTTGAAAGGTGCTAAAATAAATAAATAACCATCATTCATTTTTAGAGCTTCTAAAGGTGCAAGCCTTGAAGACATCACCTTACTGCTGCTCTCTTAACATTCCAGTCATATTTAGCAGCAACAAAACTCACACGACTCAACTAAAAACTTAAATTGTATTACATTCTAAATCTTATTACTGGCATGTATCATCTCTTTTGTCCTTGCAGAATTAAAATCCCTAAAACTATATCCTTCAGTCAACAAACCATGAAGGTGTTCATGTTTGTCATGAGAACAAAATCTGTCCGCTGGACAGAGGGCCTGCAAGGATCAGATGGGATAATATAACTAAAGTTCTTTGTAGCCTCAAAGTCACCTACCAAATTTTAGGGAATGTTATTTATGTATGTCAGATGGTCTTCTAGGTGTCAGCACAGACAGCAGAATATACAGACAAATATGCATGTGGTTTCTGACTTTATATCAAGTCAGACTTCCGGGTTCAAGCCCCGGTTTTGCAACTTATTAGCTCTATATCCATGGGCAAGTTACCTAACTTCTCAGTGTTCAGTTTCTTTTATCTGCAATGGGGGATAATAACTGTACAATACTAAGAGAGATTGCTGTGAGGAATAAGTTACATGATTATGTGTAAAACACATGGAACAACACCAAACATCAAGTAAATTATCAATAAAATAATCATTATTATTTTTATTATTTAGCTTAAAATTTAGAGATAAGATAGACATAGATAGATAATGATATGTACATGATGTATATATGTATGCACACTCAGATCTATATACACAAGATATATGCATGCATATACATATGTACATTCTGTACATAAAGTAATACATTTAAAATGCCATATGTGTTTAACAAAGTCAGTTTCTGGGTAAGTGCCCTGGATAGAATCTCAGGATTTGACAGATGCAGGAGACCATTGTAGGATATGAGTATGTAACTTAGGAAATAGTTTTGTTTACTTGACTGTCTTTCCTCTAAAATGTGAAATTCTTTTTTTTTTTAACACAAAATTCTTGAAGATTAAGAGGTCATATCTAACTCACCATTTAATCCTTAGTGACCAGCACATTACTGATAAATCCCCAGCTCTAATACATATTTGTTTGGTGAATGCAAGAATAAATGAATGTACAAAAAGGTAAGGAGCATATTCTGGAAACAGAGAACATTGTGTGCCCAGAGCAGGGGATTTACGTGATAATAACAGTAATTACTACTTATTAAACATTCAAGCAAATGAGACAGGTCCCAGGAAAAACTAGATTTGACTGTAGGAAAAGAAAGGTAAGGGAGCAGAAGAGAAAAAGGCTAAAATATTTTTGCAAAGACAGATATTTGTACTAGCATAAATGATCTAATTCCTGAACCTGTGGCCCTTGTCATCTCCACAGCTCTCTGCACAGCAACTGTGGGCACTTAGGAATCTCCTCGCTGGAGAACTCTAGAACACAGTTCCAGGACAGTCAAGGGCTTCCCATACTTTCTTTTCACCAGAATGAACAACAACATAACCTTTATAGTTAGAAACCTTTTGTTAACCCTCTAATATCTAAATGCAGAGTCAAATATCACTCTTCCCAGATGGGAATGCGTCCCGTTTTATAAAGTCTGCTGAAGAAGAAATGCCACAACCTCTAATGTTAAGTATTCGTTGCCAGGAAATTATTCTATTCCTCCAGTAAAACCCTATGGATCTTCTCAGGATAAAATTAACGAGGGACAAGTCATTCTAGTCTTTGAAACAGTTTCTTTTTTATTTTTTAAGCATCTTTTAATATGTACTCTCTTCTCCAAGTTAAACCATTTCAGTTCCTCCTACAATTCCTCTGAGGTATTTTTTTCATATTGCTTTATCCCTCCTACGCCTTTCTTCTAACCTCCCCAACCTTGTGTTTGCCAGGGAGTAAGCCATTGTTTACGTCTTATTCTTTCTGACCTTCAGTTCAGGGTTCATTTTCCAGTGGGACTGCCTCTAAGGTGCCTTTGTGAGAATTAGGAAAAGATGCATCCCACCGGGCAGACCATTTTAAAAAGTGCCCCTCTCTGGAAAGGCCAATTAGAAAAGGGCCCCTTGGAGTGAAGAAAAATGTGCTCTGTCCTTGTCTCTTGGTCAGGCACCTTTATACACTGAATAAACTAAACTATCACACATGGCAGCCCTGCCTTTGAGACATCTGTGTTTAGAGAACAGGATTAGTTATATAGTATCTATGTGCCACAGAGCATTTTACTCTTGGAAACCAAACCCGTTCCAGGTTCTTATCTCTAAAGTGTAACCCACTGTTTAGCAGAAATTTGAAAATAGCCTGATAAGAACTAAAAAATAAATTCTGAATTTTCTGGTTCTTACATATCATTTTCCTGATTATTTCTATATTAGGCTTACTTTCTAAGCTACAGCTTCAGTGATGTTAACTTCCCTGTAATGCTGAGATTTTGCTTGGTGTAAACATAACCAATCAGATCTTTGAATGATCTGACAGCAACATGAGCTGAGCATCTCTGATTGCAGAGTCATAGTCACTTTTGAGGACACATGGAGGCAGGGTCCTGCCTTCAAAAATATTAATATCTAGGTGGGGAGACAGAATATCTATATTTAGAGATAGACAATCTAGCAGAATCACAAATGTAAGGTACTAAAAGGGGGGACAGATGTGACAGGGATACAGAAGAAATGAAAATCACAGGGTAGGAAAGGGATAAGGAGGTAAAACAGCCTGGAAGCTCTTATGGACCTTGGAGTAGGGAGAAGACTTACATGCATAGACAGAGAATGGAAGGCAGACTTGGCAGTTTACTTTCCCTCTTCCCCAGGGTATGCTTCCACTTCATCCCTAATGTAGTGGATGTACTGGAAAGGATACTGTGCTAGGGGCCTAAAAGTCTAGGTTCTAGTACATCTACTAATAACTATCAGTGTGACCTTGGACCAGTCGCTTCACATTTCTGGATCTTCACAACCTCGTCTATTAAATGTGGCGGTGGAAAAGATCACTTTCAAGGTGGATTCCAACACTTAGTTTCTATGATGTTCCGCATTCTGTGAGTTGTTTCTTTATTTCCAATTTAAGATCATTAATTTGATCTCTATCTTCTGAGATGCTATCTCAAATTATCCTAATCTCTCCCTCCAACTAGTCCCCAGTATCCCAATTCTAACTGTCAAAGTTAAATAACTCTAGTCTCTAGTCTGACAATTTTCCTTTCATTCCCATATCTGAGAAATGAATTATACTTAAAGCCATTTTGCATTTAATGTTTTAGCCCCAGGAAGCCGAGGTTTCCTTGACTTAAAAAGTGTAAGCAAAGTGATAGGGCATGAAATCATAAATCAACTAAACTCTTCCACATTATTTTCTTGGTCAATATATTCATCATAACATGTTTTAGAAATATTGCATAAACCCTGATAATGCAATCTGTTATTAAATGAATTTAAATATGCAGGGGTCATTTAACCCTAAATGTCACTAGTTTTAAACTAAAAACCACATTTAAGGTAAATTCACATATAAGGTAAATAAGTCATTTTGGTCTATAAATTGGTTGGGTAGGTAAATAATTAATTCTGATCTCAAGATCTGCATTTTATAGATGTTCACTTTTTAAGACAGGATAGTTTTCCCAAAGAACTTCAAGAATTGTTGATTGTTTCTATATAAAAAATATAACAAATAATGTTTCTAAATAACAAAAAAATAAAAAATAAAAAATAAATAACAAAGGATATTCTAGCTGATATCTATCAGATATTCTAGCTAAAAATATGTAACAAATATTCTAAATATCCATTTTCTATTGAATAAGATTTCTAACTTCTCTGTAGAATTTTTTTATTTAACAATTTTAGATTAAAAAACCTATTATAAAGAGATAGTAATCATTAACTTCTACATTGGCACAATACCAAAACCAACATATAACATACTTACTCCCGATCAAATATATGCCTCTATCTCCACTGCCTCCCAAATCTCCATTAATATGACAGAAAATGACTAAAATAATTGATAAACCCATAAGAATAGAGGAATAATAGAGAAGATCACAGGAAACCAAACACCATGAGTAACATTTTGGAATGGAATGGTAAGTGCTAACTGATTGAACAGAATAGGGAAAGCTGAAATCTAGATCTTGAGGAGAAGCAGCAAGAAGCCTGCTAAGGAGGAAGAGGTGGTTGAAATTTATATGGAGAAAATTAGACTTTCAATTTCCCTGCCCCTACATCAACCAGAGGACTTGATCAGAAAAATTGTAGAATAGGGGATATTAAGTATAACAGAGAGCAGGGGTATGCAACCATACAGAAAACCTAGGGGATTAAGTAATTGTCTATGTCAGATACTCTCTCAAAAATTTTGGTCTCAAGACAACTCTACACTTAAGAATTTTAAGGACCTCAAAGAGTTTTTGTTTATTTTGGTTATATGTATCAATATTTGTCTTATCATAAATTACAACTGAAAACATTTAAATATTTATGAACTCTTTTAAATAAAAATGGCAAGTCTATTACATATTAATACTATAAACAATATTTTTATGAAAATATATTTTCCAAAAAAAAACCCAGTGAGAAGATGGCACTGTTTCACATTTTCACAAATCTCTTTAATGTACAGCTCCATAGAAAATAGATTCTCATATCTGTTTCTGCCTTCAATTTGTCATGACATTTTGTTTAGGTAAAAGAATATTAAGAAAATCCAGCCTCATAGAGATACGCATTTAGGAAGGGAGGAGTATTTTAATAACCTTTTCAAATAACTGTAAATATTTTTCTCTGATACTACCAAAACTCAACAAGTGGTACCTTCTGAAAAGAGTTGCAATATGGAATCTGAAACCTACCAATGAACTTTTTTTACTGTCACATTAAAAGCCATTGATATATCTTGCACTTTCACCCATGCATTTTTCTGTATTATTCTGAATTGGTCATTTAGAAAGTATCGGTTTACTGATTTAGATAGATCTTCCAAATATTAGCATATTTTATTTCATAATTCAAAAAAAATCACAGTGGTGACTATCATTTCTGAACCCATTACAGAATGATTTCAAGCTCATGGTAGTGGAAGACACAAGTCTCCCCAAATCCTAATTTTCTTTCTCAAGTTCCATTATTGGCCACAAATATCCTGAATTGTTTTCTCGAAATGACAGAATTACCTTATTTATTTTTGAGAGAATGTCTGTCAAATAGCCACGTTAGAATGACCATCTTATGTAAGCCATTCCTTTAAGTAAAAATGGTGTTCTGAAAAAAAAAAAACAGATAGTGCAGCTTGTAACTCAAACAACTGCACAGTGCTTTTCCGTAAGACATCACGGTACATACTGGTACACTTGCAGAGGTGCCTTATGGGTACTTCTCATTTCATCAAAGAGAACAATAAAAGGGCGTGCACTCAAGGGTCAAGATTAAATAATAATAACATTTACTATTCATTAAAAACATTTTTAAGTGAAATTGGCTTTATTTTTTGTCTTAACTGTAAGTGCACAGTGGTGAAGGACACTCCAATGGCAATTGAATTTGGTACCACTGAGTAGTGGTAGACACCAGCAATTTTTAACCACGGTTGCTTTTGCATCATCAGTGCAAATATTAACACAGTGAAAAAGGCAAATATCATCTTAGTGTTATTATGCAAATAGTTTTGACTCTGGAATTCCTGAGTCTTGAGAAGCCGCTGGGGGTCCATAAATCACGTTTTGAGAACTGCTAGACTAAATACTTTATAATGCTTTCTTAAAAAATACAGCAGTCAGGTTTTCACCTCCAGGCAAGAAACGAGATGATTTCTCTCTGGAGACACAGACCAGCCCAAGATTACAGGCCCGTGGGTAATGACATCTAAGGATTTACAAATGAAACAGCCAATGAATCCTAGAAATAGAAAATCTTGGCCTGCCCCTGACACACACACACACACACACACACACACACACACACACACACACAGTGCTCCTCATATTTTCCTGGTGCCTTGTGTTTTAGATATGAAATGAAGCCAGAGATCACTAAATATCTTAGAAAAGCCTCTAAGAAAAAAAACAAATATAAACACATAAACTGAAAATAGAGACAATGCAGGGAGCAAAAACTAAATATATAATTAGTGTCCTAAAAGAGAGATAAGAAAACTATTCCAACTATGAAATAAGAATAGATCAATAAAGAACTCTTGAAACCTTAAAAAATATGATAGCAAGACTTTAAGAAATTTCATAGCATGTTTAGAAGACAGGGTTGAGGAGACAGAATTGAGTTTGTTCTACATTACAGAATGTAGAACAAAAAGACAAAGTAATGGAAAAGTAGGAGAGAAAAAAATAAGAAAAGTAAGTAGAGAATAAATCTAGAAATCTTAAAATCAAAATACTGAGAAAACATTCCTTCTACACCTGGGCACGTATAAAGGTAGACCACAGACATTTTCAGACTTATAAGGAGTCTAAAATATTTACCTCCTATCCACTTTCTCAGGAAATTACTAGGACATATGTCCATCACAATAGGAGACTAAAGGAGAAAAACTAGACAAAGGATCCAACCCAAGAGAGAAGTGAAGTGAATTCCTAGAACTATGGCCATGGAAAATCCCAGGACGGTGCTTATGTACCATCCTTGAGTACAACAAGTCTGGACTGGAGCAGAAAGAAGAAAGGCTTCAGGAGGGATGCCATAGGACAAGATGAAACTTATGGATTATCTTGCATACTTGACCATATGGAGAGGGATATCATTCAAACAGACAATTTAAGGAAGAATACCCAACTAAAAAATATGAGGCAATGATTGAGTCCAGGGTGGGGGAAGTGTGATAAGATCATAACATATAGCACAATTATGAAGAAAACTTACATCATCATAATGTAAACACTAATTATTCATTTAACCCAAATGTTGTCCCAGAGGAACAGGAACACAGTGGGGAAGGGGTCTCATGGACATATGATTTTCATGATGAATTTTATAAAACTATTTGACTTTTTTAGCTATGTGTTTGACTTTGATAAAAATTAAATTAAGAAAAAATTATGACTGTACAGATAACCTTCCACCATGTACGCCTTTTTTGGCACTGTCTAAAATGATATACAGTCATTGCTTCTCCATCAACTGCCAGAGTAACAGTTCTCAACTTTTTTTTCCTCTGGGACACACATGACATTGTGCTAAATTTAACATGATGTTTCTGTCCTGCTTAAGAAATTATATCAGAATACAGGTGACTAAGAAAGAATGCTGTATTTTTTTTGATAAATGTGAACAGTGGTTAATGTGTCAAAAATTTAATATTCACAAATATCCCTACTTTAGCTGTTCTTAGTAAGAGATCGCTATACCTCACAACCGATCTTAGTACACTAATGTGTCATAATATTGAGCTTTAGAACCATTGGGCTATAGCAGGATTCCCAACTCAGATGCCTATCAGAGTCAGGCATATAAGAAAAAAAGTAAACCTTGTAAACCTTTGATTCTTGTCATTTGTTACTTTTGGAAGAATCATGGGACCAGAGAATATTTATTATGATTATTATTATTACTATTATTATTATGAAAAGCAAGAGAGCCTGCGTGATGTTGAAAGATAATTGATCCTCAGTCCTCAATATCTAACAGATCAATGAGCGTAAAGGCATCTGTGGCAAACTGTGAAGAGTGAATCATTTATAGGCAGCCATTACTCAGCTCTAACCATTTACAACCATGCTGGAAGAGAGACACGTACTCATTCCATCCATATCTTACACTTCCACATCCTAATGTGAGTCCCTTGATATGCAAGATGTAAGTCACCATAGATATATACTGCATATGATTCATATTTCTCAGACAGTCCTGATTTGCAGACTGACTTTCCCTTTTAAACTTACAAACCATGAAAATGTCCAGAATCCAACATTTCCATACATAAACTTCACCTCTCATGATGGCTTTTCACAACTGGAAAATATATACAAATCCTGTATCCAACCATGTATTCAAATCCTCAGTTCAGAAAATAAGATTATCCCATTTGTTACCTAATTCAATTGCGGAGAAGCATAACTCCTTTTCTTATTGGGCCATGTTGTGCTACTTGGACTGAACTAATGCCCAGTGATTAGGAGGGTGGAGATCATAAATGTTAGACTTGGCAATGCCTCTAAAGGACTGAACAGTGCATGACATAAAAGGATACTGTAGCAGTAATTGAAATAATATTTTTGCCTTCTCACTTTCCTCCCAGATCCCATCCATCTCTGCCAAGCCCTCCTTGGATAGCCTTCCCTTATTCTTCAAGCACATAGTTGGAGTGTCCCACAAAGGCAACTTCGTTTATGCCACCTTCACCCTGACACGTCTCCATCTTGTCATTTGGGCCTCAACCTTCCTACCAGGCTCAGAGGAAGAGATTTCTGACCTGATATATGAAGATCACACCCTTTATTTATCCTGAGCTATACAACCATGGTTCCCCCTCCTGCACATTCAAAGTCTGCCCTCTCTCCTCAGCCACATCTTGATTTCCCTGCTGTCAAATAAAAGTAAACAAATGCTTCATTTTACCTTGTGCCTTCTTCTAGCTGCTGCACTATCACCCCTTGTACTCCTTCCCAGCCTTTACCATTCTTTACATGACTCTTCCTACATCTTGCTTTCCAGTTGGGTCCAATTATGACTGTACTAATGGAAATGTGTCACATTCATATTCCATTCAGTTTACAAAATACATTCACTATTCCTTTCGGACCTCTCAGTAACCCCATGAAGGAAGTAGAACTAAAATGATCCTCACTCGATAAAAGAAGAAACTGAGCTTCTAAGAGATTAAGACAAATACTCAAGGTAACACAGCCAGTAAGCGGCACAGAAATTTAAACTAGATCCACTGAGTTGTGGTCCAGTGGCTTTCCACTGTTCTACTACTTCTGGAGCTGTAGGGATGCTCCTAGGTTTTTGCCAAACCCAGTGATAACTATTTTAGTCCTTTTATCCCTTTGTTTTTCTTTGCCTTTTGAGAGTATATTGACTAATCTTCAAAATCCTTGAAACAGTCTTTGTTCTTTTAAACTCTTTTTCCCCAGCTTTTAGGATACTGTAATTTTCAGATTCTTTCTCTAGTTTGTTAACCATTTATCCTCTTTCTTTCTTTCTATACCCCTTTTCCAGATGAAAAGATTTTTCTAACACTTAACTTTCTGGGGGGTTATTTTTTGTTTTTTATTTTTTAGGTCTCTTCCTCCTGAGTCCCTGGCTTTACACAAATAACTTCCTATCTGTTTCTAAATTAGAAACTTAAAGACGTTTTAATATTCACCTATTTTTTCCTGTCCCAGGCCATATTTCACCAAGTTCCATAGTTTCTTGCCTTGTCTCATGTCTGCTCTTTCTTTCTATCCTCATTACTACCATCTACCTCCAGGAGCTTACCACTCCCTCATGACTAGATGATTGTCTCTACAACAGTTCAACTGCCAAGTCAGTCTTCCTAGCCATGGTCATTGCATGTCTGTTCTCTCAGTCATTTTGCACACTGCTGCCAAAATATTCACCTTAATATAAGGTGTCCCTAGTGGCACTGCCTCCTCAAGGACATCCATTCAGCCCAGCATGATCTGGGCCTTACTATATAAGGCTCTTTGATGAGGATAACAATGTCATTGTTTGAAGAGACTATGATAGTAAGTACTATTATTAACAAGGGTCCAGACAAGAAAAAATATACTGTCAGGAATGTCCATTGAGGAAGGAACATATCAACCAGGTTTGCAGGGGGAGGCAGAAGAAAGCAAGATACATGTACTGAGTAACAGAAGAGAGAAGGAAGCTATATTGAGGGCAGGCTCAGGTTAAAGGTTGGGCTAGCCAGCCTGTTGGCTTAGATCCTAATTTATAAGGGCACTAAAATAGAGCAGGGAAAAAAAAAAAAAAAACAACTGTATTGAGCAGAACTCCCCCCAAGTAAAAGACTACGTGCGTGGAAGAAACTGCTTTTTTAAGCCACTCGAGGTAGGCAAAAGGCAGTGGTGAGACTGCGAAAGGTCAGGCCAAAAGCTTCATAAGAAAGGTAAGTCAATTAGCTGTAGGTTTTGCATGACTGCAAGGGGGTGGGCAACCTTGGGCCAGAACTGAGTTGCTCAGAACAAAGGCAGAGAGGCCGAACACTGCCACTAGAGGGTCTGCTTCCTACTTCTCCCACACATTGCTAATGTGTATTGACCAAATATTGGTTTGAAGGGCAACTGGTGATTACCCTGTCTGGGAGCCTCAGTCCTGCCCTGGATTAGGAATGCTAAGAAGTTTAGGATGCCTAGAGTTTAAGGTTTATTTAGCAGAATGCTGGTAAATAGTTAACGATTGAGTCTTCAGGAGAAAAAAGCCCTAATTTCTAGTGTTTGCCAGTTTTTATGGTATAAATACTCTCCCATGACTGATTTCAAACTACCGACATGATGATATCATTGAACATGGAGCTGGGAAGAGATGTGCGCAGTTGGCTCTCACACCACTGACATAGGAAAAAATGGCTGGGACAGAGGCAAGAAAGGTCAACTAAACCAGATCATTGTGGACCTAGTATGTCAACTTTTGAAGCACAGATTTTATTCCATGGCAAAAGGAAACAATCAAAAGTTTTAAAGAAGGGATAGAACATGTTTAGATTTGAATTTTTAAAAGTCTCATTGTTAACCTCCAGTAGATCCACACTCATTTATTCGTTCCCTTTTTCAAACTAACCAAAGCATATTCACAGACATATTTTAAAATATGTGCAATAAAAGTTACTATCATAATTGTAAAAACTTCTTTATATAAAACACTTCGATTGTTTTTAAAAAATAGGGAGAAAGAACATAAACAGATAATTAACAAAAACATAAATGTTCAGTTAAGTTTATTAAAAACTTAATGGTCACTAGAATAATACAGTAACTGCAAATGATGATATGGCATTTCATACATCGGATTGTAAAATAATTAGAAGGATGGCAATAATCAGTGTTAGCAAAGGTATATAGGGGGATGAGAATTCTCATACACTGTTCATGGAAATAGATATTATTAAAAATTTCTGGAAGGTGATTTGGCTCTATGCATAGATATAATATATTTGACAAATGGACATAACACTGTCTAAGGATTTATACTTCTGAGAATTATCCTAAGGAAATAATTCCATAAATTCATGAAGTTATTCATTGCAGCATTGTTTATACTAGCAAAAGAAATTTGAAACAACCTATAAAGGTAGGTGATCAGTTTAATATTTTTTATGCCACATCCATGTATCAGGTTACTACATGGTCATTTAAAACTATAATGTAGCTGTTTTTATTGATATAGAAACTGTATCTAAATTCTAAATATTTTTAAGCAAAAAATCAGGTCATAAGATATATATATTCATAAATATACATTCTGAAAGAAAGTACAATAAAATAATGATTATGTAAGAGCAGGAGGATAATTAAAGATTTTAAATCTCTATATGTTCTATTTTTTCTAAAACAAATATAAATTATTTATATATATTATCCTCTCAGCTTTGATGGTCAACATAAATACTCATATAGAGATTCTCTGTGCCTTCCACAAAATTGGTACCCATGTGTTATTTACTTAATAAGAGCAAACACATATAACTACATACCAAACAGTATTCTAAAGCATATAAAAATGTAAATTTAACTCATAGGAGCTTTCCAATAACCCTATGAGCTGGGTAATGCTATTATCCTCATTGTACTGATGATGAGGAAACAGAAACACAGAGGATGAACAGTTGCCCAAGGTCACACAGCTGGTAATTAGTAAAACTGACATTCAAATCCAGTCAGTCTGGATATAGTGTTGACACTCTTAACCACCATGCCATATTGACTCTCTTATAAACTCGCTAATTTCCTTACCTGAAGAGTGGGACTGATAATATTACCTATCTTCTGGACATCCCATTGGGTTAATTGAAATCATGCATGAAAGAACTTTGTTTAATGCCTAGTGCATAATTATAGTTAATAAGTGTTAGCTATTAATGATATTAAAAGTGATACTACTACTACTCGGATCTCAACTACCACTACCAATTCACTTCATTTATTTCCCACACTACCCCAACACATACCCTCTGATTTATTTTTTAGCTATCCTCCAAAGACATCATACTGATTCTATATGTCCCATTCATACTCATGTCTCTGCTCGTGCTGATGGCCTCAATGAAATCAGGTGACCAGACCTATCCAAATCACACTGGGCCTTAAAAGCTTAGCTCAGGTCCCTTCTCCAATTACTCTAGTCTTTTCTGACTTTCTATTACACTATACTGTTTAATACACATGAGACAATTAATGTATAATTAACTGCTAGCTCTCTCTACCCAACAATACAACAAGCTCTGTGAAAGCAGGGATGACTGTGAGAGCAATTTTTTCCCTGAACTCCTCTTGTCACCTCCAATCCCAGGAGGACAAGACAGCTATTTAACATATATTTGCTTCATTTTTGTACTTATTTATGGAAAGATACCCATAAAAACATAAATTCAGTTTATCTAAGTTTCCCCAGCAGTTTCTTTCCAGAAGAGATGAATCACATTAAAATCAGGAGGAGCCTGACATGCAAATGCAAACACAGAGAAGAATGTACAAAGTATAATTGTTACTAACAAAAACTATTAATTAATAAACATACAATATTAGTAATATTATAATTAACGATAGCTATAGATATTTACTGCACATCGCCTCTGTGTCAAGCACTGTGCCAAATGATTTATAGATACTATCTCTTACAACCGTAGTATTAATGGGAATAGTCCTTGTAAAAATGGCAAATGAGAAAGCTTAAGAACTTGCCTGACGGAGCTCAGAATCAAATCTAGTTTGGTCTGATGCCAAAATGTACTCTTTTTCTGTGTATCTCCTTTCCTCCCACATCTTTATAGAAGGTTGAGATTTAGGACTTGTTTTCCTATTTCTTAAGAATACCAACCACATCTACCTTCCCTGACAAAATTTGCCTTTCTAAAAATTAGGGTCACTATAGAGCACTGTTTCAGATATTCTTCCAGAAAATTTAGCTACAATAGTACCAGAGACTCTTTGTTTTTAAGGAATTGCTAATTAAAGGCAGTCCTCCATTCTGGGCACTGTTACCATGAAGCTCTGGTTATCTACAATTATTAGAGCAATTAGGGAAAAACATGAGTTGTACAGTCAAGGACAGGAGAAATCGTCTGAGCTGACTTTTTGGAAAAAGTATATATATATATACACACATATATATATATATGTGTGTATATATATATCTCCTTGTGAATAAGATGGTGAGATCATAAATACTGTCACTGAAACAGTCCTTAGAGTCTTTGTTCTGTAGGTGTATGGACGACTTTATATGGGTATTTCAGCCTGGGGCGCTGAGCTATAAATAGAAGCAGAGTGGTTCAGAAGAAACACTCCAGACAGCCCACATGAAAGTTGTTCTTTGAGTCCCTCTCTTGGTGCGTCCCCCCTTCCATGATGTGTCCCCACATCCCCTCAGCCCCATACTCTGAGACACTCTTGGACCACTCAGCTGGACTCTCCCAAACAGAGCAATTGCATGGAACAGACTACAAAACTTTTACTTTCCTCACATAGAAAGCTGTTAAGAGACATGCATCTCTGATAATCATCAATAGCCATAAACTGATACAGTCAGTACTGATTAATAACTCACCATCTTCAAACCACAGAGATTTGAGCTCAACACAAGGTTGAATTTCCACATCAGGAAATACGAATTTCCTCATTCTATTTGCTTTGTATTTCTAAGCTGTCCTTCATGCAGTAACAAAATGTTTAATATGAAATAAATATTTTAGGAAAAAGCAGCTATTTTTAAAACATGGATGTTAGTTTTATGTAATACTTACTTTTCCCAAGTGTTTTGTAACTTAAAGAAGTCTTTCTTATGTAAAGGGTAAATCTTATAATAAATATGATATTTTTATAGGCGTAATAGGAGGACATGTAATTCATTTTCATGCAGTTAAAATTCATTAGAGACTGGCATTTAACAACTTAAAATCTTTTCTGAAAAATAACCTTTGTAAAAATCCTAAGGCCTTCCCTCCCCCTTGCACAAATGTTGGCTTTTGTTATTTTTTTTATAAGCTGCATATTGAATTTCCCAGGCTGTGTTTCTGAACAGCAATCTACTGAAAAAAGTGCAATTATTTTTTTTCACTCAAACATGCATTTGAGAGAAATGAGTAGATCAGATAAAGAGCTGAGATGCTATTCAACTCAACCTTGAGTCACTCTCTGTCTCTTTTAAAAAAAAAAAAAAGGGTGGCAAAATCAATACAAACCAATAATAACTTCACATTTGTGGAAGCAACATGAATGGCTCTCCAAAATATTGAGACACATCCAAGTACATTTTCGTAGAGCTGATATTTATCAGAAGTCATTTGCCCTCAAGCAGATGCTCCCTTTCATTGTGCTCCTGTCACAAATGACTAAGATTTATGACAGACAATTACAGCATCTGCAGTTAGCAGCCTTATAATCAGCACCATTATTTAACGATTGGTGCAATAAACTGACTCCTGTTACTGTTTATCAGATATCAGTCAGTTCTGGCCATTTTCTTCAGCTCCCAAATCACAGTATGGTGCAGCCACTGCCTTTTAATGGCTAGGCAGAAGCAGGAGCATTTTCACATTTTTTACAGACTGCCGAGGGAAAGAAAAAAGCAACCAATTACATGTATGTATGGTGCCCTCTCATTTGAGATGCCCGTGTATGTAACTATCTCTATACAGTTCTAAACCTCTCGCAGGAGAAAAAACAGCCTTGACTGTGGAGAAGGGCTTTTTATATTTAAAAACAAAAAATGAATAAAAACAAAAAAACTCTCCTTTTAAAAAAAAAACAGTCTTCTGTTTAAATTTGCATGTCTTTTTGGAGTTTAAAATATTCCTCTACTAGGTCCACTGTTTTCTCTTCTAGCATGGTTTCGGCTTGCCTTTCACAATCAGAAAAGCAGCTATTGTGCCTTAAAAATATTTGTCAAGGAAAATTATTTTTTCCAAACTCTGTTGAGACTTTATTCAAAAAAAAGTGTTATGCACACAATAGAACTAAGTTTTTCATCAAAAAGCCTATATATAAAATAGGCCATGTGTATGTGTTTAAAGGTCACCCATATATTAAGGAATTCCATCTTCCTAAATATACAAACATACAGATGTTTATGTACTCTTTAGAGTCCTTCCACAAGAAACACCACACATTCATGTATCAAATATGGGTGGCAGGCAACAATTCAGAGGCTTATTTGGAAGACAAGACTTCAGTATAATGTGGGTGATGGTATAAAGACGTGAGTCTATAGTCAAAATAAAAAGCTTAAGTATGCTTCTGTTAATGTTCAAGTGAAAAATGCTAGAGAAATTATTTAGAGGAAATAAAACCCAAACCCAGACCTTTCTGATTCCTGCCTTTTGTTACTTTTTTCTATAACCAAACGAGCTAAGTTTCTCAGTCATATCCAAAAGCGTTTCATCCAATGACTTCTATTTTATGTATTTGATAATATCATATATGCCCAGACAGAAATATTGATGAAGCTGCCTTTGTAATGTAAGGTCTAAGTTTCATTCACAAAGTTACATGCTTTTCTCAAAGAAGACAAGGCACTGGAGAACAACTAATGTATTCATTAAAAAAAAAAAAAAAATAAGTGACCCCATGGAGGTCAGCTTTCCCTTTCAGACTTCCCTCCCATACATAATGGGTTTCATCCAGTTGACATGTAAAATTGTTTATTTTCTAAATTGAAACTTTTATGAAGGCTTCACAGCCCTTCACAAACTAATCCTTAGAGTTCCACACGTGGCTTCAGCAGGTGAATGATCAGAGTGAAGGTTCTTCGACTTTTCAAGTCAAAAAGGCCTAGTTATCATTTCATGCAACTCGCTCATTTGAGAGACAGTGAAGGTACGAGAAAGTTAAGTGACTTTCATCAAAGCACAGAGTTAAATGTTAGCACAGCTATGAGTAAACCCCAAGTCTATGGCTTGGCTGGCAACATCCTTCCTGCGAAGTCCACTCCAAAGAACCCAGCTACTCTCCCTGTGCCTGGCAGAAATAAGCTCTTCGGCTCTGCTAAGCCAAACCCTACTTTGGGTATTGCATTCAGTTCTACTGTAGAGCACTCTAGTCCTTGACTCAAGGAAACAAAAGTTTCCATAAATCTGCTAGACACTTACTTCCCTCTTCAGTAGAAAAGAGAACCAGAAATGAGCCAGAAAAAAAAACAACTATTCAATTATACAAATAACACTTTTATTTCATCAGTGGGTACCAAAGTTGACTCAAGTTGCTGGCTTTTAAATTTTTTAAATTTTCTAATATAATAATTTGGTACCTTGTATAGATACTGTTTAGTTGTTGTTGTTGTTCTTGTTGTTATTGTTTTGAGAGAGAGAGAAAGACAGGGAGGGGCAGTGGGAGAGGGAGAGAGAGAATCTTAAGCAGGCTCCACAACCAGTGTGGAGCCCAATGCAGGGCTCAATTTCACTACCCTTAGATCATGACCTAAGTTGAAATCAAGGATTTAACTGACTTAACTGACTGAGCCACCCAAGCACCCCTGTTGTTAGGGGTTTTTAAAAACTATTTTGTACAAGTGACTGTAAAGTCAAACCAAAACAATTTTATTTCATCAGTTTGGCAGCATCAAATCATTCACAGAATTTTTAGTATCAGGAATAAGCCTCACACCAATCTTTCTGTGCTGATGATATATAGAAATATATTAATGCATAGATAGGTCTTTCATTCCACTTTAGTAAGATTGGAGAAGTACTTTGTGTGCATCAAAGAAGTTGGTGTATTTTCTACCTTTGGTCTTCCCCTTTCTGCTGGGTTAGAAGGAAAAATTACCCAGCCTACAGCAAGTTACTGCATTGGAAGCCAATGACAAAGTCATAGAAACTACAGGCTATTTAGCAGGTACTCCTGAGAAGCCCAATCTGGGTCAAAATTATTCACATAAACACATGCATGTGGCGTTTCAGTAACACACTTTGACATCAAGCCCAGGAGCATAACTGGTGGCCATGATGAGCCACAACAGATTTGAGTCTTAGAAAAAATTAATTGACTGATTAATTAATAATAATTAAAAAAATAATGGCAGGAGCACATTTTTCTTCAGGATCCTTATCTGAGGCTATTCAGGGCAGAGCAGGGGAAAAGGAGTACCTAAAGAAAGTAATGCATTGTCAATATTCCAACATTTGATGGCCGATGTCTAAGGGCCACATGGCGCAGGAACTAAGGGTCAGGCTACTAAGTCAGCTATACCTGGGCTTGAATAGGCCTCAGGCTTGATGAGACTCTGCTAGAGCTCTTCATCTCAGAAAGGTCCCTCATCTATGAGGTGGAGGGTGAGAACGGGATAGTGCACGTAAAGCAATAAACACTGTGTGGAGTACAAAGCATGCTGCTTAAATGTTAGCTGCTAATACTATTATTGCTGCTATTTATATATGATATTCCAGATTGAATTCTTTGGCAAGTGGAAATTTGGACTTTAGAGTCAGGTTCGATAAATAATCCCCAACTGAACTTAGGTGTATAGCATTATCACATTAATCATAGCTAAAATCTATATACTTCATCTACCAATTAATGTATCTAAACAATGTGTGTGTATGAAAGCATGTACACACACATATATAATTATTGTTGCACTTCATTGACTTTGGTTTCGTTCCAGTGTGAATAAACTAAATTTATAGAACATAGAGAAAACATGAAAATATTACACAGTACATGGTTTCACTTTTTTATTCAGAACAATATCCCTCTGAATCACAATGGAGCTGTCAATAAAATCCTGTCTCTTCCATTCCAAAAAGTGGAGTATATACCTTTTAACTTCTAATTATCTTCATTTTTTCTAATTTTTCACAACCATTGACCCATAAAAATAAGGTTGAAGTGATAAGACAAGGACAAATAGCTCCCCTCAAGAATCAGAAATAAAAGTTGTTAAATAACAAAAGTAAATCAAATAACAGTAATGAAAGCCAAGGGTGCCACTTACTTTTTGAGGAAGTCATGAGACTATTTCATGATAAAATGAAGAGTCTACAAAGAAAAAGCTTTGGGCATTCTGGGTTCTAGTCCAGGTCTACACTTATTTTCTGTGTGACTTCAAACAAATTTCTTAACCTCTCTAAAGACTGTTTCCCTATATGCAAAAACAGGATAATAATAATAACTATATTGTTGTCTTGAGGAATTAAATGAGTCAACATATATAAAGTGAGTAGCACACAGCCAGCATGTAGTAAGCACCCATAAATATTTTCTCTTACAATAAATGTGCTACCAGTTTTCTTTCATCACTATGTTGTTCTCAGCAAGTGTGAAATGTCTAATAATCATGTCTTGATCTATTCTAGAACTGTCTTCAATAGAAGAAAGCCTATTATAATTAGAAATAGGTAATTTTTATGGGAAATCTTTTAAATGATGTGCAAATCTGTAATTTTTGCTCAAAAAGCACCTTGATATTTTTGTTTAAAAAAAAATGAACCTACAAATCAATTCCATTAATCTGATTCCACTGCAAGTGTTGACCAAGCCTCAGTCTTCACAATAACAGTGGTGGTAACCACACCAGTGCTGAAAGGTGTCAATTTTTCCATATATTACTTAGCTTAATGTAAATCTTTATGAAAAGATTATGAATCTTAGCTAAATGTAAATCTTTATGAAAAGCATTTTAAATCTATCTCTGTTCCTTATGGATATTCTTAAATGCTATCTCATTTTAGTGCCTACTTACAAGAATTAATTTCTCATATCCAGTGATAGTTTCACAACTCTGAGTAAAGCCAGACTTTGGAGAATTATTATTTTTGTAAGATAAAGGGAATAAATAAATAAATGGATTATTCTCATTTGTTTCATATCTGAAGCTCATTCATTGATCTTTGGGTCTATACGTAAAGCAACATATAGTATGGCTAACAGTGTAAGCCAGGTAAAGTTTCAGGCTTCCTCATGCCTTCAAGACTCCTAAAATGCTAAGTCAGTATAAAATTTGGCTTGAGAACACATTTTAAATTGTGATGAGAAGTTCATTTTATAAAACAAACTCACTATAGTTGAGTTTTACAAAACCTTGATGGAGTACATTGAAGAAGGAATTATTATACCCATTCCAAAGAGGAAAAGTGTGATTTAGAAAGGTCCCACAGTCACACAGTTGTGGTAGGCTAGAACTCAAGCCATTTTCTCCATTTTGTTTTCCACTATTCTCACTAACTATGATTTATTTTTTTGGTTTTGGTCACAATAAACAGATTTAGTACAAGAAACCTGAATTTTGGAGATAGCTCTATCCTGCATGACCTGGGGCAAGTAACTAACAATAGATTGATGGTAAGAGTAAGAGTACATTCAGAGAACCAGACGGCCAGAATGCAAATCCAGCCCTGCTCACAGATGTGTAATTGTGGATGGTTATTTTGCTTTCTGAGCCTCTGCTTCCTACTGTGTACAATGGAAGAAACTGACTTCATAGGGTTATTATAACATTTATATATTATAGGGATGAGACACTCCTTCTAAAGGTCTTAGCACAATTGTTAGTATAGTAAAGGCTCAAGAAATATTAGTTATTTTTTAAGAATATTAAGAAATATTAGTTATTAATAAAATTGGACTAAAACACCAACCTCTCAAGTGTCTATTATATTAATAACATAGCAAATTAAAGGACTTTGTATCAATAAACTACTATACCATGTTTAAGAATCATTACTCTTGTTGTCAGCAGCAGCCTAAGCTTACTTAGATTTCTGTTGAGCCTCAATTTATGGCCCTACCTTGATCCAGATATTTCAATTCCCAAAGTTTGAGTATTTCATTTGTTGTTTTTTTTTTAAAGGGAACAGAAGATCAAAGAGAATTTTGATTTCCCTCTATACCACTGAGATCTGAACAACTCTGCCTCACCACATGGGCAAGTCTAATCTCCCAGTAGTCACTAGAAGGACAATTTAGATATCAGCACTTGAAGTACAAGGGCAATGGAAAGACCAAGAGCTTCCCCGTCAATTCAGGAGGAACTGAGGCAAAATGGAGAGAAACCAAGAGACTTTTCTACTTAGTACTTACTCTGGCTCCAGTAACACCTAGATATCCAACCTAAAAGTTTGCACGGTCCCCAAGTCATTTCAAACTCGCTCTTTAGAAGACCCTCTGCTAGAACTCTACATCTGAAACTAATGATGTACTATATGTTGGCTAATTGAATTTAAATAAAAGAAAAAAAGAAGACCCTCTGCTAATAAACACACGGGGGTAAGACTACAGCATTACATCTGCTACTTAGGCCTTGCCCTTGCTTTCCAGTTTATCTGATGTCAAATCCATCTGTTCAAGTTTTACTGTGACTAGCCTTTGTTTATGTTTGTTTTGTTTTATTTACTTTTTAATTATTAATTTCTAACTTTATTTTGTGTGTGAAATCAAAAGACTTCCTGCTCCTTTGTTTAGGACTGGAGGAGCTGACAGGGGTTGTGTTGCAATGGTGCTCAGTTGCTCTGAGGACAGAGCTGAGGCAGAGACAAGTGACTCAGAGACAGTTCAGGCATTCTCAGTTGCATGCGCCATTTGTAAGGTCTTGAAAGCAACCTCAGTAATGCCAGGGTTGAGGTATTTATAGGCTTTAGAAAAAAAAATTGTACTCTACTGTCATTCCTTTTTATTTTAAATAAATATTCTTTGTTTCACCTTGAATTTGTAATTGTGTATTCTTCTCCTTAAAGGGGTGCTCCTTAATTATATAAGCTTTAGGTGTGCCCCTGAGTTGTAGAGAAGGACATAGGCAACGAGAGAGGCAAACAAAATCTAACGCTTTTGGAGTTTCAGAGGGAGAACCACAGTTACACTTCCAGGTGGGAAAAAGCTAGAAGCATTAGACTGTTGGGCAACTTAGTAAGTGACAAGGGTGACCTAGAATACAGAATGTAGCCTGGAGGGAAGAAAGAGATATTGAAGTTTAAAGGCAAAGTTCATTGATTAATGAGTGATCTAGATCTGGTGTTTTGAACTGTTTATGCATTTGCTTAAACTTAGTGTAGCAGTTCATGATAGTGACTTCCAAGATGGGAAGTTGTCCACATCACCTCAGAAGTTAACATAGCTCAGATTTCAGAGCCACACTAACTGGGTTTGAATCCTGACTTGGCCACCAACAAGCTGTAAGACTTGTGCCCCCATCTTCTTAATCTGTAAAATGAGATAATAGTAACATCAACCATGTAGGCTTGTTAAGAGGATCAAAACAATAAAGCATAGACAGCCCTTCCCACAGTGTCCAGCATATGAATCCCCCCAAATGTGAGCTCTTTTAACTATTCCTCAAGTCTCCTCCCCTAATCACCATTGCTACCATTCCCAGCTGTCTCTGTGGTACTCTCGTTTTCCGCATTTCGTTTTTGTTGTCGTATTTTCTTTTAAATATGCTGTTTATGATTTTAAAACTAATATATCCTGCTTGTAGCAAATTTGGGAAAAAAAAACAAAAAATAGAAAGGAGAAAGTTAAAATAATTTAGTTATCTCTAACAATACATTCATTCAAGCTGCACATCTTAAGTGTCTATGTAGGTCAGGCATTGCAGTGGGCTCTGCCACCTCTAAGTCTTATTTTTTCCCTGGTCCACTTTTCTGTTTATTTTAAAGGAATCTAGTTTTAAATCCTCCTCAATCTATTCAAATCAAGTAACTAATCTTTCTAACATCTACTCAATCAAGTAACTAAGGCTAATTCTGTTCCTAGATAAAGTTCAACTTCTATACCTATTGTTTTAACTTAACTACCTATATTACACCTCATTAAGATTAATCCTAATCATAATACTAATAATTATATTATTTTATGTGGTACACAAAGTTCTTTCATCCAATTCACACTATAACCCTATGTAGGGACAGAAAAGGAACATCAATATCTGCAGTTTACTGAGGTTTACGAGGTGAAGGAAGATGTCTAAGGGAAGTAAAGCAATTTGGACTAGATCACAGAACTAGGATACAATGGGCCTGGGACTGCACCCTGGTGAGTGTGCGTGGTGGTGCCTTCAACCCTGGAACTGCATTTCAGTTCTTTGTAGCTAACTGAAACTCTTTCTATTTTAAATGGTATGCCCTCTGCCCACTGGATGGCCCTTTCAGCTCCCATTTCCAATCAAAAGAGTGTCCCAGACCTACTCCTAGACCCAAGTTCTCTGATGAGCCATTGAGGTTGAACCCTGGGAAGAGCCCACTCAGAATCCTTTACCACAGCCTTAGAGATAGTCCCCAGACAGATATGAGTATGAGAACAGTTTTCTGGTGACAGTTCTCTCAAGATAGCCATCAGGATTCTTTTCCAATATGAAATTTAAAAATCAAACAATATGTGCTAGCATTCTCTCTTCGTGAACAACAAAAAGAAAAGTAAGCCAAGATTAGCAACAGGTTAGGGAAAAGGGAGACAGGTTTGCTGTTCTGAGCAAACCATCACTTTCTTTTGTGAAAAATTTTGATAATTTACCATGTATTTATTTTCTTATAATAAGTTTTAAAAACAGTGCACCACTAGCAAAATAAACAATGCTTATAATCCTCTGAAATTAAAGAATAAGTCTAAGAGGAAGGGAAGAAAAGGAGGGAAAGAGTTTAGTGAATTATTCAACCACCTTTCCTCATTAACGGTAGAATGTTCTCACCAATTAATAAGCTGTTACAGTCCCATCAACTAAGATGCCCAAGGGAAGAGCCATCTGATGTATTTATTAAATTAATCCTATGTGCTCTGAGCCAATGTCAATTAGGAAGTGTAAGAAATAAAATAAGGAAAAAAACTTGGAAAGACTTTACAGATAGACTTCCCTGAGCTGCGAACAATATCTGGAGTAAAGAAGAGAGGGTAGAAAGGGCAACTTAAATTCAAAGAAAGATATGAAGCCAAAGGTTGTTATGGGTATTCTGAAAAAAGCTTGGAGTAAGATCCACCAAATTCCATAAAAATGTGACAGAAATTAGTTTGCAATTTCTTCAGGAAATTCCTTTAACTCCTTAACAGAATTCTGCAATGTTCTCTAGTTATACCTAGGAATAAGATTGTCAGAACATTTTGTGCTGATGTAGATAGCAATTTTATTCACTGCAGGCTCTGGGTAATTTTGGATCTCAGATACAAAGTCTTATAAGAAGTTCAGGAAATATAGAAAAATTTTTATCTTTGATTCTTAGAAGATCAGGTATCAAGGTATCCCTTGTCCAGACTAATTCTTCTGTTTACCTAAAAACATGTTTAAATGTTTGCCATGTATCAGGTATAGTTCCAGACACTTTAAAAATATTAATTTATTTAATCCTTACAATAATCCTCTGAGGCAGAGAGGCACAGAGAGA
This sequence comes from Potos flavus, assembly GCA_028534135.1. Taxonomy (NCBI): domain Eukaryota; kingdom Metazoa; phylum Chordata; class Mammalia; order Carnivora; family Procyonidae; genus Potos; species Potos flavus. Next base: position 116,819,575 of record CM052898.1, on the reverse strand, counting down.
TTAATTTGCCCAAGACTGTAACAGTGAAACTGGGCTCCAAACCCAGGCCATTTGGGTCCAGCATCTGTGTGTCTAACCACCACTCTACTTAAATGAAGGAATGAGTGAAAAATCAAGACACATATGAATGCCTTACCTGGAACTTTGGTCATTCATCTCCTTCCTCTCTGCCGGTGCTTTGCAATTTGTCCACAAACACTGAGGTTCTCTCTTCCAAAAGACAATCCTTCAAGCTAAGCTACCATTCTCTTGTCAATTTTCTTGAAGAAAAGTCCATACACAGTTTTTCCACTTCTTTACCAGCTATTTATTCCATAACTTCATGCAATCTGGTTCCCTGCCCTCTCCCACTTCTCTGCTGACAATGTTCTCTTGAAGGATCTCTGAACTGCCTTATCCAGTACCCTGTGTCTCAGGCTCATTCATCTCTGCCTCCCAACTCCATAATAGACCCTTTTCTCTCTTGGATCTTGTTGTCCTGGTCTTCAATCTTCCTTTTGCATTTATTACTCTGCTTCTTTGCTGGCTGACACTTCTCAAAATCTAGTCTTCATATATCTCTCATTCTCTTTTTCCTTCTTTCACTCTAGGCATTGCATTTTTTTTTTAAGATTTTATTATTTATTTGACAGAGAGAGACACAGCAAGAGAGGGAACACAAGCAGGGGGAGTGGGAGAGGGAAAAGCAGGCTTCCCGCTGAGCAGGGGGCCCGATGTGGGGCTCAATCCCAGGACCCTGGGATCATAACCTGAGTCAAAGGCAGGCCCTTAAAGAATGAGCCACCCAGGCACCCCTCTAGGCATTACATTTTTAAACAGGCTTATATCCCCCAGTGACTTCTATTCTTTACATTAGTTTCTAGAGTCTGGTGGGTCCACGAACCTGACTTGTCAGAACCCAGAAGGTGGGTCCATCTCTTTGAGGACAGTCACATTAACCAATCTCACAAAGCTACTGAAAATGTTTTCATTTACAATGAAAAGTATATTGTCAAAAGGACCTCAATTCAGAGCATTACATAGGAAGCTAAATTATGGTCAATATACCAGTTTGTAACTTCGAACAAGCAGTATTATTACAAAAAAGAATGGCCACTGGAGTTCTCTGGTAAGTGCATTTTTTTCCCCCATAGACCCTCTGGGTGGGAAGACAAATTATAATCAGAAGACTGCTAGGTCAGCATGAAATAAGAAAAGGAGGAAATAATTACATGAATCAAATATTTAACAGCATCAGGCTGAGATTTACAGGTGTATCCAGCTGCACGACAGGGCAATAGCTGCCAATGGGACTCAGCAAGTAGAATAATTGGGTCAGACACTATCTCCCGTGAATGAATGGATGAGTAAACGAATGAATGAATGAATGAATGAATGAATGAATGTTGAACAACGGTCTTGAAATTATTTATATTTTATCATTACATTATAGTTATTTGTTGAAATCCTGTCCCCTTTGCAAGATTTGAGCTGCAAGATGCCAAGGGCCACATGTGTTCATCACTGTATCTTTACCATCAAGCATAGTGCCTGGCACCTGGTAAATGGAAAGCAACAAATGTTTATTAAAGTCATCCAGACATTTATAAATATAAATAAAATACATTCCAAAGTTGGCTTTCGTGTGAGTTATCCAGAAAGTGCTATTGTATCTTTTGTCTTGCCTTTCAGAGTTTATTAGGTCAAACAGATAGAATGCCTTCATTTCAAATGTTTACTTTTGGCTGATATTTTTGAAAACTGTGAAATCCTAGACTACACAGTTTATTTTGTCTGTTTTATTTCTATAAATTTCAACTACTTATTTGTCCTACACAGTGACTAAACCCCAATGTAACCCCCACCCCTTTATCTTTGATATTTCTCATTCTCAGTAGGTGGAGGATGCAGCAGCAAAGAGAGTCACAGATTCTGCATGCCTATGTGGGCTAACCCGGGGCACTCATGGGGTTAAAAGCACTGCAGTAATATTAAGCACATGTTTCAAGTCAGCAGGGTGCCAGCCTGAGATGTCCTCAAAGCCTAATTTGATAGATATTATGCCATACACTGCTGCAAGTAGTAATGAAGAAAGTAAAAATTTTATGGATGAGCAAAATAGGAGCTCTTATGGATGGAGTGTTTTTAAATCAGGTGTATAATTTACCCAGTGTCAGACCACATGTAGAGTGCATTACTCAATTGAACTTACAAGCAGATAGGAAAGCAGTTTCTTTTAATAAGCACTTCTTCAACTTATTGGCTCTACAATTACTTGCACCAAATTACCAGCAGCTGCTGCCTGTTTGGTATTTTATCCTAGACAAGGAGTTACATTAGTTTCTAATCAACAAGCCATTCAAGGACTCTTTATAATTTTTAGCTTAATTCCACTTTTATTTGGAATTTATTAATTGAAATATCCAATATTTTCATGACAGTATTTTGCTTAGCTTCCCTTAACAGGAAACCTATTCAACTGCTGAGGTGAAGGGGAAAAGGGAGGGAAGATACTCCCAAACTTATTTCTGATATTTGTAACATTGTATAAACTCTAATGGACTTACATTGCCTTATAGTATAAATTTTAATATTTCAATTGCTTTTGCAAAAATAACGATACCATATTTAAATGTCTTTATATTTGGAGTTAATAAATTGTTTTCTGTCTCTAAACAGCATATCCCCAGGCATATGAGTTAACTTAAGATTAAACATTAACCAACACAGTTTAATACAGGGCTTCCCAACCCTGGCACTATTGACATTTGGGGCTGACTAACTCTTTACTGAGGGGATGTTCTGAGCACTGTAGGATGTTTAGTAAGATCCCTGGCCTCTACTCACCAGTGGCACCTCCCCATTTCCAACACCCCAGTTGTCACAACCATAAATATCTGCTGACATTACCAATCACCGCAGATGATTTGATTTAACTGACTGGAAGACATCAAGGTGAAAAGGGCTTCAGAAACAGTGGTAAGAAGATAATTTTCAGCAGCATCATCAAAAAGATGTCTGAATTTGTCACTGCTAAGAGGATCAACCTTAATAGTCTCAGAGCAAGTTTTCTTCCCCACCTGCCAATCCAGCATCACATCTTCCTCCCCATCCTCAAAAAAAATAATTTTCAGAAATAAATTTATGTGTGGGATGCCTGGGTGGCTCAGTCGGTTAAGTGGCTGCCTTAGGCTCAGGATATGATCCCAGGGTCCTGGGATTGAGCCCCGCATCAGGCTCCCTGCTTGGCAAGAAGCCTGCTTCTCCCTCTCCTACTCCCCCTTCTTGTGTTCCCTCTCTCTCTGGTTCAAATAAATAAATAAAATCTTAAAAAAAAAAAAAGAAAGAAAGAAAGAAACAGTGGTAAGAAGAAATGCATTCTGAATTCATTTTCAAAGTATTCTTTTAAAGACTGTGTGTGCACTAGTCTATATTTCCTTGCTTTATGAGGAATCAAAAAATGAATCTGTATAGGAATTTAATTCTTCAAAATGCAATTATTTAAATACTATCTTGTTTTAAAGCTGCTTTCAGAGTCAAAGGCAAAGCAGGGTGGGGGGAGAACCAAAAGCTGTTTATAGCTAAATAAATAAAAATTTGAGTAACTACTCAGACTGTAGAAAGACCCATGGACTAGATCAGGCAAGTGTGATTACATTTTTACATCAGTAAAACCAAGAATATCTAATGCGAGGGATATTTTATTTGTGAAATTATATTATGCATTATTGCCAGCTTGAAATTATAAATCAGAAATATATGAGCATATAAATGCTGATAACTAATGATAAATCATTAAAATGCCACATCCAATTCAAGATTTTTCTCATAGGGCTTTCAAATCCATAGCTGTCTTTTTAAAATACCAGAATCAAAACTGGTAATATGCAGAATTACTGGAGAATCATATACACACTGAAGAGGAACTAAAGTGAAAGAAAATTAAATTGCTATCCCAAAGTCTTCTTCACTAAGAACTTGCCATCTACCATCTTCCATCTAGTCATATGTTGAAAGATCCAGAAAACATACAGTTGAAGGTGGTTCCTTCTCAGTGTAACATAGAACCTTGAGGTGCAGAACTTGAAAGGTCACTTAGACCTATCAGGGTCCTTTCTCGACAATATCCTTCAAGCTCCGCAAACTTTAAAGTATGTACCAGTCACTTGCACATCTTGTCAAACTGTGGATTCTGACTGAGTGGGTCTAGGGCCTTAGGAAACCTATTTTTCTAACAAGCTCCCACTTGATGCTAATGCTACTGACCCACAGACAACTCTGAAGAGGAAGGATTTGTCTACAACATCTCCACAAACTGATCATCAAGCCTAATCATGAACATTCTTAGGGGGCCAATGACAGAGAAAATCCTAACTACAAAAAATAGTAAGACATTTGTATACCTACTGAAATCTTAATTTTCAGATTCTTTCTGGAGCCAGTGCCCAGACCATGGGAAACTGCAGCCAACAACTTAAGAAAAATTTTACACAATTAAGCAAAACTACTAAAAAATAATTGACTTGATCTCAACCTATTAAAGTTAATCCAAACTGGAGTCCTTCTTAGTAGTAGTTTATGGAATTAAAAAATAAATAATTGGATCATCATACAAACCATGGTTTCTGTGATAGTCTAGGGATGCATTACCTTTTTCTTACTCCTGTGAATCATGACCCCGATCGAATCCTGAAAAATAAAGAACTGGCATACCTCTAGTACAGACTCTGCAATTATAACCCAGCCCCTTAAAGAAACTAAACTTATCAGATTTTTTAGGCAGTGCAGGTATATTTTGACTATCCTGACAGAAACATGTCATAAATCTGTTATTTTATAAGGAAATAAGGGAAATGACATCAAGTTAGTGGATCCACTCCTTTTCAACAAGACAAGAAGCGTGTCCTCCCATCACCTGAAAGGGTCAACGAACTTTCAGTTCTCAGAAGCCTCAAATGATGACCTTAAAGGTAGACCTATAAAAGCACCATTAATTCTTGTTCATAGTTTGCAGATAACCTAGATCTTCTATTTTACTCTAATGGTTTACGTCAGCCTATCTTGTTGGCTATCTTAATCCTTTACCCAGCAGGAAGTAAAACTCAGTAGTTTCAAACAATGAGTTAAAAACCAAGACCTAATATGTGATCCTGAAGTCATTTAATAATTTTATGATCACTGTAAATATTCAAAATATTAACAACAGGCATATGCTTGGGCTTCACCCCATTAGGAAAAAAAAAGCCTCAGCCAATCAGAATGTACACTATCCATAGGTCATCAGCACAGCCATTCTGGTGGCATGCTGGCTGCATATCTCCCCACCGTTGAACAACAGGAAGACAGAAATCCCCGTGGTACACAGTGCCATAAGACAGATTTATCACAGTTAGACCAGGAAAGACTTTTATTCAGAATAGGGATTAATGTGTAGTTTCTTCCAGAGTGAAGTTCTTTGTGAATCAACATTAATGCAACCATACTTAACACATTTATACATGTTCAGAAAGCCCAAATTTATTCAATGTGATAGCTCCAGATTTGTAGCTAAGAAAAAGGTAATATATAGCTATAAAAATCTTACTAATTTGCACAAGTGGCTAGAAAAGTAGTAACTAAACTTAGTATAAGGTAGTATATTTTATGATAAATGGTATCAGTATATAAAATGAATAGCTCTGAACTATCTTCAGGCAGAGAAAGTACATACATGGAAGTCACTGTTCTCTGAAGAACTAACTAAAGGGCTTACACTTTTTAATGTCATGTGAGTTTATGATTGTCACATATCAAAAATGTTAATAATGAAGTTAGAGAAGGCACAAGCAACAAAAGAAATAGGAACTAACATGTTTGGAAGTTTAAGGTGTTACTATTTGAAGCATATTGAAACATTGGCCTCTTTAGCCTGGAAAGGCAACTGTTTAATGCGGTACTTGATTAAAATTTTATACAACTATAAATGTTCTAGGTAGTGTGGTCACAGACTGGCTCCTCAGTAAAATGGTGGAGTAAATATAATTTACTTTGATCCTTCAGTAAAATAAGGTTAGTATACTAAAAGGAAGAAGTAGAAGAAGTAGTTGATAAAACACAGCTTCACCAGCATCATCTCCCCACTCCCTACTCAGTGCTAAGCACTGGGTTAAAAGATGAAGCAATGATAAAGAGCAAAATATATATGGTTTCTGCTCTGTTAAGTTTAAAGTCAACTGGAATTAGTTACCTGAATAGAGTTACAGATAAATGGTAGCTGAAAAATTACACAAAATTATAACTGAGATCAAAGTTCTAAACAATAGGCGGATGGTCCTATGGCAGTGTCCAGATGTGGGCTTTGACCTAACTGGGAGAAAAAAAATGGGAAAGACCTAACTGTTTAGAAGTGTGCTGATATCTCAAGAGGGGTACAATTTGAGCTAACTGGTTAAAAAGCAAAAGAAGGCCATTAAATAAAGCCAGACTATTCTTTAACTTTCAGAGAACACTAAAGTGTTCAATTTAACCAAAATTCATGTCCACTTTTGTGAAAGGCACTTGAAAGGACAACTACTAGAATCTCCAATGACAACAAACACTGGGTGAATTACGCAGAAGTCTGACCCCAAAGAAAAATTATTTAGCCATAAATAATACAGAATCAGTATCCCCTAAATAGAGCTACTTAGTTGAATAATGTGCATTGCCTCCCAAAATATGGCTAGCATGTCGAAAGGTGGGAAATCTACACCAAGTTAGAATGGTAATATAAGTTGTCCCACATCATGAAGCATGAAACCAGTTGGCTTTCTTCCAAAATTCACTGGAATGAAAATTAATAGAATTTGATATGGCCATCCTAGCACTTTCTAATTTGCCTTAGGTCATAACTAGCTGTGAAATGCCTGCTTGGTACCAGAGTGTGAACTTGTGGTGGAAGCATGTTTTTCATCTGTATCCTGGCAGAAAGCACAGGGTCATGCTCAAAGCAGGCAATCAATAAATGTTTGTTGACTTGAAAGACAATAGTTAAGGCTTTAATTTATCTAACACGAGTCATTGACTAACAATCATTATCTACTTCATTTGTGTTGGTGAACACTGACATTTAAGGATGTTCTGTTGATACATACACCAGAGCCCTCCCAAACAGGAACACAGCCTGCTCTCAAGTTTGACAGGACTGTCTTTACCATCTGATGCTCTGGATCCCAGAATATCCTCCTTCTTGCCAAACATAGTCATTAGGTCCAAGTGCATATTTTGAGGGCGCTAAAATGTTGACTTTGAACTTCAACAAAAGACGTTTTAGTTCCTTTATTTCTATTTTCCTTTTAAAGATACCACTCTGCAGGTGGCAAAATTCTACTCTGATTGATGACTGCTATCCTGGTCTCCAATCTGGTACATTGCCATCACCAACTTCCCTGTGAGGGGGTTGGAAACCATTGTGAAAACTTTTTTTCCCAAAAGCTAGGGCTTTCAATATTTATACTATAAATACACTTATTTATATTAATAACATATTTATAATATATAGTATATATTTATAATTTATTTACATGTATTGAGATCTAGTGCATAGTCACAGTATAAATTGTCTTAAATAACCTCTTTATTCAGTTTATCAGCTTAACGAATGCTTTTCAGTCCCACTATAAAGTATGCTGTAGCTGATGCCTAAGGCAAACTTTATGTCCACAACTAGTAGCTCACTCCCTAGAAAATCTAAACACAATTGCACCTTCCAGTTGCATTGTAGGCTTACCAAGAATCAGCTGAATTTGTTTCCAAATCTCTATATTTCAACTGTATTTGCTATTGTGAGTCTATAATTTTAATTAGCATTAATGTACATCTGATGAAATAGGAGTCAAAAAACGAAAAGATGTAGTATAAGAAGTATATTGAATGATTTGCAATAAGAGCAAGTTAACTAAATAGTGATTCCTGTCAAATCAGATGTGGGAGCCACAACTGTTGAGAAACTGGAGAAAATTATAAAAGTCTAGAAGTGTTTTGCCTTGAAACTTCTTCAGGTGTGAATTTAAGTTTTGCTCCAGTTTATAGAAATTAAAACTGGACATACTATACAATATATTATGGATGTGGCTTATGTAAGAAAAAAAGAACCCAAATCAACGAATCAATACCCAAAGAAAATACACTGGCCCGACATTAAAAACCTGGTAAATGAATATACATGTACATGTTCTTGATTAAAATATTTTAGTTCTATAAGCACCATTCTTACTGAATCTGTTCTTTACATGACTTTCTCAATTAATCAACTACTACAGATCTCAATCACAAGAAATCAGAGCTACTGCATTTAGGTCCTGAATTTGCTTTTTTTATCCTCTTCCATGGAAAATGCAAACCAAAAAAAGGTATATTTTTCTTTTATCTCTCAGAAGTTTTTTTAACTCATTTGATGGTCAGACTTTTACAAATTGTCATCCACCTCATTGCTCAAACCAAAAACCTGTGAATTGTCCTTAATCCATTGCTTTTCCTTATCATCTATATATACTACATCAGCAAATATTATTAATTCAGCTCCTAAAATATATGATAAATCATCTCACTTCTCTCTACTGGATTATAAAATGCAAGAGGGAGAATGGCACAAAATGAAGAGGTAGATAGGTTTGGTCATGGAGGGCTTTGTAGGTCATAATATTTTGTTCCAAATATGATGGGACAGTATCAGAAAACCCTAGCTGCCATGTAGAGAAAGAATTATGAGGGGGCCAGAGTGAGAACATTGGAAAATTAGTGAGCTACAAAGAATTAATCCCCAGTGGTGTCTTAGGCTGGATAGAAAAGTTAGTAAAAATTGATTAGATCTGGCATATATTCTAAAGAGTGAGTCAACAGAACCCACTGAACACGGAGAGTATGCATGTAGCCTAAGTTTTTGTTTGTTTGGTTTTTGTTTGTTTGTTTTGTACCCTATGCTTCTTTAACCTCATACCTGGTTGAATAGAGGGACCATTTAATGAAAATGAAGAGGGCATAGAAGAGCAAGTTTGGTGGTGTAGCTAGAGAAGCAAGAGTAGGAATATGTAGAATCAAGAACTCTGTTGCCAGTGGGAGATAAAAAATAAGCAATCGGATATGAGTTTGTAGTTTTAAAAAGTTGGGGCTATAGATATAAATTTAGAAATCATCAGGATATATATGGTATATAAAGCCATACGACTAGGTAAGATCAACAAGAGGTAATTTATATTTAGAATTACATAACAGAAAGCTAAAGAAGAATTGGCAAAGGACACCAAGGACAACAGGCGGATATTTATGAAAGTGTGGTGTCAAAAAAGCTACATAAAGATAATACTTCAGAAAGAGAGGGATTCAATGATAACTGAGAGAAAAAGTAAAATAAAGTCAGAACTGATCATTGGTTTGGCAAGATGGAAATTGTTGGTGACCCTGAGAAAGGAGACTACAGTGGAGTAGAGGGAACAAACCTGCTTGGCATGAGTTGCAAAAAGAATGGGAGATGGGGAAGTGGAGCATCAAGAATAGACAACAATTTCCCATGTGGCTGTCCAATTTTCCCAACACCATTTATTGAAGAGACTATCCTTTCCCCATTGTATAATCCTGGATATATTGTCATAAATTAATTTAGTATTGGAATTTGTATCATTGAATTTTGCTCAGGAAATAGAATTTAAACGTCCTCACAGAACGAAGGAAGGAAGGAAGGAAGGAAGGAAGGAAGGAAGGAAGGAAAGAAAGAAGAAAGAAAGAAAGAAAGAAAGAAAGAAAGAAAGAAAGAAAGAAAGAAAGAAAGAAAGAAAGAAAGAAAGAAAGAAAGAAAGAAAGAAAGAAAGAGAAAAGAAAAGAAAGGAAGGCAGGAAGAAAGAGGGGAGGAGAATATATTAATTAACTAGATGGGGGAGGGGCCCTTTTATCATTATACATATATCAAATCCTCACAATGTATACTTTAAATAGCTTACAATTTTATATGTCAATTATACCTCAATAAAGCTAAAATTTTAAAAAAAGAATACTCCTTTAGAGAGTTTTGCTACACAGGGGAAATAGAGAGATAAGGCAGTGGGTAGAGAAAGACATGAAATCAAAAGAGTTTTGTTTTTATGGTGGGATTATTACATGAGGACCTTGACTAGATAAGAGGGGACTGGCTCATGTGTACAAACAGGACCTGACCTTGGGAAGGACAAGGACAGAGCATTCCTGCCCACAGTGGGAAGACAGAGTGCATGGCTACAAAAGCAGTTAGGCTGGTAGATCTGATGCTGAAAAGATGAGTTGTTTCTCTTTTGTGAATTGTGTTGAAAGTGAGAAGAAAAGAGAGGCTGTTGGAGGTCTGAAGAAAGATAAGTTGGACCAGATAGTGCCAAGTGTCCACTCGATGTCTGTGATCTTACTTATAAGTAGAAACTAACAAATACATAAATGTGTTTTCTTCTACTACCAGTACTCAGATTTGCTGTACACATTTATTATATTTATTATTTATTGTACATCTTCCCAATAAGGCTAGAATCTTTAAAGTATTATATCCACTGTTCTTCTCCAAGGACCCTCACTCACATTGCCTGGCATGTAATTGGTACTCCATAAATATCTGTTGACTGAGTAAATTAATTCAGTATCCATATGTACCTAAAATATGCTTAAAATTGAATTCATTATCTCTTATTCATTATCTCTCATTTAACCCCTTCATGTATACACCTATTCCTCTACTTTTTATCCTATCATAGTTTATCCAATCAATTTTCCAGTCCAGAAACTTGGAAGTCATCATACAATCTCCCTCATTTCACTCTCCATGACCTGTCAATCATCAAATTCAGTCAACTCTGCCATTTAAGTATTTCTTGGATCTATTCACCATTCTCCATTCCAGCAGCCAATTTCCTGGTTCAGGTCACCATCACCTCACCTGGATTACTGGAAAAGCATTGTAACAGCTCTCTTGGCTCTCATTTTATCCCTCTCAAGTCCATTCTCTACATCTTTCAAAAAGTGTAAATCTTATTATGTCCTTCACAACTTTAAACCACCCATTGATACTTTAACAAAGCCCTCAGGAATAAATCCTTTTTTAAAAATGGTTTATGACATTTTTCTTAATCTGGCCTAGAACTTCGGTTCACAAATTAAACTAATTTCAATTCTCTAATTAGTGGCTCTCATTTAGCTCTTGGGTCTTTGCACGTGCTCCTTTCTCTAACCGGAATACTCTCTTCACTATCAACTCATACTTATCCTTTCCTTCACAACCTAGAAGTCACTTCCTCTAAGAACTCTTCCCTGATTCATGGCATTGGTTAGATACTCTTCGTAAAAGCCCCCTGTGCATATTGGGGTTCTATAACCTTTCTTTATAGCATTGTTTTACCCCAAACCCAGATAGTAACAAATAAAGTACCAGGTAGAGGCTAAGGGTTCTTATGGTGAATTTATCCCTCCATCCTTCTCCCCCAGACCCTTAAATCTAAACAACAAACAAACAGGAGGATAAAGGGGAGTTCATTTGCTGAGGAAAAAGTAAAGTGTTCTCACTGGTGTCCTCTGGGGTTGGCAATATTGATCTGAGCAGCTCTGTGATCATAGGCCATGAGAAATTGGTGAAGAAACCCCTTTAAAGGTATTTTTCTCTTTTCAAATATAATTTAGAATTTTATAAGTAAATTTCTCAGAATCTGTGGTCTAGAAATACTGACGTGACTTTGTTCTCCTTAAAAGTGAAGCTCAATATATTTATGCTTCTAATTCACCTCAGGCTCTTTAAATAACTAATACCCATTTTGAAATACTTAGGTAAATATTTAGGGAAAGTGAAAAGTGTAATTTTCAACTCTGCATGATTACTTCATGAGTATTATGGTAAGTTACAGAGAGTAAGAAGATAAAGTATTCTGAAAAGTCAAAGTAGCATGGCTTATAGAAAAACATTTAATTAATTTTAAGTGAAAAAGCACAAACTAACCACTGCAATATCTACAGCAAACCCAATCACATGCCCAGATTTATAAGCAAAACTTTCCAGGTTTCTCATATATGCCATTCTTTGGTTGTGAGTATTCACGACTGAGGCAGGACAGTCCCATGATGGCTTCTAGTCAAATTCAAAAGGCATAGGAATAAAGGAGCTGAAAGAAAGCGAAGAGACCCTCGTAGATATATTTATTTATTTTTAAAGATTTATTTATTTATTTGACAGAGAGAGAGAGAGCACAAGCTGGGGAAGCAGCCCGCAGAGGAAGAGGGAGAAGCAGGCTCCCGGGCTGAGCAGGGACCCCGATGTGGGACGTGATCCCAGCATTCCGGGATCATGACCTGAGATGAAGGCCAACACTTAACCGACTGAGCCACCCAGGTACCCTATTAGATAGATTTAAAGCCCAAATTAAAATCACATAGTCTCATCTCATCTCATCCCATCTTCTATTTATTTAAAATGTCGCCCTGATTCTAATCATTTTAAAAATAGCTTGTGATTTTATTTCTTAGAGTATAATCATATAAATCACATATGAAAGCACATTATACAAAGATAAGCACAACATGGAGGTTTGTCATCTTCATTAAACAAGCAGATATACTCATTATGTTCTAATCTACTCATCAGTAGAGAGAAAACAAAGCAGCTGCACATGAAAATTGATCTGTTAAATAAAGCCATAAAAAATATCACTCTGAAAAACTATATGTGGTTGATCTTTAGACCTCTATATATAGTTAAATACTTCAGTGCCTTTGGCAGTATTTACCCCCAATGTACTTGTCTATATGATCTCCATTCAATCATTAATTGCATATCCCTGAGTTCAAGATATGCTCTTAAGAAATCAACACAAATAGGGGCACCTGGGTGGTTCATTTGTTAAGCGTCTCCCTTCAGCTCGGGTCATGATCTCAGGGTCCTAGGATGGAGCCCTGCATCGGGCTCCCTGCTCAGCGTGAAGCCTGCTTCTCCCTCTCCCACTCCCCCTGCTTGGGTTCCCTCTCTTTGCTGTGTCTCTCTCTGTCAAATAAATAAATAGGGTTTTAAAAAAAAAAAAAGAAAAAGAAAAAGAAATTAACACCAATGATGGTTCACAGACCTGTACACCTGAAACGAATAATACATTATGTTAATAAAAATTTAATTAATTAATTTAAAAAAGAAATCAACACCAAGTTTAAGGAAAACTATACCTCAAGTCAGGATGATTATGAACTTAGCCTATTTTTAATATTTCCACAAAAGCACATTCCTTCAAAGAGAACTGAGATAGGGTTGCCAATTTAGCACTTAAAAATGCAGGACACCCTTTAAGTTTGATTTTCAGATAAGCAACAAATATTATTTTAGTATAAATATGTCCTGTGCAATATTTGGGACATATTTATGCTTAAAAAGTATTCATTGTTTATCTGAAATTCAAATTTTGGTGGGTATCCTGTATGTATGTATGAAATGTAATTGAAACTAAATTTATTATCCGGCCTCCCAAATCTATTTTTCTCCAATATTTTCCTCTTCCTGAATAATATCACAGCCTTATCTGATGGCCAAGTCAGAAATAGGAGTCATTCTCAATTCCTTTTCACATAATCCACATATTAAAGAACAACAACAAAAATTTATTGAGCATTTGCCATATTCGCCAATATTACCATATTAAGCCACTGTGACAGAATTTTAACATGCATACTCTGTTGTCACAACAACCCAACAAGATAGGAACTCTAATGACTTGCTCTACAGATGAAGAAAGTGAAGCATAAAGAGGATGAACAACTTGTTCAAGGTCACACAGCTAAGCAGGGAGAGAGCCAAGACTAAAATCTATGTCTATCTTAATCACTATATTAACTTCACACATCCAATTAGTTACCAAGTTCTGTCAATTCTACTTCCTGAGTACTTACAAATCCTTTCTCTTTACTCTATCCCCCACCTTAGGGCAGGCCCTCATTGGTCCGCCTTTTAACTGGTCTACAATTTTAGGTTCTGTATTCATTTCTTAGGGCTTCCATAACAAAATACTACAAATAAGGTGGCTTAAACAACAGAAATTTATTTTATCACAGTTCTGGAGGCAAGAAATCTGAAATCAATGTGTTGGCAAGGTCAGTTCCTCCTGAGGTCTGTGAGGGAAGAAATTGTTTTAGACCTTTCTCCTTGACTTGATCATGGTCATCATCTCCCTGTGTCAATTCACATCATCCTCCCTCTGTGCATTCTGTCTCTGTGTCCAAATTTCCCTTTATTATAAGAACACCAGGCATTTTGGATTAGGGAACCATTTGACTCCAGTATGACCTCATCATACATCTGCAATGAACAATTCAACTATCTTTTTTGAAAAAGGACACAGTTCAACTCATAACAGATTCCTTCTAATCTCTTTACTTCCACCAAAGAGCTTTTGCTAAAACTCAGATCTGATCCTGTCATTCCCGTTTCCATATTTTCAAGGACAAGTCACAGCTTCCAGGATAAAGGGCTAAATTTGGGGTGTGGAGATAGCAGAATTCTTTATAATCCATCCTAAGCTTGCCTCTCCATCTTTATTTCAAGCCTCTTTCCACTCTCCTTGCTTAGCCTTGAACTTTAAAGTTCCAGACAGACAATAAATCTGACCTGTTCCCTCTCACCTCTAGACTCTTCCTGGAGCTCAATCTAACACCAACACCCTATGCTTCTTCTCCCTCACCTCACGTTTTAGCCTCAACTCACTGAAAAAGCAGACCTGCTCCTTTTCCTTTCCCGTTTTACAGAAAACATCCTTTATGCCTTCCTCTCATGCCATCCTCATTCCTCATGAAGGATAAATTTTCTAAGCTGATTGTTCTGAGCCATAGAATGTTAAAAAAAAATTAAAGGTGTAAAACGACGGCTGTCACAGTCCATAATCTCTAGCTTTGGGGTAAATGTCAAGGTTATAAATGTGACATTCATTAGACACATTTTACTAGTGGTTTGGGTTACTCAGTTAAAAATCAGTGCTCACTAATGATGATGAACATTTTTTCATGTGTCTATTAGCCATTTGTATGTCTTCTTTGATCATCATCATTAGCCATCAGGGAGATTCAAATCAAAACCACATTGAGATACCACCTTATACTAGTTAGAATGGCCAAAATCAGTAAGACAGTAAACAACAAGTGTTGGAAAGGATGTGGAGAAAGGGGAACCTTCTTACACTATTGCTGGGAATGCAAGTTGGTGCAGCCACTTTGGAAAACAGTGTGGAAATTCCTGAAGAAATTAAAAATAGAGCTACCCTATGACCCTGCAATTGCACTACTGGGTATATACCCTAAAGATACAGATGCAGTGAGAAGAAGGGCCATATGTACCCCAATGTTCATAGCAGCAATGGGCACAATTGCCAAACTGTGGAAAGAGCCAAGATGCCCTTCAACAGATGAATGGATAAAGAAGATATAGTCTATATATACAATGGAATATTATGCCTCCATCAGAAAGGATGAATACCCAACTTTTGTATCAACATGGACAAGACTGGAAGAGATTATGTTGAGTAAAATAAGTCACTCAGAGAGAGTCAATTATCATATGGTTTCACTTACGTGTGGCTTAAGGAAAAATATGGAGGACATTGGGAGAAGGAAAGGAAGGGTGAATTGGGAAAAATCGGAGGGGGAGACGAAACATGAGAGATTGTGGACTCTGAGAAATAAACTGAAGGTTTTGGAGGGGAGGAGATGGGGGGTTGGGTGAGGCTGGTGGTGGGTATTGAGGAGGGCACGTATTGCATGGAGCACTGGGTGTGATGCATGAACAATGAATCTTGGAACACTGAAAAAATAACATCAAATTAAAAAAAAAATCAGTGCTCACGTGTCAAGTGTGCTCTGGCTCATCTCTTCACTTCCCCCTTTGGATATGTCAGTCCTGCTTGTGCTTCTTGTCTCTCTATATTAAACACAACAGGGCCACACTTTAGCTCCCTCTGTTCTAGGTTCTCTCCTATTGGTTAGGTGAATCAGGACTTTTATGAGCCTGACCATTTCAATTTGGTAGGAGAGAAACCCCATTTCAGTCTCAAGCCTAGGCTAGTTCTATGACAGTATTAACCAGAAGCATCTACATCAAATAACAAAACAAAGCTCATTTCTCTTGTGGTCATGGGTCTTTGTATATGTACTCTACTGATCAGAGGATCAAAAGGGAGAAAAAGTTAATGGCACTCCAAATCCTTAATACTTTCCTAGTCAACATACATACATCCTGATGTAGGATGTAGGATCAATAATTTCCTGATCCTACATGAAACAATTAACTTTGTGACAATTGACTTATATAAATAATAAGACTCTACTTTCTTGATGGAGCATGGGAATGATATATAAATGATATATAAATAAATATTATTTATTTATGCTCTCTAAATAATGATAGGAATTAACATGGACAAGTATCTCTTGATATAGTATCTCTTGAATCTATAGAATCTATAGAATCTCTTTAATCTATATCGTGCCTATCTCTACAGAAAGAGAGTCTTTGTACTAATAACCTGATCATTGGACTGTGACTTTCTTGAGGGCAGACATTATTAATCATGTCTTAATCATCTTTATAGATACAGCATGGAGGCACAGAGTCTTCTGGCAAGGCACTGGAGACTATGCTTCTATAATATAGGTGTAAGTGATTCTTACTACATCATACACAACAAATGAACCATTCAGCCCAAAGGTAAGGATGAAACTCTGAGTCTAGTGTGCACTATAGTTGTTAATGGCAGAGAGAAATATGGCAGAAAATGTTTGTGAAATACGTGATGTTAAGGTGTAAGGTTTATTATCAGCTCATAGTGAAATACACAAAAATATTTACTAAGGTTAAACATCCATGTTGTCAAAGCACACCGAGTCACAATTTCAACAAAATTGTTTTGACAAATTAATATAATCATAAACCTTTTTGGCAGCTATCACAAACATTGAGCATAAATCCAGTTGAAATAAAGTCAATAGATAGAGTGTCGCTTCTTGGCTTTATTAATTTGGTGTTCCCAAACAAACATATTTTACTATATTGATGACTTCACCATCCTAGTTGCTACTTAATATCCATTCAGCGAATAACTAAACAGCTCATGGTTAGTCTGTTCTATAATACTACAGGTTTTTAGGAAGGTATTATATCATAAAGTTGGGAATTACTATTTTGTGAGTTGCCATATGGCAAATCCACTTGACAAAACATAAATATGGTCTATTCAATCCACTCATTTAATAAATAACATTTAATTGATATATCTAAGCAATTCTTTAGGCATCCATAAATGAACCTCAGAGGTGATTCTAACTGGCCCTGTTTGGGTCAGGCTTCATCTCTGAACTAATCACTGTGTCTACGGCAATAGGTTTGTGAATGATAGCTTCACCAGAAGGCCAAAGTAGGGGAGACAGGCATATAAAACATGAGAGAAGGACAGTGGAGCACAGTGGAAGGAACACAGAATGAAGAAATTTATTCCTCTCTCACAAAATTAAGAGTGGGTCCAGCTCCAATATTTCCTGATCCTACATGAAACAATTAACTTTGTGACAATTGACTTATATAAATAATAAGACTCTACTTTCTTGATGGAGCATGGGAATGATACTTGCCTGGAATAGAAAGTTGGTGTGACTCCTCTCAAATACATAGGACTTTGGTGCCTTAACACAAAGGAACAGAGAAGACAAACTAAGAATTTCCTCAAAGTCAGAGTAGGTGAGGTTTTAGCATTTCTTATATCACAACACCAAGAATCTACTGACTTTCTGCTCCTGGTGCCTACTGACAGGGTGAACTTTGATTCCTGTCCAAAGATCTATTATAACACCTGACAGACCCTTTAGCAACTTACAGTTCAAACCTTCAGTGTGCCTCAAGCTTCATCTTCTCTTCCCCATCAATGAACACTGATCTACAACCACAGAATGTCTATGAATCACCACATACTTTCACGACTTTATAATGTCAGTGATAATGGTAAGATTTACTAAGCATCTCCTATGTGCCAGGCACTAAGTACAGGCTGGCAATATAACAGTGAACAAGACAAATCCTGTCCTCATAGAGCTTACAGAGGGGGGAAACTGGCAATCATGTAACCAAATAAAGACTCTGACTGTGGTGAGGGGGAACTTTAGAAACGGTGGTCCGGAAGTGACATTAGAGCTATGCATGAATAACCTGAATGAGGAGAACCAGCCCTTCATGAGATCTGCGGTTGGCACTGTCTTAAGGATATTATATACATTATCATTCATCTTCCCATTTTATTCTGAGAGGATAAGTTGTTTGTTCAGATTACATAGCTCAGAATTCAAATTCAAGCCTCTCCAATTCTCCAGCCTCTGCCCCCCACCCCACCACTTTAGACTTTATGCCTTTAAACCTTCTGGCTGAAATTCTCTTCCTGACACTCTCCAACAGATTCTTCCTCACCATTCCAGTAGCTCAACTATCTTTTTCTTTGCAAAGCTCCTCTTGGCCA
The DNA here is from genome assembly GCA_028534135.1 of Potos flavus. Lineage (NCBI taxonomy): Eukaryota > Metazoa > Chordata > Mammalia > Carnivora > Procyonidae > Potos > Potos flavus. The sequence goes on along the minus strand of CM052898.1, from coordinate 116,801,111 downwards.
ATAATCCACTATTTCCCTTCCTCTGACCAACCAAGACATAGATCATTGTTCTTGCCTCTGTTCCCAGAGCACTCTATATGGGATCTCTCTTGCAATGAAATAAAAATTCACTGTAATTTTCCATTTACCTATCAGACTCCTTTCATAGACTGGCAGCTCTTTCAGGTCAGGGCCCATTTCTTTTGAATGTTGCTTATGAATGTTGTTCCTCAAATCTTGCCCAAGGCCTGGAACACTGAAAACACTCAAAAACTGTTCAACAAATGCTGTTTGGCTATGGAATGAAATGGATGTGATGTGGCTGCTCAAGACACAGCCCTAATGAGACACACGGTCACTGGGAATGTAGAAACAATAAAAGACCATGGGTCCTTCTTCCCCAGCAAAAAGATCATGGGTTCTTCTCTGGAAATGGGCAATAATATTAAGACTGGAGAAATGTTTACTATACTTCATATTATATAACAGTGGCTGCTACTGAGAAGTAGAAATGATTTTTTTCAAATAAAAATATTTTTTATAAATCCAACCATCAAGATATTTTGTGGAAAGAGCCAAGATACCCTTCAACAGACGAATGGATAAAGAAGATGTGGTCCATATATATAATGGAATATTACACACCCATCAGAAAGAATGAATACCCAACTTTTGTATCAACATGGACGGGACTGGAGGAGATTATGCTGAGTGAAATAAGTCAAGCAGAGAAAGTCAATTATCACATGGTTTCACTTACTTGTGGAGCATAAGGAATAACATGGAGGACATTAGGAGATGGAAAGGAAAAGTGAATTGGGGTAAATTGGAGAGGATACCCCTCAACAGACGAATGGATAAAGAAGATGTGGTCCATATATACAATGGAATATTACACAGCCATCAGAAAGAATGAATACCCAACTTTTGTATCAACATGCTGAGTGAAATAAGTCAAGCAGAGAAAGTCAATTATCACATGGTTTCACTTACTTGTGGAGCATAAGGAATAACATGGAGGACATTAGAAGATGGAAAGGAAAAGTGAATTGGGGTAAATTGGAGAGAGAGACAAACCATGAGTGACTGTGGACTCTGAGAAACAAACAGAGGGTTTTGGAGGGAAGGAATGGGTGCTCCTGGTGGTGGGTATTAAGGAGGGCACGTATTGTATGGAGCACTGGGTGTGGTGCATAAACAATGAATGTTGGAACACTGAAAAAATAAAACAAAATTAAAAAAAAACCACCTGGAATTTCCAAAAGGTTCAAGAGGAAAGACATTTTCTTCTTCTGCACCTAGAGTAGAGAAAAATTCCCTGCCTTGAACATTTCATTCATATATAGTTCCCCATTGATATAAGATGATTTGTCTATAGAACTATTTAATTAACAAGACCTTTATTTTTCAGAGGAAACTTGCTCTTAAGAAAAGGAGCTTTTAAAATAATGTTGGAAATTTTTATTTTAAAAATGGGAGTTGAAATGGAAAGCATTGAGCATGTTGTAAAACAGGCAGTGCATCATTATCACCTCCCACTCAAAGCCATTTTAACTATGATCTCTGTATTTGGGTAGTTCTGCTAATTAACAACCTGGTATTACTGTAAAGATGAGATTGTCATGTTATTTGAAGTGGTTTTTAACAGTCTTTAAGCACTAACCACTCAATTTATTAACAGTTTGCTCTATCTTAAGTGAAGGAAATTACATAATTATTGTGAGTCTGAAAATGAGGAGAAATATATATGTATATTTTATCATTACCTACAAAGAATATCAAAATTAAAATGGCACTTTTAAATATAAGTAAAATTCCCAAAAATGCCTATTAATCATTTGCTGCTAATGGGTTTTATAGGTCTATTACCATCTTCCTTATACACTTCTATTTAACTTTTAGCTCAATGTGATGCAACAAAAATAGGGCAAGAGAGAAAAAACATACTTCCAAAACTGAGTAAGCAATGATTTAAAATGTGAAATTTGAAGTCAGAGTGGCTGGATTCAAATCTTGACTCTACCACTTATCGGTTCAAAGACCTTGGGCCTTACTTAGTTCATCTGTGCCTTTCTTTCCTCATGTGTAAAATAGGGGTCTTAAAAATAATAGGGCTTAACTGTGGGGTTGCTGTGGGAATTGATGATTTATTATATATAAAGCACCAGAATTCTCAGCAAATGCTAGCTATCATTAAATTTGGCCTAGCTGCCTCTAATACTCTCCTTCCCCATGGCAATATTTCACAGGGTAATTTCTCCACCTTTCCAAACAAGAGAAACCCTTTCCTGACTCTATAAAAATTTCTCAAACCATCACATGATGACAGTTGTATATTTTTTATGAGAGAGTGTGCAAAATTACAAAAAAAAACCCACTCTGAATTAACTCATAATTTCAAACAAATGTTTGTTTGCATTGACATGCATTTGAGGAGTAGCAGAATATAGCCAGGAAGACAGAGCACAGCCCCAAGTCTACAGTTGAGAAGGCACGAATCTGCATGTACAGGCCCCATGAGCTCCCAGCCCACAAACTGGAATCCACTCACTTAGCACACCTGAGCTTATCCTGTTTGAAAGCTAATGTACAGAATGAAGCCTGCTCCAAACTAATGCACAGAATAGATACTAAACAAAACTACAAGATTTGTTAGCCTTTACCTGAAGATTTTCCTATAAATCTTTTGTGGCTCAAATATGACATTAATTTTTTTTAAATGTTAAGGTTATTTGTCTTTGGGAACAAACTGGACTGGGAGTCAGAAAATCTCTAAATAGGGATGTCAGAAGAATTAATGACGTAATATGTCTAAGAACCCTCACAAGTGGCCTGGAATGTAATAATGCCTCCATAAATCCTACTTAAATCATTACTTTTCTCCCACCTAGTTTCTGGACCTGGCTCTACTAAAAATGAATAGGATAGCCTTGGCAAATGATGACTCTGAGACCTGGTGTCCTCAGTAAATTAGTAGGTGAGATAAGAACAGCTACGATGACTGTGCTGGTCATTTGTCCATTTGTTCTTAGACCCATTCCTATATATCCCCTGCTCTGCTCCCTATCACTAAGGGCTGATCCTTGTAAATTCCATTCTCAGGCACTTGTTAACTGGCTTACAGCTAGCTTGGCCAAAGGGAGGCAGTGACAAGAGATTCAAGAGAACAGAGCAAACAGACTAGGGAATTTCTCCCCATCTTTCTGATTCTATAATATCTTTGGCAGTAGCTCTGTATCCCTTCTTGTCCTAGCTCCCATAGGTCCCAGGCAGTCCCGGATTCTGGGCTTTGTAAAACCTCTATCTTTTGTTCCTCCAGTCCTAAGGATGTTGGCAACTTCCTGCTATTGCTAACTTCGGGACTGCCTTCTTGTCCCTTTTGGTCTTTCAGCTCTTCTAACACCTTTAGAACTACTTCCCCATATCAAATTCCCTATGCTGAACTACCTGCCACAGGCTCTGTTTTTCTGACTGGACCCTTTTACAATCACTGACAGATCTTTAAGCTCTCTGGTCCTACCATAAGTTAAGTGTGGATAGGTTCAGGATCTTACCTGCCTTTTTGCCCATTATCTACTCTAACCAACCTTAAGCTCCCTACCCATGGGTCAGATGCTCTTCTAATACTCTCTGCTGTATCTCTATCATTCCATTTAACATGCTCTCTCATAATGATCTGTTTGTACATTTAAATACTTAGTAGACTCTGAGCTCTTTGAGGCAGGGCTGTTTTTCCTCCTCTTTATAAACCTCATGCAGTATTGATGCACGTAGAATACCTATATAAGTGTAATAAATGAATGAATGCACAAATGGAGCCACCATTCCACAGGTCCAGATACAAGCAGTCTTTAGTTTGCTCTTGATTGGAGATTACCAGGAAAAGCCACAGTTCAACTAGATCTCTTCCATTAGCCTATTACAGAATCCAAAATTCTACTACAGAGTGCAGTGGGGGCATTGTTTATATATGAGTCCATTTGAAAAGGTTAATTTCCCAGGGCAAGGTTAAGTCATTATTAATCAGTCACATCTCAGAATAAATTAGGTTTGTAGATTGTTTCCTATAGACATATACTACTGGAAAGGAGTAAGTGAATCCAGACAGAAAGAAAGGAATGTCCAGAGCAAGAAGTCAGCCTATACCCTGATGTACAGAGCCCCCTAACTAGCTTGTCAGGTTGTGATTCCTCATTTTGTGGAGGTCTCAATTTGAAGTCTGCCCTATAGAAAGCTGCTTGTATGGTTATGAGTTTTTATCCAGTGAGTGAATGTGGAGAGAGGCAAATGAGAGAAGGCCCATGAGGAGGGAGAGTGTTCTGGAGCTCAGGACAGATAAAACTGGCTAAGGATTGAGGGTTGAGATGAAGTATGACAAGTAGTAGGGGATGGAATAAGTTGAGAAGAAGGCACCCAGAGGTGACCTTGGGTGACTCTTAGTAAGAAAGGGTTAAATAGTCTGAATTAGGGAGAAAGGTCATCATGATTGGGCTTCTCGACTTGACATTCACCATCTGCTCCCATCTGAAGAGGTTATTTCATTGGTTATATTTTGATTGATTTTACCAGGTAAGTATGCTATTATCTTATTTCCAAATTTGGATTCCTAAAGTCCTCAGGATATAGTAATTTCTTTATTCATTCATTCATTTAATAAAATGTTTTTGTGCCAGTACTATACTGTCTTGATGATTACAGCTTTGTAATAGAGCTTGAAGTCTGGAATTGTGATGCCACCAACTTTGTTTTCTTTTTCAACATTCCTCTGGCTATTTGGGGTCTTTTCTGGTTCCGTACAAATTTTAGGATTATTCGTTCCATTTCCTTGAAAAAGATTGATGGTATTTTGATAGAGATTGCATTAAATGTGTAGATTGCTTTAGGTAGCATAGAAGGGATCAGGAGGGAGACAAACCATAAGAGACTCTTAATCTCAGGAAACAAACTGAGGGTTGCTGGGGGGTGGTGGGGGAGGGATAAGGTGGCTGGGTTATGGACATTGGGGAGGGTATGTGCTATGGTAAGTGCTGTGAAATGTGTAAGCCTGATGATTCACAGACCTGTACCCCTGGGGCAAATAATATATGTTAATTAAAAAAATACAGAAAAAAAATAAAATGTTATGGAAATCTGACTATATATTGAGCACTATACTTAGAGACAAGCAGATGCCTCTCAAGTGTCAGAGGTCTACTTTTCTTTCACAGACAAAGCAAGGAAATGGGTACCCAGGGCTCAGGGAAGAAAAGAAAACAGGAAAATGAAAAGGAGAGACAAATCAAACTCAGTCCTTCTGATTCTCAATCCAATGATCATTCTATAACTTAAGATTGTTTCATAGTTTAAGCTTACCACCCCCATAAATGGGGAAGGATATTTGTTCTTGAAGGTCCAACTCCTTGCATAGCATCTGAAATGTAGCTAATGTTTAATAAACGTTGGGTGAATGATTTATGGTATGGATGGATAGATTAAGGATGAGTGATAGATCCATTTCAAAGCACAGAGCTCTCAGAATGGTTCATGAGGATTTCTCAATTTGAATCTTCTCAGTTTTGTTCTTCAGATAAAAAAAAAAAAAATTATGCTTTAAAGCCAGTTCTTCCAGGAAATGTGGAAATCTACGTAAAATTTTGGAATATGAAGGAAGATACATAGATAAGTGAACAGAATGAATGAATGAATGAGATATCTCCTCAGGCATTCTCCTTACAGGAGTCACACTTGCCTAGATTAACATTAAAATCTTGCAGCAAAGGTCCCTCCAAATGTATAACTGCTTTTTCTTCTTTATCAGCATCTTCTCTTCTAATTTTAAAACTATGTAAATTTGCTCCTGATTTAACCTCGATTAGCCACCCACATCAAATTACAAAAGCTACTTCAACCTCACAGATACCCTCATTTAAATTTTGTTTCAAGTCATCCTAAAGATCACATGTCTTTGTGTTCCTAGAAATGATATCACCTATGTGTGTATGCATACCTATATAGGTGTTTGTATAAATTATTATAAATTATTTCATAGATCACTGCAACTACCTGAAGGTCTGGGACAACCTGTTCTCTTTTCCATGAACACAATGCATCTATTCTCTTTAGGACTTAGGTCTGTCTTTGTCCAGGATGGAGGGACACCAAGCTAAGAACTGACATCCACCAAGTGAATAGGCAAAGAGAGGCAGGCTTAGAGTTGAAGTGGCTCAGCAGAGGTTCAAAAAAATCATTGGGGCTGGGAATTATGAGTGAAGAGCTTTCATTCAGGTCTTGACTAAGTCACATTCTGGAAGCCATTCAGAAAACCTTTTAAGCAGGCAAGTGATGGAATTCAACTTAATTCTTTACAAGATCATTTTGTGGTCTATATGTGATAGTGATTGGAGGGCACAAAAAGCAGAAGGAGACTATTATATATAACGGCAAAACTGAAAGAAATTTAAATTTAGTATTTGTTCCCACTAAACCTCAATCATTATTAATCCATTTTAATCTCATTCCAGTTTTCATTTTATTTTAAGGAGAAAGCCCTTACCTTCTCATATCTTGTACCCCAGCATCCAATAACCACAGAACCAAGCATATTCACATCTTTCTGTTGTTTTTGTCCAAGTATTTCAAGACCTCAGACAGTTCTAGCATCTATAGCCTTTTAAAACCTCCTAATATTTATCAAAGACAAAACATCGGTGTGTTACCTTAGCTCTTCTACTGAGTTTGAGTTCATTGTCTCTTCCTATTTTAAAGGGCAATTACTTTGCTATAAACTGAATTTTTGTGGTGTCTTAAAAATTCATGTGTTAAAATCCTAACCCCAATGTGGTTGTATCAGGTAATGGAGTCTTTGGGAAGTGATTAAATCATAAGGCTGGAGCCCACATGAATGGGATTAGTGCCTTAGAAAGAAATCCCAAAGAGCTCCTGTCGTCTTGCTCCAGGTAAGGAGATAGCAAGAAGATGGCTGTCTATGAACCAAGAAGTGGGCTCTATGGGACACAGAATCAGTCAGCACCTTGATCTTGGACTTTCCAGCTTTTAGACCTGTGAGAAATAGATTTCTGTTGTTTATAAACCACCCGGTCTACAATACTCTGTTATAGTAGTTTGAACAGACTAAGACATTGCTCTTACAGAGCTTTGTTGTCTCATGTTTCTTGTTCTCTAACAGGCAAGATATAACTATACAGCCCCCTTCCACCACCCTGCAAATACACACTCTGCCCAGCACATCACCTCCCCTCAGTCCACATGGCCTCCAATTTGCTCCAACCCTCAGCATCCCTCTTTAGTGGTGCTGCAAGAGCCTCCTGACACGTCTACTATGCTCTGGGAGAGCTAAGTGGGTAACTGTTATATTCAAAACTGAAAGAAACACCTTGTTGGACTGAAATCACTTTCATCAGGGACTTCTCCATTGCCAAGTGTGCCATAATTCACCATTAAAAATGTAAATCTATGATAAATTTTTTAATGTAAAGAAAAGGCATATTTTAAAATGTTATAAAATCACATGGGTTAGTTAAGTAAAAGAATATATTTAGAAAGAAAGAATACAATGTCAACTGTAGGATGTTTCTCTTTGATGGGATTATGATTTCTCTGTACATTCTTTCAGTATTTTCCAAGTTTTATATAATAAGCATATTTTACTTTTTACGCTATAGTTACCTTTTAAAAAGTAAATTTGATATTTTATGTAAACTTTTAAATTCACTTTTACACTTTCTAATATAACTTGTAAAATCGTCAGCTGTAAACTGTGTGTGTGCACATGCGTGCATGCACACGCTCATATGCATGCTTGAATATAACCTTATTTCTATCATAAGCATTAGCTCCCAAACTTGATGCATTAAGTACTGGGTCCACGTAGCAAGTAAAGACAGCAAGCCTCACCCACCAGAGTCCATGGGAACAAAGGCCATAAGCTTTTGAAGGATAGTAGCTTCATGGAAAAACAAGAAGGTAAACAGGAAAACAGATTCCAGAAATAATGGTGAGCTGGTCATTATCAGACACAAAGGCAGACCAAGTAAGTGAGCATGACCTAATAGGAAAATGAGAAAATAAAATCCAAAATATACAGTGATTCCTTAAAACAGATTCCAAATTTTCTTAACACAGATTCTTAGTTTCCCTTATATCTTAGAGATAAGTTTGTCATATTCCCTTTTCTAGTTTCAAAAACAAATACACAAATTGGTTTTCTACTAAATGCCAAGCATTGTATAAAGTACCTTACATACATTACCTCACTTAAATTTTTCTTCTAATATTCATAGAAACAATATAAGAAGGCATTTTCCCCCAGTTGGTAAGAGCCACGAAGAATCAAAAGCTTCACTGAAATCCCACTTCTACTACTTACTAGCTCCGTGCTCTCAGGCAAAGGACTTAACCTCTCAGCCTCTGTTCTTTCCTCTGTAAAATGGGGATAAAATGATAGTGTCCATCCAACTGGGTTGTTAAAAGATAGAGTGAGATATGCTATAAAGCACTTAGAAAAGTGCCTAGCACATGATAACCACTAGATACATTTTTCCTGTTACTTGCTATTATCACTATTTTAGAGACATGGAAACAGGGAAATGAGTCAGGATTTCACCCCAGGATTCTCTGACTTTGAATCCACTGTAAACTTTCAATCACATTTCAGTTACAGAAGTTATAGCCCAAAAGCTTTTCAGGCCTCAAATGGAAATCTTTTAACATGTCACAAATCAAACTGTGACTAATTCTCAGTTCTTTCTGGTTCTTTTACAATTTTTTCTACAACTTTCTTAAAATGTGACATGCTATGAGATTATAATGCTCAGAGTTTGTAGTTACTGAGCTTTCTCTTTTCCCAGAAGAGCCTTTGATTTTGTTAAGAATCCTGCCTTAAACTTATAGATAGGGTTCTGCTTCATAAGCAAAATCAGGGAAATATCATTAGAGATCATGAGATCATAATTCTAAATTCAGCCAGTCATCCTACAGGACTATAGCTGAACACCTTAACAGGATGAAGCCGGCTCTAACCTAAAGCCCACATAACATGGCACTTTGCTGTGGGCATGCAGTGGTTAAGAATTAAGGTTTGGGGATTTGATAAGACCCAAATCTAGGCTCCTTCTCTGTCCTTTTTGGCTGCAGGATTCTGTGCATGTTGAGCTCTTTTTATCTGCTCCTGGGTCAATGTAATGGGGACAATAGTATCCACGTCCTAAGAAAGGGGAGTGAAACTACTTGAGAGAACAGTGTGAAGTACTTAGCACAGTCCAGGTATTGTCAGGCCTCAAACGACTCTGGCAGTATTATTAAAAAGAAAGCATGTCTTCGGATGCCAAAAAACAACTCTATTTTAGGTGACATGTTCTAGAGGAAAGAAGTGAGTCAGGAGATGCAGATCCTATTTTGGGCTTGAGAACTGTAGTCACAGGAAGCAGCAATTTCCCTGAGAGTTTGTGAGTTGATTATAAAGTGGAGAAAGTAATATTTTTACTTACCTGCCTGGATGCATGGAATACAACTCTGTCCTCCTGAGAATGAACTGTATAAAACATACTCTTTGAATCACTGGGTCCTTTGCACAGGCATGGGGTGAGGAAAATACTCCCAACCGACTTTCTGCTGTGTGCATTTCTCTTTAAATTCTATCTGCGCATGTCATATCGTCAACAGGCAAATCTAGTCTACAGATGCAGACCAAACACTGCTTTAGAAACTATGAGAGCTACATGGAGATGCAGCTACCAGGAAACAGGAGAACTGTGAAATCAGCAAAAATAACTTCTGAAAAATTCTCCTGCCAATACCTTATTACTACTCTACTTCCCTTTCTCTGGGTTATGCATACTAAAAAGAAGGAGGAAACGAGAAAGAATGGATTGTCTGGATTTCCATGTGATAATATCATCAGAAATGGTTTCTCTGCAGTCTAATGACATGTTCTCTGCAAGTTGAATAATGTGAATTTAATTCTAACCCAACTACTGAAGCATAATTTCAAGGAACCAAAAATATTATTGTTGGTATCACTATCCTTCCCTTTCTCATACTTATCCCAGACTAATGATAAATGTTTTGCTAAATATTTTTAAAACTTTTCCTTCCTGATGAAACTTTAGTTTTTTAACAAAGCTTATACAAAAAACATAAAAATCGGAAATTGCTAATTAAACTGTTAGGGAAGATCCCTACAGCCTACAGAATTAAAATATTATGCTTTAATTTGACTTTTCAAGATTTCAGGATTCTCACTTATAAGATGGTAAAGGTTCTACCCCCTAACATGGGTGCTGGCTGCCACATCCTCATTTCGCAGAGCAGTAGTGTTTCTAAGTTATGAATGCGTCAACAGGGACAAAAAATAATGCTACGAAACAGATACTAACAACAACAACAAACTAATAATTGAGAAGTCTGAAGATAAACCTGCTCTTTTCTCGAGGAATCATTGGCGGCAAGCTGTATGAACTATGTATTTATCATTTTATATTTGCCTACAGTGACACCTGCTGGAAAACCCTGTTGAAGCTTTAAAATGAAAATAAATTTTAAAAATAAAATAAAAACCAAGCTTTCAAAACATCAGCCATATGTTATTATTTTTTACTAAAAACGCACGCGTATACTTCAATTTAATTTCTGATTCTGCTTTTGAGGGGTTTTTTTGTGCAAACTGAGAAACTAAAATTCAATTCCACTTGATGAAATAATTATTTTACTGATAGGAGAGAGTTCAAATTAACTCTTATATGATGCAAACTATTTTAAAATGGAAGCATTTATAAATAGTTTAGTTGCATTATTTTGCTTCCTTTTGAAATATTGCTTTAAAATTTACATATCAACTGCAATGTGATGATAAGTGATTTTTAAAATCTTGCTTAAGATTAAATATCAAGATATTTAATACTGTGAAAATATTTAATAGCTAGCACTTCCTTAAGCTGCATTCACACCCAAAGCCATTTTGTGTTTGGAGTTTTCAGGTTGCTTTTTAGCGCGTACCAAGTGCCAGCCCACACTATGCATTAAGCAACCAATGTGGATCTTATGCAAATTATCTTTGATTTCAAAGAGATTTTGCATACTAAGGGTTCCCATCTCCCAATGACACAGAGAAGGGTTTGTGCACATACATCCCATTACCATTAATAAAATTCACCCACAAAAATTCTGGCACGTTAAGGAGCTGGAAACATTTACATGGAAATGGGTAATTTACGAAGTCAACTTTACCTCAGGATTTCCTATCTTATACTTTTCACTACCATGAAATACATGTGCAAAGTAACATCACTATTCTGGGTTCAACCATTTCAGCCTTTTCATAATCATTTCAGTATGGTCTCTACAGTTGGTGACCATTTCCCCCATTAAAAAATTTTTTTCAAAATATAAAAGCTGTCATTAAAGCCAGTGTTCCTTTTTTAACGCAACTATGTTGGTTTTTTAAAGTCAACTTTTGTAAAGATTGACTCCAATTCATTTTTAACTGTACCTCAATTTCTACAAGAACTCCCTCTAGCATTATGTAGAAAAGATGTGGTACTTCAAAACAAAGATTCTAATATCTTCACACCAGGCATATGACTGGTTCTCCATATTAATACCTTACACTAACCTCCCTATTAACCCATTCCCTCATCCTTCAGAACTAAACACCATGTCTTTATAAACTAGTAAAGATGCAACAATTTGTGATGGTATAGACCACCTATCATTCCATATACTAGAAGACCTTGGCCAGTAGAGATAGACAAATGACAGGTACACAAGAAGCACTTGCTGAATTAGCTAGATATTCTGTCCTGTATTATGACTTCTGTAGCTAAGCAAAGACAGTAACCTTTTTATCTATGTCCATTGCAACCTGATGTAGGTACAACTAACTTTAAAATACAGATAGTTTTTTAAGAAGATAAATTTCTCCAGGTGCCCACCAAGTTATATCTACTCACCTTCAAAATAGTTAAGTCTCTGAAGTTTCTTTCTCAATTCCGAGGATTAAGCTTTCTAGGCAGTACAGATTTTTCTAGTCTTTAAATTCCACTACCAATAAAGTGTAATTACACTTCACAGGAGGGGGGAAATTGAGGTAAGGTAGAGCAAATAGAACCCCTTCAATCTCAAGAATCACAAGAGATATTCAGAGAGACATTGGATTTCTTGCCACACAAAGAGAGATTTCAGAAAAATGGGTTTATATATAGGAACAGAGGGTTGCTGGAGGGAAGGTGGGTGAGAGGATGGGGTAACTGGGTGATGGACATTAAGGAGGGCACTTGATGGAATGAGCACTGAGTGTTATATGCAACTGATGAACCACTAAATTCTACCTCTGAAACTAATAACACACTCTATGTTAATTAAATTGAATTTAAATTTTTAAAAAAGCTAGAGCTCTTCTGGGAACAAGTTTTATACTTGGCAATTAGGTTTATATTTACATTTATTTTTATTTTATATTCATGTTTATATTTGCTTTTGTAAATTGTAGATTGGCTACCAAATTTGATATTTCATTTATTACCAGATTTTAAAACACTCAAATCATTAGACCATCATTAGAAAACCATTAACGAAATTAATTATTCCATGTTTATCCATGCTTTAAAAAGTTAATCCTCAAATGGCATCTGCATAGATTGGGGGGGAGGTATGGATGTTTTCTCTTGGAATATTTTAATCTTGGGTTCTCATTCTTATGACAGTTCAAATTAAAATCACTATCTTCTGATGACCTCTTAGAACTGAGAACTATAGTGTCATTTCAGTGACTCCTAATTCTTTCAAGTAACCCTACTTTCAATGTTACCGTCTGACCAAAAAAAAGAACAAAGGCAGACCTAATGTATAAATGATTAACTTGTATCATGTGAAGAAGTCAAATAATGGTACGCCATATTCAAACTATGATATTTCAATAGTTCCTATAAAGAAAAGCAGTGGCAAAATTGAGTCATTTCACACTGGTGAGTGTACCTCTTAAGTTTTTATCTGTCTTGCAGACCTTCCTTTTGAGGTTTTTGGTAAGGATGAAAATCAAGAGAGCTACCTTTCTCTTTGGAGCTGGGCATATGACAGGCCAGCTAATCAGAAGAATCAGGGGTTGGGTCAAAGAAGAACATGTGATCCAAATAAGCGAGTCAGAGTCCTTTTTGCTGAGTAGTTATGGATACTGGGAGGGATCCAGGGAGGTTTTTTTTTCTTCAGATGATCTTGATCTATAAAGATGACTTTGGGTTGGAGCTGCCCATGGGTCATCTCTGCCATCAAATGGATGGAGAAAGATCAGTCTGTCTGAGAATGAAGCTATCATGGAAGAAACCAGGGGCAGAAGTAGAGACAGAATTTAAATGAAAAAATTATAAATGCTGGGTCTCCCCATTTCCTAAATATGGGTTTCATCTTCCCAATTATGTGAATGTGATCCCATATATTCCCAAAAGTTGTTTTTTGTTGTTGCTACCTTGCTTAAGCTGGTTTTAACTGGGTTTCTGTCCCTATAACCAAAAGGATCTTGACCTATACCTGATGCTCAATAGAATTTCCATATGCAATGTAAGGAATCTGAGTGTTGCAAGAGTCAATAGCATTTATACTCTTATATGGCCATTTCATTTCAGAAAAAAAGCATCATTCATTGTATTAATTTTAATACAAATTGTACTGGGTTTGTAATTTGTTTATATTTACTATGTATACTTGCTTTTGTTTTGTTTTATAACAACTATAATCACAAATAATTTATATACAGTTCTATGTTTTCTCATATTTAAGTAATAAAATAATAAAAATTACTTTAATCAACTGAAAGTCTGCAATAATTTTCTCCCTTTAAGAGGATCTGTCCTGAAATCAAGCTTGAGAACATATTCTATTGGCAAGTCTAGAAGAAACAAGCACTTCTTATATTTCTGACAGGAATGCAAAATGGTACAATTTTACGTGGCTGGGAATTTCTCTCTGCCTTTAACCTTTGGGATCTACTCAGATCTACTTTTTGGAATCTACTCCAAAGATAAACAAGCAAAATATGAATTTTCTTTGCACAAAAGTATTTATTACAGTATTATTTATAATAGTAAAAGATCGGGAAAAAAACCAAATATCCATGAATAGGGGACTGGTTTAATACACTATGGTAATACCATATAGTGGAGTATTATGCAATTGTAAAAATGAATGAGCAAGGTCTCTACTGTATATACAAATAAGGAATGATCTCTAAGATATATTGCTAAGATTAAAAACATCAAGGTACAGAGCAATATTTGTAAGGTGCGCTCTTTTTTTTTTCTTTTTTTGTAAGAATGGTGAAGGGGGACATTAATGTAAATATACAGTTTTGCTAACATTTTCAAGAATAAATAATGGAAAAATAAACCAAAACTAACAAAAACTGGTTTCTAGGGGGGTGGTGAGGGAAATGTGCAGGGAGCATGGATGAAAACATTTGATTTAATGTATTTTTTTACATAGTTTTGAATTTGGGCCACATAAGTATTTTCCATAATTAAAAATCAATCAGAACAGGAAAAAGCATTTCTTAAAAATTAAAATAAGTGAACTGAACTGTACATCAAGTTGGTAGCAAAACCACACAGAGAACAGAAATACTTGAAATAATTTCAAAACAGAATATTGACTGTATATCTTTCATGAGATATAAGAAAAACAGAACATCAAAGAAATCTTAAATTATGGTCTTACTGTTAGCGTTAATGTTGGTATTATTATTAGTGTACCTATTATAGGTGCATTGTAGCATAAAGCAAATAAGTAATTATTCTAATATTGTTAAGAGCCAATGGAAGAGAAAACATAAGCATAAAATACAAAAGTTCAGCAAAAAAAATCCATAGTTTTCCATTTGAATTGTAATGTTCGCATGAATACATAAGTTTGTCTCTAATTCTCAAACTGTTACCTCTAAATACCATTTCCCAATAAAAGGAACCAGAGATATTTGGGAAAATGGCTGATTCCAAGTGAATCAGGAAATGTGTAAGACGAGCCTCCAGTATCTGTTGTGACAAAAAGCTAGAAATTTATCAAAGACTAACATGCTTATGTTGAAAGAAAATAAAAGCATGGGGTGCCTGGGTGGCTCAGTGGGTTAAAGCCTCTGCCTTCGGCTCAGGTCATGATCTCAGGGTCCTGGAATCAAGCCCCGCATCGGGCTCTCTGCTCAGCGGGGAGCCTGCTTCTCCCTCTCTCTCTGCCTGCCTCTCTGCCTACTCATGATCTCTCTCTGTCAAATAAATAAATAAAATCCTTAAAAAAAAAAAAAGAAAAGAAAAGCAAACTTAAAGGGTTCTCAGTGGCCTTAAATGGGTCAATTTGAGCATCAAAAAAGAATAATGATTGTACTTGAGTTAAATACATCAAATTTTAAACACACACACATAAGTTTATAATGATACTAACAAGCTTCACTGGTCACCATTGAAGGTTGGTAGGGCACTGATCCATTACTCTGAAAATTGATAAATTAAATGAAGGAATCCAACATGTATCTTGTCTTACCTGTATAAACTGTATCTCAGAGTAAGAAAAAGCTGGCAATGGTACATTATTTACAGAAAGATTACAGTTAATACAAAATTAATAATAATACTACAAAATCACCATTTTCTAACTTCTAATGGAATAACTGACCTAAGCAATGAATATTAATGCCTGCTAAGCCATTAACAAAATGTTGACAAAAACATTTATAATGAAGAGATCAGGCTAACATACCACAACCACTGCACAAACTAAAAGTAGAACAGCCAATTATAATGGGATTCATGATGTGAGACAATAGGAAGTAAAAAAAATATATTTTTCTTCAGAAAAACAAAACAAAACAAATAGAACCTGAAATTAATTTAGCCTCCAAATTTAATCACCAGTTTATAGCTAATACAGGGGACTTAGGAGCAATACAAAAAACACAAAAATACCACAAAGATGCAATCAGCCAAATGCAGAGTGTGAGAAATTCTAGAGGGCAAACAGATCCATATCTCCAGCACTTTCATGGCATGCAAGAATGGGGAGCAGGTGGAAATGCTATAAAGTACTAAGACTTAAGGCATGAACAGCCAAATGCTGGACAGTGTGGACATTGGATCCTGATTTGAATAAACTATTTTTGAAGCACTCAGGAAAATTTGAAATTGGACTGAATATTAGATAATACTAAGAAGATGGGTGTGGGGAGATGGGTGAGCCTGGTGATGAGTATTAAGGAGGGAATGGATTGCATGGAGCACTGGGTGTTATACGCAAATGATGAATCATGGAACACTACATCAAAAACTAATGAAGTACTATATGGTGACCTAACGCAATAAAAATAAAATAAAATAAATTTTAAAAAATAAAGGTTAACCAAGAAAAAACAAAAAGAAGATACTACTAATTGTTTTAAGGGTGATAATATCATTGATGTTATATTTTGTAAAGCCCTTATTGTTAGAGATACATACTGAAATATTTACAGGTGAAATAACAGAATCTCCCTTTATCTTGGAAATATGGAGTTAGCAGCAAAGTTTAAACATACTCTATGAGCTTAATCTCTTCATAAACACTCATTAAAAGATTCAAGACTTTGATACTAGTTTCATTTCTGAAATCAGAAGAGTTTTTTTGTTTTGTTTTTTGGTGGGTTTTGTTTGTTTGTTTTTATGAGACTAACACACATCATTGACTTACAGTTTATGTGCTTCTACTTTCTTGGTTTAAATCTGCTACCTCTTCCCTTCCTGAGCCTTCTCTGTCCTTGCCTTATGGAATAATCTTATCTCAGGCCTTCTAGAGAGATAGATTTAAGGTCTAAGGATTGACGTTTGTTTGTCTAACCCTACTCCCCATAAGATAGTGAATTTTTTTTCTAAGTACCCGGGACTTGGTTTTTTTCACAATTCCCCAGAACATTAGGGATTGTGTTCTGGCCCCATAGTCTCTCCATAAATATTGGCAACTGACTGAGTTCCATTTCTTTTGCTTTTATTTTCCATTTAAGAAATATTAGAGGAAGTTGGGGCACCTGGGTGGTTCAGTAGGTTGGCCTTCTGACTCTTGATTTCAGCTCACGTCATGATCTCTAGGTTGTGAGAGTGAGCCCTGTGTTGGGCTCCATGCTGAGCATGGAGTCTGCTTGGAATTCTCTCTCTCCCTCACCCTCTGTCCCTCCCCCAAAAATATAAATAAATAAATAAATAAATAAATATTAGAGGAAGTAAAACACAGCTACATCAAACAACAGAATAAGAGAAGATGTTTGGACAAAAGCTCTGGAGTACTACCAAAAAATCAGAATATCTAACATTTCCATATTTTGGATGTTTAATGGCAGACTCAGAACTTTGTTTTTCCTTGTATTTGTTTATTTACAATGACTCAGGGAATGGCTCAGCTAATTGTGGTTTTCAGATTTTTAAAAAGTTGGATGTACATTTACTATGACTTCTAACCCCTGTTTAACAAATAACAAACCCCAAACGAAATGATGAACTGGGGAATATATGAACACTCCTCTAATTATACTCCCTGCCATCCTACTGAACATGCCTAAATATTAAGGGTCTAAAACCAGATATCCTCAGAAATTTTACATGAACATTTTTCTAAATATAGTTGGAGTTAATTACTACCAGATATATTCATGCTTAAGTAAAATACTCCCTTTTATTTCCTTTTCAAATTCTACAAATATCTTAAGTTAATAGAACAGATAATGAAATGTAGAAATGATTCCCCGAACTCACAAAAGTCATAACCCAAGTCCTTACAGGTTTCCTCATCTCAAAATGAGAATAACAATGGTAAACATCCGGAAATGTTTCTTGCCATGAAGAGCTAATTAAATTAGCTAGATTTGAGCTAATTAAATACTCTAATTGTAAAGTACTTGTGAAACAAAATATAATAAAAAAATACTTTAACCATTATTATAACTATTCAGCAGTTGGGGAATAGAATAATTTTCTTCTGGGATTCAATTAACTGCCAGTATTACTAAATTATTCAACCATGTGGTTACTGTTAACTGATCTGCAGACAATACCAGAAGGTCTTGGAATGGCCGTCCAAGCATGGTTGGCCATGCTTCATCTCAGCCACTGATAGTCAAAGCAGCATGTGAATCTGGCTCAAAAAGAAAACCAGATGCCTCTACATTTGAGGTTCCATTCTAATGCACAATATTAAATAAAATAACTGGAAAATTATACTACTACTTTACTCAACAGCAATCAAATCCTTAATAGAATGCATGAATCCAATCTGGATTGTAAGGAAAAGGGTTGGGAGTCTATTCTTTTGTAAAATGCCAAAATAAATTGGGACCATAAAGACATCACTGTGCAGGTATTTGGAAGGAAATGAAGAATGATTCAGGTCCCGAACGAAGATGAACTTTATTAATTAAAAACTGAAAATAAATAAGTAAATAAATAAAATAAAAATAAAAAGTGAAAATAACTACTAAGAGAAGCCTCAAATTACTTTGGGAAATAAAGAAGATAAATATTATGAATAAAAATTAAAATTTCCAGGGAGTTTATAGAACTACACTTATTGAGACATTTAAGAACAAGCTCTTTATAAAATTATGATGTGGGATTATTTTGGATAAGACAATGATTAGACTACAAAATCACTTCAAGAGTTTCCAAGAGTTATGATAGTTTTCACCTTGTATATGTGAACAACTACTTTATCATTCTATCTGGTAGACTTTTACAACTTTTAAACCAGAAAATAATTTCAGCTTTGAACTTGAAGAAGTAGATTTAATCTAGAAACCACTGCTTTCACTTTTTTTCATGGTCTTTTAAGACAATGATTACATCATTTTCAAGAGAAAATTCATCCTACAATGCAAACCTAGTATTTATTTTTAATACCCAGTAAAAACATAAGATTATCCACAGTATTCCAACTGCTAAGAAGACAAAGCTGAATGAAAAGTTAATATGTATAGTACCGCAATTCAGAAGTTCATCTGCAATGGAAACCCAGATAAGTAAATACATGTAATCAGTTCATTAGATGAGCTGATTCCTAAGAGTGAGACTAGATACCAACTTTATTGTCCACCACTGCACGGCTTTCCAGTCCTGCTTAAGTCAAATCTACCCTCTCCTTTGGAAATATCTCAGGCAGCAACTGTAATTTCTCCCATCATCTTTAACTATTAACAGTCTCAGCTGTGGAAAAGTCTGGTCCAATTCCATAGCATATCTTCAGTATCTTTTTACTATTTCTTAACTTTATCCTTCCTTTTCTGAAGAAACTTACAGGGCTCAGAGGAGGTCAAGGGGAAGAACTACTTGTCTTGTCCATAGTCCTGGCCATGCACACTAAATTATTCCAACTGACCAAATGCTAAGTATTTTAGATATTTCTGAAATAGTCATCCCCTAGCCTGGTAGTGAGACAGTTTGGTTCTCATATCACACTCTTTCTCCTGCTCCAAAGAAAAAGTAGTCTCTGAGATGAAGAGAATGTTGTGCAAGTAAATGTCAAGAATGCTAATAAAGAATTCTGAGGAATAAATAAGAATTTCAGAAGAGATTTTATTTTTAACCAGTACATGTGAGATAAAGGCTAGAAAGTCTTCAAAGCAGATTACACAGTGGGGATTAAGAGGAACACTAGGAAAAAATGCAAAATACCATAGTTTCCATTTTTGATGAAGTATTTCTAAACTTTAGTACTACCTCCTTTCAAAGAATGAAAAATCTTCATGCTAAAATTCAGAACTGCATTCCAAAAATAGTATCTCCATGTTACAGATGAGAGAGATGAGGCACAGAGGAGTTAGGTGACTTACCCAAAATCACAGAGCTGGTAAATGGTACAGCAGGAACATGAATCCAGGAAGTCTGCTGTTGTAGCCTGTGTTATTATGTACAGTACTGTCTCTTCTGACTACTAAGCAAGCTTGTAAAATGATAGAATATTTTAGAGTGGCATGTTAATTAGTACTTTGGTATTGGTAATTATATTGATATTTTTACCTAGAATAATAATAACCCAGAAGAATGACTATAATGGTGGAAGCTTTTTTAACCATGAGGATCCCCACCCACCACCCCTTTGGAATTAGAAAAGGGATTTGTGGCCTCCCCCTAAGTACTACCTACAACAGCTATACAATTAGTATCATGAGGAGATTTGCATTGTCAGATACATTTCCCTAAAGGATATTTTCAACAATTGTAGTTATTTAGTTACTTGGGTAACTTCCCTCTCAACTTTCAATTGGTCAGTCGGTAATATCATATATGTAACTCAACATGAACACATTTTGCTTAAGACACTCTATATCCAAAATATTTTTAGATTGCCAATGATTCAAGATCTTTATTGACAACTATATTTGAATAGAGTGCTTCCCAAAGTGTGTTCCATGGAAACTGGCCCTTTAAGTTGCTCCATGAAAAGAAGATTCCATAGTCAAATAAGTTTGGCACATATTTTTTTCTCCTCGTTAAAGGTTTGATATTCCCATTAGTATATTTTAAATTATGGGGAGAACTAAACTAGACAAAACTGTATAACTTCAGTCAGTTCTCTATTTTCCAAGTTTATTTAACATCAGTATATTTTCTTCTTCATAATCCCTAATAGATTCACATGAACCTGGTATATCTCTAATGCACCCTTTGAGACTAGATCACTCAGGCCATTGGTTACCCTGGAATCATACTGAGAATTTAGGAGACAAGGAAGAAAGAAACCAGACAAGAGTAAGGAGGCCAAAATTCTGCCTTGATTCAATGCCTACGGGTTCTTGAGCAGGTCACATCACCACTCTGAGGACCAGTTTCTACATCTATAAACAAGAAAATAAATTGTATCAATAGTTTTTAGACTTTTTTTTTTTGCCAAGAAATACACTGTACAAAGGAATCTTATCTGATATCCAGACGAAAACCACTATATCTGGATGATGAGAATGAGAATCAAGGCCTGCCGCTCCCCCTACTCAGACCTCCACTTGCCTCCCCCAGAACAGGTTGAAACTAATAAACTATAATTTTTATCATCCCTTGTAATCCTAATTAATCCTATGCTCTAAACATGGATACTTGTCTATCTAACAAAAGACATCTGAGGATATTTAAAAGCTGTTAGACACTTAAATGGATGAATAATAGTTGGATGGGATTTTATCCCTTTAGAACTTTTTCAGAATAAGCATATTGGCCTTGCATATGAGGATTTAAAAAAAAACAAAAAGAGCCAAAAATCTATTTGGCCTGTTAAATATGTACTGACACCATCCAAATATATCTAGGCCATCCCTGCTATAATTAATCACCCCTACCTTCTGCCAAAGCTCCCAAATCGCTATGATAAGAGACCACATCATCAGCTAACAGCAAATCCACAATTGCCTCCCAAGTAGATTCCCACAAAAGCCAAACCAACAGGTTCCTAGATAGGAAAGAAGTCCATTAAGTGTCTTTTAGGATTTCTGCCTAAATGTGATCAAGACCAGTTTAAGCAGAATGAGTGTCCCTTAGGACCTGTTAGGGGGAATGCCCCAAACTGGTCTGCTAAGGTGACCAGATGGCTGAGCACTAGTTCAGGGAAGTGACTCCCAGGAGGAAAGGAATGGGCTACACTAATTGATGCCGGCTTTAAGGAGGTAGAACTCATGCTCACCAATGTTCCTGGCCAGAGCCCTTTATATGTCACCCACAGTCATTCCTTCTCAGTGTCTTGGAGTGAATTATACCAATGTATGGCGCTTCTTGCTGCAGATGCCACTCTTTGAAAAATGCAGTTAATGGTTCTCAGGAAATTCAAGCAAGAGGCATTTCTTATCTCATATTTATCTAGGAATGCTCATTGGTAGAATGTGTGAATCTTCTATCCCTGCATAGGAAATCCTCTAGTTTTCTTACTGCCCTGAGATAGGTGTTTGACAGGACTGTAAACCAAAATGTACCCAAAGCCATGATTTACAGACTTCAATAGGGACAGTACATCATTGGATTTCACAACCAACAGAGTTAACTAACTTAGAGACATGGTCTCAATTCCAACTTGAGGGATTCTGTACAATGACTCACCAAGTGATGAGCCACTCTGACCTCTTTGAATGCAACAATCTGTGTGCAATGCTACCAGCATACCTGGGCCTTCTGTGTACCTCTTCTCAACTATGAGCAACCTGGGCCAGGGTGGCAAGGAGAAATAGAATTTATATGGATGTTCATCCAAACCTGCTCTTTGATGGCATCTGTACAAGTAATGTGTGGGCTGAAAGCCAGATTTGCTTTTACTCTAATGGCCTGACCAGTCAGCATGGTCCCATTCACAAGGCTCCATATTTATCAACATTGAGACTTGCCCTTTGTCTCCATAGCAATGTAGCTCTCTGACATCAGCAGAGGTATTCTGTGTCCCTTTGCTGGTAACAGGCAACTGCTTCCAGGACCAAATCAGAGGCAAATGTGAGCTTTTAATTCTAAGTCTGTATTAGTCAGAGAAAGAGAACCAATAGGATGTTTGTGTGTGTGTAATTTATTATAAAGAACTGGTTTACATGATTATGGAGGCTGAGAAGTCCTACAATCTACAGTCTGAATACTGGGGACCCAGGCAATCCAGTGATGTAGTTCTGAAAACCACAGAGTCAATCATGTAAAACCTACTCAAGGGTAGAAGACCAATGTCTGAGCTTAAACAATCAGAGAGAATGAATTCCTCCTTCCTCACCTTTTTCTTTCATTCAGGCCATCAACAGATTAGACAATGCCCACCCACACTGGGGAGGGTAATCTGCTTTACTCACTCTACTAATTCAAATGCCAACCTCATCCGGAACCATCACAGACACATATAGAAATTATGTTTAATCTAGGCACCATATGACCCAGTCAAGTTGACACATAAAATTAACCATTACAAAGCCCCATCCCAAAAGCTTGCTTTCCTATCTAACCAGGCTCCCAACAAGTGAAATGCTCATGAGCTCCCTTCTTAGGACCAGTGAGCAAGGAGACTACCTCCTTAGAACTACACATAGAGACCCCACCAAGAAGCTCCTATCACCTATGGTCCAGATCAATTCTTTAGTTTCAACCTCTACTGAAAGGATTCCCACAACCCCAAAATTTCCCAGAAGATCTACACCTACAGGCCTCCTCAGGGTTTGACCACTAGTTTTTTTATTAGGATCCTAACATCCCATAGGATATTTAGGATATCCATAGGATATTTAGGATAAACACCCATCCTTCCCCATCTCAAAATCCTAAGTAAGTTACTCACCGACAGGAGTAGCATTCAGACCTTAAGTCCTAACACTGAAACTCCCAAAACTGAAGAGGTTCCAAGCCTTCAGGAAAAGGGAATCCAAGTAGGAAAATATGGGTATCTGCCCTATTGCCGACCTCATGAATACAACCAGCACCACATCCCTAAAAATATTCAAAAGGCAGCCACCAGCATCAGTGTCAGTCTCTGGGACAGACCCACAGCAGCTCATCTGCTTACAACCCTAATCCATTACTCTCTGCCCTAGGCCTGTGAATCTCCTCCTGCTTGGTAATCCAGCGCATATTATTTGCTTCACTCCTTTCATTTTTTGACGCATTGTACTCTCCTCTCTAGATTATCTTTCTCCCCACCCCCAAGACCCACCCTTAACTTCAATTTTTACCTTGATTATATTCCATTTCAATTTTTACCTTGATTACATTTCTGACTATTGTTCTAACAATAGATATTCCTGTAGCCTGTCTGGTGTCTGTAATACACAACCTGCTTGTTTCTTCAAGGAGATGGATCAGATGGCTCCTGGGCAATTCACAGCAATGAAATTCCATTTTCAACTGAGTCTGCTTACCCATACACTCTCTAACTCCCAATCTTGAGAGAAGAGCTAAGACCCAGTTGCTGCCCCAAACTTCAACAGTATTTTTGTGAATAATCAGCTTTTCTTTGGGAAATAGTTCTAAAATATAAAAATAATGCTGAGAAGACTTTTTGATACTATTTCTATAAATGACCATGAGAAACTTTAATAACTCCCAAAACAAGAGTAGGATTGCCCCCATCCTCTCTTCCATACTCAGTCAACATATCTAAAGTTGAACTCAACTCCCTATCCCCAAACATACCACTCCTTTCCTATTCTCTCAATAAATTGCACCACCATTTTTAAAATTGCCTAAATAGACTTTTGAATCCTTCTACTGTCTTCTCTAGCTCATTCCCAATACATAATTCACCATATTTTATCAATTCTATCTCCTATATCTCCCCCAAATTTATCCACTTTCCTCATCTCAGGCACCGTCATCTCTTTCCTAGATAACTATAGAGCCCCCTGACCAGGTTCTGTTTTGCATTTCCATCTCTGCTCCCACTTCAACTATTATTATATAATTACAGTAATCTTTCTAAAACGCAAGTCTGTCACTCTTCTATTCAAAATAGTTCCACAGCTCCCTATCATGCTTAGAATAAATATCACACTCCTTAGCAGGACATACAAACTGGTCATGATCTGGGCTTTACTTTTCTCTCCATCTTCATTTCTCCAAACTCCTCTCCTCCTACTGTACAACATCCCCTGAGTGAGTCACACTCTCACACCCTAGGGACTTTGCACCTGTTGTTTCTACTTCCTGAATTATTCTTCCTGCCCTACCATCTCTTCACCTGCCCAACACTGTTCATGATTCAAATATCAGCATAACCCCTACTTTTTCCTGGAAGTCTCCACAGAACCGTATGCATGTACCTCCAGACCTGGCTGTTCCTCCTGTGTGTTCCTACTGCACCATGGGCTTAAGACTACTGTAGCACTTATCCTACATATTATAGTTGTCCATAAAATAAAGAATTAACTGTAATTTTAATTACCTCTCTTCCTTAGTGAGTTAAGGACAATTTCTTACTCACTGCTTCATCCTCAGCACCTGAAAGAGTATCTACATCGAACGAGTTAATGAATAAATGGATGTTGACATTTACCTCCTAGAGAATGCCCATAAATGATCATTTTAATCTGCCTTCACCTATGTAAGAGAACTTGGACATAATCACATTGGGTGGTTTGCTCCAAGCACAGAATTTCACTGCAGGTAGACTAACTAGTACGTTTACTCCTAAGAAACATCATCAGTATTTCCTCTTCCTGTTCATAGAAGACACACTCTTCTGTAGGATAAGCCTAAGTTCAAGGCAGAGACAATGCCTAAACTTGATGTTCTAAAGTATGTTGTCAGTTGCGTAATCCTGGTAGAATGTTGACTAGATTACACTTCTGCATTTTTCCCAGTAATTCATAAATCAGAAAAAAAGATTGTACATTATTCCCTTCCCTACTTTATAATATATCCAGCCTGAAGAAATTAAGGAGAGTACCAATTCAGGAAACAATCTGGTTTTACAATGAAATATTTTCACTAAACTGCCCTACTTTACATGATGAGTTACTTAATGATACAACTTAGGAATATGCCTCCTAAAATATCACAGAATACAGCACTGCTCCAAATTTTTTGACAGTACCTGAGTATAATACATCAGCAATTCATTCCTCAGCTCTGAAAGGTTGAAGATCAGTAACTAAATCATGTAAGTGCTTATCAAGTAATTATGTTATTAAAATGACATACATCAGTCAGTGCATATCTTGCCTTTGTCTGTGGATTCTTTGTATTCTACATTTTACTAGTCAAAACACTATTTTCAGCACCCGTCTCAGGAATTAAGAAAGCTATATTTAAATAATGTTAATAAGAGTGACATAAACCTGCACGAAGGAATCAAAAAGTCTAAGGCTATATACCCTTGCACTTAGCAGGCAAAAATAGACAGTGGCAGCCTGAACTTGGAATTCTAAGGCCTTTGTTACAGAGCCACAATCTTTATATTTTCTAAACCATTTTTTCCCTTATCAGTGGAACATTTTTTACTCTTGTTGTTCATAATGATGACAAAATTTGCCAAGAACCAAAAGAATCACAAAAGTAAAAAATACGTTTATAGAGCCATAAAGGCTAATATAATTTTCACTATTAATTAGATTTGTGGAAGGGCATTTTTATTCTTTCAAGTTTAATTCAGAAATATTTAAAATTCTAATTTTCACCAGAATTTGAGTTTAGGGAGGTTTCAAGTGTGTTTGTAAAAAACCAAAATGACTCAGGAAATTATTTCCAATAAGTCATTTATTTAGATTTCCTGATTGTGGTAATAACTTGCAAATTAGATTTATGCAAATTTAGTATGTGCATGTGGGTATATCAGAAATCTATCCTTCAGGGAAGAGGACCCTGCCCAAATTCACAAAGCCATTTAGCGACCACTCAAAACCAACTGAAATGTCTATTTAAAAACAGCTATGTCTATTTAAAAACAGTGCTGTTTGCATTAGAAATGCAAGGAACACATTATCATGCAAAAGAAACAAAATGATGCACACTGCAGAAGATATTTTGTTAGTTTGAAAAAAGAAGAAAAAGAAGAAGAGGCCCACCTTGCTTCAAAAGAATTTCAAAAGATGATCTATCAGCCTATGGATAGAATTATTGCCAGGAAAGATGAGGATCACAGATGAAAGAACATTCAATTTATCCAGGAAGAAGTCATTAGAACTTCTTCGGTAAGTACAATTTCAGTGTAGAGGATGGCGAGAAAGCAGTTGGGAGAAGGTCAAGAAGAAAGTCGGAGGTGAGGAAGTGATTCAAACATCTGATGGGTTTGGGATAGATTGAAGGAAAGGTTTTTAGTTGAAGAATGAAGAAAAGCTAATGGATTTGGGGGGAGGGGATTTAATAAGAGTAAAAGAATATTAAGTTTAAAAGAAAAAAGAGAGTTTGGAGGAAAGTTAAGGATAGTGAATCCTATAGGGAGAACTTTATTCAGCCCAGAGTTCTAGAAGAGAAAAAAAGGATGGGGCGGGGGGTATATGAAGACACAAACAAGAGAAAAGATAGGAAAGAAATAAGACAGAAAAAGATGACAGCACGAAAGAATAAAGAAAAACAGAGATAAGAAGGATGAAGAGAGACCATTCTGGGAGAACTTGGAAAATGTCTTAAATGAGCACCTGAAGAAAAAGTAACAATAAAAACAATAAAGTTTCAAGAGAGAGTTGGAACAAGAAGTAAAAGCCTTTGGGCTAAAGTTACACACACACACACACACACACACACACACACACACACACACACACACACACACACACACACACACACCCCTGAATAGGGATGTGCAAGATTACAACAAAAGTTCCAAGAGCAAATTTTTGTTGAAAGTGTTTGCCCAGAAGATGTATCCCCCTCACACAGGGCAAAGCAAAACTGAAATAGGAGGATGCAATAATAACAGTCCAAAGATAGGAATGCGTAAAGCAAACATGAAGACAAAAGAACAAGAGCGTTCAGGCAAGAAAAGTGGAGCTCTTTTTGTGGGGAACGGAGGTAAGGGATCAAGGGAATGGGAGGGTGCATTCTGTGTAGGGAAAAGTGAGGATTTAATTTCCTGAAACACACAGCATTGAGTTCAATTTTCCCAGGGTAAAATCATTTCAAAACAACAAAACAAGAGGGTCATTTAACCATGACCTTATGAGACTTTTCTTTCCCATTAGGTTAGAATACCCTGAATAAAAAAAATAAAAATAAAAATTTAAAAGAGAGAGAGAGGCAAATCAAGAAACAGACTCTCACCTATAGAGAACAAACTGATGGTTACCAGAGGGGAGGGAGGTAGTGGGATGGGGCTTAAAGAGTGTACTTGTGATGACCACCAGGTGTTGCATGGAAGTGTTCAATCATTGTATTGTCACCTAAACTAATATTACACTGTATGTTAACTAACTGGGATTTAAATTAAAATTTTTTTTAATTAAAAAATGAGGAATAACACGGAGGACATTAGGAGAAGGAAAGGAAAAGTGAATTGGGGGAAATCGGAGGGGGAGATGAAGCATGAGAGACTGTGAACTCTGAGAAACAAACTGAGGGTTTTGGAGGGTACGGAGTGGGGGGAATGGGTGAGCATGGTGGTGGGTATTGAGGAGGGCATGTATTGCATGGAGCACTGGGTGTGGTGCATAAACAATGAATCTTGGAACACTGAAAAAATAAAATTAAATTAAAAATAAATAAAATAAAATAAAATAGCCTGAAATATAGGACACGGTTGGCCAATATTCCTACGTACTACTTCTCGTGATGATGTGTAATTTCCACCATATACCTCTAGCATGGGCAAAGTTGACAGGCAATTTTATTCCGCACTGCCTTAAGCATCTACTAACCTTTCTGGCTTTAAAACTGTTTCAAATTTAAGACTACCTTCAAGGAATTTCAAAATGTCCCACAATTCAATACCTGAGGGCAAAGTGATAAAGGAATGTCTTAAGAGCTCTTCCTGTTATAACACCCAGATAGCCCACTCTAGTTTCATCAGAAACTTTTGACAGTCTACCACTTCCTTTTGTCATTTTGAGAGAATGCTGACACCAACTTAAAAAACAATTAATCACAGTACTAGAATTTCACAGGTGAAGAGGTAAAAAGAACATAGTCTGTGCAGAGACTGAATTCAAATCCCAGCTCTATGATGCTGAGCAACTTTCCTGTCTTCCCTGAGCTTCGGTTTCATCATCTATAAATTTAGGGTAATAATATTTACCAACAAAGTTGTTGTAAATGAGATAATGTACAAAGCATAGTTTAATAATTGTTGGCACACATTAGTGACTCATAAATGACAATTACTCTGTTACACTTCTGAGGCATGAGAATCTCACCTAGCTGCAGGTCTTGCTCTGTCATGCCATGAAACTGTTAATCTTTTCTGAAGCCAACATAATAGAGTCTTTTGCAGAAACATACATGGCTTGTTTCTTGGAATACACTTCACTTTTCAAAGTTTATTTTTTTTATTTTTTTATTTATTGAGAGACAGCACATAGGCGTGCACGTGAATGGGGCTGGGGGTGGTGGCGTGTGACAGAGGAAGAGAATCTTAAGCAGACTCCATGCTGAGCGCAGAGCCCAACATCGTGCTCGATCTCACAACCCTGAAATCATGACCTGAGCCAAAATCAAGAGTCAGACACTTTAACTAAGCCACCCAAGTGCCTCCAAAGTTTAATATTAATATTATTGATAGCATAAAATAGGTCTCCTTTATGTTAAATTTAGGCTATTCATTTCATTTCTTTCTCTGTTCTCACCAAACTTTTATAAGAACTATAAAATCCCATTAATTATTGTATTTCCATTTGTTAGACCTTGAGTGTATGAAAAACAATTAAATATTGAACATATTGGACCACCTATCCAATCATCTGGTGAGTGTAATTTAATGCATATTTGCAAAATATATTACATATATTAGTATACACATATATACATATGGTATATGTTATGTACATATAATATACATAATATTTTAACCACTTCCTCACATACTATTAGTATACTAAAATGTCATTTAAGCATTTTTACTTTAGGCTTCAAACAATAATGTGTTTAAGGGAAAAAAAAAACACGTTCTCAGAAGTGTAGACATTTTATTTCTGGCCTTGTTCACTTTTATAATGTAACAATACCTAGAAAGAAGCAGCATGTCAAATGTCCCATCACTGATGGCTTCAGGGGGATGAATAATTTAGATCCTTACCTAAGAACAAGAAGACACTACGCAAGCTCAAATAAGTGAATAAGAGGCACCAACAAGGAAGCCAGACCCTCTGGACTCAGGAATCACCCAGATACATATCTCCGACTTCACAATTTCACCAAGAACTACCATTTTTCACAAGCATTTATTTCTTTTGATAATCAGGAATAGGCTCGCCCTCTCCCATGCTTCAGTAGCACTTGACATCTCTGTTAGCACATTTGTCACTTATGTGTGACAACTGTCTCCCTAGGAGACTGTTGGAGATTCTGAAGGGCAGGAGCCACATTATTTTCTTGGAGATGTTCAATACTCTTTTGTGGAATGAACACTCAGCACCAACATGAACTGACTGCTGGGTAACTAGTAACCTCTTTCTTGCAGAATGCAGTGGACTTTCCTCATATTCTACAACATTTGACACCATGGACTCCCTCTGAAATTATTTCCTCCCTTACTTTTTGTGTCCTATATAGGTTCTCCTCATACTTGTCTGGGCATTGATCCCATGTCCCCTTTAGCTGCCTCTTCTACCATCTCCCAGTACCTAGCTTAGAGACCTGACATTTATACCCCTCTGCCCCAGGAAAGAGCTTCTGTTAGACCCTCTCGACTTCAACACTCCCCTCTATACTTATTAGTCTCCAATCCACACCTCTAGCCCTAACCTTCTCACCAAACTCTAGAATATCTCCACTCTAAGACAGCTGCTCTCAAATTCAAGATAGCCCCAAACAAAACTCATTATGTTCTCTTCAGGAAAGTTTCCTTATTTTTTTGACCATAACATCACAATTCTCTCCAGCATTTTCCAGAGCATGTGCTATATTCCCATATTGTTGTGTAAGAAAGAGATACATATTCAGTTAAATGGGAAGAAAGTTGGGTTAAATAAAATTAAAAAAGTTTATTTTCTGTAGGACTTCTCAGAACCTTTTATTTGCTAATGTGTTTTGGGAGTTTCCAAAATGGGGATAGAGTATATACTGTTTACAAATATATTTGATTATGGGACTCTTTCTGGAAGCTCTTCTCAGGAAGGACCAGCTTCAGTGAACCACTTATAACAAGATATTATCCTAGTCATCCTTGACTCTTCCTTCTCTGTATCTAAGTAGTTACCAAATTCTAATAATTCTTTTAAAATATCTCCTTTTCCATTCCTGCTGTTCATATACTAGTTTAACTCCCCTGATTTAGGCTTCCCACATTTCACACCTGGATTACATTTCTGTTAATTCCTTTTCTTAGCTCATCCTCCTGTCTAAACCACCTAAACCATCATTTTCATTACCCACGTGGTTCTCTTGTTTAAAAAGAAAACAGAACAAAACCAAAAACACCTTCTGTTGTTCCCAGGGTCGAGTCAAATTAAAAACCTGGAACGTATCATCCTATTCACCAGCCTTAATCCTTCCATGGCTCTAGGTGAGTCCTCTATCCAACCAGATAGGTTTTGCCATAGTCAATTAAACATTGCATGCTGCTTCTCAACTTCTTTTCCCTCCTCATTCACCCTCTCCCCACCTAAAGTGGAGTGTCTATCCCTTTAGGGCAGGCAGTTAACATGCGTAAGGAATGGCAAATATAGGAATGGAAGCTACAGGTCTGCCCTCCTGTGCCCATGGCAAATTTACTAATTAATCATAACTCTCTCTTTCAGACCTTAGTCTCTACTTCAGAATCTTTCCCGGCATGGTGCTTTAGGAAGCTACTGCCCACAAACCTATTGGAGTTGACACACAAAATAAAACCAAAAAAATAATGGGCTTCCCAGTTATAGAGATGATTTCATCATTCTATTCTCTCCATGAATTTAGATTTTTAACCTCTATGAACTTCAAATTCTTCACTTTTGAAATGGGAATAATTCTCATCTCAGCAGTTTGTTGTTAAAGTCAAATGAGTTTACATGCATAAAACCCCACTAAAGAGGCACAGAGTAGATGACTAGAAGATGACTATTTCTTCTCTTCTCCTTGTCCCCTTGTTCTCTACCTGTCTAAATATTATGCATCCTTCTCCATGTCTTCTTAGCCAGACCAGCCCATGCTGACAAGTCTCTTCTCTCACTTTTCTAACCATATGCATTTTCATCCTGGACATTCAACCTAGTTGTGTTGTCCAATTGTGTTGTCTTAACTCTCCATAAACCCCTAGTCTCACAAGTCCTTGATCTCTCATCTTCAATGACATGCATCTCCACAACCCTGGTCAGTTCCTGATGTAGCCCTGCCTCATACTCCAACATGGTTCACATCTGTTCTAAAAGTCTGCTCCAACCACAAACATCTGTTCTGCCTATGAGTCCTGACTTTCCAAGTCTGTTCTCCACTCTCATGAACATGAGTCCCTCCAAACCTCCCAATTTTTTGAGTCCATCAGCCTCCTCCTGTCTGTCTTTGCCTTCCTGCCAAGCCTGGGCCTGCTGAATGGTCATTCAGTGAACCACAGTCTTAGAATCCCCTCCTGCCTCCTCTGCCATTCCTTCCATGCCAACCCCCACCCAGATTACTGTGAGCCTTCCTTTGTCTCCTAGTCCTGTGCTGTTGAGCATTGAACTCAGTGACTTGACCCCTGAAGACTACATTTTTCAGAGAACCATGTACAACCACTCCCCCACTTACTAGCTCTGTCCTGAAGCACTAATCTGAGAGTGGTATAAAAAACACCTGGGAGCTATCTTAAAATGCACACTCCTAGAGCCCACTCCAGTTATTCTGATTGAGTCAGTCTAGTATAAGGCCCAGGAATCTGTATTCTAACAAGCACCTAATAAAGCAAGAGTGGGCAAAATACTGCCTGTAAGCCAAATCTGGCTCACTGACTGTTTTTGTACTGCCCTTGGACTAATAATGGTTTATTTTTAAATGATTAAAAAAATGTCAAAGAAAAACATTTTATGATATGAGAATATTCAAATTTCAGTGTCCACTAGTAAAGGTTTTTTTTTTTTTAAGGACTTTATTTTTTAGAGCAGCTTCACTTTCACAGCAAAACTGAGAGAAAGGTACAAAAATTCCCATATATTCCTTGCCCACACATATGCATAGCTTCCCCCATTTTCAACACCCCCTGCAAAACACATTTGTTACAACGTATGAATCTACACTGACATGTCATTATCACCCAAAGTCCATAGTTTACATTAGAATTCACTCTGGATTTTGTACATTATATGGGTTTGGACAAATGTATAATGACATGTATCCATTATCTAATATCATACAGAATATTTTCACTGCCCAACATGAATACAGTTTTATTGGAACATAGCCATATTCATTTGTTTACATCTTACCTATGGTTGCTTTCATAATACAATAGCTAATCTGAGTAGCTGCAACAGAGACCACATGGCCCACAAAGTCTAAAATATTTATAATCTGGCACTTTACAGAAAATGTTTGTTGATCCATGACTTAAAAGATCCTGTTGCAGTATCAGAGACCTCAGCTTGAGGTATCCTTAATAAGATTCACTGAAATTCCATGCTGCCTAAACTTTACTTCTTTTCTTCGTGTCTTAATGACAAACACCCTACAGTTAGTGTTCCAAGTCTTCTTCCCTTTGCTCAATCCCTTCTCTGCCTGGACCTCCTCATTCTCAGCAGATACCTCACTTTTCACCTTATTAAGAACACAGAGCCTATTTATAAGTTACTTATTTCACTTCCTTTACTCCTATGTGAAACCAGAACTACTAGAAAAAAAAAAAAAAAAAAAAAAAAAAACCTGCCTAGCAGTATCCTCAGTGTCTGGGGGACCTGTGCTCAAATCCCAGCTCTGCAGTTACTGGTTTATGATCCCAGGCAAGGCCTCAACCTCTAGGTCTTATATATAAATCTGGCTGACAAGCCTAGCTCAGAGGACCACCATCAAAGTGAAGTGAAACAACATGGACTTGGCATAGAGCAGGCCCTCGATAAATGCTTTCTTCGTTCCGTCTGACACCAAAACACTAATAGGTCACATTTATTGAAACCATACTGTGTGTCAGATACCTTATAGTCATTATCTCTTCAAATTTTGACAGAAATACCCAGATGGGGGTCCTTGGGTGGCTCGGTTGGTTAAGCGTCTGCCTTTGGCTCAGGTCCTGATTCCAAGGTCCTGGGATGGAGCCCCTCATCGGGCTCCCTGCTCAGCGGGGAGTCTGCTTCTCCCTCTGCCCCTCCCCCTGCTCAGGCTCGCTCTCTCTGTCTCTCTCTCTCTCTCAAATAAATAAATAAAATCTTAAAAAAAAATACCCAGATAGAAGCTAAACCATACTGTCTACCCAAACATGTTTCATCAATTATCCACTTTTCACTCTCAGTTCTCACCTCTGATGACCTTACTCCTGTCCACATACAGTCATACACAGAAACATGCTTCATTCTCCTCTCAGCCCTGTGGCAATCTCATTTTAAGGTGTTTTCTCCCCCTTTCCTACAACAATAAAAAAGAAATCCCACTCATGCCTCAACTACTTACAACTTGGTTTCTTTTTTTTGGTTCAATCTATGAAAACAGCTATTCCTAGGAACAAATGGTTCCCAAGATTACCAATAATTATTAGATGCCAAAAATAGATGGCATTGTGTTGGTACGTATTCTGCTTTATAGCATATACTATTCTAATCACCAAAGATTAAACAGCCACAAAACAAAACTCTCTTCGGCTGCCATAACAACTCACTCTGATGGTTTCCTTTGCTTTTCTGAGCACTTCTTTTTGGTCACCTTCACTGGCCTCTACCCTCTTCCCCATCCCTTTCTCTTGTCCTCTCTACTCTTCTCTTCCCTCTTCAGTATACTTTCTAGAACCTTGGCTTCAACTACCAGAACTACGAAAATCTAAATTAGCTGTGTCTAGCCCTAACATTAAACTTTTTCTTTAAATTTTTTATCCTTTTTCCAAACCATGGGCGAAATATCTATTCATACTTCAAACTCAATCAAGGGCAAAAACAAAGGTCCCTTAAAATTAAGCCTTCTCTCTACTTTGCTAAATGATGCCATCATTCCCTGAGAGTTAAACTCATAGAATCATCATTTATTTCTTACTCTCCAATATCTTGACCCCAGCAGCTGCCTGGTATTTATCTCTAAAAATGTTTCTCCTGTCTTCTTATCCTCAAGTCTTCACTTCCCAATCCATCTTTGATCCTTACAGTTCTAATTCTTCCCCCACTGCTGCAGTGAAATGGGTCCTGCTAACATCACTGATATCCTTTATGTTGCAAAACCCAACAGACTGATTTCAGGTCTCCTTTAATGCTGTTCCTTAGGTAATATTTGAAACTATCATTCTCTCTTTCAAGTTTACTCACTTGATTTATAGTTTCCTTCATACACATCCCACCTATGTGATCTCTTATCATTGGTATTTCCTTCTATTATACAATTTATTTACATCACACACTTGGCTAGGAGCTCCTTGAGATTAGATGTGCTATGCCTGCTAGTACATAATAAGCACAAAGTAAATATCTCTTGAATTAATGAGTGAATTAATTTTCTGTTAATTCTATTCCTAGTGTCACCACTCTGACTGAGCCTCTGGTTCCCTCTCACCTGGCCTATTATAAGAGTTTCCTAACCAGCTTCCTCACTTTCAGTCTGCTCTAAACATTTCCAGGTATAGTTGCCAAGTACATTTTCCTAATGTAGATCTCTGGATCATAACAAAAACCATTCAATTACTCACAAAATTAAACGAAACCTATGAACTTGGAATTCAAAGCCACCAAAATAAAAGTCCAGTGTTCCCTGCATGGTCTTCTAAGACTATAGTATAATAATAACCCAACACTCAACATGGCCTTTCAAGTTCCTTGTGCTTTGGTTCCCAAACTCCTTTTGTTGCAATTTTTTATCCTTTAAGCTCTACTTTCTCCATAATACCTGATTCTTCATAATTCCTGATCCTATATGGCTAAATAACTTTTGATCTTCAATATTCTAATCCACATAGCATTTTATGTACTACTTTGATGAACCATAAGATTTCTAGCCTATTGTTATCATTAGTGATTGGCCTTTTGAGTGACCTACTTT
Source organism: Potos flavus (assembly GCA_028534135.1). Taxonomy (NCBI): domain Eukaryota; kingdom Metazoa; phylum Chordata; class Mammalia; order Carnivora; family Procyonidae; genus Potos; species Potos flavus. The sequence goes on along the minus strand of CM052898.1, from coordinate 116,765,436 downwards.
GCAAACTCCGAGAGCAAGAGTTATGCATACTTCATCTTATATTCTACTCCATAATGCATTTTCAACAAACACCCAGTAATTGATACTTAACTGTGTCATATGTTTTAAAATACTTTGCATTCAATTATTTCTCATCTAAAAAATACTGTCCCTTAATTCCCAAGTTCTTCTCCACCTTCAACCCTAGTTCATCCTTCCCTTTCCCAATGAAACTGCCTGAAAGGATTCTCACAGATGCCGTCTCTTCTTTCATACCTCCCATTCTCTTCTTAGCCCACGGCAATCTAGTTTCCTGTTGTCCCTCCACCCAAAATGGTCTTGCAAAATCAATCACAATCTCTGTGCCCTTTTTAGTCTTTAACTTATTTCACATCTCTGTTGAAAGATGATCCCAAGTTCCTATCTTGAGCCCAGAACTCACCTGAGCTCCTTATTTACATATCCAGTTCTGTACTAGATATCTTTAGCTGAGTGTCAAATCCAGTAGAGTGCTCAGTAAATATTTGTTGAATAAAGAATACCTCCCCAACTTGCTCTTATTGGTTTAGATCAGTGTTTCTTAATCTATTTTATTCTATGCCCTCTACTTAATAAATATGTAAAATCTTATGCTCCCCCAGTACCAAATACATTCTGACATAGCTGCCCACCCTTCACCCAGAGGTTTTTTGGAGGCCGAAAATGATCAACCCTCTGCACCTCTCCATCAGACATCAGACCAAGATGGTTCTATGGAGCATTAGTTTCTAATGTTTAAATTATTAAAACAGTAGTATTTGCTTAATTTTCCAAATATAAAATCATAATATTAAGTATGTTTCATAGGCTTTTTTAAACAATATACAGACCTGGAGATCCTGACAAGCCCCCTGGGAAGTCACCCTTCTTCTACTGCTCACCCTCCAAGCTGAGAATCCCAGATCTAGGAGCTCTCTAAGGCACAGTACAGTTCTAAAATTGTGTGACTTTAGGTTATAAAGTGTTTAAATGTTTTTGACCCTTAAGCATAGTGGGCACTAAAGAAATAAACACTTTGAGCAAATTACAGAAAAGCATCAAAACACAAGTAAATTATTTTAAAACTTAGTTTTTACCTGGAATTTCCCCTTCCTCTTCCTCATCTTCTCTCCTCTACCCTCCTTTCACACTCTTTTTTTTTTAAAGATAGATTTATTTATTTATTCATTTATTTATTTATTTTAGAGAGAGAGAAAGAGCGCAGGTGAACGTGAGAGGGAGGGACAGAGGGAGAAGGAGAGAGAATCTCAAGCAGACTCCACACTGAGTGTGAGCCCAACATGGGACTCAATCTCACAATTGTGAGATCACGGCCCATGGTGAAACCAAGAGTCAGTCTCTTAACCAACCGTGCCACCCAGGTGCCCCCCTCCCTTCACACTTCTAACTCCAATTCCTCCCATTATTTTTTTCTCATTTTCACTGTATTGATCACAGAGTGTGCTATCCCTATAAGCAGCTGAAATTTATTTTTTTCTGGAGGCCGGAAAAGTAACTTGTCCGTTTTGGAATTTTTATGAGGAAATACAAGTGACCATCTCCTTGGCCATGACTAGTAGTTCAAGTAGTCCAAAAAAGAAAAAAATTTCCAAGTTGTTCCAGGGAAGTCATCCAAGCAAGGTTGAAAACAGAGGTCTACTATGTGCTTAGAGGAACTTACTTCCAAATTTGGCTTCCGCAGAAGCTGGAGGGGAAGTCTTAACTTTCCTTGTGCTCACATCTTCATTTTATTGTATTCTACCTTTTAACTGTCAGGATGCTAAACTACTCTGCTGGAAGAAGTTCTTTGCTCTTCCTCAGTTTATTAAAAAACAAACAAACAAACAAACAAAAACACCTTGAAAACAACTATGGGGTATTTTTTCATAGCACATTTTTGCTACTATAACCCTGTCTTTTCACCTCCAATGATCTAGCACATATTTAAGATAGTTTGCTCTTCCAACAAAAGAAATCATACATTATTAAATTTGTTCTTATAACTGTCTCGGGGAAGAAAAATATTACCATCTTTCATTTTCAGATGACTCTATAAGGAGTCTGTGAATATTAAAAGGCATTTATTTTTAGCCGTCAATTCACTCTTCAAGGACACACTCATTAGAACTATGACAATATAGACAATTTTGGATGGCTGACAGATTGGACACCCTTTCCTAAAAGAGCTACACTGGCTGACAATCAAATTCAAGGCTTCAAGAACCTCGTAACATCAACTGTTTAACCCAAAAAGCAGAAGCAAAGACCTGAATAACTTAACCAAAAACTTACACAGAAAATATACCGGTGTGCAGGTAAATGACTCACCAAAAACTTTCTGAACCTGCGGTTCCAAAAAGTTTTGTAAAATGTTTCTCAATTTTCACTCCATGCCCCAAAGTCCAAACAAATTACATATGTTGAACCATTATAGTTGATTCATGTGCTTCTCTTCAAATTTTCTAAAAGGAGTACACAGAAGTTGAACTAATAAAAGCCCTACTACCTAATCATGATTCAGTGTATCATGACCAGTGTAAACCTTTGTGATGTTAAAGCTGAGGACTTGTTTTCCATTTTTCAGTGTCTGTGGCCTCTTTCTTGTCACTAGCATTCTATTATCCTTTAGGTAAACTTGGCACTGTTTGTCTAATATGTAAATTAAAAATATAGTTTCCTATTCCATGTACAAAGGAATTTATGGGACACAACTGAAAAAAAGGAGACTCAAATCCACCTTTAGCATTATATTACTAGGTAAATTGTTTCTCTCTCCTTTACTGCTTTTCTCATTCTTAGCTTCACCTTTCCCTCATTCTTTCTATTTAAAGCCCCACAGAAAGGAGCATTTACAAGTTTTGCTATGGCATCCTGGACTTATCAGCAGGGGTAGCTACAACCAAAAGCATAATGAAATGTCTTTCCCTAACAGAAAATGTGTAGTCAGATTTTTTTCAATGGCTACATAATCCTCACTACTATTAAGTTATCAGCAAGGCTTTGGGGGATGTGTTAAACACAGTATTAGGCTGAGATATGCAAGTTCAGTTTTAGGAGCTGGGGCAAAACCATAATGCTCCTGCAGAATAGAGGAATAAATAAAGATAGAGAAAGGGAGTCCCAAGAATAGAAGAAAACATATAGAGAAGCTGGATGGAGCATGAGGGAAGAAGGGTCAAAGAGAGAAATCTCCAGTGTTGGCAAACTAAGAAGGTACTTCACAGAGGAGAATATTCAATAGGGATGTTTCAGTCGTTTGATGTGATATGCAAAGTAAACTCCCCACCCACCCCACTTCATCTCTCCTTCAGTAAAAAATACTGTAAAATTTTCCTGAGTAAAACCTGCTGCTCACTCACTCTTTGTGAAAGGGTACTCTATTAGAGAATCTCAGTGAAAGCTGAGGTCTGTGGCTATGGTTGGCCTTGGAGAAAAACAGAAAGATGTTCTGTATGTGTAAGAGACTGAAGGACAGCTACATCTGTGTTGCTCAAGGAACACAGGATATGATGCCCAGATTTAGTCTACATAGCCACACACTTCCTGTATTATTAGAGGCCTATCACTGAATCTCTCTGATTCTGTGTTTTCACCACTGTAAAATGAAAGTAATGATAACAGATTTTGGGTTGGTTGTGAGAATTATGGCTAATATGTATAAGATACCCACTATATGGAAGTTACTCTTTTGATGATTTTTTTTTTTTTTTGCCATTTTTGTTGTTAGGTGCTAAAAACTCTGGCCAAGTCTATGCCTCAAAAAACCCCACAAAACAAAAACAAAAAACCTTTGAAATATATGACCTTCATATGTGTGTTATTTTTCTTCATGAGTCTCAAACTAATTTATATTTTCTCTATTCCTAATTGCTTAGTTATTATTTATACCTATGTATTACATTACAACCTACATCAAAGCCCTTGTTAAAAGTGGTATGTGTGTATATGACAGAGTTTTTCTGCCTCTTATATTCCCAGTTTCCCCATACTGAATTTTAGGGCATGATGAGAGTCTGTGAATTTTCTTCCACTTCAGATGCTGCTGCCATCTTTACAGTTTCATGGAGTTGTCTGACTAATAATTGGAATGACCTTGGCATTGATCAAAACCTACCCTGTACTCTCTTGCCTTGTCCCCTTCGTCATAAAAAGATGACTCCAATATAGGATTAGCAGTGGAGCATGTCTGTGGAAACCTGGTCTTATCTTCTTTGTCATTATGTCATCACCATCTTAGCTGACCAGACCCAACCATCATATTCATGGCAAAATGTCTATCCATCCACAGGAGGCAAGAAAAAAACAAACAAGGGACAGATAATGTTCCCATTTGACACCGGAGGAAAGCGTGGCCCAAAGATGTTAGTGATCAGCCCAGAGCTTTCATCAACACAAAACTGGAATTAAAACCAGGCCATCCACTTTCCTGCATCCTGAACACTAGAGAATGTGACCTCTTAACACACGTTGATTAGTCAAGCAATCTACAGCTTGTCAGTACATCAAAGCATGGGCAGATTTACTTGATCCTGCTGAATATTATAAACGAACAATTTGCAGATAATAGCATCTACTGACAGAGCTTATGCAGGGGGGCAGGGCTCCTACTCTACCCTGGAAGGACTGAGGCCGCACGAGCCTCATCTCCACATTCAGGTTCTATTGCTCCTTTCGTGGACTGAAACCTCAATACCACTAGTGTAATAAAAACGTAGCACCTAGTTCCTAACATAAAGCCCAAGGCACTTTTAATTTTACATAAAGGAAAACAAAACTTTTAAATCAATATCAGATGCTTTACATGCTTAACAAGTATGTTCGTTTTTCCTTTCCTCTGATAACTTCTGAAGACACCACAAGATCTGGATTTCTAAACTTTCTAGGAGTGGTGTTTGTTTGTTTTTGGCTTAGCAAAGTGTGCAATATTATCAGTTGCTATATCTAGGAATACAAGCCCTACAAACAAAGGATTTGGGAAGGTTCCCCTTGCCCCAGTGGTTAGGTAGAAAATATCTATCTCTCCAGTACCCAAAAATGCCAGGTGCTTACAGGATAATGCTTGTACCTATATATTGAGCTGAAAAGGAACATTCGTTGCTCTACTAGCAAAATCTTTGAAATGGTTAATCCTCGATAAACTGAGCAAGCAGGAACCTTAGCTGATTTCAGGCCTGATTATCTATTCCTTTACATGTCTTTACACACAGGCTTTATAACTATATCAAGACAAAATATCTCTAGCTTTTACCAAAAGTACTTAATGATAACACAAAGAGAAATTTGGCAAATGCTTATAAGATTGACTAGACATGAAACTAGTAAGCAAAAGACAAAGTATTACTCCCAGGTACTAATATGGATTAGCAAAAAACAAGAATGACACTACTAAATAATAAACTTTTTTAAGAGCTAAAAAAAAAAGCAACAATTTTAATTTAACAACAATCTTAATTTACATAAAAGGGAATGAAATCAATATTATGAGAAAAAATCTGCATAACTGGTATAATTAATTATCTCTCTCAAACAAAAGATCTTTATATTGTGCTTCTCTATCAATCTAAGATTGTAGGCAATGATTAAAATGGCACCGTACAGATTATCTAGAACATCATGTCCATGCAGACAACACAACAATCCAACTTGTTTTCACAGGGAGAAACCACACTTAGATCCATCAAGAGGGGCACCAATTAGTTTTAGTCTTCTCTCTCCCACCCACCCCTCAGGTTTTAATCATCTGTTGTATAGCAACTGTTGTAAATTATGGGTAAAAACAACCTTGGAACTTCAATACCAGTATAAACCAATACCCCACTGCCACCTTCTTGGCAGTTTGCCACATGTGCTATTTTAAAGTTAGGCATTAGGAGGCAGCAAATGGCTCAAAACCACAGGCAAAGATAAATATTGTAGGAAGTTGGAAAAGAGACCTAAAGCTGCAAAGGCAGAGAAAACAGATCTCATCTTAAACACACACTTCCAAGACTTTAGATTTGTTATGAGGAACAGCTAGAAGGGAAAAGAGTTTGGCCCTGGTAGAGAACCTTGTAAAACTATCTGGATTCCATTCCCCATTTCTGCAGCTCTAAGAAAGGCTGACGGTCACCTGAAGGGTTAAACAACACAGGTCTTGGTTTCATTTAATCTTGTTTTGTTTCTTGGCTCCAGAAACAAAGGTCTCATGGTTGCCTACCTGGAATTCTCAGGTCACACCTGCTTTGGGCAATGCCCATGCTAATGCATATGCTGTTCAAGGCATCACGGAGACATTAGAACTGATTCTACCCCATATCTCTTCATTTTGACTAAGGTATTTACATATTTAAAACATGCACCATAGTTACTTAGAAATGCCAATGCTGCATCTACATTAAAAAAAAAAAAATACTTGTAACATGTACTCTAATTCCAAGAATTATGTCTTCAGATAACACATATCTGTCTTATTTCTGGGAAGATGAAAACAGACTTTTTACTTTCCTAAAGGTAGAAAAATATCTCTAAATGAAGCATTGTTATTTTAGTTAAAATGCTTGACTAAATTATAAGACATGTAGCTTAAACAACCTTAAAAACTCTTGCCTCTCTCTGGATATTTATTTTGAAAAAATAAACATATAATTTATAGAAGAATTTTATTTCAAGCACAAATAGTAAAGTCCTTAGAAAATATGACTGCTAGGAATCAAAACTATAAATATGTGAGGAGGATTGTATGGTGCATGAAAAAAGAAAACTTAACATCTCCAAAGATAGTTCCCTACAATTTTTGCATTGTTTCTTAAACTGTTGTGCTAAGAATGGATACATTATGTGCCATACAATACTTAGCTATCAGAATATACAGGATAGAGCAGTAATGAAAAACACATTCAATATTTTGATAGTAATATTGTGATAAACATTTAAACCAAACCAAAGTAACTGCTATCAAAAAATGCAAATGCTCCACAAAACCTCTTTTCCGTCTAGGCATGCACTATGATTCCAAACTCCTCCAATAACCAAATTTCAGTTTTATTACAACTGACTATTAAAGTAATTGAAGAAAATATCACACATTACTTACTGTTTCTGAGATTCCTATGCCATCCTTCTGAATTCGAAGGGGGTGAAGAAGAATTACTGCCACGAGGAAATCTAGCAGGCAAAAAGAGGAAAAATAGCAAGTATTAGTTGTCGGAAATATTAACGTCTTCAGGTTTTCTTGAGGTACTTCCCACAATATCCCAAAGCAAAGAAGAAAAAGGAAAAGTTGGAGAAAAACATCACACACATCCCAAGCCGACTTTCTCCACAAACCCATGCAGCTCCAAACTTTAAAGTAAAGGTTCAAATTGTTGAGCATCCTGATTGAGCAAATATCCGACTTCGGTATCACCGGTTACGTACACAATTTCAGTAAGACGAACGCATCTCCAAAATTACGGTCACTTTAATGTATTATCCAGATTTTCCCCCTGTTTCTCTCTCTTTCTCCCTTTTCCATTCACATTTTTCTTCCTACAAAATGCACATAGGTCTGTTCTTCCTTGTACCCCGAGTCAGGCCTGGCTTTGAAATGCATTTCAATCTCTCAACACAGACTGCTTTCATTGCATTTAGAGTCCCACTAAGGCCCAGCTTTAAAAGCTACTGATTCTTTTTTTCTTTAGCCTTCCTCACAAAGGAAGGGTATTTTGTAAATTACCAGCTCGTTCAGATCAACAAAAGGTACTTTCATAGAAAGCCCCATTTGATTTTGCTCAAATTTGATTACAAGGATGGAGAAAAGGAAAGGAAGTCAAAAAGAAAAACCCCAGATGGCTTTTTCATTCATCTCAGTGAATGAGCTTTATCTGTGCCTTTTGAAACTGTAGCAGTGGAAAAGCATTTCTGTTGGCTTAAAAAACTTGACAAAAATTATTGGTTTGCCATTTCTCATGTAACAGCCATTGGGAACTGGATGAAAAGACTTTTTCATGGGATCGCCTGCTTGGATCAAAATAATGGAGATTAGGTATTTCATTATAAATTACAGTGGGAGATAGAGCAGGCTGTCATATTAATAGCAACCTGCTCATGGCCTTCAATGGTAGCTATTCTCCTAGACAAAGGACCAAGGGGGTTGTCTATTGAACTTGTACTTTAGGCCTGATCAATTTTCTATCATCAAGGCAAAAGGTGAGATGACTAACAAAGGAATTCACACATGAGTGACCTCATAAGCCTACAGATAAAACAGCTTAAAGAAGCAAAATACATCCTGAAATTATGGATGATAAACTATATAAAGAAGAAGAAGGCAGAGTCTGAGAGCAGGAAAAGGAAAGAGCAATGGTCTATAATTCTCCTCTCTCTTCTTGGCCAAATGGACACATTAAAAGCTACTTGTTTTCAGCTGCAGATAATTGCAGCATTTGGGTTGCAGTGGTCGGCTCTAAATCCTTCAGCCCACTTTTTTTCCTCAGCACAGCTCCAGTCATTTCACCCGCTCTTAACAACAGCATTGTGTTCAAGACAAAGCTTCTACCAAGAGTCACACTTAAAAATAAAAACTAAAAAGAATCACAAGCAACACAGGCTTCCAGATACTACACAGTAGACTGCGTTTGTTATTTGCTTCAGGTTTCCAGCTCTCGCCTGCCTCTCGTGCACTGACTTGGAATCTAAAGCTTTTCAAAGACTGAGCTGTACCTGAGACTAAAAGACACAGATCTTAACGAAGCAGAATGAAACATACGATTCCATGAAGACTCTTTCAGAAGAGAGTGAAGATAAAATACTAATCCAAAGAACTAGTGCAAGACGGGTGATTAATTTTCATCCAATCACAAGAACTAATTTAGATTCCAAATTGAAGTTCAAATCATTGTAGACATTGCTAAAATTGTCTTCCCTGTTATATTTCCATGGAATTTTCTTCAACTTTTCTTAAAAAAATAATAATAATTGGCATTTCTGCCCTTTAGTTAAAGTGTTCCTTGACTTCAAGATGGTAATAGAGAATTTATGTTCCAGAGATAAAGCCCAGGTTACCAAAGGTTACTGTTACCTGGAGATGCAGATACTCTGTAAGATTCTGCATACTACATAAAGCTAACGCAGAGTAAAAATATATGTGAGCTTGGCACCTGCCTGACTCAGTCCATTAAGTGTCTGCCTTCAGCCCAGGTCATGATCCGAGGGTCCTGGGATTGAGCCCCACATTGGGGTACCTGCTCAGTAGGGAATCCGCTTCTCCTTCTTCCTCTGCTCCTTCCGCTGTCTTGTGCTCTCTTTCTCTCTCTCTCTCTCTCAAATAAATAAATAAAATCTTAAAAAAAATACTTGTGAGCAGGATATATTTTTAGTGTGATGAGTTTTTTTTTAAAGCCAAAGAGTAGTATAAGATTATTAATGTAAAAGGACTTCCAACTGCCTAAAAGCTTGAGAAAATACCATAAATATCACCTGTGACAGCAGTTGTCAAAATAGGCTATATTTGAAAGGGCACTCTTGACAGGTGTAATGACCCCCCAAATCTTGGGCACAAGCAGTCTTACTACACACTCACACATATAGTAGTGATGACATAAGGAAGGTCATTTATATGTAGTTCAATAAAACAGGATATAGTATAATCTGAAGCATATATACAAATGATTCTGAGTTTGTATAAAATTGTCCTTTGTTTTTTTTTTAGAAGAACCTTGGATCCCTCAACTATTTGAACTATTCAGAGGGACCTCAAAGTTATTAATGAGGAATTAAATAACATTGGTTAAAGCCATTGTGTAGGAAAGCTCTTCTTACTATTGGTGTAAATGTGGATGGGTATAAGTTTCCAGAGGGTAATGGCCCGGCATTCTTTAAAAGTTTGAAAGCCCTCATAACTCGTGACTTAGCTATTCCACCTTTAGGAATCTTCTGAGTAGAAACCATCAAAAATGCAGATAAAGATTTTGTTTTCCACAAAGATACTTATACAGTGAGTCAGACATTAATAAGACAGTGGTTCGGATTACAAGTTCTAGAGCCAGACTAGCTGAGTTTCAATTACAACTTGACCAACTTCCAATTACAACCTTATAACTTTGGTAATTAACCTCTATATGTTTCACTTTTATTATAAAATGGGGATTTTTAAAGTATGTAAGTCAATTATATGGTTTCACTTATTTGTGAAACATAAGGAATAAAATGGAGGACATTAGGAGAAAGAAAGGAAAAGTGAATTGGGGTAAATCGGAGGGGGAGATGAACTATGAGAGACTGTGTGCTCTGAGAAACAAACTGAGGGTTTTGGAAGGGAGGGGGTGGGGGAATGGGTAAGCCTGGTGGTGGGTATTATGGAGGGCATGTATTACATGGAGCACTGGGTGTGGTGCATAAACAATGAATCTTGGAACACTGAAAAAAGAAAATAAAAAAATAAAGTGTGTTATGAGAATTAAATGAGTTAATATATATAAAGCACTTAAAAAGTGACTAACACACAGTTAAGTACTGAATAAGTATTAGATATTGTTATTATTACTATAAATGCTCAAAATCTGGAAAATTATTAACTTAATTGTGATAAATAAATACAATAGAATGCAATATGCCCATTCGAGATCATGTTTCTTAATGGCATGGAAAAATATTCATACTTAGTGAAAAATTTAGGATTCAAAAATCTCTATATTATGTGACCTCAACTATATCTATATCATATTTATGTGCATTAAGTTGCAATAGTATTTATTGCTGAATAATGTAGTTTCAAATGATATTTCTTTTTATAGATTTTTTATTTTTAAATTTTGAATGAAAAATTTAAAAATTGTTCTAAAAACCCTTTTTAAAAAGATTTTACTTATTTACTTGAGAGAGAGAGAGAGAGAGCATAAGCAGGGGGAGGAAAAGGGGCAGAGGGTGAGGGAGAAGCAGACACCTTGCTGAGCAGGGAGCCTGATGTGGGGCTGGATCCCAAGACCCAGAGATCATGACCTGAACCCAAGGCAGATGCTTAACCAACTGAGCTAACCAGGCACTTCCCCAAAATTCTTATTTTTATAAGAGTTAGTTTATGAAGAAGTAGAACTAGGAGGGGCCCCAAAGAGTATGCAGTGTTTATCTAATAGAGGTAGACCAGGCTATGGGGAAAGTCAGAATCTAGTTCTTAGTTCTTAGCCCTAAGATCTGGAGATGAGATGTGCTTCAATAACTGGGAACTAAGCTTAAACTCTGAAATGCAAAAAGTAAAACCCAAGCATAATATATCCACAAAATTCCCACCTAAAGAAGCTGTCGATATGTGGGTTACCAAAGGTGTCTGACAACAGGAGAATCCATCAAAATGACTCAGGGATGAACTTGGGGAGAAACACACATGCCAACATATACAGGATGTATGTAACACAAACAACTTTGATTTAGTTAGGGGCAGAAGACAAAGCCAAGGAAACATAAACATAAGAAGTTTCAACAACAGGGCCAGAGTAGCAACCTAATCAGTTGCAGTGGCAGCTACATATAGAGACTGTAGGGTGCAACCAAGGAAAGGACTCTTTATGGGAATGTCTAGAAAAGGGAGTAAAGGCCAAGAGGTTGGCAGCTGTTGCTTTCCCTCTTCCTATCCATGGGGAGCTAGAACCTGAAGACAGAAAGGAAGTGTATGGAAGAGCAGAACCCTACCCCCAACCCTGCTGGGCCTTTTGTCAAGTCTGAACTAGGGGGTAGGGGAAGGATGAGGGTGGGGGGAAGGACAGGGAAATGGGGGAGCCTAGTAATTGGGCTTTTCTAGTCTTTAGTAACTAACAGTGACTGGAAAGTTACCAAAATCTCCCAAGATATTATTAAGAATCAGGAATGTGACAGAGCATAGTTGAAGGTAAAGAAAGCAGAACTGCATTACTGACTTACATGTGTATTGTGCCTTTATTGCAAGAAAAAGTGTCAAAGCTAAGTGCTAGACTTTTGAAGAAACTTCAGTTAATAAGAAGCAACATTCAAGAATATTAAAATGCCATATGATCCAACAATTTCATTTCTGGATATCAAAAAAAACTGAAAACAGGGACTCAGACAGATATTTGTACATTCATGTTTATAGCAGCATCATTCACAATAGCCAAAAGGTAGAAGCAACTCAAGTGTCCATAGATAGATGAATGGATAAACAAAATGTGATATATTCAATGGAATATTATTTAGTCTTAAAAAGGAAATTCTGATACATGCTACAACATGGATGAATACTGAAGATATGCTAACTGAAATAAGCCAGATGCAAAAGGACAAATACTGTATGATTCTACTCACATGAGGTACTTAGAGTAGTCAAACTCAATGAGACAGAGAGTAGAATGGTGGTCGCCAGAGCCTGGGGGAAAGGGAGGATTTGGAGTTATTGTTTAATGGGTACAGAGTTTCAGTTTTGCAAGATAAAAAAGAGTTTTGGAGATGGATGGTGGTCATAGTTGCACAATGAAGTGAATGTACACTTAAGACGACTGAACTGTACACTTAAAATTATTAAAATGGTGAATTTTATGTTATATATATTTTACAATTTTTTTAAATATGAAAAAATACAATAAATAAAATAAAAAAGAATATGAAAATGTTGCTTCCTGAACTCCAACTCTTTCATCTTATTATCATCCAATGGCAAGGAGAGGACAGAGAGGGAAAGGTAGGGGAAGAGGAGGGGAGGCAGAGAGAGAGAGAGAAGAGAGAGGGAGAGAGAGAGGAGGGCTGCTATGTTGAGTTAGTTGTACAATCTGTACAGTTCAGCCAGAGACCATGGAGGGAAATGGGGGTAAGATCCAGCCAGGAGTTATGTTGATTGAGTGGTATGTTCTAGAGCGGGACGTCAATAGCAGAGAGGAAGGGTGCTATTTTGTGACTCATTCACAAAGGAACATCTTTTATTAATCTGCGGTTGGCACTGCATGTGTCATGTTCCTTGGAAGGAAGCCAGACCGCTATGTGGACAGATTAAGAATGATGATTTAGATTGAATGTCAGAGTTGGTTATGTGCTCTTTATCAATGAACTTGCCACCAATTCCCTGGGATAACCTTGTGCCTAGAAGCTTCATCATTGTCTTCTTCACAAGCTCTTCCCTGCCATCAATACAACCAGCAGTATCTCACGCACCAAAGCTTCAGCTAAACTGACTTCAATTTTGAATCCCTACTTTGTCCCTTATGACTGTGTCACCTTGAACAACTTACCTAACCTCACAGTCTCAACTTTCTCCTCTGAAAAAGAGTATGTTATATATTTAATTTTCCAAGTGGTAAGATAAGTGAGATAATGTTGCATGAAGTACTTAACACATTCTCTAGAACATAGTAAGTGCCCTGTAATTCTCTAGTGGTATAAGAATTAAATATGATAATATTTACCACAGATCTGTGACATTGTAGGCATTCACAAACAGTAATGATTGTAGCTGGGCAATTTATTGGGATTTTTAATATGACAGAATAACCTACTGAAAAATAATAAAATAATCTCATTTTAAATAATAACTATAAATAATTATATGAATATGTGTTTATGTAGATTTATATACATATTTATGTAAAAATTAATTAAAATTCTTCTTATTTTAATTTGGGATTAAAAATGGGACTCCCTGAATGGAGAGCAAGATGGCAGTGGAGTAGAAGACTGAGATATCATCAGGTCCCAGGAGTTCAGCTAGATAGTTAGCAAATCATTCTGAACACCTACAAACTCAACAGGACATAGAAGAGAAGAAGAGCAGTAATTCTAACAGAAAATCGACCACTTTCCGGAAGGTAGGATGGACGGAGAAGTGAATCTGAAGAGACGGGAAGATAGACCATGGGGGGAGGGGCCAGCTCCCGGCAAGTGGTAGAGCAGTGGAGCACAAAATCAGAACTTTTAGAAGTCCACTCCGCTGAGGAACATCACTCCAGAGGATAAGCGGGAGGTAGAGCCCTCGTGGGGACAGTGTGGTCTCAGGACCTGCGGGGACACAAAAAGACCAGGGGTATCTGAGTGTGGCGGAGCTCCCAGGTATCAGAATGGAGAAGCCAGCTGCAGAGACAGAGCCTAGCAATGAGCTCTCAGCTCGGGATTACCTTAAACCATGATCCACGGCACAGTCGGGCCACTGCTCTTCAAGCAGGGAACCCACAAGCAGCAGATCTGGGGAGACCCTCTCCTTCCTCTTCCTTCCTCCTCCGGGAGGAGTGGCGCAGGAGCGCACTGCAGGAATCGGCTGGGTTTGGAGACTCCAAACGGGCCATGCGCTAAAGATAGAAATGTTCGGTCACAGGCCAAGTGAGCTCGGAGTGCGGCTGGAGACCAGGGAGCCAGGAGGGATTGACTGCTTTTCTCTGAGGGCACCCTGAGTTCTCGGTTCCTACGGGTCCGAGATTGGGAGGCCGCCATTTTCATTCCCTTCCTCCAAAGTTGTACGGAAAGCATTCAGGGAACAAAAGCTACAGAGAGCGAACACGAGCAGATTACTTAGCCTGGCCCCTGGCAAGGGTGGTTCGGTTCCGCCTCGGGCAAAGACATTTGAGAATCACTGCAGCAGGCCACTCCCCCAGAAGATCAGCAAGAACAGCTAGCCAAGACCAAGTTCACTGATGAATGAGAACTGCGGAACTTCAGAGCTAGGGAAAAGTAACACATAGAATTCATGGCTTTTTCCCATAATCCTTTAGTCTTTCAAAGTTACATTTTTTGTTAATTTTATTTTTTTCTTGTTCTATTTTATGAATTTTTCCTCTTTCCTATTTTAATGTTTTGTAACTATTTTATCTTATCAATACTTTTTAAAAAATCTTTTTTAATTTTCATTGTTATAGTCATATTTTATCCCTTCATTGTATTTAACCTTATTTCTTATATACATATGGGGTTTTTTTCTTTAAAATTTTGGGATACAATTTCTTCTAATTGATCAAAATATACCCCAAATATAGCGCATAGCTTTGTTCTAGTATCCAGCCTGATCACATTCTTTCCTCTGTTTTTTTCTTTTTCCAACCAATTTCTTATCTTATCAATTCCTTTTTTAGAATCTTTTTTAATTTTCATCTTATAGTCATATTCCATCTCTTCATCATGTTTACCCTTATTTTTGTATATATATAAGTTTTTCTTTCTTTAAAATTTTGTGAGGTAGTTTCTTCTAACAGACCAAAATACATCCAAAATCAAGTTGTGTGGCTCTGTTCTATTTGCCAATCTAATATATATATATACACACACATATATATATTTTTCTTCTTCTTCATTTTATCTCCCTTCTTTTCTCCCCCTGGTTTCGGGTCTTTTCTGATTTGGTGTATATTTTTCTGGGGCCATTGCCACCCTTTTAGTATTTTGCTCTCTCATTCATCTATTCTTACCTGGATAAAATGAAAGCGGAAAAACTCCCCACAAAAAAAAGAACAAGAGGCAGTACTGATGGCTAGGGGCCTAACCAATATAGACATTAGTAATATGTCAGAACTATGAGTAATACGTCAGAATGATGATTATCAAGGTGCTAGCTGGGCTTGAAAAAAAAAAAAAAACATGGACGATACTAGAGAATCCCTTTCTGGAGAAATAAAAGAACTAAAATCTAACCAAGTCGAAATTTAAAAAGCTATTAATGAGGTGCTATAAAAAATGGAGGCTCGGGGCACCTGGGTGACTCAGGGGTTAAGCCTCTGCCTTCGGCTCAGGTCATGATCTCAGGGTCCTGGGATTGAGCCCCACATCATGCTCCCTGCTCAGCAGGGAGCCTGCTTCCCCCCTCACCCTGCCTGCCTCTCTGCCTACTTGTGATCTCTCTCTCTCTGTCAAATAAATAAAATCTTTAAAAAAAAAATGGCTCTTACTGCTAGGATAAATGAGGCAGAGGAGAGAATTAGTGATATAGAAGACAAAATGATGGAGAATAAAGAAATCAAGCAAAAGAAAGACAACAACTACTGGACCACGAGGAGAGAATTCAAGAGATAAGTGATACCATAAGATGGAACAATATTAGAAAAATAAAAAGAAGAAAGAGAGAGAGGGGCAGAAGGTATATTGGAGCAAATTATACCAGAGAATTTCCCTAATTTGGCAAAGAGAACAAGCATCAAAATGCAGGAGGCATAGAGAACCTCCCTCGAAATCAATAAAAATAGGTCCACACCCCGTCATCTAATAGTAAAACTCACAAGTCTCAGTGACAAAGAGAAAATCCTAAAAGGAGTTAGGGACAAGTGGTCTGTAACATACAACAGTAGAAATATTAGATTGGCAACAGACCTATCCACAGAGACCTGGCAGGCCAGAAAGGACTGGCATGATATATTCAGAGCACTAAATGAGAAAAATATGAGGCCAATAATACTATGTCCAGCTACGCTGTCATTGAAAATAGAAGGAGAGATAAAAAGCTTCCAGAACAAACAAAAACTAAACGAATTTGCAAACACCAAACCAGCCCTATAGGAAATATTGAAAGGGGTCCTCTAAGCAAAGAGAGTGCCTAAAAGTAACAGACCAGAAAGGAACAGAGACAATATACAGTAACAGTCACCTTACAGGTAATACAATGGCACTAAATTCATATCTTTAAATAGTTACCCTGAATGTAAATGGGCTAAATGCCCCAATCAAAAGACACGGGGTATCAGAATGGATAAAAAACAAGACCCATCGATATGCTGTCTACAAGAAACTCATTTTAGACCCAACAATACCTCCAGATTTGAAGTGAGGGGGTGAAAAACAATTTACCATGCTAATGGACATCAAAAGAAAGCTGAGGTGGCAATCCTTAGATCAGATAAATTAGATTTCAAGCCAAAGACTGTAGTAAGAGATGAGGAAGGACACTATATCATACTTAAAGGATCTGTCCAACACGAAGATCTAACAATTTTAAATATCTATGCCCTTAACATAGGAGCAGCCAATTATATAAACAAATTAATAAGAAAATCAAAGAAACACATCAACAATAATACAATAATAATTGGGGACTTTAACCCCGCCCTCACTGAAATGGGCAGATCATCTAAGCAAAAGATCAACAAGGAAATAAAGGCTTTAAATGACACACTGGACCAGATGGACATCACAGATATATTCAAAACATTCCATCCCAAAGCAACAGAATACACATTCTTCTCTAGTGCACATGCAATATTCTCCAGAATAGGTCACATCCTGGATCACAAATCAGGTCTCAACAGCTACCAAAAGATTGGGATCATTCCCTGCATATTTTCAGACCACAATGCTTTGAAACTAGAAATCAATCACAAGAGGAAAGTTGGAAAGAATGCAAATATGCGGAGGCTAAAGAGCATCCTACTAAAGAATGAATAGGTCAACAAAGGAAATTAAAGAAGAATTTAAAAAATTTATGGAAAAAAATGAAAATGAAAACAAAACTGTTCAAAATCTTTGGGACACAGCAAAGGCTGTCCTGAGACAAAAGTACATAGCAATACAAGCCTTTCTCAAGGAACAAGAAAGGTCTCAAGTACACAACCTAACCCTACACCCAAAGGAGCTGGAGAAAGAACAGCAAAGAAAGCCTAAACCCAGAAGGAGAAGAGAAATAATAAAGATGAGAGAATCAATGAAATAGAAACCAAAAGAACAGTAGAACAGATCAACAAAACTAGGAGCTGGTTCTCTGAAAGATTAAAATTGATAGAAATTGATAAAAAAAAAAATTGATAAATCCCTGGCCAGACTTATCAAAAAGAAAAGAGAAAGGACCCAAATTAATAAAATCATGAATGAAAGAGGGGAGCTCACAATCAACACCAAAGAAATACAAACAAATTATAAGAACATATTATGAGCAACTATACACCAGCAAATTTGACAATCTGGAAGAAATGGATGCATTCCTAGAGACATGTAAACTACCAAAACTGAACCAGGAAGAAATAGAAAACCTGAACAGACTCATAACCAAGAAGGATATTGAAGCAGTCATCAAAAATCTCCCAAAAAACAAGAGCTCAGGGCCAGACAGCTTCCCAGGGGAATTCTACCAAACATTTAAAGAAGAATTAATACCAATTCTCCTGAAACTGTTCCAAAAAATAGGAATGGAAGGAAAACTTCCAAACTCATTTTATGAGGCCAACATTACCCTGATCCCAAAACCAGACAAAGACCCCATCAAAGAGGAGAATTACAGACCAATATCCTTGATGAACACGGATGCAAAAATTCCCACCAAAATACTAACCAATAGGATCCAACAGTACATTAAAAGAATTATTCACCACGACCAAGTGGGATTTATTCCTGGGCTGCAAGGTCGGTTCGACATCCACAAATTAATCAATGTGATACAATACATTAATGAAAGAAAGAATAAGAACCATATAATACTCCCAATAGATGCTGAAAAAGTATTTGACAAAGTACAGCATCCTTTCCTGATCAAAACTCTTTACACTGTAGGCATAGAGGGTACATACTTCAAAATCATAAAAGTCATCTGTGAAAACCCACAGCAAATATCATTCTCGATGGCAAAAAACTGAGAGCTTGTCCGCTAAGGTCAGGAACATGGCAGGGATGTCCACTATCACCACTGCTATTCAACATAGTACTAGAAGTCCTAGCCTCAGTGATGAGACAACAAAAAGAAATAAAATGCATCCAAATTGGCAAAGAAGAAGTCAAACTCTCACTCTTTGCAGATGATATGATACTTTATGTGGAAAACCCAAAAGACTCCACCCCAAGACTGCTAGAACTCACACAGGAATTCAGTAAAGTGTCAGGATATAAAATCAATGCACAGAAATCATTGGCATTTCTATACACCAACAGCAAGACAGAAGAAAGAGAAACTAAGGAGTCGATTCCATTTACAACTGCACCCAAAACCGTAAGATACCTAGGAATAAACCTACCCAAAGAGGCAAAGAATCTGTACTGAGAAAACTATAAAGTACTCATGAAAGAAATTGATGAAGACACAAAGAAATGGAAAAATGTTCCATGTTCATGGATTGGAAGAACAAATATTGTGAAAATGTCTATACTACCTAAAGCAAAATACACATTTAATGCAATCCTTATCAAAATACCATCAATTTTTTTTCAAAGAAATGGAACAAATAATCATAAAATTTATATGAAACCAGAAGAGACCTCAAAAAGCCAGAGGAATGTTGAAAAAGAAAACCAAAGTTGGCGGCACCACAATTCCAGACTTCAAGCTCTATTACAAAGCTGTAATCATTGAGACAGTATGGTACTGGCACAAAAACAGACACATAGACCAATGGAACGGAAGAGAGAGCCCAAAAGTGGACCCTCAACTCTATGGTCAACTAATCTTCGACAAAGCAGGAAAGAATGTCAAATGGAAAAAAGACAGTCTCTTCAAAAAATGGTGTTGGGAAAATCGGACAGCCACATGCAGAAGAATGAAACTGGACCATTTCCTTACACCACACACAAAAAATAGACTCAAAATGGATGAAAGGCCTCAATGTGAGACAGGAATCCATCAAAATCCTTGGGGAGAACACAGGCAGCAACCTCTTTGACCTCAGCTGCAGCAACTTCTTCCTAGAAACATATCCAAAGGCAAGGGAGGCAAGCGCAAAAATGAACTATTGGGACTTCATCAAGATCAAAAGCTTTTGCACAGCAAAGGAAACAATCAACAAAACCAAAAGACAACTGAAAGAATGGGAGAAGATATTCGCAAATGACACATCAGACAAAGGGCTAGTGTCCAAAATCTATAAAGAACTTATCAAACTCAACTCCCAAAGAACAAATAATCCAATCAAGAAATGGACAGAAGACATGAACAGACATTTCTTCAAAGAAGACATCCAAATGGCCAACAGACACATGAAAAAGTGCTCAACATCACTTGGCATCAGAAAATACAAATCAAAACCACAGTGAGATACCACCTCACACCAGTCAGAATGGCTAAAATTAACAAGTCAGGAAGTGACAGATGTTGGAGAGGATGTGGAGAAAGGGGGACCCTCCTACACTGTTGGTGGGAATGCAACCTGGTGCAGCCACTCTGGAAAACAGTATGGAGGTTGCTCAAAAAGTTGAAAATAGAGCTACCCTATGACCCAGCAATCTCACTACTGGGTATTTACCCTAAACATACAAATGTAGTGATCCGAAGGGGCATGTGCACCCGAATGTTTATAGCAGCAATGTCCACAATAGCCAAACTATGGAAAGAAGCTAGATGTCTATCAACTAATGAATGGATAAAGAGGTGGTATATATATATACACAATGGAATACTATGCAGTCATCAAAACAATTGAAATCTTGTCATTTGCAACGACGTGGATGGAACTAGAGGGTATCATGCTAAGTGAAAGAAGTCAATCAGAGAGATAATTATCATATGATCTCTCTGATATGAGGAATTTGAGAGGCAGGGCAGGGGGTCGCGGGGAGGTGGGGAGGGAAAAAAATGAAACAAGATGGGACCGGGGAGGGAGACAAACTATAAGAGACTCTTAATCTCGGGAAACAAACTGAAGGTTGTTGGGGGGTGGGGGGGTAGGGATAGGGTGGCTGGGTTACGGACATTGGGGAGGGTATGTGCTATGGTGAGTGCTATGAAATGTGTAAGCCTGATGATTCACAGACCTGTACCCCTGGGGCAAATAATACATTATATGTTAATAAAAAAAATGGGACTCCCCATTCTCCAAAGGAGCTTACTTTATTTTCATTTTCTTTTTTTTTTTTTCATTTTCTATGGCACATATCACTTTATACTATAATATAATCTTTAATCATATCTTTATTATTTAGTATCTGTTTCCGCAACCAAAATATAGGCTGCATGAAGGCAGAAACACTGTCTGCTTTAGTTACCAAGCACCTACATTAGTACCTGACAGAGAGTAGGGAGAGTAAGCACTAAAAAAGTATTTGCTAAATAAATGGATTATCAGCTAAGCCTTTATGTCCTTCAAATATGGACTTACTTTGGTCTGCGGGGGAGTTAAGAGTCTTTTCTGGTGAAAAAGAAAAGAGACAAATGGGACTGGCCACCCCCAAGCCAACCCTAAACAGGTCTTTGTTTTAAAAATCCTAGGCCTAAAAAGATCGGATCGGGAAGGAGACAAACCATAAGAGACTCCTAAACTCACGAAACAAACCGAGGGGGGCTGGGGGGTAGGGGGGGTAGAGATAGGGTGGCTGGGTTATGGACATTGGGGAGGGTATGTGCTATGGTAAGTGCTGTGAAATGTGTAAGCCTGATGATTCACAGACATGTACTCTGGGGCAAATAATACATTATGTGTTAATAAAAAATAAAAATTAAAAAAAAAAATCCTACGCCTATAGATATCATGTTAGTGTTTCAGCAGGGAAAACACAAAGGCTGTGGAATTCCATGGTTGAGAAGGAAAAGTGGCCTTATTCTCATAAGGTCTGATTCCCTAAATTGAGAGTAGAGATGGAGTTCTAAATTCTAAGAATGGCCGTCAAGAACCTAATGCACTTGAGGTGGTAGGACTTTGGAATGTGAGAGCCGCAGAATTTACTAAAGGCAATGCTGTCTGTACAGCAGAATACATTCACAAAAATTAACAATTGTTTTCCCCGAGGCTTCCTTTTCAGAAAAGGAAAATTTTGTTTCACATTTAATTTAATGCCACACAGAGAAGATAGACAAAATGAAATGTCTTCAGAAAAAAGGCCCAGGGGAGCCTGGGTGGCTCATTCAGCTAAGGCTCTGCCTTTGGCTCAGGTAATGATCTCAGGGTCCTGGGATCAAGACTGGAGTTGGGCTCTTTGCTCAAGCAGGGAGTCTACTTCTCCCTCTACTTCGGCCTACCCTTCCCCCTGTTTGTACGCGCTCTTTCTTTCTTTCTCTCAAATAAATAAATAAAATCTTTGAAAAAAAGAAAAAAGAAAAGAGGCCCAAACTATTTAAACTAGGAAGCAGTAAAGGAAGTACAGATATTTAACTTGGTCTAGAGGAATTCCCAGAGGACTCTACAAACATAGAGCTGTAGCTACTCAGACATAAACATAGATTGTGACGGTACACCTGGGTGGCTCAGTGGGTTAAACCCTCTGCCTTCGGCTCAGGTCATGATCTCAGGGTCCTGGGATCAAGCCCCGCATCAGGCTCTCTGCTCGGCGGGGAGCCTGCTTCCCCCTATCTCTTTCTGCCTGCCTCTCTGATCTCTCTCTCTCTGTCAAATAAATAAATAAAATCTTAAAAAAAAACAAAAAGCATAGATTGTAAGGAAGGTATAGAGATAAATGTGGAGCTAGATGCTGATATAGATGCGGGTGTAGATGCAGACACACACATTCTCTCATGGAAAAGGGCAACAGATTTGGCCTATGTACCTCCTTAAGTCAAACTGAAATGAATGAATAAAAGCTACAGAGAAATTTTCATATCAACATTAAAAAAAAAACTTTCTAATATTAACATGGTCCAGAAATGGAATAAAGTCATTTAGGGGTTGATCCCTAATACTTAAAATGTTCAGATAGAAACTGAACTACTATTTGGGTTGAAGGTTATAAAGAGAACATGAGCATCGTTTCAGTTTATCTAGATGTCTGTCAAGAAATGTAAAGGGCCTACATGTAAGAAAAGTTAGCCTGCCACGGTTTCATGGATGGATATTAAATAAGAAATGCCTTTTCAAGCTCTTTTATCTCTGTGGTAAGGGTCTCACTGATGTCTTCTATTCTTTTCTCAAACCCAGTAAGTATCCTTTTGATTGTTGCTTTAAATTCTCCATCAGTCATGTTACTTTCATCTCTTTTGCTCAGATCTCTGGCTGTATGGAAGTGCTGAATCACTCGATTGTACACCTGAAACTAATGTTACACTGTATTTTAATTAACTGGACTGTAAATAAAAACTTAAAAAGAGAAAAAGTGGGTCTGCATGGCTCAGTTGGTTAATGTCTGCCTTTGGCTCAGTCATGATCCCAGGGTCCTGGAATTGAGCCCAACATTGGGCTCTAAGCTCAGCGGGAAATTTGTTTCTCCCTCTGCCTGCTGCTCCCCCTGCTTGTGTTCTCTCTCTCTCTGTCAAATAAATTTTTAAAATCTTTAAAAAAAAAAAAAAAACTAAAAAAAATGCCTATTAAGATGGCGATGCCTTAAAAAGTTAAAAATAGAAATACCATAAGATCCAGGAATTCCATTACTGAATATTTACCCAAGGAAAACAAAAATACTAATTTGAAAATATATGGAGCACTGGGTGTGGTACATGAACAATGAATCTTGTAACACTGAAAAATAAAAGCATTTGGGAAAAAAAATAAAATTTAAAAAATTTAAAAAAAGAAAATATATATGCACTCTTATGTTTACTGCAGCATTATTTACAATAGCCAAGATATAGAAGCAGCTTAAGTGTCTAATCTATAGATGAATGGATAAATATGTGGAATGGAATATTACGCAGCTATAAAAAGGAACGAGATCTCACCATCTGCAACAACATGGATGGACCTAGAGAGCATTATGCTAAGTGAAATAAGTCAGACAGAGAAAGAAAAATACCATATTATTTCACTATTATGTGTAATCTAAAAAGCAAAACAAATGAACAAACAAACCAACAAACCAAGACAGAAGCAAGACTCATAAACACAGACAACAAAGTGGTGGCTGCCTTAGAGGAGGAGAAATGGGGGTAGGTGAATTAGGTGAAGGGTATTAAGAAGTACAAACTTGTAAAATAAATAAGTCATAAGGATAAAAAATACAGCATTGGGAATATAGTCAGTAAGATTATAACATGTATGGTGACAGATGGTTAACTACGCTTATGTACATTTGGTGAACACAGTGTAATGTGTAGAACTGTCAAATCACTATGCTGTACACTTGAAACTAATATAACATCTTATGTCAACTGTACTTCAATAAAAATTTTTTAATAAAAAAGAAATGCCTACTAATGGTAATAACACAGAAAAATAAGCAAACTCACAGATTCTCTGAAGTTCTGCTCAACTTCAGTTCTTAAGCAAACCTATTTAATGTTGTATACCTTGAACACATTTAAATATTGACTAAGATGTTAGAAAAATATAAACCTCCATTATCGCTATCTATTAATAATCAATTGGAGTAATTTCAATATTTGTATCATATATTTTAAAAAGGATCCTGTTGAGGAAATAACATAAATAAAATTGAAGTGGATGTGTTCAATCTACCAGAGAATAAAATTTCAACAATTAGAGAAATATTAAATTATAAATATTTGCTATGCTAATTAAAATCATATTATCAATCATTAAAGTAGGTCCTATAGGATTTCTACTTGGTAGTGTTTTCTCAGTCTAGTTTGGGATGATTTATGAATTTCAAAATAATAAAACTGATTTCCTTGAAAATGTTACATAACTAAAACCATTTAAGTTAATTTTGCAATCAGTTTGATTTAGCAAACTGTCCCAATCAAAATTTAAAGCACTTCTATTTACATTAATAGCTATTACTGATACCAATCAAGGCAGAGTTATTTAAGCAATGAAACAACTTTGGTATTCGAGCAGAATCATTGATTTGGAAACACAGATATGATATTATAGCTGCATATACTAATCCTACCAGCACATATCCTAGATAAAAATCATTTGCTAATAATCATGACTAATGTCATGAGTTATAACATTTCTTTTATTATTATTTTAAAAATATTGCCATAATTCCTGATCCCTCCCTTTCCCTCAGACCCCAGATCCAATCAATCAACAAGATTTTTGGGGTTTTAACTTCCACGTACATAGGTACTCTGTCTCTCATAGGCTGCTGGGGACCTAGTTCATACATTGTTATCCACGCCCGAACTGGTTCAATGGTCACTGAACTGACCTTTCTCATCCCCCTCCTCCCTTCACTAATGCCCACCTCCCTCCTTACTCTTCTCACAGCCGTACAGTAATCCTCATAAAACTCTACTGTTTAAAACCCTTCAAAGGCCTCCTACTGCCTTTAGAATGAAATCCAAACTTCCTTCCAGGACGTGTCATTGCCTGCATAATCTAGTATCTGCCCATCCCTACAAAACCATTCCCCAAAGCTCCTTCCTTTGCCCACTTGCCTCTTGACCCCCTTTTTGTCTTCTTATAACATAAACTTATGCTACAGTATTTGCCTACAACATTCTTCCTGCAGCTCTTCTCATGTCAAATTCATTCTTATTCTACCAATTTCTCTTTGATGCCCACTCCTCAAAAAGGCTTTCCTGGCTATCCCAGCACCTATCCTGTCCCAGGTAACCTTGCTGTTCTTCCTCACTATCTCAGAATCTTGTTTGTGGCCTTTATAGGGCCTGTTTCAACTTACAGTTTACCATAGTTTATTTTTTTATTCTGTGTTCACTAGATAATAAACTCCATGGGGAAGGAACCGTGTTTGTCTCATTCACTGCTATGCCACAAAACTCAACACAGGGCTGAGCATTTAGTAGAATTTCAGTATATACATATATATACTGAAATTATATATATATATTATATATATATAATACTGAGCAAATGAATGAGTGAATGAATATAACAAAACTCTAGTCACTCCTCAATTTCAAAAGTTGTTGAAAATTTTATATATATATACACACATGCATGAAATATATGTTATATTCTATATATGAATATATATGAAAATCTTTTCTGAACTTCTATACTATACATATGTGAAATATATATGATATATTCATATATATGAAATATATATGAAAATCTTGTCTGAACTTCTATACTACAAAACAAAACTGAGAAATTAAAATATTATTTAAAGTAATTCAACCAAGTTATTGCTTTTGGCAGACAATATAGCTCATAAAAATGAGACACACCTCAAACTGAAAGCCTTTTATTAATTCCTCCTGGTCAAGTATAAATGGGAAAACATATGTCCTGCCTAGGGCTTGCCACTTACAACAGGTAAACCAGGTTAAAGAGACGGCAAGCTAGAAGATGGAAAGTGCCTCTGCTCTGATACACAGGTGAGGCAGTACAGTCCTCACAGTAAATGTTGACAATTATCTGGATGATGGTAATGGTGATGATGACGATGATGACAATGATGATAAGAGCAGCGTTTGTCAAGTACTTGCTATGTGCCAGATTCTGTCCTAAGTGCTTGCTATATACTAACTCCTTTAATCCTTATAACAAACTTACTGCTATACCCACTTTATAGATGAGAAATTCCAAGGCTTAAACAATTAGAGTAAGCATTTGAATTTAGAAAAGGTCACACAATTAAGAAAACTAAAAGCTGAGATTCAATCCTAGGTACTTTGATCCTAGATGCTCACATTTATTTCTATTAAAGAAAAACCAAATATTCTGTTTGAATATACCACTAGACCAAATACTCATAGTCACATAACCAAAACTTAAAACTGTCCTGACTTACCTGAAATGCTGACTCTGACCTGAAACAAAACGTAAGCCTTCTTTTTGTCCTTACAACATGACCTTACAGCTTCCTCGATAATCCACGGCAAGCATTTGCATTATGCAATAAAAAGGAGTGAGTTTCTAGTAACCAATCACAAGAGAAAACAATGCACTTACTCCTTTCTGCTTCATAAACTGAACAGTAACTACTGAAAGCTCTGCTCTAACTACTTTTTGTTTGAAATCTCCCTGTTCGCAGTTAGCTTCTCACCCTATAAAATATTCATATCAAGTAAAGCTCTCTGAATTTTCTTTTGACATTTCTAACTATATAAAAATATTTTAAGACATTCCAAGAAGAAAGTGCACCTTATATGGTGATAAGCATAAAATGATGAAACAGGACCTGTCAGGACTTTGCAACCATGGGGGATGCTCACTTTTCTTATTGGAGAAATCCATATTGGTTTGGACCCAATAACGAGGTTATTTTTTTTTTTTTTTACAAAAGAACAAGAACAGCACTCTCCTGATTGTCCCAGAAGGACAGACAACACGAAAATAAACCAAAATAAAACATCAGGTGGCCAGAACAAAGAGCACTCGGATAAGAGAGAGGAAAAGAAGGAAAGAGAGAAGGTGAGAAAAGGAAAGACATGCACTACCATGTGAGTCAATAAATAGAGCAGGCAGCCAACATTCAGCAAAACATTTTTAGAGAAAATGAAAGCCACTCTGGTAATACTACTGATAAAGATTTTAAATTCAAAGGAATTTGAGATAAATAGGAAATACCGGGAAATAGTATCCTATCAGTTTCCTATGGCTGCTGTCATAAATTACCACAAACTTGGCGGCTTAACAATAGCAATTTATTCCCTGTAGTTCTAGAGGTCAGAAGTCTGAAATCACTATCACTGGACCAAAAACAAGGTGTTGGCATGGCTGCATTCCCTCCAGAGATTCTGGTGAAGAATCCATTCCTTACTTCTTCCAACTTCTTGTGGCTGCCAGCATTTCTTGACTTGTGGCCACATCACTCGTGATCTTCTAAGGCCAGTACTGTGAATCTTGCTCTGCTCTGTCTTCACATTGCTTTCCTTCTCTGTATGTATAAAACTTCCTCTCCCTCCCTCTTATAAAGATACCCATAGGTAGCATGTAGGCCCCATATGGATAAATCTGGATAATCCCTCTCTCTTGATTTTTAACTTAATCATGTCTGCAAAGGCCTTTTTCCCAGATAAGGTAATATTTAACAGGTTCCAGAGATTAGAACCTGCTGTCTTTGGGAGCCATATTTCAGCCTACTACAAGGATGAAGTGCTCTAATGAAAGGAAATAGCTGACCCCAGCCTAGACTCATGAGACACAAAAACACTGTAGAACTCATAGAAAACCAGTGGAAGTCAGTGCAAGAAAACGAATCCCTCCAGAACTAGAAGACTAATCATACTTCATTATGTGTTTTTCCTAGTGCTTTAAATTATGCCAGAAATTAAAGCCAACCTAATTACTGTAGTGTAATGCATAAAAATTTTGCTTAAATTAATTCTATTGTGAATTGTACCTAATTTTAATCCATAACCTGAGTTCTGTTGATCTTGAAAAAATCTTTGCTGTCTTTATGGAATTCTAGATTGATGTGCCAATCCAAATACACTTATGCAGAAGAAAGAGAGGGCTTCTCTTTTCTACTCTAGTATATTAGAATCCCAGGGAAGTGCTCTGATAGGCCCACATTAGCAAGAAGGACAGCTTGCTTTGGTTGGAGTGGGCAGGAAGAATCTTCAAAGCAAAAGGGAGCCTTCTACCAAAAGAAGAGAGGAAGGTGTGCTGGGCAGGTAAAAACCAGAGAAGTTCGCTGCACTCAATGCCAGACCACACACAGCATGTCTCTTCTTTTTTTTTTTTTTTCCCCAAATACTTTTATTTTATTTTTTCAGTGTTACAAGATTCCTTCTTGACCTTGCACCCTTTAGCTCAGTGTCTAGCCCAGTGGTTAAAAAAGGACTAATCAGATTGCCTGGGCTCAAATCATGGCTCTACCTCTTTATAGTGTATGGTTTGGGACAAGTAACCCAACTTTTCTGTGTCTCAGTCTACTAATCTATAAAATGGTGATGCTGACAGTATCTACTTCATAAAGTTGTTTTAAGCATTTAATGAGAGAAAATGCATGAGACACAAAAAATAAGCACTCAGTAAGTGTTAGGTGCTATGGCGGTTACCATTTTAGATGCTAGAGATACAATGTTAAACAAAATAGCAAAGTTCCTGGCAGCCTCTTGGAACTCCAATTCTAGCAGGGGAAATAGAAAAATTAGACAATTAAACAAACAAACAAAAAACAAATAAATAAGACCCCCTTAACAATTTCTGACTTTAGTTATTCAAGCTTCAAATGAAGCCATTATCTCTTTTTGCACTCACCCAGCTATTGTTGAGCACTTAAAAATGAGGTGAAGCTCTTTGTAGTGATGTGAAGGTTGTGTGAGATAAATTAAGTAAAAAAGATGAGGTAGAACAGCCTATACACCAGCCCTGATTATATTAAATACACATATACAGTACACATAGCATTACATCTTGCCATTTGCAACAAAATGGATGGATTTAGAGTATATAATGGTAAGTGAAGTAAGTCAGTGAGAGAAAGACAAATACCATGTGATTTCAGTCATGTGAAATTTAGGAAACAAAACAATGAACAAAGAAGAAAAGAGACAAACAAAAAAACAGACTCTTAACTAGAGAGAACAAATTGATGTTATCAGAGGGGAGGTGGGGGGATGAGTGAAACAGGTAAAGGGAATTAAGAGCATATTTATCATGATGAGCACTGTGTAATGTATAGGATTGTTGAATCACCATACTATACACCTGAAACTAATACAATACTGTATGTTTACTGGAATCAGATTTTTTAAAAAATTGTTCATAGAAGCCAACAATTGGCTCTTTGGCATTCACCCAAATGAGCTGAAAACTTAGGTCTACACAAGAACCTGCACACATGTCTTTTTTTTTTTTCCAAATACTTTTATTTTATTTTTTCAGTGCTACAAGATTCATTGTTCATGTCTTTTGAAAACACAGAAAATTTATTTGTTTCTTCCTTTTTACTTGGCTTTTATTATTCCTTTCTTCCCTTTCTCCTCTCTCTCCCTCCCTCCAATTCTCCTGTTTCTTCTCTTACTTCCTCGCCTATTTTTCTTCTTTTCTCCCTCCCTTCCTTCCTTTCTTCCTTCCTTTTCTTCCCTACCTCCCTGCCTCCATTCTTTCCTTTTCCATTTTCTTTCTTTCCCTTCCCTCCCAATCCTCCTTCCTCCCCTCTTAACCCTTCCTTCCTTCCCTCCTTCCTCCCTCCCTCCCCCTTTCTTTCTTTTCTTTCTTTCTCTCTTTCTTTCTTTTCTTTCTTTCTTTCCTTCCTTCCTTTTCCTTCCTTCCTTCCTTCCTTCCTTCCTTCCTTCCTCCCTCCCTCCCTCCCTTCCTTCCTTCCTTCTCTTCATTGCTCTGGTTAAAACCTCCAGTACAATGTTGAATAGACATAGTAAAAGTAAATATAAATATTAATATGAAAATGAATATTAATATGAAAAGTAAATATGAAGGATATCAGTTTATAGTTTTCTTATAACATCTTTAAATTTGGAATCAGAGTAATACTGACTTTGTAGAATGAGCTGGGAAATGTTTCTTCTTTTTCTGTTTTCTGGAAGAGTTTCTGAAAGATTCATATAATTTCTTCCTTAAATATTTAATAGAATATACCAATGAAGCTGTCTAGGCCTGGGCTTTCCTCTGTGGCTAGACCTCAAATTACTAATTTGATATCTATATTTGTTAGAGGCCTATTTACATTTTCTTTCCTTTTCTAGTCAATTTTGATAATTTGTTTCTTTCGAGGCATTTTTCCATTTAATCTATATTGTCTAATTTGTTGGCATAAAATTGGTTTTTAATATCTGCAGGGTCAATACTGGTATCTCCTCTTACATTCCTGATTTTGGTAATTTAGCTCTCAATTTTTTGCAAGGGGAGAAAAGGGTCATGCCAGCTAAAGGTTTATCCATTTTCTTGCTCAAAAACGCAACAAAAAAGCAATTTTTGCTTTCATTGATTTTTCTCCATTGTCTATTTTCAATATTATTGATTTCTACTCTCATATTTATTATTTCTTTCCTTCTCCTCTCCTTAGTTTCAGCAACTCTTTTTTTCTAGTTTCTTAAGGTAGAATCTCACATTATTATTTAAAAGTTTTTATTCTTTGCTAATAAAGCCTTTTACTTGCATAAATTGCCCTCTAAGCACTGCTTTAGCTATAAATTTTGATATGCTGTATTTTTCTAATTCAGTTCAAAATATTTTCTAATTTCTCTTGTGATTTTATGTGACCCATGGGTTATTTAGAAACATTTTAAATTCTATTTTAAAACAGTTTAAGTATTTTAAATGTCAAAACTTAAGGGATCTTCCAAATTTCTTTAAATTGATGGTTTTTAAATTTAATTCTGTTATGATCGAAGAACACATTGTATAATTTTAATTCTTTTAAAGTATATTGAGACTTGCATTACAGTCTGGTATAAGGTCTTTCTTGAAGAATGTTCCATATAGCTTGCAAAGAATGTATATTCTGCTTTGTTGGATGGAGTACTGTATAGATGTCAGTCTGGTCAAGCTGGTTGATATTGTTAAAGTTGTTAAAGGAGGGGTGTTTGGGTTGCTCAGTCATAAAGCTGCTGCCTTCGGCTCAGGTCATAATCCCAGGGTCCTGGGATCGAGCCCCACATCGGGCTCCCTGCTCAGTAGGAAACCTGCTTCTCCCTCTCCCACTCCCCCTGCTTGTGATCCCTCTCTTGCTGCCAAATAAATAAATAAATTTTTTTTTTTTTAAAGTCATTAAAAGAAATACTTCTTTTCATTGTAGTTTTTCTGTAAATTGTTGGGAGCAAGACAGTGAAGTTCTAGCTATTATTGTTGCACTACTCACCTACAATTCTGTCAGTTTTTGCTTCATTTATTTTAAGGTTCTATTAGACAATAGGTAGATAGATAGATATTTTATCTATTTTATATATTTATACATTTATTTATTTATATCTCTCTAATGAATTGGCCCTTTATTATGTGAAATGCCCTTCTAGTTTCTAATATTTTTTTTTATTTTAAAGCCTATTTTGTCTGATAATAACATTGTCACTCCAGCACTGTTATAATTACTGTTTGCATAATATATTTTTCTATGCATTTATTTTCAATTTGTAACTTTAAATCTAAAGTATGTCTCTTATAAAGTATATAGTTGGATCTTGAATTTTTTTAAATCCAGGCTAATAGTCTCTGCTTTTTTACTGTTTTTTTAGTGTAATCACTGATATGGTTGGCTCTTCATCTACTGCTTTGCTATGTGTTTTCTATATATTTCATGTCTATTTTGTTTTTCTGTTCCTTTGTTTTACTGCCTACTCATACATGAAAAAGATCTTTACTGGTGTGCCCCTTGAATATCTGTGTTTTTTTTTAGAAATTCATAAACTTTGTGGTGCCTGGGTGGCTCAGTCGGTTGAGCAGCTGTCTTTGGTTCAGTCATGATCCCAGGGTCCTGGGATCAAGTCCCACATCAGGCTCCTTGCTCAGAGGGGAGTCTGCCTCTCCCTCTACCCCTTTCCCTGCTTGTGCATTCTCTCATTCTCAAACATGTCTAGATGCATTTTTTTCTTTTTTGCATGTGAATATCAGTTTTTCCAGCACCATTTGTTGGAAAGACTATCCCTCCTCCATTGGATTGCCTTTATTCTTCTCTCAAAGATTAATTGACTATATTTATGTAGGACTATTTGTGGACTCTCCCTTCTGTTCCACTGATTTATTTGTCTGTTTTCACCAAAACTATGAATATTGCCTTGATTACTATAAGGCAATTTACTTTTAATAAGGCAAATTACTTTTCATAAGTCTTGAAGTCAAGTATTGTCAGTCCTCTGACTCTGTTCTACTTCAATAATGAGTAGCCTATTTGAGACTTTTGCTTCTCCATATAAACTATGAAATCGGTTTGTTGATATCCACAAAATAAGTTGCTGGGAATTTGATTGGGATTGCACTGAATTTATAGATCAAGTTGAGAAAAACTAATCTTGAAAATATTGAGTCTCCCTATGCATGAATATGGAATGTCTCTCCATTTATTTCTCTTTGATTTCTTTCATCAGAATTTTATTCTTTTCCTCAGATAGATTGTATATATTTTGTCAGATTTATATCAAAATATTTCATTTCTTTGGGTACTAATGTAAATGATTATGTGTTTTCAATTTCAAATTTCACTTGGTCATTGTTGGTATATAGGAAAGCAACTTTTTTTAAGTTTTTTTTTTCAAACTCCAGTTAGTTAACATATAGTATAATATTAGTTTCAGGTGTACAATATAGTGACTCAACACTTCCATACAACACTCAGTGGTATTACAAGTGTACTCCTTATCCCCATTACCTATTTAACCGATTCCCCTCACTCACCTCCCCTCTGGTAACCATCAGTTTGTTATCTATAGTTAAGACTCTGATTTTGGTGTGCCTTTCTCTCTTTCCCCCTTTTACTTGTTTGTTTTGTTTCTTAAATTCCACATATAAGTGAAATCATATGGTATTTGTCTTTTTCTGACTGACATTTCACTTAGCATAATACTCTTTTTTTAGCATAATACTCTTTAGCTCTATCCATGTCATTGCAAAACTCAACACCCAAAAATATGAATAATCCAATTTAAAAATGATCAAAAGACATGGATATTTTCCTAAAGAAGATACAAAGATGACCAACAGATACATGAAAAGATGCTCAACATCACTCATCATCCAGGAACTACAAATCAAAACTACAATGAGATATCACTTCACAACTATCAGAATGGCTAAAATCAACATTATAAGAAACAACAGGTGCTGGTGAGGATACAGAGAAAGAGGAACCCTCTTGCACCATTGATGGAAATGCAAACTTGTGTAGCCACTCTGGAAAGCAGTATGGAGTTTCCTCAAAAAGTAAAAAATAGAAATATCCTATGATACAGCAACTGCACTACTAGGCATTCACCCAAAGAATACAAAAATACTAATTCAGGTGCACCTGGGTGGCGCAGTAGGTTAAGAGTTGGACTCAGTTTCAGCTCAAGTTGTGATCTCAGGGTTGTGAGATTGAACCCTAAATCTGGCTCCCCACTCAGTACAGAGTCTGCTTAAGACTCTCCTTCTCCACTTGCCCTTGCCCAATCCACCCCCACTCTGTCTCTCTCAAAAAAATAAGTATTTTTTAAAAGATTTTATTTATTTGTCAGAGAGAAAGAGCACAAGCAGGGGGAGCAGCAGGCAGAGGGAGAAGCAGGCTCCCCGCTGAGCAAGGAACCTGATGCAGGACTCGATCCCAGGACCATGAGATCATGACCTGAGCCAAAGGCAGACATTTAACTGACTGAGCCACCCAGGCGCCCCTCAAATAAATAAATCTTTAAAAAATATTAATTCAAAGGAATACATGTACCCTGATATTTATAGCAGCATTATCTATAATAGCCAAATTATAGAAAGAGTCCAAGTGCCCAAAATGGATAAGGAAGATGTCGTGTATGTGTATATATATATAATGGAATATTACTCAGCCATAGAAAAGAACGAAATCTTGCTGTGAAATGTGTTAAGCCTGATGATTCACAGACATGTACCCTGGGACAAATAATACATTATATGTTAATAAAAAAAAAGAATGAAATCTTATAATGGACTTTTTTTCTTTTATATTAACCTTGTATCCTACAACCTTACTACATTCTTACTAGTTCCAGGAATTTTTGTTGTTGTTGACACTTTCAGATTTTCTACATAGATGGTAATGTTGTCTCTTCCTTCCAAATCAGAATACCTTTTGTTTACTTTCCTTGTCTTATTAGCTAGGACTTTAAGTATGAGTTAAAAGGGGACATCCTTGCCTTTTTCCCAATCTAAGTGAAAGTTTAAGGTTTTTCATTATTAAGTATGATGTCATCTATAGGTAATTTGTAGAGGTCTTTTATCAAGTTGAGAAGTCTCCTTTTGTTACTAGTTTGCTGAAAGTTTCAATCATTAATGGGTGTTGGAAATCTTAAAAAAAAAAAAAAAAAAAAGGAATAGCCTAACAAGGTGGGAATGGAATCTGGTGCAACCACTGTGGAAAATAGTATGGAGGGTCCTCAAAAAATTAAAAATAGAATTCCATATGATCCAATAATTCCACTAGTGGGTATTCCCAAAGAATATGATAACACTAATCTGAAAAGATATATGCACCCCTACATTTACTGCAGTATTCTTTACAATAGCCAAATTATGGAAGCAGCCCAAGTGTCCACTGACAGATGAATGGATAAATATGTGGTATATTTATACAATGGAGTATTATTCAGCCATTAAAAAAGATTGAAATCTTGCCATTTCCAATAGCATGGATGGATTTAGAGGATAACATGTTAAAAGTGAAATGTATCAGAGAAAGACAAATACCATGTTATTTCACTCATATGTGGAACTTAAGAAACAAAACAAATGAACAAAGAAAAAAAGAGAAAAACCAAAAAACAGACTCTTAACTATAAAGAGCAAACTGATGATTACCAGAAAGAATGGGTGGTGTGGAATGAGTAAAACAAGTAAAGGTAGGATTAAGTGCACATTTATCATAATGAGCACTTCATAATGTATAGAACTGTTGAATCACTATACATACACCTGAAACTAATATAATATTATTTGTTTAAACTCAATTTCATTAACATATAGTGTACTATTACTTTCAGGGGTAGAATTTAGTGATTCATCAGTTGCACATAACACCCAATGCTCATTACATCAAGTGCCCTCCTTAATGCCCATCATCCAATTATCCCTTCCCTCCACCCACCACCCCTCCAGCAACCCTATTTGTTTCCTAGAGTTCAGCATCTCTTATGGTTTGCCTCCTTCCTCTCTATTCTAGTCTAATTTTATTTTTCCTTGCCTTCCTCTATGTTCATCTGCTTCATTTCTTAAATTCCACATATAAGTGAAATCATATGGTATTTGTCTTTCTCTGACTGACTTATTTCACCCAGCATAATACCTTCAAGTTCCATCCACATCATTGCAAATGGGAGTCTCTGATTTTTTTTTAAAGATTTTATTTATTTATTTGACAGAGAGAGAGAGATCACAAGTAGGCAGAGAGGCAGGCAGAGAGAGAGGGGGAAGTAGGCTCCCTGCTGAGCAGAGAGCCCGATGTGGGGCTCGATCCCAGGACCCTGAGATCATGACCTGAGCCGAAGGCAGAGGCTTTTAACCCACTGAGCCACCCAGGTGCCCTGGAGTCTCTGATTTTTAAATGGGGTACTGAGATCTGATATCTAAAGTAGATATCAATATAGTTGGATTCGAACTACCATATTTGTCAGTTTTTTGTGGCCCTTGTTCTTTATTCCTATTATTGTCTTCCACACTTTTTCTGCCTTTTCTGATTTTAACTGAATATTTTATATTATCCCATGTATCTACTTTCTTAGTATATCAATTAGATTTTTTTTTCCTGCTTTAGTGGTTGCCTTAGAACTTGCTGTGTAAATTTACAACTAATCCAAGTTTCAAATAACACTATGCCACTCCACAAGTAGTGTTAATAAGCATCTTATAATAACAAAATATTCCTCATTCTTCCCTCCTGTGCTTTGCATCATTGCTGTCATTTATTTCACTTACACATAAACATTCATAAACACACATATATATAAACATATATATATATATTTAAACATACATAATCAAATCCATTGTTGCTATTATTATTTTGTCAGGCAAACATGACAACCACCACACTACAGAAATGTTGCTATTATTATTTTGAACAAATTGTTACCAGTTAGATCAATTTAGAATAAGAAAAATTAAAATTTTTATTTTATCTTCAGTTTTTCATTCTCTGGATTTCTTTCTTTATGTAGATCCAGGTTTCTGACCTATATCATTTTCCTTCTCTCTGAAGAACTTCTTTTAAACTTCTTGCAAGGCAGTACTATCAGCAACAAAATACCCTCAATTTTTGTTTGTCTGAGAAAGTCTCTCTCTCCTTCACTTCTGAGGATAATTTCACAGGGTACAAAATTCTAGCTGTGCATTTTCCTTCTCTCAATACTTTAAATATTTACTCCACTCTCTTCTTACTGTCATGGTTTCTGAGGAGAAATCAGATGTAGTTCTTATATTGATAAGATTTTTCTTCTCTGTGACTTCTTTCAGGAGTCTTTATCTTGATATCGTTGATATCTTTCAGCCTTTGATAGCCTGTAGTTTGAATACACTTCTAGGTATTATTTTCTTTTGATGGCTATCCTGCCCTCTGTTCTCTGAGCTTCCTGTATCTATGGTTTGGTATCCTACATTAATTTGGGAAAATTCTCAGTCATTATCACTTCAAATACTACTTCTCTTCCTTTCTCTCTTTTTTCTCCTTCTGGTATTCCCATTACATATATGTTACACCTTTTATTGTTGTCCACAGTTCTTGAATATTTTGTTGGGGTTTTTTTAGTCTTTTTTCTCTTTGCTTTTCAATTGTGAAGAGTCACTGTCATATCCTCAAGCTCACAGACTCTTTCTTCAGCCATGTCCAACTTACTAATGAACCCATTCTTCAATTCTGTTACAGTGTTTTGACCTCCAGAGTATCATTTTGGTTCTTTCTTAGAAATTCCACATCTCTGCTTGCATTAGCCATCTGTTCTTGCATATTGTCTACTTCTTCCATTAAAGCTCTTAGCATCTTAGTCATAGTTTTTAAAAATTACTAGCTGGTGTCATTTTCTTTCATCCTGAAGGACTTCTTTAGTATTTCTAATAAGGCAGGTCTTCAAGTAGTTAATTCTCTGTCTTTGTTTATCTGAAAATGTTTTTATTTCCACTTTACTTTTGAAGGAATTTTTGGCTGAATATAGAATTCTTAATTGACGAATTTTTTCCAGCACTTTAAATTTATCATCCCATTCTCTTCTGGCCTCCACTATTTCTGAGAAGTCAGTTTTTAATCACATTGTTGTTTCTCTGTGCATGATTTTTCTCTTACTGATTTCAAGATTTTTTTCTTTGTCACTAACTTTCAACAGCTTGGCTATGATGTCTAGGTGTGATTATCATTCAGTTTATCCTACTTGGAGGTTTCACTGAACTTCTCAGATATATAATTTCATATTGTTTTCAAATTTGGAAAGAATATGTCCTTTGTTTTTTCAAATACTTTTTTTCTCCTTTACTCTCTCCTCTCTTTCTGTGTCTTCCATTACACATATATTGGTATGCTTGATCCCACAAATCTCTGAGATTCTGCTCATCCTTCTTGATTCTTTTCTTTCTGTTCTACATATTGGATAATTTTCGCTGATCTATCTTCAAGTTTGCTAAATCTTTCCTCTGCCAGCTCAGACATTATGTTCATTCTCCTCTAGTGAATTTTTCATTCCAGTTACTTTATTTTTCAACGACATAATTCACATTTAGTTCTTTTTTGTCATATCTTTGTTTTTAGTGAGATTCTCTATTTGTTATTAAAAGTGTGAATACTAAAAGCATGAGAATTATTATATCTTCTTTTTAAACGTGGATCACAGGGGCACCTGGATGGCTCAGTCATTAAGCATCTGCCTTCAGCTCAGGTCATGATCCCAGAGTCCTGATATTGAGCCCTGCATTGGGGTCTCTGCTCAGCAGGAAGCCTGTTTCCCTGTCTCCCACTCCCCCTGCTAGTGTTCCCTCTCTCACTGTGTCTCTCTCTGTCAAGTAAATAAATAAAATCTTTAAATAAATAAATAAATAAATAAACAGCTGGATCACATTTGGGGCACTTGGGTGGTTCAGTTAAGCATGCAGCTCTTAGTTTTGGCTCAGGTCATGATCTCAAGGTCTTGAGATCAAGCCCCATGTCAGGCTCTGTGCTCAGCCTGGAGTCAGCCTAAGATTCTCTCTCCCTCTTCCTCTACCCCTCCTTTCAGTCTGTCTCTCAACTGAATAAATAAATCTTTAAAAAATAATTTAAAAAAGGGATGCCTGGGTGGTGTAGTTGGTTAAGCATCCAACTCTTGATTTCACCTCAGGTCACATCTCAGGGTCCTGAGATCGAGCCCTTGTCAGTCCCTGAGCTCAGTGTGGAGCCTTCTTGAGATTCTCTCTCCCTCTCCATCTGCTCTTCTTGATGGTGCTTTCTCTGCCTCTCAAATAAATAAATCTTTGAAAATAAATCAATTAAAAATAAATACAATAAAAAATTTAAAAAGTGGATGATATTCTTCTGTTTCTTTGCATACCTCATAATATTTTTTGGAAGCCTTAAATATTTTAGACAATACATCATAGCAACTCTGGATTCTTATCCTCCTGCTACGAGTTGTTGTTCTTTCTGGGTTTTGTTTCTCTCTTTTGTGACTCACTTGGGCACGTGCACCCAAATGTTTATAGCAGCAATGTCCACAATAGCCAAACTATGGAAAGAAGCTAGATGT
Source organism: Potos flavus (assembly GCA_028534135.1). Classification (NCBI taxonomy): domain Eukaryota; kingdom Metazoa; phylum Chordata; class Mammalia; order Carnivora; family Procyonidae; genus Potos; species Potos flavus. The sequence continues at coordinate 116,726,528 of CM052898.1, read as the reverse complement.
CCATCAACAGATGAATGGATAAAGAAGATGTGGTATATATATATACAATGGAATACTATGCAGCCATCAAAAACTGAAATCTTGCCATTTGCAATGATGTGGATGGAACTAGAGGGTATTATGCTAAGTGAAATAAGTTAATCAGAGAAAGACAACTATCATATGATCTCTCTGATATGAGTAATTTGAGAGGCAGGGCAAGGGGTCGTGGGGGGTAGGGAGGGAAAAAATGAAACAAGATGGAAACGGGGAGGGAGACAAACCATAAGATACTCTTAATCTCAGGAAACAAACTGAGGGTTGGTGGGGGGTGGGGGGGTAGGGATAGGGTGGCTGGGTTATGGACATTGGGGAGGGTATGTGCTATGGTGACTGCTGTGAATTGTGTAAGCCTGATGATTCATAGACCTCTACCTCTGAAGCAAATAATACATTATATGTTAATTTAAAAAAAGACAAGAAATAAAAAATGTTGGTGATGATATGGAGAAAAGAGAATCCACATGCAGTTAGTGGGGATGTAAATTGGTATGGCCACAGTGGAAAACAGTATGGAGTTTCCTCAAAAAATTAAAAATAGAACTACCCTATGATCCAGCAATTCCACCACTGGGTATTTATCCAACAAAAATGGAAATACTAATTCAAAAAGGTAATGCACCCCCTATGGGCATTGCAACATTATTTACAATATTCAAGGAAACAACCTAAGTGTTCATCAATGGATGAATGGATAAATGTGTGGATAAATGAATATATATATATATATATAAGGGAATGCTACTCAACCATAAATAAAGAATGAAATCTTGCCATTTGTGACAACATGGATGGACCCTGATGGTATTAATGCAAAGTGAAGTAAGTCAGACAGACAAATATCCTATGATTTTACTAATATATGGAATATAAGAAAATAAAACTCACGGATACAAAGAAGAGATTATTGATTGCCAGAGGGAAGGTGGACAAAATGGGTGAAGGAAGTCAAGAGATATAAACTTCCAGCTATAAAATAAATAAGTCATGAGGATTTAATGTACAACCTGGTGACTATAGTCAATAATATTGTATTGCATATTTGAAACTTGCTACAGGAGCAAATTTAAAAACTCTCATCGCAAGAAAAAAAATTGTAACTCTTTAAGGTGATGAATGGTAACTACACTTATTGTGGTGATCGTTTCACAGTCTATACAAACAGCAAATCATTATTCTATACATCTAAAACTAATACAATGTTAAATGTCAATTACACCTCATAAAAAAGAATATCCCAATAACAGATTAATTCACAGCAAAAAATACATTGACCATCTCCCATTGCATTGCTGACTTAGCTGGGCTGGACAGCAGGTTTCAGGCTTAGGAAAGTGATTACAACAGTTTCACAATTCTAGCCCTGTATCACCATGACAACATGAACATATAATTATATACATGCATTGGAAGAAAACCAAAGGATAAGAAATACAAAAGCATGCAGGGATAATTTTTTTTTTTTTTTGGTTCTGTAAAGGGAAACACAAAAGAAAATGATTTTTTTAATGTTTCTTACAAAAGAACACCATGTTTGTAAAAATAGTTAATTAAATGGATTTAAGTGTAACATAACTTAAACACTATGACCATTTCCATTTTCAGTCCTCTTGATTTATCAAAGCTCTCAATAGCACACTCAGGAGCATTCAAACAAAACTAAACAGCAATAAAGCTTTTCTAAGCTTCCTGTAATTTGAGTGACAATTTCTATAATTACAAGTATTTGACAACTTTTTTTTATCATTTCTAAATGATTATGAATATCTGCGAGTTTAGAAGATTATATTTTGAAATGCATTTATATACAAACCTACCATAAAAAGGCAAAATAAATTAAGCTATTACTGTGTTTAGGCTGTTGGTTTATAGTGTGATATATATGAAACAAGAATTTTCAAATAAAGCTAAAGGAAGGAGTCAGTTACTAGATCTAAACACTAGTAGAAACAGTCTGATTCTCTTTTGCCAGTGGTTCAGATCTCACAAAATAGAGTCATGAAATTAGCCTCATCTGCATTGGAGAGATACAAAAGAAAGATCTTTAAAATATAAGTATATGTTCCAACATTCAAGAATAAACAGGGGAAAGAAAATGATCAAATCTACCTAAAGCATATATTAATCCTCCAGAACTAGGAAGACTAAATAAATCTCCAGCTCTCAAGGACTGTGGAGCTTCTTTATTCAACATTAAAAAGCATTTATCAAGCACTGTGTTGAGCATCTGGGATAAGAATAATCTCCATCATCAAATGGCTCACCAGCTAGCTGGGAACACAGACAAGTAAACAATTACCATAGCAGGGCATCCATAGATAGGAGGGCCACACATCCCGTTGCCTGAGACAATTCTAATTTATTTCTGTCCTATCACCTGAGACAATTCTAGTTTATGACTGTTATTTTACCATAATTTTTATTTAGTAATAATAATTTCAATCTCAAATATGTTCCACTTTATGCAGTAAATTATGTGGTGATACTCACAAGAATATTACGGGAGCCATGGAAAGGCACTTTATCACTGAGAAGACTTTTTGGAGGAAGTGTTACCTTAGGTAAGTTATAAAGGATAAATTAGTTACCCAAATGAAGAAGGGGGTAAAGTACCTAACAGACTCTCAAATTGAGCTCATGGCATCCTGTCTCAATGATTCTCCTAACACAGGAGATTTTTCCTTTGTACTCAAAATTATGTAATGTCACATATGTGGGGAGCAGTATCCTGGTTCCTCAAACTCCTTTAACAAGCCTCTCACAGATTCCAAATTCCAAGAGCATATATGGAAATGACACTAGAGCACTTCATAATTTCTCATAGCCTATTTCCTCCCAGGAATCATGATCACAACAGGGTCTATTGTCACACATAATTAAGTTCTAAACAACATCTCTTACGTGTGTTAGTCCAGCATTTTTTTCCTTTCAGAAAAGGTTCCTCTCTCACTAGGTGAGGATGTCAATTACACAGCCACACCCCTTCCACCATAGGAGATAGAATGTGACCCAACAGGGCCACAGTCCTTTTGGGAGGGTTGATCAGAATTCTAAGATACCACTAAGCATGAGCTGCATGCTTACCACCACTTGTTAAATCCTGCCTAAAAATATAGTCAACACAGGATAAAACAGACCTGAGAGAAAGAAAATCCTGCAGATGTTCTTTGAATTTCTATATGAAACAATGCCTAATACTCTTGGATTTTACATAGGCTAACAATTACACCCTCAGTTGTACAAAGAAAGCATCTTTATTTCTCTGCAACTGTGGAGTAGCAGATGGGGGGAGGTAGGGTGTTTGAGAAAACACTAGTCTTATCTGATAACCTCAGTTAAAACCAATAATTTAACTCAGTCTCTGATTAAAAGACTCAAGTAAATCTCACAGTTTCAAAGTTCTGAGCCCTCCCATTTCTATTTAAGAAAGCACATAGGTGTGTGAGAGAGGAAGGTGGCCTGGGAGCATTGGAAAGGAGATGAGGTTCTTTCATGCACATGTTATTCTTTGGGCCCGTGTTGATCTCTCCAGCAGAATGCCTGGTCTGGCTGTTCCATGGATGATTGACTGGTTAGATAGGACCAATCTCATCTCTGATCATTCTGTCAACACTGCTTTTGCTAAAGGCTCCAGCTGTTCTCTTGGCTGGGGCAGTGTTCTCAGTGGGCCCTGGTCACCCCTTGCTAACTGGGCCCCTCCCCAGCTCTCACTAGGGGTATATTCTTCCCTAAGGTAGACTGGGATTTCCAATTTGCCTCTCATCCAGGTATCCACACTTAAGCCATTGGCTATGGACTTTGTCCCCATCACAAGAAAAGACCCTTTAGATAAGTCCACCATTAGCACCTTCATTTACCTTCCCCATCCATAGGGAACAACTGAACTTCCGGATTCTTTCTACACTACATGGAATCTAAGGGAGACTCAAGACACCTAAATTCAGATCCTCTCTCCATCCAACCACGCTGAGCCATCAAGGTGACTTTGACATGGCTGCACACAGGATGCTGAGGTTATCGCCTTCCAGACTACAATGGGAACAAAGGCAGGAGTCCCTATATCCATGATCTCCCCTCAAGAGACTTCAGCTTACAAACACGCATCTCATAGTTGGCTTTTCAACCGTTAGTCCAGGAGGGTGAAAAAGACCAGTTTTTCCCTTTTGTCTTTCCTCTTCACCAAGACCTTCCATATTTAAAATTGTATATTTAAAAAAGCAAAACAAAACAACTCCTTGTTCAGATTCATTGGCTTGCCTCTTCATACATTAAAGGAGTTTACGAAATCCTTTTCTTTATCAATCAGGTCTCATTTTCTAGTCTGTTATCTTGCATGCTTGAAAATTCTGTGTTGGTAATAACCGATGATTAATCTTTCCTTTTTCTCTGCACTCCTGCAATTATAACCATAATTTAATTCCCTCCCTAGCCTCAAGGTCATGTAATCCAAAATGTAAGTGATAAGCATATTGATTTTTTAAATTATTACCCTAGATCAACATTCTCAATGCATGATGCCCAGATTAGCATTATTAGAAATACAGATTCTTGGACTTTACACTAGACCAAATGAATCTGAAATTCCAGGGATAGGGCCCCCAAATCTGTTTTTTAACAAGTGCTTGGGGATTCTGAGGCATGCTAAAGTTTGAGAACCACTGCCTTATGTGTATTTATACAAAAGATCCTTTCTCAAAATGATCATGTTTCTCACAAGTTTTGCCAACTTATAGAGGTCACAGTACCATTTTAGAAAGATCACTCTGAGCAGCCCCAGAGCTAAATAATATTTCGTATTTAATGCTTCATTCTCTCAGAGAGGTAATGATTGGGAATTCAGGAGGAATACAAAAGACAGTCTTCTTTAGACATGAAGAGCACATGTGAAGCACCTGGAAAGTGTAACAAATCCTAAATTAGCTCTGAATCTCTATTTGGGCCCCAGGTCCCTGGCTTGACAGCAACTGAAATGAGAAAAAGGAGCCCTTACTTAAAGGCACATCTAGACTTTGTCTTTCAAGGTTTTGCTAGCTTATTTGTGGCAGTCTGTGAGACCTTCTGTATATTTTCTTTTATTTTTTTTAATTATGTTTCAGTTAGCCAGCATATACTACATCATAAGTTTTTGTTGTAGTGTTCAACGATTCATTAGTTGCACATTTTCTTTTCACATTTCTTCCTTTCCTCAAGAATTAAGATTCTATCTGCTCTTGACCCTTAAATATTAGGATGGAGGATACTTACTATCTGGCCAAAAATTCCCAGGCTGAAAACACATGTGCTATACCCAGTTGACTAAGACATGTAACACCAAACAAACTGCATGTCAGGACCCCTAAATATGTAATTTAGAAAACATTAAAGAAAAAAGGATTAATATACATATGTATAATGATATCTTATTGAAGGCTTACTTTTTATTTTAGCCTTATGATAAGTCTATGAGTATACCAATCTAGGTTGTAAGCAAAAGAAACTAAATCTAACTAACTTAGGAAGAAAACTGAAATAGAAAGATTTTGAGTAATTCAAGGACATGAAGGGAAGGCTGCAGAAGAAATATCTGTTCATCTGGGAAGAAACGAGAACAAGGGCAACCCCAGAGATCCAACTAGCAGGAACTGATGGATGTGTCTCCCAGGAGTCACTATCAACATGAGCCAGAAATAAGATGTGTTCTTACGCCTTTTTGTGGTCCTCTCAGGAAATAAAGTCCCAGAGAGATTGACTAGCTTGAACAACATGTCTACCCTTTAGCTAGAGAAAGGCGAGACACCTTGAACAATAGTCTCACTAAAGGGAAAGAGTAAATCCCAAAAAGGAAATCCATATGCTATCTCAAAAATAATTTAATAGAAATGGATGTTGAGTGGCCAAGACATGTCCATCACAATAATACCAATGATACCAAACAGCAAGTGTTAGCTGAGAAACAAGCCCAGAGAAGCTATTACTGCCCAAAATCCCACAAAGTAAACCCAAGCTTCTGACTAGCACATCACTCCTCTTCCCTTCTCACCCCACTCGTCTGATATTCTGACTCTAACTTCCATGCTGAAATAAATGAACTCCACACTGAAAAAACAGTAGCTATGAGCACTAACTTTTAAAAGCCTAAAGGCTCTAGTGGCAAAAAAGTTACTCCACTAGCATACTTCCTCTCCCCATATTCCTCACTTTTGCTCTGTTGTGCTCAAAGTGAGATATGTGGGGTCCCCAGAAAATGCATTGGGCTTTAAGTAAATTGTCTTAGCTTTGCCATGGACTAACTATGAGACCTTGGACAGGTTATTTAACATCTCCAGGCCTGGTTTCTCATTTGTAAAATAAACGGGTTGGATAGAATCTCTAAAACCCCATCTTGAATAGCAAACTAAAATTTAAATAAGATCTATTTATTTGTAAGGCCATCGCTTTTCTCTAATTCAATAAACTCCCAAATAGGTGGTATTGTATCTTCTTGTTCATTGTAACTTTTCCAGCACATGTGAAATGATCCCCCAAAGCTTTTCTAATAATATTATTTTCAGAAGTTATAGTCAAACAAGGAGATCTGGCCCTTGACTAAAATTACAGAAATGAAGGCACTTCCTACCACCTCCCAGTGCCTGGACTGACCTGGGGTCTTCCACTACCTCAGGTACATAAAAGGGTCCTTCTAGATATAATACTTAGACAAAATCTATATATGTGTTTATAAATATAAAATGGCAATGTTTTAATAACACAAGAAATAGCCTTATACTAATCCCTGATTTTTTTAATTCACCAAATGATGTCACAGAGAAGTATAAATTTTAAACTATAAATATATCTACCTTTCATCACACTGTGTTAATCGAGCCCTTTATGTGAAACAATACTACTAATTCCTATTAAAGCTTCCCTGAATAAAAAGCTATTTTGTGGACACAGAAATCCACTTTTTCTAAATCTCATTTCTTTTTATCTTTGACACCACCATTCTGCTCTCTCTTTGTGCAAAAGAGTAAATCCTTTCAGAGCCAACAGGCTCAAATACCATAGCGAGTGAGATTACCAATACTGACATCCCAGCTGAATAAACTGTAAGGAGCATTTCTTCTCACCTTTCACCTTGAAATAATCACAGCACTGGAAGTACAGGCTCCCGGGTAACAAATGACAGAAAAATCATCCCTCTCAGTTTAGCCTTGGAAATTGACTTCAATAATGGCTGATAATGTTACTCTTTTAAAAATAAATTTCAGCAGGAATAATACCAAATTTAAAAAGAAAAACTTAATAGACAACAGAAACTCCTTATTTTTACACTCATTCTTAAGGTCTGGAATCTTCTCCACTCTTTTGTATTCACCAAAAATATTTCCCCTACTTAACATTTTTAAAGCATTGGCTCCAAGTTTCCTTCATCCTATTATCAATAAATTGAGTCACAAATGAACTCTTCCATGGCTAAAAGCTTCCATCTCAAAACTCCCCACATGGTATTAAGTGTGTGACATATAGAAGGTCTTTTAAATACTCATTATAATAATTTAAAATTCCTTTATAGATACAAGTACGTAGGCATTACCCAATGTTCTTCTGGCAATAAAAACCGAAACTGAGCCAATCTGATCATTATCTTCTCCCTTTTCTCCTCTATACCTCATTCTCATATTCCTGTCAGCAACCACCTTGGTATCGCCAGATGATAAAACTTGTCACATTCACCTCCTCTCTCACTTCCTGTTTTAACTGATCACTAAATCTCATAATCTCATAGTATCTACCTCAGAAATGTCTCTCAAATATACCCGCTTATCTTCAGTCCACTTCCACTGCCTTAACACAGACCTTCCTTGCCTTCTGTGGGAACTACCATAATAGTTGTTACTCTTTATTCTCCCTGATCCTATGCTTGGCACTGCCATCTGCCACCTGCTATCTTCCTGAAACAAAGAGGTAGAGAGATCAGCCACCAGCAGAACAATGCAGAAAAGCTGGGAGGGAGCAAAAGAAGAAACACTCCAACCTCTCTTTCCTCTTATCCGCTGACCTACTACTATTATCTCCAACTGGCTAAATCAAAATGGAAGCCAGAGCAGTTCTTGGATGATATAGATGCTAAGGGACAGCCCCCTACGTACACAACAGGGCAGAGCTATGTGGAGAATAAATTTAGGGGGGCAAATGGAGGCATAACGGGCATAACCTGCACAAAATCCCTACCCTTTCTTCATCTTCCAGATGCCCACTAAACCTATAAGATCCAGCTTAAACGTTTCCTTCCCAGGGGGAGTTACTCTATTTTTTCATATATATTTTTTTCATATATACACGCATATATATCATTTATAATATTTCATTGCAATTTGTATGTTTACCTATCTTTCCCCCCCAAATTCTTAGGCTCTCAAAGGCTGGAACACTATTCTGTTTCATTTAATTCACAGTCCTTGGCATATTATTGACCCTCATATTATAGTCCTTGTGCATGTGTGTGTACGTACTTTAAATGAATGGAGTGAGATGCAAACAGGGCTTCCTCAATATTTTCTATGTAAAGAAATAACCAAAATCAAGTGCCATGCATCTAACTCTACAGGTCCTTCCTGATGCCAGACTGCAGTTCCTTACGTCCACACTGCCTCAAGGAAGTGCATGGGGGATACCACATATCTTATCAAGAAGAGCTCTTTAATGAATTATTTAATGGATCAGACAACTTTACTCCCACCAAACATACAAACTGCCTATATTAGTATATTTGGGCTCCTATAACAAAATACCAAAGACTGGGTGGCTTATAAACAACAGAGATTTATTTCTCATAGTACTGGAAACTAAGAGTCCAAGATTATGGTGCCATCAGATTTAGTGGTTGCTGAGCGCCCACTTCCTGATTTACAAACAGTTGTCTTTTCTTTACTGTATCCTCATATAGAGGAAGGGCTCTTTGGCACTGGGGCCTCTTCCATAAGGGCTCTAATCTCACTTGTGAGGGCTTCACCCTCATGACCTTATCACCTCCCAAAGGCCCCATCTCTAAATACCATCACATTGGGGATTAGGTTTCAACATAAGAATTTGGGGGAGACTCAAATATTCAGTCTATGGCACTCTTCCAAAACCACCTCAAATGACCAGGCCTCAAAGTTACTCATGGTATCTCTGGATGCCTTTTACACACACTAGCATTTACCTCTTTCACTTTGGGGAATTAAGATGTATATGTGGCAGATGCTGTACATGTCATACCCACACAGTATGATTTAGTAATCCCATCCCACTTGAAATTGGGGCATCACTGCATTTATGCACATAAACTTGACATGTAATTTTTTCTTTAGAAAAGTAGTCTCACAACCTCTCCTAGATCCTTTTGTCTATATTTTTTTAATAAGGTTGTATAATTTACATGGAAAAATGATCTGGTATAGTATATCCATAAGGTGGAATAACATCCAGCCATTAAAATGTTCATAGTGATAATGACATGAGAAGACACTTATGAAACAATTTTAAAAAGGAAAAAAAATGAAGTTGCAATATTGACTATAATGAAACAGTTAAGAGGCACCTGGATGGCTTAGTTGGTTAAGTGTCTGCCTTCAGCTCAGGTCATGATCCCAGAGTCTTGGGATGGAGCCCTGAATTGGGCTCTCTGCTCATCAGAGAGTCTGCTTCTCCCTCTCCCACTGCCCCTCCCTCCCACTCATGTTCTCACTCTCTCTGCTCTCTCTCCCTCAAATAAATAAATCTTTAAAAAACAAAACAAAACAAAACATACTTCAAGAGGCAAATACAATAAATTACTTACTAACAGTGGTTATCTCTGGTAGTGGGATTAAGTATGACTTTTATTCTTACCTATACTTCCTTGTGTTTATTATGCTTTTCAAAAAAAGCCATTTGTATATTTTTAAAATCAATCTATTTATTCTGCAAGCATGCTTCTCTGTATTATTGATGAGGCATCAGTCAAATGGAGCACTGTGAAGCCTAGTATAATTTTCATACTATCAGAGTCTCTTATGATCAGGTTATATCTCAACTAAACCAATTCTGTTCCTAATTCAAGACCGAAAATGGGAAGTACATTTTTAAAGCTAAAAGTATTTTGGTGAGGTCTTAATATTGTTCCTCAATTCACTGTTCCTCAAGCTTGGTACCAAAGCAAAGTTTCCTTCTCACATAAGCTTATCTTCCTAATAGTCACATACATTTTTTTTTTTTTTTTGATGGTGAAACCCTTCTCCCTATCTACTCAAACTCAAAACTCTGGAGATTTTCACTTCTGTTTTCCTTCATTCATTCAACCAGCATTTATTTAACACCTTCTAGGTGCCACCCAGGTGGATGCTACGAATACAAACGTGAAAAGACACCTCTGCTTTTGAGAACTTTTAGTTTGGTGAAGGCAACATGAACCAATTTCAGTACAGATATGATCACCAAGGCAGGTACAAAGTTCAGAGTTAATGTCCTACTTCCACCTGAGTAGTGAGAGTAGTCAAGGAAGACTTCACAGAGGAGGTGTGCTGAGTTGGCACCAGGAAGATCAGTAGTTTCTTGCCAGGAAGACAATCAAAGAAGACCATTTCAGCAGGGAAGAAGCTCACTTAAAGGCACTAGAGGCATTAAGTGGAATGTTCTCTGGAATGGCAAGGTATTCAGTGTAGCTGGAGTATAAAATGAGAGCAGGGAGATGAGGCCACACTGCTAGCCAAGAGACATCATAAAGATCCTCTTATATCCTCCCATGGAGTTCAGACATTATCTAATAAGTGATAGGGAGGTAATGAAAGCATTTTGATTGGGGAAGTGACATAACCAGGTTTGTAATTTAGGAGACTCACTGCAGAGCTGTACTGTTCACTATAGAGGTCACTTCCACATAAAATTATTACGCACTTGAAATACAGTAGTGCAAATTGAAATGTCTTGTAAGTATAAAATACGTACCATATTTCAATATTAAATAATGGGATATAAAGTATCCCATTAAGATTTTACATTGGGGGCACCTGGGTGGCTCAGTTGGTAAGCTTTCGCATTCAGCTCGGGTCATGATCTCAGGGTCCTAGGATCGAACCCCATGTTGGGCTCCCTTCTCAGCGTGGAACCTGCTTCTCTATCTCCCTCTGCCCCTCCCCATGCTCATGCTCTTTTTCTCTCTCTCAAATAAGTAAATAAAATCTAAAAAAAAAAAGGATTTTACATTGATTACATGTTAAAATAATAACAATAAAATTTGGGATGTATTTGATTAAATATAATATTTTATTAAAATTAATTTTACTTGTTTCTTTTTAATTTTTTCATTTCTGATTTTTAATGCTCTACTAGAAAATATAAAATTATATATGCAGATGCATTCTAATTCTATTGGACAGCATTGCTTTAAAGTCAGGGCAAAAATGGTTTGAAGCTGTGGTTAGACTAAGATCAGGTAAAATAGCCAGGAAGTTATCACAGCAGGCCAAGAGATGAATACCTGATCTAGAAAGAGGGTGATGGGGATGGAGAAGCAGCGAATGAATGTAGGAGACATTTAACAAAAAGAATCAACTATTCCTAAATAATGCAGTAGATGTGGGTCAGGAAAAAGTCTAGAATGACTCCAAGCATTTTGGCTGCCCAAGTAAATGGACAGGGAATTAACCAAAACACATTCTGTGAGAGATAAAGCCAAGACTCAACTTTTGAATACTGACAATATCTGTTGTGTCACCTACAGTAAATCATATAAACATTTTGTGCCTTCTTTTAATCATAATACAACAGAGCTAATAATAGAACCTATGTCATAAGGTTGTTGAGAGGATTAAGTGAATTATGACATTTAATGAATCCATAACAGTTCCTGGGACATAGAAAACACCCAAAAGAGGTTTATTCTTGCTATGTTGTGTTGTTAGTATTCTATGCTCTTCTTTCACATCTTCTATACCAACCATTTTTCAAGTCCTTTAGAGTCTACCTAAACATTATCTCTTGAATCTGTCCCCATCTTTCTATTTGTATTCTCACCACCCTTCAGACTGTCATCACCTAATCACCTGAATATATGTAATAGTCATCAATTGGTCTCCCCCATATTATATCTCCCTCCACTATGATCCATACCATACCTGTGTGCCAATCATGCTTTCTAAAGCACATCTACGTTCACACTATTTCCTGATCAGAAAAACTTTAATGCCCTCTAATATACTACAGGAGCTCCTGACAAATGCTTGCCTTTGTTTCTGGATTTTTGCCTCCTTTCCTATCTTAGTGATCTATCACAGAGGGAAGGAAATCAGGTCATCGTTTCTTTGTTTTCTCAATAGGGCTTAAGTATACAGTCACCTACAAATTCTCTTCTTGGCCTTACCCTGTCCCTTTGTTCTCTATAGCTAGAAGTACTTCAGAGGCCTGAGAAAACTCAAGAATCATGTGCAACACCTTGCCATCTCACTCCCTAAAACCTCAGAGGGGGAAAAAAAAAGCATTCCAACACCTGCCATTGTCATACTTCCATGGTCATTTAAATTCTGCTATCAAATGCCCCTGTATTTAGGTCTCTTCTTCTCACAATTGTTTCTGATTTATGCTTTCCTCTTTTTGGTTGTGGCAACACTAATACACTCTTGAAACCTCTTATGTCCTTTATTGTTTATTGAATTTTTCACTAAGGAGATTACTATGACAGTGTGTGATCTCTCCACCCCACTCCTGATGTATTTTTCCTCCTTTTGCTAATTTGATGTGTTTAATATCCTGATCCATTGTCATCCAGTTGGATGACAATGGGGGTGAGAACTCTTTTAATTCATATAACTGGAGGGTAAAAGATATCCTGCCCTATCTGAGAGAATGTCTTCCACAATCCTTCCAAAATATTCATCCAGGACCCATAAGGAAGTCTATTAGTAAAGAAATCTTCAAGAACTGAAATGCATCATGAATTTACCAAAAGTTTCCCTCTAGACCACTTCAAGTACAGATAAGTGATCTCAATTCCAGGAGACAGTGGAGAAGGACAGCAAGAATGCCAAGTATAGTACACTAGTGAGCCACTGTTACTGATGGGGGTATATGGTGGTACAAGAACATAGACTTAGAACTATTTCATGAAACCAAGAATTTTCTCTAGCTCATCTTTTATTCTTAACCTGGCAATGAAAATAAAATTCAGCAACCAACAATCAAACAATGCCGTTAGAACATCACTAAAATGACCACAACAGCTTATAATATTAACCTGTCAAGAGCACATTCCAAAGTGTTTACAACATTTTAACTCCCCTTGAGATCTCTAGGCAAAGATGACAGAATAACTTTTCAGTTCCAAAATTCAACAAAAATGAGAATACAAAAGAGAAAAAAAGAACAAAGAAATTAAACAATGGAAACAAAAAAGGGACAAGAACTTCTGAGAAACGCTTAAAGACACAGAGGATCTGAGATCAGAATAACAGAAAAAAGAGAGCTGAGAAATTTGTTCCTGTCCCCAGATAATAAATTAAAAGACAAAGAAGTTATATGAGAAAACGCAACAGACTGAATGTAGATCTAAATACACAATATCTATCTAATTGAAACTGCAATAGAATAAAATGGAGTATATGGTCAATAATCAAGGAAATAAAAAAGGAGAATTTCTTTGAACTGAAGAAAGCTTTGATTATTCGAATCAAAAAATACCCACCAAATATAAGGCAGAAAAAAATGGGAGATGTAAGAGACATATCATGCAATTTCTAAACTTTAAAGATATGAGAAAAATCCACAAGCTTTCAGAGACAATAAAAAATATTTTGCAAAAGAATAAAATTCAGGAGGGAGGAGCAAGATGGAGGAGTAGAAGACCAAGATATCATCAGGTCCCAGGAGTTCAGCTAGATAGTTATCAAACCATTCTGAACACCTACAAACTCAACAGGAGAGAGAAGAGAAGAGCAGCGATTCTAGGAACAGAAAATCGACCACTTTCTGAGAGGTAGGATGTGCGGAGAAGTGAATTCGAGGCAACATACGGGAAGATAGACCATGAGGGGAGGGGCTGGCTCCCAGCAAGCAGTAGAGCAGCAGAGCACAAAATTGGAACTTTTAGAAGTCTGCTCCACGAGGGACGTTGCTCCAGGGGCTAAGCAGGGGGTGGAACCCTTGCGGGGACAGTGTGGTCTCAGGACCCTTGGGGTCACAGAAAGACCGTGGGTGCCTGAGTGTGGCAGAGCTCCCAGGTATCAGAGCGGGGAAGCCAGCTGCAGAGACAGAGCCAAGCAGTGGGCTCTCAACTCGGGGTTACCTTAAACCGTACTCTAAGGCACAGTCCAGCCACTGCTCTTCAAGTGGCAGACCTGGAGAGACCACCTCCTTCCTCCTCTGGAAGGAGTGGCATAGGAGTGCGCTGCAGGAATCCGATGGGTTTGGAGACTCCAAATGGGGCTGTGCACCAGAGATAGAAGTGCTCGGTCACAGACTGGGTGAGCTCAGAGAGCGGCCGGAGACGAGAGGGAATGACTGCTTTTCTCTAAGGGCACATTAAGGAGTGGGGCACTGAGCTCTCGGTTCCTACGGGGCCAGAGATTTGGAGGCCACCATTTTCATTCCCGTCCTCCAAAGCTGTAAGGAAAGCGTTCAGGGAACGAAAGCTCCTGAGAGCAAAACTGAGCAGATTGCTTAGCCTGGCCCATGGCAAGAGCGGTGCAATTCCGCCTCAGTTAAAGACATTGGAGAATCACTGCAACAGGCCCCTCCTCCAGAAGATCAGCAAGAACATCCAGCCAAGACCAAGTTCACCGATCAATGAGACCTGCGAAACTCCAGAGCTAGGGGAAAGCAACACATAGAATTCATGGCTTTTTCCCCATGATTCTTTAGTCTTTCAAAGTTAAATTTTTTTAATTTTATTTTTTTCTTATTCTATTTCCTTTATTTTTCTTCTTTTCTACTTTAAAATTTTTTAACTTATCTTATCAATACCTTTTTAAAAATCTTTTTGAATTTTTGTTGTTATAGTCATATTTTATCTCTTCATTGTATTTAAACTTACTTTTTGTATACATATAGGTTTTTTTTTTCTTTAAAATTTTCAGATACAGTTTCTTCTAATAGATCAAAATCTACCCTAAATCTAATGCATGGCTTTGTTCTAGTCTCCAGCCTCATCACATTTTTTCCTCTTTTTTTTTCTTTTTTCAACCAACTTCTTATCAATTCCTTTTTTAGAATCTTTTTTAATTTTAATTTTTAAAGTCATATTCCATCCCTTCATCATGTTCACCCTTATTTTTGTATATATATAAGTTTTTCTTTCTTTGAAATTTTGGGAGGCAGTTTCTTCTAATGGACCAAAATACACCCAAAATCAAGTGTGTGGCTCTGTTCTATTCACCAGTCTAATATATATATATATTCTTTTTTCTCTTTTTCCCCCTTTTTCTCCCCCCAGTTTCGGGTCTCTTCTGATTTGGTTACTGTATATTTTTCTGGGGTTGTTGCTACCCTGTTACTATTTTTTTCTCTCATTCATCTATTCTTATCTGGATAAAATGACAAGGCAGAAAAACTCACCACAGAAAAAAGAACAAGAGGCAGTACCGATGGCTAGGGACCTAATCAATATGGACAAGAGTAATATGTCAGAACTAGAGTTCAGAGTGATGATTATCAAGGTGTTAGCTGGGCTAAAAAAAGCATGGAAGATACTAGCAAATCGCTTTCAGGAGAAATAAAATCCCTTTCTGGAGAAATGAAAGAACTAAAATCTAACCAAGTTGAAATCAAGAAAGCTATTAATGAGGTGCAATCAAAAATGGAGGCTCAGGGCGCCTGGCTGGCTCAGTGGGTTAAGCCTCTGCCTTTAGCTTGGGTCATGATCTCAGGGTCCTGGGATTGAGCCCCACATCGGGCTCTCTGCTCAGCAGGGAGCTACTTCCCCTCCTCTCTCTCTGTTTGCCTGTGTGCCTACTTGTGATCTCTCTGTCAAATAAATAAAATCTTAAAAAAAAAAAAATGGCTCTTACTGCTAGGGTAAATGAAGCAGAGGAGAGAATTAGTGATATAGAAGACCAAATGATGGAGAATAAAGAAGTCAAGCAAAAGAGAGACAAACAATTGGACCACGAGGGGAGAATTCAAGAGATAAGTGATACTATAAGTGCTATAGTCACTCCCATCCCTACAATAAGAAAAAAGCTAAAAATCAATCATATTTCTTGGCTCCATCAGAAAATTCAGGTCACAGGGAGAACCACTATGCTTAAATCATAGGCAATCACAGCTCTCAATAGTTTACCATATCAACATGATACTCAATCACAGAGGTGATTGGTTACTTTGCAGCAGAAGCCACTAGAGCCAAAAACCACTTAAATGGTAATTTTATAAATTACTGGAGGCAAAATGTAGACTAGCTCACTAGCGAGAAACTGCTAGGAGCCCAAACTTAGGGAGGCCCGTACACTTTCATGGGTTTTACCCCCAAGATTACTGCAAGGTTCTCAAGGTGAAGATCCAAGAAAAATTCCCTTGTATTTGTGGCAAAAGGAGTGGAAATGTAAATTCTATGAAAGAACCAAGAGCGTTCTCCATAAAAAGGTCTACTCTCTAAGAAAAAACATTTTACCAGAGCCTCATCTACTTGGGAAAGGACAATTACCCAACTCCAGCCCCTCTAACCTTCTTGTCTCACCTAAAGGGAGAGGAAACAAGGCTAGTAAACATTTATGAAGGTCACAACACAAGGACAACATTCCATTAAAAACTGAGATTTCACTATAAGATTATAAAATGTTCCTCTCTCCCATACCTTAGCACCACATCAATAGGGCTTCGATATAGTACTAGTGACTTGGAGTGGAAGGAGCTGCAAGGTATAGATTCTATTTAAGAAAAAGTTCTTAGGGGGTGCCTGCGTGGCTCTGTCATTAAGCATCTACCTTCGGCTCAGGTCATGATCCCAGGGTCCTGGGATCAAGCCCCATGTCAGACTCCCTGCTCAGCAGGAAGCCTGCTTTTCCCTCTCCCATTCCCCCTGCTTGTGTTCCCTTTCTCGCTGTGTCTCTGTCAAATAAATAAATAAAATCTTTAAAAAAAAAGTTCTTAGGGAAACTCAAACACAACAGGGGAAACAAAAACAAGGACACTAAGGGAAACAGGCCTCTGGCATCTACAGCTATAGGTAACATTAAACACAACCTAACTCCTAGCCAATACATAGTAATCCAGTTTTCTTTTTTAATTTTTTTAAAAATGTATTTTTAAAATTTATTTAAAAAATAAAGAGAAAGAGAGAGAGGGAGCATGAAGAGGGAGACACAGAGGGAGAGGGTCTCAAGCAGACTTCTCCCTGAGCACAAAGCCAATGTGCGGTTTGATCTCACAAACATGAGATCATGACCTAAGCCAAAATCCAGTCAGACGCTTAACCAACTGAGCCACCCAAGCACCCCATAGTGTCCAGTTTTCAACAAAAAATGACAAGGCATGCTAAAAAGGAAATTTTAAAAAACTGTCTAAAGAGACAAAGCAAATATCAAAACCAGACTTGATATTACATAGATTTTGGAATTACCACATGGAGAACTTTAAATAACTATGATTACCGATGTAATCAGTAGATTACTGATGTAATCTATGTAAACTATGATTACTATGATATAAAGAGCTCTACTGGAAAAAGTAGACAAAATGCAAGAACATATGGGTAATAGCAGAGGATGAAAACAAAGAATCAAAGAAAATGCTAGAAATAAAAAAAGACACTGATAAACCTTAAACGCTTGTTGCTATGTGAAAGAAGCCAGTCTGAAAAGGCTGCATGTTGTATGATTCCACTTATATTACAATCTTAAAAAGGCAAAATTATAGAGGTAGTAAAAACATCAGTGCTTGCCAGAGGCTTATGGGGAGTGGAAAAGTTGGATAGATGATTTTTAGCACAAGTGATTTGAGGGCAGTGAAAATATTCTGTATCACACAGTAATGGTAGATACATAACATTAATGCATTTGTCCTAACCCACAGAACTTTACAAAGCAAAAAGTGAACTTTAATTTCTTTGAATTTTAAAATTACTTAGAAGATCAAGGGATTCTACAAGAAATGCAACTATGACAAAAGGACCTAAATGTATTATAAATTTATGGAAAAAACCTCACTGAAAGGGGGAGAATTAAAAGGTGCTGACGTAAGTAACTTCGGAAATGAATGGAATCTATAAAACTAAAGGCAAAGGAAGTATACATAAGCATTTTACTCAGGTTGATAAAATTGTTTCCCATGGGGAAATGAATTAACAACCCTGATACTCTTTTACATGTATATTTGAATTTAACAATTAAATAAATGTATAATAGATGGTAGCAGCCAGTTTTCTCACTGTTAGAGTGGGTATTTATGGGTAAGCAAGAGGAGTAGGCAAGTATGATCCAGATGGTAATGGGTTAGAACTGGAGACACCAGTAAGAACTCATCCTTAGCTTAATATGAATACAGATGACTACATATAGAAATATTTAAAGCTAGGTGGGACACCTGGGTGGCTCAGTCAATTAAGCATCTGCCTTCAGCTCTGGTCATAACCCTGGGGTCCTGGGATCGAGCCCTGCATCGGGCTCCCTGCTCCCTGTGGGGAGTCTGCTTCTCCCTCTACCCCTCCCTCCGCTTATGCTCACTCTCTTTCATGCTCTCTTTCTCAAATAAATAAATAAAATATTTTTAAAAGATAGTATTTGAGAAATATTTACAGATGTGTGCCTATACTAGGTGAAAATATACCCATATATGTCCTTGTTCTGTCAGCTGAATCTAAAAAAAAAAAAAAAAAAAGACACTCCAGTAGCATGAACACACCTACCACCCAGATCTTGTTTCTAATACCATCTTCAGTAAAAGGACCCAAGGCTTCTCAGAGAAATGGCTGATTCTAGAACTTATGTCAAAAGTATACAAGGTGACAGGTGGCTCACTCGGTTAAGCATCTGCCTTTGGCTCAGGTCATGATCCCAGGGTCCTGGGATTGAGTTCTGCATGGGGCTCCCTGCTCAGTGGGGAGTCTGCTTCTCCCTCTTCCTCTGCCCCTCCCCCTGCTTGTGTGCTCTTTATGGAACAGGTTTCCCCTCACAGCCCTTGGCAGAAACGAACCCTGCCAACATCCTCACCTTGAACATTTGGCCTCCAAAACTGTGAGACAACATATTTCTGTTGTATAAGCTACCTGGTGTGTGGAACTTTGTTACTGCAGCCCCAGGAAACTAATCCAGGGCTCATTCTCCTCCTGCAGCTCTCCCACTCACCTCAACCTTATGTTTAAGAACTCCCGTTCTCCACAAACTGAGGGTTGATGGAGGGAGGTGGGTGAGGGATGGGCCAAATGTGTGATGGTATTAAGGAGGGCACTTGTTGTGTTAAGCACTGACTGCTATATGTAAGTGATGAATCACTAAATTCTACTCCTGAAAACAAAATTACACTATATTTTAACTAACTAGAATTTAAGTACAAATTTGAAGGAAAAAAAAAAAAGAACTCCCATTCTCCATTCTTTTTTTCCCCCTGTTCTCCATTCTTAATATGCCTGATATTCTCTCAATATCTCATAGTACAAGACCATTGTCTTGTGCTTTTTTGTACTATACTATAAGAAATAGTACATTTCAAGATGGCAGAGGAGTAAGAGGCAGAGATAGTGTCTGATCCCGGAAGTTCAGCTAGATAGTTATCAAACCACTCTAAACAACTACAAAATTAGCAGGAGATAGAAGAGAAGAAGAACAGCAACTCTAGGAACAGAAAATCGACCACTTTCCGGAAGGT
>CM052898.1:116680544-116706216 GCA_028534135.1 Potos flavus | reverse complement strand
AAAGACAATTATCATATGATCTCTCTGATATGAAGAATTCGAGAGGCAGGGTGGGGGGTTGTGGGGGGTGGGAGAGGGAAATGAAACAAGAGGGGATCAGGAAGGAGACAAACCATAAGAGACTCCTAAACTCATGAAACAAACCGAGGGTGGCTGGGGGATAGGGGGGGGTAGGGATAGGGTGGTTAGGTTATGGATATTGAGGACGGTATGTGCTATGGTAAGTGCTGTGAAATGTGTAAACCTGAGGATCCACAGACATGTACCCTGGGGCAAATAATACATATGCTTTAATTAAAAAATAAAAAAAATATATATTTACTATTTTGAAATTAAAAAAAAAAAAAAAGAAATAGTACATTTCTTATACTATAATTCTGTATCCTCCAAAGACTTGTTTCCTATTTGAGTTTGTGTTTTTCCAAACAGCATAATTCCAAGTCGCAACCATATAATGCCATTCCTTTCTCTCCCAAAAATAGCACTTGCTTTACAATACCTAAAACAGGACACTGTACATGGTAAGTGTGCAGCTATATTTGTTTGACATTCATATACTTTTGATATATATAACTGCTGTAACCCATTAATAAAGCAATTTAGTTATATGTATCAAGACTTCCAGAGGCTTTTACTATTTAACTTATTCCCATTTTGAGGAATGTATGTCAGGTAAATAAATTAACAGAAGGAAAAAGTCATATGCACTGCAATATAATCTAAGAGTAAATATTTGGAAATAAATCTAAAATATTCAAGTAGAAGAAGAATAAAGTAAATCAAGGTGTCTAAATCTGTGAAATACGGATTTATGAAAAAGGATATTTAGGAAGAATATATGAAGCATGCGAAAGTATTTTCTACATCAAATGAAAAGTAGTAAATACAACTGGAAACATGAGTATAACTGTGAGACATTTATATAAATGCTCAGGGACTAGAAGAAAATATGCCAAATAAAAGTACATATGATTTGTATGATGTTTTTGTTTTTATGATTTTAAGAAGATAGAGGAAAAAATCTGCTTAATTAATTTCTTGTGTCCTTCAGAAGTGTCCTTCAGAAGAATTGGATCATGGCCTCTGCACCACAGAGCAATCACAGTGCACTTTACATTTTGTAATTAATTGTAATTAATATCCTGCAGAGGTAATTCCTTGAGGATGAACCCTGACTACAGGCAGTTCGAAAGTACTGAAATTGGGATATTCGGCCTCTTTTCTCATTGTTGACGCAGAGCATGCTGTTTATTTCTGAGCTAAAACAATACAAAAAGCATGAATCTAATATGAAAAACTAGTCAAACTCTGCAAATAGATGCCACAGCAGCAAATCAAAGGGCAGCTTCAATATAAGCAGTGTGTAAGTGCCTGTCTTCACACAGTCTCCCCAATCCCACCTGAACACCCACATACAGGAGGCCCCTCCGAGGATGTGTGTACAGAGGGTACCTTTGGATTCAAAAGATTGGGTTCACTGTGCTGCTTTTGCCTCTCCCAGCAGCTCTGTCCTCACAATACTTCATGCATCTAAAATTATTCTTGTCATTGCCACAGAGGCAGTTCAGGCTCTTGTTATTTCAGGATTAGAACATTCTAATAGTTTCCAATGCCTCATACACCTGTTCACCTGCTCAGGCTCCATGCCATCGCCACCCTATATATATATAAATATATATGTATGTATGTATGTGTATGAGTGTGTACATTTATAAAATGTACATATACATGTATGTATATATATATATATATATATATACACATACATACACACACATATATTTAATTAGTGAGAATCCCTTGAATGACCACTGGTTGCTGTGCTAGCTACTGGAAATGCACTTTTGAACAGACTCTGTACGGGCTGAATGTTTCTATGCCTCCAAAATTCATATGTTGAAGCCCTAATTCCCAATGTGATAACTCTGAGGAGATGGGGCCCTTGGGAGATAGTTCGTTTTAGATGAGGTAATGAGAGTGGTGCCCTCATGAAGAGATGGGGGCCCTTACAAGAAGAAGAGCCTTAGAGCTCTCTTCATGCATGCACACCAAGAAATGGCCATCTGAAGATATAGCAAGAAAGTGGACATTTACAACCCAAGAAGCAAGTTTTCAGCAGACACCAAATCCACCCACGCCTTGACCTTGGACTCCTTACCTTTTAGAACTGTGAGAAATAAATGTCTGTCATTGAAGCCACTCAATCTATGGTATACTTATTTTAGCAGCCCAAGCTAACCAAAACAGACTCTACCTTCATAGAGCTCATGATCTGTGGAAAAGTGTTAATAACCAAGCAAAATAAATAAATGAACAGTTTCAAATCTCATAAAAGCTACAAGACAAAGCCTGTGGTACTTTAGGAGAGAAATTGGCAGAAGGGAAAAGAGATTTGCCTAAAGAAATGGGGACCCGGTGGAAATTCAAAGAAAGAGTAGGAGTTAGAGGAGTAAGAGCTGAAAACACCTGGGAAAGTAGTGGGGCCACGGTGTAGAGGGCCTTGTAGGCCATGTTAGGATTTAGTCTTACATAAGAAAGAGAATTTATTTAGGCATTTTAAGTTTAGAAGAACATGATCTCATTTGCATATAGAAAAAAACTCTCTTTGGTTGCTGAGGAGACATTATTCTGGGAAAAATCAGAGAGGTTTCCCAAAAAGACCAGTTCAAAAGTGATTGCAGTAGTCCTGGGTGGGTTGTTTGCAGCACAGATGAAGTGAGTTTATATGAGGAATATTAAGAAGATGAGATCAATGGAAATTGGTGAAATACATAAATTGGTAAATATAGAAATCGATTTAATGTGGTGACATGTTGGGTATGGTGGATAAGAACACAGGTTAAGTCTGACTCTTGAATTTCTGATTTATATAAGTACATCGATAGTGGCATCATTCAGTGAAATAGAGAAAACTAAAGAGGACCAGATTTGGGTTGGAAATTGTGATATCAATGAGGAACATAGTGACTTTGAAGTATCTCTAAATCAACTAAGTGAAGATGTTAAGATACCTGAATACATGACTCTGTAGCCCAGAGGAGAGATCTAGGCTGGAGACAGAAACTCATGAGTCATTGAAGCTACTTCTCTTCCCTCATTCATTCAAATCAGACATTGTTGAATGTCTGCAATGTGCCAGGTACTGTATTAAAGACAGTGAACAGCTCCTTCTTTCAAGAACAATGCCTCCCTATATCCTACAGAGGAAAGTCCAAATATTTTATATTGGTAATATTCAGGTTACTTCACAGTCTGTCCCCAACTTACACTGCCCCTATTATGGGTAAACTCAAGTTCCCAAATTTTCCAAGCCAGTCAAACCAGTCTACCTGCTCTCCTCCCAGCTAGAATGTAGAGTTCCTGCCTTTACAACACTTTGCCCATAAAATGCTCTTTCTTTCCTCTACTTTCCAACACAGGATGCCTTCCTTTCTTCCTTGTACCTATGGGAAATCCTTGAGGAGGTGGGTCAGTCAGTTCTTCTTCTTCACCAGATCCTTCCAAGAGTTGAGTGTGAAGATGACTTAATTTCCTCCACCATAAAATTCACAAATGTATTCTCAATGAGAAGTCCTCCCAATAATTTAATTTGAACATACTTGGCAAATACAACATTCCTTAGCAGCTAGCTATACAAAAGGGTAGTAGACACTGTTGCAAGTGTTAAGCCAAATGTGAAATGGGAATTAGAGCTTCCTCCTAAGATAAATTTATCCTTTTGTCTTTCTTATCCTCTATCTAGAGAATCTCCATTTTTATTAAAGTTCTCAGAACTAAAAATTTTTCTTTCACCTCCCCAGCTCTTCCCTCCTTTTTTGGTGGGAGTGGGGGGTAGTCTAGAAAATTATAGCATTAAAAGAGCTTGCTTTCATTTTTCGAAAAGTGGTGCCACCATTTATAACACAATGTCTCATAACTCCTATTTGAATTTCCAGATTTTGTAATAATAAAATCTGTGAATTACTTTATTAATATGCTTTTTATGATTCTGAATAACTATATTCAAATGGGAAATAAAAAGCAATATATACTCAATCTTGTTATAAATTATATAACATAGATTAGAAACTCCAAGTTGGTTGACAAAAAGTTATAAAATATAAAGCCTGAGAAATCTAGAGATGTGTGGCCAAGGGCATCTCCACAGTAAATAAAGTAAATAAAACACAACAGTTAAATGCAAACTGCACAGCCACGATTATAGGAAGGAACTATACAACAGGAATGACAAGCTAATATCATGGCTTTGCACTTGGAAAAAGTCTTCACACAGCAGTACTTTTCAATGGTATTTTGCCAACTTAACACAGAAGGGAATCATTTTACTCCTAAAATTTATGCACCAATTAAACAAAATATAGTTCATTTAATAATATAGTTACAGCAAAGATGGCAGAGTAGCACGGGGACCTGGAGCATGCCTCATCCCTCAAACCACAGCTAGATCAACATAAAATCATTTTGAACAACTAGGAAATGGATCTGAGAAATAAAACAATCTGCACATCTGGAGGGAGAGAACATGGCAGATGCAAGGTTTAGAGACTTGAATTGGAGGAGAGAAAAACAGAGGTGCCAGGAAGGGGAGGTAATTCAGGGAGAGAAGTGGAGTGAAGTCAGGAAGATAAAGAGCAGGAAAGAGCAGAGTGAAGAATTTACACAACATGTTGGGATGAGAGGACCCTCTGGGAGAAATGGCTCCCCTTCCTGGAGTACATTTGCAAGAGAGTATTTTGCCTCTCCAAGGACAAACAGTTGCTGGGAGCCACTGAGCGCCATTCAGCAGCACAGGACAGAGGCGTACACAGAGGGCAGATAATCTGGTCACAGCTTCTCACTGTGCTGTCACAACAGACTTTAGCCACCCTGCATACGTGCAGTGAGACTGCTTTTCTGGGACAGAACGGTGTCAGGTGCACCTCAGAGGCTCTCTTTAGGGGGAAAGAAACATGTCCATGCTTGTTGGGCCCTTTAAAATTTGGAATTTTGAATCCTAGCCACTGGCCAGAGATAAAACACAAGAGAACTGTGGCTCCAAGCCAGCTGATGGCCAGGTACAGACAGGATGAGGACACCAATCTTACAAAAGCCTAAGATACAGACGAAGAGATTGTTTGCTTTTCTGTGAGGGCCTCCTGAATAGTGGTGGCCATGAGTTCCCTTCCCCAAGGACAAGAGTGTGGGGTGATGCCATCTTCCCTACCCCACCAAACTGCACAGTGGGACTTCAGAGAAAAACAGTGCTTCTAGTAGAGGCTGGAGTTGCTTACACCAAATCCCACCCCCCTACACCCAGCAAGGGCATCTGTGTAAGGGCAGGTCTGACTGTAAGCCAGCGCAGCAGGCCTGGGCCTCTCGCTCAAAAGACCAACACAGGCCCCCCTACATGTACCAGGCCTGCTGATCATAGAGTGCTCCAAAGCATCAGCTTCAGTTCTGGTGGAAATAGGGCCAGGCTGGCTGGCTGGCTGGCTGGCTGGCTTTTATTTTTTATTTTTTTATTTTTTTTTCTTCTTTTTTTCCTTTGGTATAAGGCTTATAGTTTTTTGTTCATTTGTTGTTTTTTTTCTGTTTCTCATTTTTTGGGTCAGGCTTCTTTTTTTCTTTTCTTTTTCTTTTCTTTTTTCCTTCTTTCTTTCTTATACTTTGGAATTAGGCTTACAGTTTTTTGTTTGATTGTTTTCTTTTTTATTTCTTTTCCTTTTCCTTTCCTTGGTCAGATTTTGTTTTGTTTTGTTTTTAAATCTGGCTTTTCTTAACAAACAAATCAAAGGACACCTAGTTAAAGGTCCAAACCCACTCCCCCTCTTCCCCCACCACATGCAAACAAGGAGGAACTCTGTAGAGGACTGATCTGTGGGAAAAACCAGCCAAAACACAACAGTGCACACAGCATATACTAGAAACACTTCCTGAAGCATCAGGCCCTGGACAGTGTACAACCCTTCTTAATATATTATTACTCTTAGGAGCAGGAAGCATAAAAAGCTTTCATAGTAACAAAAGACAGAAACTAGACATAATGATAAGATAGAGGAATTCTCCCCAAAAGAAAGATCAAGAAGAAATCACAGCCACAGACTTAGTCAAAACAGGCATAAGCGATATATCTGAATAAGAATTTAGAATGACAGTCATAATAATATCAGCTGGGCTTGAAAGAAACATAGAAGATACCAGAGGAACTCTGGCTACAGAGATGAAAGACCTAAAAACTAGCAGGGCTGGAATAAAAAATGCTATGACTGAGATGCAAAACCAACTAGATGCAATCACAACAAGGTTGGAAGAAGCAGAGGATCGAATAGGTGATATAGAAGAAAAATTATGGAAAATAATGAAGCTGAGAAGAAGACAGAAAGGAAACTATTAGATCACGAATATAAACTTAGGGAACTCAGAGATTCCACAAAGCACAATAATATCCGCATCATAGGAAGAAGAAGAAAAGAGGGGAAAGGAGGTAGAAGGTTTATTTGGACAAATTATAGCTGAGAACTTCCCTAATCTGGGGAAGCAAACAGACATTCAAGTCCAAGAGGCACATAGAACTCCCCTCGAAATCAACAAAAACAGGTCAATACCAAGATATATCATAGTGAAACTTGCAAAATACAAAGATAAAGGGAATCCTGAAAACAGCTAGGGACAAAAGTCCTTAACCTACAAGGGCAAACACAAGGTTAGCAGCAGACCTGTACACAGAAACATGACAGGCCAGAAAAGAGTGGCATGATATATTCAATGTGCTAAATGGGAAAAATATGCATCCAAGAATACTTTATCCAGCAGGGCTGTCATTCAAAATAGAAGGAGAGATAAAAAGTTGGGCGAGCCTGGTGGTGGGTATTGAGGAGGACACATATTGCATGGAGCACTGGGTGTGGTACATGAACAATGAATCTTGTAACACTGAAAAAATAAAAGTATTTGAGGAAAAAAAAAAGTTTCCAAGATAAGCAAAACCTAAAGGAGTTCATGAACACTAAACCAGCTCTGCAAGAAATACTAAAGGGGATCCTTTGAGTGGGGAAAAGAGGCCAAAAGCAACAAAAACTAGAAAGGAACAGAGTCAATATACAGGAAGAGAAAAATTACAGGTAATGCAATGGCATTAAATTCATATCTATCGATAATTACTCTGAATGTAAATGAACTAAATGCTCCAATCAAAAGACACAGGGTAGCAAAATGGATTAAAAAAAAATACCTGTCGATATGCTGCTTACAAGAAACTCATTTTAGTCCCAAAGACATCTCCAGATTGAAAGTGAGGAGGTGTGGAGAACCATCCAACATGTTAATGGACATCAAAAGAAAGCTGGAGTAGCCACACTTATATCAGACAAACTAGATTTGAAACCAAAAACTAACAAGAGATGAAGGACACTATGTCATAATAAAGAGGTCTATCTAATAAGAAGATCTAATAACTGTAAATATTTATGCCCCCAACTTGGAAGCAGCCAAATATATAAATCAATTAATAACAAACTTAAAGAAACTCATGGGTAATAATACAATAATAGTAGAGGACTTTAATACCCCACTTATAGCAATGGACAGATCATCTAAGCAGAAAATCAATAAGGAAACAATGGCATTGAATAACACACTGGACCAGATGGACTTAACAGATATATTCAGAACATTTCATCCTAAAACAGCAAAGTATACATTCTTTTTGATTATACATGGAACATTCTCCAGAATAGATCACATCCTGTGTCACAAATCAGGTCTCAACTGGTACCAAAAGACTGGAGTTATTCCCTGCATATTTTCAGATGACAACGCTATGAAACTTGAAGTCAACCACAAGAAAAAAATTGGAAAGAGTACAAATACATAGAAGTTAAAGAACATCCTACTAAAGAATGAATGGGTCAACCAGGAAATGAAAATGATAAAAGAAACTTAAAAAAAATACACTGAAGCAAATGAAAATGAAAACAATAGTCCAAAACTTTTGGGACACACCAAAGGCAGTTATAAGAGGGAAGTATATAGCAATACAGGCCTACCTCCAGAGGCAAGAAAAGTCTCAAATACACAACCTAATCTTACATCTAAAGGAGCAGGAAAAAGAACAGCAAATAAAGCCTAAAGTAGCAGAACAAAGGAAATAATTAATATTAGAGCAGAAATAAATGATATAGAAATAAAAAAAAAAACAAAACGGTAGACCAGATCAACAAAACTATGAGCTGGTTCTTTGAAAGAATTAACAAAAGTGATAAACCCTTAGCCAGACTTATCAAAAAAAAAAAAAAAAGAGAGAGAGAGAGAGAGAGGACTCAAATAAATAAAATCATGAATGAAAGAGGAGACAGCACAAGCAACACCACAGAAATATAACTATAAGAGACAATATGAGCAATTATATGCCAACAAATTGGGCAGTTTGGAATAAATGGGTAAATTCCTAGAAACATATAAACTACTGAAACTCAAACCAGAAGAAATAGAAAATTTGAACAGACATCCATAACCAGCAAAGAAATTGAATCGGTAATCAAAAATCTTCCATAAAGAGTTCAGGGCTGGATGGCTTCCCAGGGGAATCCTACCAAACATTTAAAGAAGAATTAATACCTAATCTTCTGAAGCTCTTGCACAAAATAGAAAAGAAAGGAAAACTTCCAAACCCATTCTATGAGGCCCGCAGTACCTTGATCCCAAAACCAGACAAAGACCCCACAAAAAGGAGAATTACTGACCAATATCCCTGATGAACGTGGATGCAAAAATGCTCAACAAAATATTAGTTAATTGAATCCCAATAGTACATCAAAAGGATTATTCACTAAGATCAAGTGAGATTTACTCCTGAGTTGTAGGAGTGGTTCAATATTTGCAAATCAATCAACATGATATACCACATATTCATAAAGGAAAGGAAAAGAATGATATGATTCTCTCAATAGATGCAGAAAAGCATTTGATAAAATACAGCATCCTTTATTGATAAAAACCCTCAAGAAAGTAGGGATAGAAGGAACACACCTCAACATCATAAAGGTCATATAAGAAAGACCCACAGCTAATATCATCTTCAATAGGGAAAATTAGTGAGCTTTTCCCCTAAGATCAGAAACACGACAGGGATGTTTACTCTCACCACTGTTGTTCAATATAGTAGTGTAAGTCCTAGCCTCAGCAACCAGCCAACAAAAAGAAATAATGAGTATCCAAATTGGCAAGGAAGAAGTCAAACTTTCTCTATTGACAGATGACATGATACTCCATGTAGAAAACCCCAAAGGCTCCACCAAAAAATTTCTAGAATTCATACATGAATTGAGCAAGTCACAGGATATAAAATCAACTTACAGAAATCTGTTGCATTTCTATACACCAATAATGAAGCAGCAGAAAGAGAAATCAAGGAATCAATCCCATTTACAATTGCACCAAAAACCATAAGATACCTAGGAATAAATTAAACCAAAGAGATAAAAGATCTGTATGCTGAAAATTATAGAACACTTATGAAAGAAGGTGAAGAAGACATAAAGAAGTGGAAAAACATTCCATGCTCATGGATTAGAAAAACAAATATTGTTAAAATGTCTATATTACCCAAAGCAATCTACACATTCAATGCAATCCCTATCAAAATGACACTAGCATTTTTCACAGAGCTAGAACGAACAATTCTAAAATCTGTATGGTACCAGAAAAGACCCCGAATAGCCAAAGTAATGCTGAAAAAGAAAAGCAAAGCAGGAGGCATTATAATTCCAGACTTCAAGCTGCATTATTACAAAGCCATGATCATCAAGGCAGTACGGTACTGGCACAAAAACAGACACACAGAACAATGGAACAGAATAGAAAACCCAGGAAAAAAAAAAAAAAGAATAAAAAACCCAGAAATGGACCTACAACTTTATCGTCAACAAAGCAGGAAAGAATATTCAATGGAAAAAAGAGTCTTCTCAGGTGCTGGGAAAACTGGATAGCGCCATCAAGAATGAAACTGGACCACTTCCTTACACCATACACAAAAATAAATTCAAAATGGATGAAATAACTAAATGTAAAAAAGGAAACCATTAAAATCCCAGAGGAGAAAGCAGGAAGCAACCTCTTTGATCTCAGCCACAGCAACTTCTTACTAGACACATCTCTGGAAGCAAGGGAAACAAAAGCGAAAATGAACTATTGGGACCTCATCAAGATAAAAAGCTTCTGCACAGTGACGGAAACAATCAACAAAACCAAAAGGCAACCAATGGAAGGGGGAAGATATTTGTAAATGACATATCAGATAAAGGGTCAGTATCCAAAATCTATAAAGAACTTATCAAACTCAACATCCAAAAAACAAATAATCTAGTTAAGAAATGGGCAGAGCACATGAATAGAAACTTTTCCAAAGAAGACACCCAGATGGCTAACAAACACATGAAAATATGTCAAACATCACTCATTATCAGGGAAATACAAATGAAAACCACAATGAGACAGCACCTCACACCTGTTGGAATATCTAAAATTAACAACTCAGGAAATAACAGGTATTGGTGAGGATGCAGAGAAAAGGGGAACACTTTTGCATTTTTGGTGGGAATACAAACTGGTGCAGCCACTCTACAAAACAGTATGGAGGCTCCTTAAAAAGTAAAATATAGAACTACCCTATGTTTCAGCAATTGCACTACTAGGTATTTATCCAAATGATACAGAAATACTGATTCGAAGGGACACATGCACCCCAATGTTTATAGGAACACTATCAACAGTACCCAAATTATGGAAAGAGCCCAAATGTCCATCAACTGATAGATGAATAAAGATGTGGTGTATGTGTATCTATACAGTAATATTCTGGTGTGTGTGCATGCGTGTGTGTGTTGTGTGTGTGTATGTGTATATATATACCACACTGTTCCATTGATCTGTGTGTCAGTTTTGTGCCAGTACCATACTGTCTTCCCTCATATACATAGAGGGAATGGAATGGAAGGGAATGGAATATACATATACATATATATATACACATATATATACATACATATATGTATGTATATATATGTAATGCAATATGACTTGGTGATCAAAAAGAATGAAATCCTGCCATTTGCAACAATGTGAATGGAACTAAAGTGTATTATGCTAAGCAAAATAAGTCAGAGAATGACAAATATCATATGATTTCACTCATATGTAGAATTTAAGAAACAAAACAGATGAAGATAGAGGAAGGGAAGGAAAAATAATAAATAAAATAAAATAAAAACAGAGAGGGAGGCAAACCGTAAGGGATTCTTAAATATGGAGAACAAACTGAGGTTTGATGGGGGGAGGGTGGGTGAGGGATGGGCTAAACTGGTGATGGGCACTAAAGAAGGTACTTGTTGGGATGAGCACTGGGTATTATACGTGGGTGATGAATCACTGGTTTCTGCTCCTGAAACCACTGTTGCACTGTATGTTAACTAACTTGAATTTAAATTAAAAAAAAAATACTACTACAGCCATGCCACAATGTATAGGAAAGGAAGAAAAGGAAACATATTTCTCTCCACAAAAAAATTCAGATCCATTCATCACAGGGGTTAACAAGTCAACTCCCAATGTAATTATGAAAGGCCTATTGGGTGATTGCTCAGAGAACACAATAATCTTTCCAAGATTATATGCTGCCTCCTCCCACACAGAAAAGCTTCAGGCAACTTTTAAATGGAGGTCTTGCTTACTGAAACTCCCTCTAACCAGGAATAAGCAGGTGTAAAGACAGTATTAGAAAAGAGAATAGCTAACCTTGCCTATGAGAAACAAGAGAGCATAAAAGGGGATATTTGAGCTGAGTCTTCAAAGATGGTAGGAGTTAGTTCACCAGGCCAAAAAGAACTTTCTTGGTAGAGGGGATAACATGTGGAAGACAGAGGTATGAAAGAGGGTACAAAGTTGTGAGTATGAGAACAAAGGACAATAGAAAGGGAAGACATGAGATGTCAGGAACATTTGTTAAGAACTATGAAAGTCATTCTAGGATGCTTGTATTTTATCCCATGGGAGATAAAGAATTATTTGATGTTTTTTAAACAAGGTGAATGGAATGCTCGATATGTATTTTAGAACAAAGCTGGGACCTATGTAACTATAAACCTTTTTTTTTTCCTATATTGAGAGAAATAAGAATTTTTAGACTGTGGGCCTGTGGGAGGATGTTAAGAAATGTTCAGAGAGATGTGGGTGGGAGAGAAATCTAACTGTCTCAAGAGCAGGTCTGCTCAGCTGCTCCTCTGCAGTAGTACAATAGGCTTGTAAGGTTTATAATGAGTCTGTGTCCCATGTCCCAGGACTGAGGTATGCCAGCTATGCAAAGGAGTTCAGCCATCTTCCAGCAGGAAGGACAGGCAAGTTTGTGTCAGACAGGGCTGCAAGAAGCACAGAGGCCTGGAGTGAGGCACTGGTTACATTCGTCAGAATTAGTGTTCCATGTTCAGCTGTATATGTATAATGACAGCTAACACGTGTTGACTGTATGTGCTAGGTACTATTTTCAGTATTTTGCATGCACTAATTCATTTATCCCTCATAATAACCCTGTAAGTAGATACTATCATCAATCCCATTTTATAGATAAGCTGACTAAGGCACATAAAAGTTAGGAAATTTGCCTAAAGTCTCAGAGCTAGTAAATAAAGGAGCTAGCATCCCCAAAGTAGGCCATTCTGGCCCTGGAAGCAGCACGCAAATGACACTATAAAAATGAGTTTTGGCTTATGTGTTAGCCAGCTCAAGCTTTATTAACAAAATAACATAGACTGGGTGGCTTAAACAACATTTATTTCTCTCAGTTTTAGGGACAGGTAAGTCCAAGATCAAAGTGTCAGCCGATCTGGTGTCTGCTAAGAGCCCCCTTCCTGGCTTGCAGATAGTCACCTTCTTGTTGTATCTTCATATGGCAGAAGGAAAAAGAGTTCCAAAATCTTCCTCTTCTGATAAGGACACTAACCCTAACATAGAGGACCCACCTTCATGTTCTCATCTAAATCTAATTAACTGCAAATACCATCACATTGAGGGTTATGGCTTCAACATGTGAAGTCAGGGTTGGCGGGGGATAGCTGGAGAAACAACACAAACATTCAGTCTATAATAGCCAGCATGTTCTTCTCTCAGAAGGAAAGATCACAAGTTCACAAGTTCACTCACCGTGACGGGTCGTACTCAATATATGACATCTTAATACTAAGGACGGATGAGGATGGAGTAACATTTAGAAGGTACCTAGAGCAGACTGACCATAAGAAAGTGGACCAAGCTCTCATCCTTCCACACAAAAATACACATTCTGTGGAAGGGTCAGCACTGCCTAACTTTCCCAGTAGAATGGAACTCTCAGGCTGTTTTCTGAAAAAATCAAGTCTTTTAAGAGAATTGGTTGAGGAGACATATGGTACCATAAAAACAAGCATGGGGAGCAGTGGTAGACACAATGCCAAAGAAATGTCTGGAATGAGCAGGAATGATCTGGTCAGGTGATAACTGAGTTAAGCCTTATAGGCCACATTGAAGGACATGCAAAGGACATGGACATGCAAATGACATGGGAAGGCACTCCAGGTTCAGGATATGAGGAAGAGAATGGGCTAGGCAGACACAAAAATAGACTGATATGTTCAAAGAAAACAGGCAAATCAACTAATTTCTAATGTCTTCTAAAGCCTTAAATATCCATTGTCCAAATCTGTATTTTGGACACTATCTCTCTAATTCATAAAACTGTTTTTTTAGCATGAATTATGTCCTCATAAATCCCCTTTTTTGTTTCCTCTGGGAGAATAGGTACCGACAGGTATCTTGATGCGCATATACGTGTACCTTTGTCCTTAACTTTTTGGAATGTAAATCTATAAATTAAGTAATGATGTTGTATCAGATGCAATTCAGGATAAGCCTAAATGTGGTCAGTTCCTGGAATGAGACATAAGAAGACAGATTATTATATCCCTAATAAATAATCTGATCTGTGTCATTTTTCCCATCCCTCAGAGCAATCCACTGTAAAAGGTAAATGGCAAGAAAGGTATAGCAAGAGAAACCAGAAAAAAATTATTTGGTTTTGTGCTATCTGAAGCTTACACTCTGCATTCTCATAGATGTCTTAGTAAAATGTAAACTGTTAGGATTAAGTGGTTCTAGCTGGTGATAATTAAAACTGGAGAGAAGAAGGAGAGAGACCGTGGGGTGGGGGGCAGTTGGGGAGAGCTCCGTCGCCCTCCTGGAAGAAGCTGATTTTCTATTCCATTTGCCTCCAACCACCAGGACCTCCATCTCTCACTCCTCATCTGTCTCCACTCACCCCACCCCGCTTCTCTATCATCAGTGAGGAGCTGGTGGTTCAGCAAAATTAATCCAACCTGTCTTTTGTATCTGCTATGCTGTTTGTGCTGACTCCTTGACATAAATATGAAACTTGAGTTCTCTTTCATTCAACAAGTATTATTTATGATATGCCAGGAACAGGTAGTTGCTGATGATATAGAAGATAAAATAAATTAGTCTCCCATCACAGATTTTACATTCTAGTGGGTAATATTAAAAATGAATGGAGTGGTAAGAGTTGTAAAGGTAGAAATATAGGATATCATAGGAGCATGTAGAACATTGAAGCCCCAGGGCAGGCTAGGATGGGGTAGGGATTGGGATGGGGTAGGGATTGGGATGGTTCTGAGAAGAAGGAGGGAGTTTACAAAGTCACAAAGAGGAGAGAAAACACCGACCAAACAAGGAACTGAAAAATAACCCCAAATAACCAGAACATTCAGTGGAAAAGTCATTTGTGGTGAGAAATGTCTCAGACATAAGTTTGAGATGCATGTGCAACATTAAGTGGAAACACCCAGTAGACTGGGGCATATATGTTCCTGAGACCCAGAAGAAAGGTCAAGTTTAGACACAGCTTTCTCATCTCTCCAGTAGCATTTTTCTTCCTCACAATACTCTTAGTTCGAAGTAAATAAGAATACTTCGTGGTTTTTTAAAGAATTGCCAGTAATGTGTAGGAAGTTTGAGGTTAGAGGCACAAAATTTTATTTTTCCTGCTGTTGTATTATCTTGCCTTAGAAGGCCTTCTTTTATTGGTGGTCTACTCTGCAATCAATTGAAACCTGAATGAGGGCTTATCCATTGTCTGGGCAAGTAGCTACAAACTTAGTTCTTTATGTTAACAGAGGCTTTTATTTCCTTTGTTGAAAATTTTGTCATGATTTTCTAACTATAATTGCTATTTACCCATTGATCTGAAAAACAGGATCCAGTGTTAGATTAATGCTAGAAAGTTAACATTCCCCAGATTTAAACTCTGCAGCACAAAATTATAAATAACCTATGTTACATATATATTTAGTATTTAGTATTTTAATGTCTCACATCAATCACAGTGAAAACAAGCATACACATTTTAAATATTCTGACAAGCAAAAAAGTTAGACTAACAAAGAAATACTTATATTTTCTTTCCAAATAAGAGTCAAGATCTATCCAGTCTCCTTTGTCATGTTAGAAAACCCATCTGCCTTTTTTTTTTAAGATTTTATTTACTTATTTGTCAGAGAGAGAGCACAAGCAGGCAGAGTGGCAGGCAGAGGAAGAGGGAGAAGCAGGCTCCCTGCCGAGCAAGGAGCCTCATGCGGGACTCAATCCCAGGACCATGGGATCGTGACCTGAGCCGAAGGCAGTCGCTCAACCAACTGAGCCATTCAGGCGTCCCCCATCTCCCTGTTAATAGTTTGCAAAGATCTTCTCATGTCTTCCCCAAGTCTCAGTACCTTGAAGTGCAAATGATACCACCAACAATTACAGTTTTAACTACATCTCACTCATCCCAAAACCTCTCCACTATTTTCCCACTGGACCAAGTTTCAAGAATTGCATCTTCTTCCTCTTATGAGCTCCAATCTTTACCTAGTTTTCTTTATCTTTTGGCATGGTGTCCCAGACTTCCACAGAAGTATTCTTTTGATATGAAGCTACTTCACTTTTTAAAAGCTGGGTATACAGTCACATAAAAATAACAATCCAATGAAAAGAATTACAGAGATTTAAACCATGATTTTTTAATCTTATTCATAAATTATTAATTAAAACAGTGAAGCACTTTTCGAAGGGAAGAAAAATAAAGACTGAGCAAAGTTGGTGAAATAAAGGTACTCATTGATAAGCCATCATTTATTGATTATTCACTTCTCTTCATAAGATTTTCACATCTTACATATGAAAAGAGAGCTGTAGCATCCCTACTTTATTCTTTCCACTCTGTAATAACTCTCACAGAAGCAACTAAGCTGTCCTTAGATGATGGTGCCATCTGGTGACTAGTTTACACATCAGATAAAGGCCATTTCTCCAAGTTCTCTATGTTAGGCGCAACATTGCTATATTTCCCTTTCCTATTCTTTTCCAATTCTTGCCCTGTTATTTCATATAAATTTATCTTCCTCTTCCTACTTTCTCTGATCTCTGTTCAATTTGTGAGGAAAATAACAAATATACCTGCCGAATCATGGCAAATAAGCATTAGAAAATATCATTTATTAGTATAAAAAAAAAGAAAACCCATGAGATGGAAGACATGAAATAGTAACAACAGATGTTTCACCAGGCATTTCCATCTACTATCTCATCATTCCCTAACTTACTCAATTTACTCAAGTACCAAAATGTAAAACCAAAAAAAACTTTCATGAAGTACTAGGATGGCAGCACGTTGCTTTCTCATTATAAAGCAGCATAAATGCAGCTAGGTCAGAGATGGGAGGATTTGGAATTTTGCAGACTAATCAAAATTTAACTGCCACTTCTAACACTGTTTCTTTTAGGAATTACATTCTGAATTCAAATAGTTTTGAATTATGACCCTTTTATGTAGGGACTTCCTATAATTCCAATTTGGTACATTATTTTAAAAAGAGTAAATTGTTTCCAAAGATACCCAAACAAATATAGCTCAAAGACTGGTCTGTAGAATGGGGATAATAAAACTTGGTTTATACAGGAAGAATTAGAGAAAATATTTTAAAGTAGCTAACACAATATCTGATAAATACTAAGTGTTCAATCTATTCTAACAGGTGAACTGATAAGCTATATGTTCATCTTGGGATCATTTTCCTACCAGTAGTTAAAAACATAAAAAATCATAACTAACATTCCTAGTGAGAAAAATAAGATGATTGCCTTAAGTGATCTCTGAGTTTACATCTAGCTCTAAAAATATCCTACAATTCTGTAATGCTCAGAATCTCTGTCACAACTGCACACAACTCACGGAAACCACTTTATCATCCAATATTGTCTATAATTTCAGGGCAAAAAGTAAAACTTTTTCCCAAACTCATCATTTACAGATTTCTTTTTCTATTAGGCAGATAATTGAAAAATAGTCCTCTTATCAATTGCATTTATATATAATGAGTTTTGGTCCTTCTTGAAGTTTGAAACATCTTGTGTGATGTTTGAATATCTACATAGTAAGGATTATATAGGCAGTCATATAGGTTCATATATGTCATATATGTCATATAACCTATAGTCATATAGGTTCATATATGTTCCTGGGAAAATGTTTAAAAGTTGAATCTCTGAAAATCAAATAATAGACATATAAAGGATTCCATCCCCTTTTAATAAAATATTATAAAATCCCCAATCATGGTTCTTGCAAGCAGGCGAAAATCTTGGAAGAGAGACAGTAGAAAGCAAACATGATCAGAAAGAAGCTGCCAGCAAAGAGCCCAATAGCCAACAATCTGTTATCCAGGAAACAGGTAGCCAAGGGAGGCAACCCTTCTGTCCCTCCCCAGAGACAGACATTAGGAGCCCCTGAATTATCAAGTCTTTACCGTCCTTACCACCCATCCTTAGCCACCCTTTATTCAAAGACATACAAGGAGCCTAGAGCAGGAGTGGGAAATGGGTCTGTGGCTCCCCATCCTGAAACTCAGTTGCCATGGGAAGGAGCCAAATCCAGGTACCTACGGGTTTAGGGACTCTGCTACTGAAAGGAAGGTCCATCATATGAAAATTCAAAATCCTCATTAGCCAGATGATGTTTCTCCAAATTCAATACCCAAAAGACCATTTAGGAGAGTTCATGTAAAATGTGAAAATATGGACTCACCACTTTGAGTAGCTGAGAGTCTCTTTCTCCCTGCTGGAAAATTACTTGAATCCTTAATTCCTGTGGTTCTTGATTCCACTTTGTTGGGTTACCTCATTGGAAACCTGTGGCAAGAGCCTCTCATATCCAGTTGGTTGAGGCCCTATCTAGCACTAATATCCTGCATGTCCTAGGAGCTTGAGGTTGTCTAAGGGCTTGACCTGGATAGGCTAACCCACTATCCCTTCCCTCTGGGCTATACTGCTAGAAAACAATTCCCTTTACTTTGGAACACTCCAGTTAAAGGAAATTCCTTCCAGCCACTGTCTTCTGCAAAGGATGACCCAGGAACTGCCCTTGTCAGGAGGGCCCTTCATCCAGTTATACAATCTCTCTGTATGGCCCTTACCCACACAGGTCTCTGTTCAACTTCTCTAAAGACAATTTTGTAATATAAACATTCTTTTCTTTTTTTTTAAGAGGGAGGAAGTAAGGGTGGGGAAAGGCAGAGAGGGAGAGAGAGAATTTAAAGCAGGCTCCACACCCAAGGTGGAGCCCAACACAGGGCTCAATCTCAACCCTGAGATCATGACCTGAGCAGAAATCAAGAGTTGGAAGCTTAACCAACTGAGCCACCCAGGTGCCCCCACAATAACTATTCTTAATGGTAGGACTGTTGGGGAGGGAGAGTATAACCAAAGTATCTGGAATTGACTGAAACAATGATCTCAAATTCAGTAAAAATGTAAGAATTCTTCCCTATCCTGCAATCAATGGTAAACCACCTCTGGAAGGTTATTCAAGGTACCTGAAAAGACACAGGTGGGCTGAGGCCTCCTGGACTCACGAAGACTATAAGGTCCTTACTGGATCCTTCGTATGCAGATAAACAATCACAGGGGATTCCAAGATGGGCAGCAAGTATACTATGATGGTAAAAACACATGAACTCTTCCATAACATGAAAGCAGGAGTTTTAAAGACCATGAAAATCACAATTCCAGAATGGAAAAAAGACCCATCCTTGAGAAGATGAAGTTACCAAGAGCTGTAGATCCTCCCTTCATCCCCCAGCATGGAGCACATCTACATATTTATTCAGCATCTTCCTCCCTGATCCTGACACCTGTATCCCAAAGAATCAGAAAATGGCTGGCCTCAGGTAGCATTTCTATTGTAAGCCATTTGAATTCCTTTTGATGTACCTCTGCTAAACTCATAGTTGAGAGCACTGACCAAAGACAGTTACTAGATAAGTGGAACCAAGGACTAAAGATAGGAACTCTGAGTTGAAAGATTCAGATTCTCAAAGACAGCACTGACAATGTTGTTAACTTCTATAAATAATCCCAGGGTGTCACATGGAAACATTTTCATTCTATTTATTCTATTTCATTTTATTCACAATAGAATAAAGGCCATTGATTCAAGTATTTCTTATGACTGTTACTTTTTTTTTAAGATTATTTATATATTTATTTATTTGACAGAGAGAGAGAGATCACAAGTAGGCAGAGAGGCAATCAGAGAGAGAGGGGGAAGCAGGCTCCCCACTGAGCAGAGAGCCTGATGCGGGTCTTAATCCGAGGACCCTGAGATCATGACCTGAGCAAAGGCAGAGGCTTTAACCCACTGAGCCACCCAGGCACCCCATGACTGTTACTTTTAAATTAGATATACATTATATGATATTTGCTAGAAAGTAAATCCACAAGGGAGGAATCCTTGTCTATTTTGTTTGACGATAGCTTCCCACATGCTAGCCACTGCATAGTTTTCATTTATTAAGTCTTATTATGTCTCAGAAAAACTGATATTAGAGATAGGAAAAAATCACAGAAAACCTACTACCCAGTCTTGTGAGGGTTCATGTAAGAAACATGAATTATTCAATGAATCTTTATATTTAAAAAAATTACAAATATCTATATAACTTAAGTAGAAGCAAAAGAGATATTCAGAGGATTAGCTATTAGCTAGGTATTTATTGTTAAAATGTGAACTGCATTTACTCATTGAAATAAAAAAGAAATTAAGCAAGATGAAGCAGATGCACACAAGTTACATTTAAATTTGCTCACAAAAATTACCCTATTGTTCTATAACAATAAGCAATTATAATCACCTACAGACACATACAATCTTTCAAATGCATTCCACTAATGAATTCTTAAAGGAACACAGTAAAATGAGTCAAGTTCCCATATCATCTAGCTACACCAAATCAATTTCATACTTATCTCATTAACCTCAATTTCCATTCCTAGAAATCTCAAAGCTCAGGGTACATCAGAACCACCCGGAGGATTTGATAAAACACAGATTGCTAGGTGCCATTCCAGAGATTTGATTTAGTATGTCCTGGTTGGAGATCAACAATTTGCATCTGTAGTAAATTCCCAGGTAAACCGATGCTGGTGGGTCTGAGGACCACACTTTGAGAACCTCTGCCTAGAATATTCATTTCTCAGGACACAGTCATTTTCAAAATCTCAGAGCCCAGTAAGTCATCCTTAGGCCTATGTATTTGATTTTATGAATAGCAGGTCACATGTGAAAGAGGCTAAAATCAGCTTATTTATATATGCTTTAGATAAAACTGATCTTCCCAAAGTGTCTTTTGCTAAAATAAATTCTTCAAAGAACTTCATTTCTATCCTTTTTTAAAGCATATTTGAATTGAAATAAATTCCTCCTAACATATGATACATTATCTTGAGTTTTGAGATCTTTCAAATGCTTACTCTAGGTCTTTTTGAAGTCATGTAATCTCAGTACAGCTAAATATTTTCACCTTAACGACTCAGAGGAAATTTTATTTTAGAACATCAACTACTCTAAAAAATTGTAGAACAAATTGACCTTAGTTTCTTTATAGAGAACTTCATGTAATATATCTGTTCCTTAGAAGAATATTTCAATCTTTAAACCAAAATAATATGAAGTAGTAAAATGTTAAAGACCCAGAATACAAGTAGTCATTTATGGGGGCTATGAAGTATTCATAATTTAATAAAAGCACTTTTAAACAGTAAAACTTATTTGAATGTTTTGTTAATACTGAAGACTCTCACTTCTGAAATATTTAACAAGGCCAAACAGAAACACAGAATTACCCCATCCCAACTCACTGCAGGATCTTCTCTGAGGAGAGGCCTGACCTATCTTATAGGAAGAAATACCTTCCTGAAAGTCACCATGCTATTTTTTGTTCCCCACAATCAGAAACCCCAGACTTTGTAATTCTGTAGATCTCATTCTGTAAGATGACCATTCTTATATTATGATGAATATTCTGATTCATTTCCAGGATATATCACTATTTATTTCTCTAAGGTATTTTTTAAACCACCAAGTACCCCTGAATGACTATGAATGACTGCAGTAACTCCCAAGACAATATTCATCTCAAGAATTGCCATTTATGTTTTTTTTAATATTTTATTTATTTATTTGTCAGAGAGGGAGAGAGCACAAGCAGGGAGAGTGGCAGGCAGAGCAGGCAGAGAGAGAAGCAGGCTACCTGCCCAGCAAGGAGCCTGATGTGGGACTTGATCCCAGGACCCTGGGATCATGACCTAAGCCAAAGGCAGACACTTAACTGAGCCACCCAGGTGTCTCACCATTTGTGTTTATATAAAAATCAACTGCATCAGCTATTTACAACCTGAGTTCCCAGCTACACATTCACCATTCAAAAGTTTATCTAATTATTAAGTCAACAGATAGAAGAAGAAACAAAAATTGGCCCAATTAGAATGATCGTTATGATAAAGTAGCCAGTGAGTTATTTGATCTATCTGCTTATGGAGGTCATTTCAAAAAGCATTAATTGATTTGGTCTACAGTATATTCTTAACAAGTTTCAAACTTAATGAACTAGAACATTAACTAGACATGTTAGCTAACAAAATTATTTAAAACCTTTGAATAACCATAAAAGGGAAGTCAGGTTAAATACCCAAATTATATCATCCAGTGGTTCTCAACTTTGACTACATGTTGAAATTATCTGTGAAGCTTTAAAAAATACTGAAAATTTGTAGTGAATTGATTTATGAATGACTTAAATGGGATTCTGATGTGCAACCAGAACCACTGACCTAGTTGAGAAAATTAACCAGAGGATATTTATCAGTCAGTCAAAATCTTCTATTTTCACTGGGTGCGGTACATGAACAATGAATCTTGTAACACTGAAAAAATAAAATAAAAGTATTTGGGGAGGGGCGCCTGGGTGGCTCAGTGGGTTAAAGCCTCTGCCTTCGGCTCAGGTCATGATCTCAGGGTTCTGGGATCGAGCTCAGGTCATGATCTCAGGGTCCTGGGATCGAGCCCCTCATCGGGCTCTCTGCTCAGCAGGGAGCCTGCTTCCCCCCTCTCTCTGCCTACCTCTCTCCCTACTTGTGATCTCTCTCCTCTCTGTCGAATAAATAAATAAAATCTTTAAAAAAAAAAAAGTATTTGGGGAAAAAAAAGATTAATTTTTCCTAATAATTTCTGCAATTGGACTAAATTGGCTTATGGACAAAATAACCATATAATTTATTCTTCAAACCAAGACACTTCTGAAAGTGAAAGAGGTTACTATCTGTGATTGGCCCAGGACAATAAGGGTAAACCAGGACTATCACAGGCAAAATAGTGGACCATAAGGTCACTCTACTTATAGAAGAGTTACTGAATTTTTTTAAACTATGCAATTTGTATTTGGGATTTTTTATATAGTGTACAGTTATATATGCCAGGAAATTTTAAGGTTTTTAATGATAGAAACAGTTCAAATAACACTTAAAGGTTAACATTCAGATTCTTAATCCACTGGATAAATGCCTATTTACTTAGGATCATATGTAAAGAGAAGATTTTTAGGCTAAGTTAAGATTTGCTGGGAGAACAAACTAAAATAGTAGAGATAATATTTTAAATATCATTAATTTTCTGTGCCAACCCCATTTCAGTGGATAATCACATGCAATAATGCTGACTTTCAAAAATGTAGATTAAAATAACTCATTCCCATTTTTAATTAAAATTTTGAAAGTAGGAACTAATAATATAATGCGTGTCAGAGCTGCATGTGTGCAGCATCAAAGATAAGAAGGGGATTGCAACCAAGGTTTGCTTCTTGAGTTCCTTGAAAATTCTCAAGGAAAGCAGAGAGAATGGAAGCTGAAGGCTTCCACACAGGCATATGATGACATATAAAACAGCTCTTTTGCTGACTGAGTTACCAGAAGCCATTCCCTTGGTCCTCTGATCACTCAAGGTCACCAACAACATTGTCCATGTACACCCAGTGTGACAGCCTCTGCTTCCTCTGTGGGATTTGATAGATACATCAACTTTGGGGTATTTTTCATAGTAATCTCTAATATCAGATCTCAGTGCCAACTGGGCTTGAAGATGATAGGGAAGATGTCTTATTCTCACAGACTTAAATGAAAGGGTCATAGGTACCTGGAAAAAAGAATCAGAAACAAGATACTGCTCTATAAATAAATCCCATCAGATCTCTAGATAAGATTGACTTACTGTTCCTCCATGCCCTTCCTGAATTTCTGATGAACTCAAAGTGCAATGAATAAATGCCTGTTTCCTTATTTTACAAAAAGTGTGACATGAGGGTTTATCAGGATGCTTTTCTTTGTATAGAATATGGGTATCTCCAACCCAAGGCAAATCTCACTTTATAAAAGCTTTACCCATGTGCAACAGAACTGCTTCCATTTATTGTACTACATTATGACTCTAATTATGAAATTGAGTTTCATGGAAGAATCTGTCCATAGCCAGAAAGTGAAACAACAGATTTTAAGAGTATTTCAGGTGACAGAGGATAGCCTAATCTTAAAAAGACAAAATCTCACACAGAAATTTTAACTTGCATCCCAGGACCATGTAACCCTTTAAGAGGCTCTCCTAAAATGCATGCTTCATATCATCATGTGCTTGCAATGTTTATTAGCAATTGCCCACAATGATAGTTTCCTGATCAAATATTTTTGGGGAATGTTGAATTAACAAAGTTAAATGGATTTTATCATAGCAGCTTCGTCAGGGTCTAAAATGCATTGGGAATTTCAATAAAATCAATAGAGGATACATGTTTTCACAAAATTATGAGGCCATGAAGTCCTTTTTTTTGTTAGGGAAGCCCAAGGAATTAGCAATCTAAAGAATATACTGTAGTTTCACCATGATCAATATTTTTTTTTTTTTATCAAGCATCTTTCCTTAACCTCCCTGGTACAACTCAAACCAACCACTTTCATCCCAAACTTTGTGAAAATTGAGAATATTAACTACCAATCAAAAAGTTTGTAGCCAGCAAAATTATCCCTTAAGAAAGAAAGTGAAATATAGATATTAAGAGACAAAAACTAAGTTATCACCAGCAAACTTAAAAAAGAAATAACAAAAGGTATTATTTAGAGAAAATAAATCCCAGATAGAAGTGTAAAGGTTCAGACATAATTAATAACAATAAAAAAGGGAAATACAATGGCTAAATTGAGAGGAGAATCAATGGAATTAAAGTGTACTAAGATCCTTGCATTGTCCAGGAAGTGGTAAAAGCACAAATTTAAATTAGACTTTAAATCAAAGATTCATGTTATAATATCCATATTTCCAAATAAGAGAAAAGTAAAATAGTGTGTAACTAGTTAGAAAAAATAAAGTTACAAAAAATACTTAATATAAAGGGAGGCACAAAAAAGTTCAAAGGAATTTAGCATAAATCATACAAGAAGAAAATACATAATAGGATAATAAATTTAAACCCAAGTATATCAGTGATTACAATAAATGTAAATGGGCTAAATCATTCAATTGAAAAACAAAAAAAATGTCATATTACATGGAGTCTGCCTGTCCTTCTCCTCCCCTCTCTGCCCCTCCTCCACTTGCATCTATCTAAAATAAATACAATCTAAAAAAAAAAAGAAATGAGATGTTGTATTCAAAAGGAAAACACCATTATTCACAAACAATATAGTTGTACGTATAGAAAATACGAAGAATCTACAGATA
This sequence comes from Potos flavus, assembly GCA_028534135.1. NCBI lineage: Eukaryota > Metazoa > Chordata > Mammalia > Carnivora > Procyonidae > Potos > Potos flavus. The sequence continues at coordinate 116,681,063 of CM052898.1, read as the reverse complement.
AATTACAGAGTTAGAATAAATAAGATTGCCAAATACAAAGTAAAAATACAAAAATCAATTGTTTATATATATATTAATTACAAGCAGTATATGAATTTTTTTAAAGACACAATTTGCAATAATACCAAAGAAAATCAAATGCCTAGGAACCAATTTAACAAATGATATATGAGACTGGTAAACAAAAAAACTAAATTATATTGGGAGAAATTAAAGAAACTCAAAATAAATTGATATACTATGTTCATAATCAATAATGTTAGAATGTCACTTCTCAGAATTCATCCATACATTCAGTAAAATCCCATTCCCAATCCTTACAGTTTATTTTGTGGAAATTGACAAGTTGATTTTAAAATCATATAGACAAATTGGCAAAGAAGAAGTTAAACTCTCTCTCTTTGCAGATGACATGATACTTTATATGGAAAACCCAAAAGAATCCACCCCCAAACTACTGGAACTCATACAGCAATTCAGTAAGGTGGCAGGATACAAAATCAATGCACAGAAATCAGT
>CM052898.1:116663046-116680044 GCA_028534135.1 Potos flavus | reverse complement strand
CAAGGGACTGAGAGTTTTGGAGGGGGGGGGTGGGGGGATGGGCGAGCCTGGTGGTGGGTATTGAGGAGGGCACGTATTGCATGGAGCACTGGGTGTGGTACATAAACAATGACTCTTGTAACACTGAAAAAATAAAATAAAAGTATCTGGGGAAAAAAAAAAAGTTCTCAACTGCACACAAGCTTGGCGTCAGTGGGGAGATGGAGATGGGTGGCAAGGGTAGGAGTGATTATGGCCTACTTTTATAAAAAGTTATCCTGACATGATTAGGATAAATATTCTTAATTATATCCACCATTATACTGTCATAGGTAATATAAATGTCTTTCATATTTAATGTCAGAAATTTGTTATTAATTGCTCTTCTTAGTTGTAGTTTTACTTTTTCAGTTTTGTCTGTAGCCTAATATTAGATTAATCTCTATTCAAGAAATATAAGCAAGTTGGTGAGAGGGGAAGTCTTAGAAGCCTGCTCAGGAACTAGAGGAGCCCAACTGCAGATTTAGTATTTGGTTCAGATAATCCTTAAGTGGATAAGTGCATATTAAAAACATATCCAAGAAATCTTTAATAATTCTATGAAACTCTCCATTTATGATTTAGTTCCTAAGTTTTCTGTGCAGAAAACATGTCAACATCGGATGTAGAACACAATGTATATATTATACTACCATTTGCATTAGAAATGGATAAAAATAAAAATATGTATTTGTATTTACTTGTATATACAGAAAGGAGTGTGGAAGATGCATAAGAAACTGATATTCCTGGTTTCTTGACTATGGAGCTGGGAAAGAGGCTGAACACATGGAACCTAGGATAGAGGGAGACTTCATTGTATAAGTTTTTATATATTTTTATTTTGAAATATGTTTTAGTGTTTCACATACTCAAATACAATTTTAAATCACGTGGGTTATTTTTAAAATTGAAAGCTATGTCATGGATCAGAAGAATAAACATTGTTAAAATGTCTATACTGCCCAGAGCAATCTATGCTTTCAATGCCATCCTGATCAAAATTCTACCAGCATTTTTCAAAGGGCTAGAACAAACAATCCTAAAATTTGTATGGAACCAGAAAAGACCCCGAATTGCTAAGGAAATGTTGAAAAAGAAAAACAAAGCTGGGGGCATCACATTGCATGATTTCAAGCTTTACTACAAAGCTGTGATCACCAAGACAGCATGGTACTGGCACAAAAACAGACACATAGAACAGTGGAACAGAGTAGAGAGCCCAGATATGGACCCACAACTCTATGGTCAAATAATCTTCGACAAAGCAGGAGAAAATATCCAGTGGAAAAAAAGACGGTCTCTTCAATAAATGGTGCTGGGAAAATTGGACAGCTATATATAGAAGAATGAAACTTGACCATTCTCTTACACCATACACAAAGATAAACTCAAAATGGATAAAAGACCTCAATGTGAGGCAGGAATCTATCAAAATCCTACAGGAGAACATAGGCAGTAACCTCTTCGACATCAGCCACAACAATTTCTTTCAGGATATGTCTCCAAAGGCAAAGGAAACAAAAGCGAAAATGAACTTTTGGGACTTCATCAAGATAAAAAGCTTCTGCACAGCAAAGGAAACAGTCAACAAAACAAACAGGCAACCCACGGAATAGGAGAAGATATTCAAAGGCTGATATTCAAGATCTATAAAGAACTCCTCAAACTCAACACTCAGAAAACAGATGATCACATCAAAAAATGGGCAGAAGACATGAACAGACACTTCTCCAAAGAAGAACAAATGGCTAACAGACACATGAAAAAATGTTCATCATCATTAGCCATCAGGGAGATTCAAATCAAAACCACGTTGAGATACCATCTTACACGAGTTAGAATAGCCAAAATCAACAAGACAGTAAACAATAAATGTTGGAGAAGATGTGGAGAAAGGGGAATCCTCTTCCACTGATGGTGGGAATGCAAGTCGGTGCAGCCACTTTGGAAAACAGTGTCGAGATTCCTCAAGAAATTAAAAATAGAGCTACCCTATGACCCTGCAATTGCGCTACTGGGTATTTACCCCAAAGATACAAATGTAGTGCAAAGAAGGGTCACATGTACCCCAATGTTCATAGCAGCAATGGCCACAATCGCCAAACTGTGGAAAGAGCCAAGATGCTCTTCAACAGATGAATGGATAAAGAAGATATGGTCCATCTATACAATGGAATATTATGCCTCCATCAGAAAGGATGACCCAACTTTTGTATCAGCATGGACGGGACTGGAAGAGATTACGCTGAGTGAAATAAGTCAAGCAGAGAGTCAGTTATCATATGGTTTCACTTACGTGTGGAGCATAAGGAAACACATGGAGGACATTGGGAGAAGGAAAGGAAGGGTGAATTGGGGGGAATTGGGGGAAATTGGAGGGGGAGACAAACCATGAGAGACTGTGGACTCTGAGAAACAAACTGAGGGTTTTGGAGGGGAGGGGGTGGGGGTTTGGGTGAGCCTGGTGGTGGGTATTGAGGAGGGCACATATTGCATGGAGCACTGGGTGTGGTGCATGAACAATGAATCTTGGAACACTGAAAAAAATAACATTAAATTAAAAAAAAACTTGAAAGCTATGTTATACTCTAAGATTTTGAACCAAAAAAAAATTCCACATGAACTCAGGAATTAAGATTTTATTAGGCTAACTATAAGGGACATCTAAATTAGTCAAGTCTTAATTAAGAAATCCTAGGACATACCCAAACTTTACAAATTTCTTTTGATAAATCCTTTTTATAAATCCTTAACAAATCATGTTTTATACTTCCAACAAGAATAAACTGCCTTAAATCATTAAACCTTCTTCACGGTTAATAATTATAGATTTTGAATTTCTTAGGAAGGATAATCCCAATTTTTTGCCATTTTATTAAAAGATATTCATTTCAAACAATAATGTTATACCTTAGCAATACTTTTCATAAAAATGCATTCATCAAACAGGAAAAAATTCCTTTTCAGGATGTATGCCCTGTATTATGTTAAAAAATGCACTTATTTGGGGTGCCTGGGTGGCTCAGTGGGTTAAGCCTCTGCCTTCGGCTCAGGTCATGATCTCAGGGTCCTGGGATCAAGCCCCGCATTGGGCTCTCTGCTCAGCAGGGAGCATGCTTCCCCCTCTCTCTCTGCCTATTTGTGATCTCTCTCTGTCAAATAAATAAACAAAATCTTTTAAAATAAATAAATAAAATTTAAAAAAATAAAAATGCACGTATTTTTATCATAGATTCTTTTTCCAGACTTTAGAATCATTTCAAATTATTGCTGAATCATCTCTCATTTCCCCATTTAAAATGGAGAAACAGGGGTGCCTGGGTGGCTCAGTCAGTTAAGCAGTTAAGCGTCTGCCTTGGGCTCAGGTAATGATCCCAGGGTCTTGGGATCCAGTCCCGCCTTGGGCTCCCTGCTCAGCGGGGAGTCTGCTTCTCCCTCTTCCTTTGCCCTTCCTTCCTCCCGCTCATGCTCTCTCTCTTTCTCTCTCTTTCAAATAAAGTCTTTAAAAATAAATGAACAAACAAATAAATAAATAAAATGGAGAGACATAAATTAGTATCCTGGTTTCACAAGTCAAACTCCATTTCAAACAAATTATATACAGAGTGAACACGAAAAATTCAACATTAGGCACCATAGTAGCACATAAACTAAAGAAGTGAACAAGGGCCAGTCGTTTGGTGCCAGGAGTTGAAGTCTAATCCTTCAGCTGATATGAAGTAATTGAAGAATTTTAAGTAGGGAATAAAATGATCAATGATATATTTAGAAAGATCCCTTGGTTATAATAAAAAATACCTGGATAACAGAATGGGGACAAGCAATCCCAGCAGTTTATCAGAGAGTTCAGATAAGAGTGTGAATTAAGGAAGGGCCATGGGAATAACAAGGAAGAGACAGATGTAAGAGATTATCGGGAGGCAAGGCTAGCAAGAATCAATGACCAATCTGGACATGGGAAGTACTCTAAACACCCAACTTCTGATGTGGGTAACAAAGTGGATGTCTATGAGAAGGGAGAAATAAAAAGGAGCAGATTTGGGGATGAAAGAGGTAGAGAATATAGTTTTTACTTTTTTAATGCCACTTTTGAGATACTTGCTCTGATATAAATGTCTGGTAAGTAGTTGGATATGAATGTCTGTATCTCATGAGAGAACCATGGCTGAGGATAGAGATTTACCAGACATCAGCAAAAACTGATTAAGTGAAGGTGAGGCAGGGAGGCTGATGATGAAACTGGACCCTCTTTGACATGAGTGACATAAGAAATAGTGTGACAATAACATTGCTTATCCAGAAATTGGTTGTGAGTACGTTTTTGGCTAATGAAAGGTTGATAACCCAAAAAATGTTTTTTGAAAGTCATTTAAATAATATATCAGTAAATTTTTGACCAATTCAAAGGAAGAAGGATGAAAGCACTTTTATAACTGAAATGCCATTTAAGAGAATTTAAAAGGTCTAAAATGAGCGAGAGGCTTATTAATCCATTTCCAAAATGCAATTTGTGGAATGTTATTTCCCTGTTGGTAATATGAAAATAAATATCAATATACATATTTAATATATTTCTACATTTTTAAAAATTATTGCATAAATTCACACTCCAAAGGAGTTTTGCTGACATGATTTTTTTCTTGGTGTCTGCATGAAAGAGGGATAGCAGACACTTCCGGCAAAGAAGTCATCTTATTTCTTCCCTGGCTGAGGTGTTGGGCCCCAATGCACATATTTTCTTTCACCCTGACAGCATGGGCTTGAAATAAGCTCAATGATTTATTCTGTACCTTTAACTTAAGACTTAAGCCAGAAGTGGCCTAAACTGCTAGCACCATGCCCTTTTCTATGTCCCATCTTGGTTTTGGCCCTGTGTACCTTATCACTAGGGCTGGGGGTCCTAGAAAAAGGAAATATTCTTATCCTGTGTTTCCACCCAACCCAGAAACTGAGATTAAGGAATAAAAAAGCTGGGACATATTCTCTACCTTTGAACTCTCCCACCCTAACGAACCTATGGAGCTATAAGACTCTGACTAATTTTGCCTATTGGAGCCTCAAGCAAAGGGAGGCAGCCTGACCCATAGGTGTCTCCTGGAGTTTCGGAATTCTTGCCTCCTTGACAGAGATACCAGGTGTATTCCTTCTGAAATGCTGCTATTAGCTTGACATTAGAATTTTGTAAAAACTAAACTTCTGACCCATTTTAATTAAGTGAAATCTCACCACAAAGAAATACCTGTTGTTTCTAAGAGGCCTCATAAGATGAAGGGAACAATAAGAACGAAGGAAAGACTTTAAAAGCACACAAGCTTTTATAATAAAATCAAAACCACCTATTTTAGAACAAAAGAATTGAAGATAGGTATTTAAATTGGCAATTAAAAGGTCACATTTTTAGCTTAGCTAAAAGGACTAAATGTGAGGGGCGCCTGGGTGGCTCAGTGGGTTAAAGCCTCTGCCTTTGGCTCAGGTCATGATCCCAGGGTCCTGGGATCGAGCCCCGCGTCGGGCTCTCTGCTTGGCGGGGAGCCTGCTTCCCCCCCTCTCTCTCTGCCTGCCTCTCTGCCTACTTGTGATCTCTCTCTCTCTGTAAAATAAATAAATGAAATCTTAAAAAAAAAAAAGGAATAAATATGAAAGGAAATAACTCATTAAAAACTTTAAAAGGCAAATATTTTTGCAAAGAAAGAGACTTAAAGTTCAGCAACTTTCAGTGGGAAAAGAATGGGAGGTATAATTTTTAAGTATATTCCAAAACCAATCACTAATATTTAGTCATGAATTTAACTTATCTGTAAATTTCATATAACATAAAAAAGAGTGTGAAATGTTTTTATTCATTAATAATTACATAAGTTAAAAGGTCCCAGTCCAGGTCTACCAAGTCAAAATTTCTGGTACCCTTAAGCAGCTTTTAGGAACCACTGCTGTAAGACATCAAGTTAAACACACACCACACCCAAACAATAGAAGAACACTTAAAATCAATCATCTTTAAACATTTTAAATGTTTATATTTCACAAATATTCATTAGAAAGTGAGCATACTGGAAACTGCTCCTTTGGCAGTTAATTATGAATATCATTTCATGTTTACATTGTCAAAATATTCTTCATGGTCATGTTATCACATTTAACAGACAAGAATTTCAGGCTCAGAAAGGTTAAGGAACTCTTGGAGAGCCACTCAGCTGGCAAGGGGCAGAGCAGGCTTCCAAACAAGGCATCTCATGCCAAGTCCAAAGTATGTTCCGACGGCAACACGTGGTTCCCATGAAGAGGGGCAAGAAGTGCAGGGGCATGCAGGTGAGGGGCCCTGGCAGGAAGCATCCTGTGATACCACTCTCCTTTTCCCACTGTCTGTGATTAGCTTTGAAGCATGTTCCATTTCACAAATATCTATCTAGCCAATCTCATTCTCTCTGGACATTATGAGTGCATTCTATTTTGTATTCATACTATCTTCTTTTTAATGTCCTCAGATTCCTGCTGGAGTATTCTGAACAGAGGAAACGTTCAACAAATATCTGCGCTCTGGACCAACTCTTTATGAGAATAAGTTGTCATGAAAACTGAGACTACGTGCCTCCTCTACCTAAACCTCTGGTATGGCAAACCTCTGGATAATCCCATTCTAAAATCTCTTTTTACATTCTTCTGGTTAATAAATCAGGGGTTCCCAGACTCGAATGTGCATCAGAGTCACCCGGGAGCTTGTTAAAAATGCACACCCATTAGGCCTCCTCAAATCTACTGAAACAGAAACCCTGGTGTCCTTGAACCAGCTTTTGGGAATGATTGCTATAATATAGCAGGGGAAAGACGCACAAAAAAATATTTTCTTTAAACCAAGCTATTCTGTTCTTAGATTTTAACATGTTCAGATTGAGAAACTAGCATAGTTTTAAAGGCATCAAAACGGATCGAGGGGGGCGCCTGGGTGGCTCAGTGGGTTAAAGTCTCTGCCTTCGGGTCAGGTCATGATCTCAAGGTTCTGGGATCGAGCCCCGCATCAGGCTCTCTGCTCAGCGGGGAGCCTGCTTTCCCCTCTCTCTCTGCCTGCCTCTCTGCCTGCCTCTCTGCCTGCCTCTCTTCCTACTTGTGATCTCTCTCTCTCTCTGTGTCAAATAAATAAAATCTTAAAAAAAAAAAAAAAACAGATCAAGGAAGATAGAGGCATCCTAATCCTTGACTGAAATCAGGCAGAAAATACAAAATGTTAAAGAAGACGTTTGTCCCTACCCCCAGAGTGGCAGAACTGCATCTAGGGGAGAAATCAGTAGCCCTACATTCCAGAGTCAGCTCTGCCCCCATGCAAGTCATACCATCACTGCCAGCTGCAGTTTCTTTTAGTTTCTATGACACTGTTTCTTTCTAACCATCTCTTTTTAGTCTCCTTTGCATTTTGCTCCCTCTGTTTGTCCTTTAAATGTCACTATCCTTTAGAATCATGTCCTCAGTTTCTCTTGAATCATACACATGAAACCTGGGTCATCTCACTGTAGTCCCAGTTCTTGAATGACCATTACACACCAAAGTCTTCCCAGTCTGCATCTTCACCACTGACCTAAGTTGCGCTCCAATGTATGGGACCATTGGGCTGTGAAAGTGATCCTAGACTTAGGGAGGCAACAGACACCTTAGAGTCTTTCCTCATCATCAACCTATTTTCCACCAGTTAAGGTGGAACACTTTTAACTTTTTACTATTCCTTTCTGGGATATCTTCCCTTAAAGAGTTAATAAAACCAGAATACCAGCAATAGAAAAATAGTTAAACAAAGTATGATACCTATATTTAATGGAGCATTTAATGACACAGCAATATAAAATAGTAGTTTTAAAAACTATGTAGAAATATGGGAAAATGGCTCAACGTCACTCATCACCAGGGAAATGCAAATTAAAACTATAATGAGATGTCATCTAACACTCGTCAGAATGGCTAAAATTAAAAACACAAGAAACAACAAGTTTTGGCGAGCATATGGAGAAAATGGAACCCTGGTACACTATTGGTGGGAATGCAAACTGGTATTGAAGAGGAAAATTACCAAGAGGAGACCCAGGGTGAGCAGGCCCCAGTAGACAGAAAGAGCAAGAGATAACCAGAAGCCCCACTGGGAGCAAGAGATAACCAGCTCTTTCTGTTTCTGTAAACAGACTTCCCCCCTACAGGCTCCCTACACTACTGTTCCTTCCTAAAACAGCTCCCTGTCCCCATAGTTTAAACCCATCTACCAGCAGCCAGTATAGCCCTTGGAACCCCACCCCTTGTACCCCCCTATAAAAACCCTGTAACTTAACCCTGCCGCTGGGGCCCAGAATTTCAAACATGAAATTGGTGTAAAATAAACCCAAGTTCTCCTAATTCTCTGAGCATCACTTGGTTTCTTGCTGCTCTGATTACTTTCCACAACAGTATAGCCACTGTGGAAAACAGCATGGAGATTCCTCATAGAACTACCCTATCATTTAATAATTGTACTACTGGGCATTTATCCAAAAAATACAAAAATACTAATGCAAATGGATACATGCACCCCTATGTTTATTGCAACATTATTTACAATAGTCAAATTATAGAAGTGGCCCAAGTGTTCATTGACAGATGAATAAAGAATAGATGGTATATTTATACAATGGAATATTATTCAGCCATAAAAAAGAATTAAGTCTTACTATTTGCAACAATGTGGATAGATCTAAAGTGTTTAATGCTAAGTGAAATAAGTCAGTCAGAGAAAGACAAATATCATGTGATTTCATTCATATCTGGAACTTAAGAAACAAACAAACAAAAAAAAAGAGACAATCCAAAAAACAGGCTCTTAACTATAGAGAACAAACCAGTGGTTACCAAAGGTGAGGTGGGTGGGGGAATAGGTGAAGTAAGTGATAAGGATTAAAGCGTACACTTATGATGAGCACTGAGTAATGTATAGAATTGTTTAATCACTAGATTGTACACCTGAAACTAATATAACCTTGTATGTTAAAGATACTGGAATTAAAATTTAAAAACTTAATAAAAAATGAAAAAAGAAATATGGGGAAATAGAGTATATTGTCACAAAAGACAATGCTAAATTTTATCTCTATTATGATTACAGTAATGTAAAAAAGTCAAATGCATTTGGACTAGGACTGGAAGAGAATACGAAAAATGACAGTGTTTTCTTATTTGGAATTCTGGGTGTTTTCTCCCATTAAGAAATTTCCATTAATGTTATGATTATTAGATCATCTATGCAAATATACAGCTGACATATGATCATTTTAATTTGTATGGTTATTCTACTCTTCATAACAAGTTTATAGAGCTAAATAATAATATAACAGCTGCTCAATGATTTTGTAAACAATAAGATGCTAAAAGGAACCAAGGCTGCTCTTCTAAAATGTTTGCTCTATCAATATACTGTGGAAATAACAACCATATCTATCTGCCCAGATGTCAGAACACATTGCCAGAAGAGCACTATCTTCTACAGCAGTATATGATTATGCTTAAGAGACAAATGGGACTATTACAACTACTCTGGAAATGGGAAACTGAGGAAAAGAAAGATTTCAAGACTTACTCAAAGGCTAACAGACAAATAAGAATGAATTTACAACTTGCTGATACTTGACTAATAATCTAAATATATTTCAGATTTCTATATCAACTATTCTTAGCTTTTAATATACAGTATAATTTGTCTAAGTAAAAAAGAACAGTGTATTATCTTGATTCATTGATTTCATATCTTATAACATGCCCCTTCTATTTGCTTAGGAGATTTTTTAAAATTCTCAGATACTCATTTATACATGACAGATGACTTTCAAAGACAACACTAAATAGAATCTTTGATTTCAGGTGCTCAATTTACATGCAAAATAACAAAATTGAAATTGAAATGCACTTATACATATCTTCACTTATTTTCCAACTCAATAGAATAATGACCTCTGATACTGTTATGACTACAGGTTACCTAGCTTTATAAAATGACCAAAAAAAGAATAAGGCACTAATAAGAATCTGTTCAATACCCTGTATAATTCTAACCTAGAGTTCTTTTGCATTACTTGGTCTATTGATTTTTGATTCAGGAAATGAAAACCAAAGAAGAGGTACAGCTAATCTACCTTAGAAGCAGCACACAGTCATTTAAAAATAACATTATTCTGACTAGCATTCAGCTCATTCTAATCTTGTCATTTCATGTATGGAAAACAGTCAATCACAAGATTCCTTCCGTAAACATACAGGTAATGACAGCTCTGAAAATTCAGAAGGTAACAGTTTCTTTGACCACTTCCTAAACTCTAAATAGTTACAGACGTAAGAATGAAAGACATCTTATTTCCTTTTGCATTAAATTGACAGTATCACACTTTAGTCAATAAACATTTCATAGATTCCACATCCTTCTTTTTTTCCTTGTAAGGGTCTATCTAAGTCTTGAGAAATTCTGCAGAGGGGTATGTTTTTTAACAAAGTATTTGAAAATGTTTGGTAATACCACCTACCAATAATTTTCTGAACAATCTGCAAATTCAAGGGCCCAAATTCCAGCCCCTTCTTGATCAAAGCCACAATAATAAATCTTGTTTTATTCTTTTCTAACATGGAACTGCAAGTAATTCCATTTTACCCTTTAGATGAGAAGCCACACTGGTAACTTTCAGTCTGTATCTAGGCCGCCAACCTGTTTTGGTTGGTCCACACGAAATTTTTTAAGAATTAAGGAACATATAAAAATCAGTTAAATTCACATAGAAGTCCATATATCCAGTTTCTCTTGAAAGGTTGGAAACTTAGGCAACCCTAGACCTCCATTCCTATGTGGCAATAATTCAGCTGATGGGGAAAAGTGGCTGCCTCCTTTACATAGCTGTGACTTTCTAGTTGACCATGATCCCTACTAACTGACTCCCAAATCCTCCCGTGTCCCTGACACCAGATCCCTGTTAAATCCAGCTTACTTCATAAAATTATGCTACCTGCCTAGCTTCTGTAGGCATTTGAATTTCTGACCTGATAAAAAGTTTTCTATTTTGTTTCATTAGCATATATTCAACATCCACTGAACAAAAGCCTCTTTGGGAGAGTAGTGAGGATAGCAGGTTATAAATGCCTGACCTCAGGGACCTTAAACTCTAGGAGCAAGGAATGAAATGCACACAGAGTGATAGTACACGGTACTTAACACTGAATCCTATATAATGGTCTAAAGCAGAGCTGTTCGATAGAATTATAATGTAAGTCATATATGTAATTTTAAATTTTCTAGTAGCCACATTGAAAAGTTTTTTAAAGTGAAGTTAACTTAATAATATGTTTTATGCTTCAAAACTTTTTTCACATTGGCATATTTTATTATTTTTTAATTTATTATGTTAGTCACTAAACAGTACATCATCAGTTTTTGATGTAGTATTCCACGATTTATTGTTTGTGTATAACACCCAATGCTCCATGCAATACATGCCCTTCTTAATACCCATCACTGGGCTAACCCATCACCCCACTCACTCCCCTCTAAAACCCTCAGTTTGATTCCTGGAGTCCACAGTCTCTCACGGTTTGTCTCCCCCTCTGATTTCCCGCCCTTCATTTTTACCTTCCTTCTCCTAATGTCCTCCACACTATTCCTTATGTTCCACAGATAAGTGAAACCATATGATAATTGACTTTCTCTACTTGACTTATTTCACTTAGCATAATCTCCTCCAGCTCCATCCATGTTGATGTAAAAGTTGGGTATTCACCCTTTCTGATGGAGGCATAATATTCCATTGTATATATGGACCACATGTTCTTTATCCATTCATCTGTTGAAGGGCATCTCAGCTCTTTCCACAGTTTGGTTATTGTGGACATTGCTGCTATGAACATTGGGGTGCATGTGGCCCTTCTTTTCACTATGTCTGTATCTTTGTGGTAAATACACAGTAGTGCAATTGCTGGGTCATAGGGTAGCTCTATTTTTAACTTTTGAGGAACCTCCATATTGTTTTCCAAAGTGGCTGCACCAACTTGCATTCCCACCAACAGTGTAAGAGAGGGTTCCCCTTTCTCTGCAACTTCTCCAACATCTGTTGTTTCTTGTCTTGTCAATTTTTGCCATTCTAACTAGTATAAGGTTCTATCTCAATGTGGTTTTGATTTGAATTTCCCTCATGGCTAATGATGATGAACATTTTTTCATGTGTCTGTTAGCCATTTGTATGTCTTCTTTGGAGAAGACCCCATCAAAAAGGAGAATTTCAGACCGATAACCCCAATGAATATGGATGCCAAAATTCTCAATAAGATCCTAGCTAATAGGATCCAACAGTATATTAAAAAGAATATCCATCAAGACTAGGTGGGACTTATCGCTGGGATGCAACAAGGGTGGTTCAAAATTCGCAAATCAATCAGTGTGATAGAACACATTAATAAGTGGAGAGAGAAGAACCATATGGCCCTTGCATAAAAAAGCATTTGACAAAATACAGCATTCTTTTCTGATTAAAACTCTTCACAGTGGAGGGATAAAGGGAACATTCCTCAATTTCCTAAAAACCATCTATGAAAAGCCTACAGTGAATATCATTCTCAATAGGGAAAAGCTGAGAGCCTTTCCCTTAAGATCAGGAAAACAACAAGGATGCCCACTCTCGCCACTATTGTTCAACACAGTACCAGAAGTTCTAGCAACAGCAATCAGACAACAAAAAGAAATAAAAGTTATTCAAATAATATGTTTTATATGAACCCATATAACCAAAATCTTACTATTTCAACATAGAATCAATATAAAAAATTACTAATATGCTATTTACACCGTTTTTTGTACTAAGTCTTTGAATCCAGTATGTAATTTATATTTAACAGCATATCTCAGTTTGGACTAGCTACATTTCAAGTGCTCAACAGTCACATGTGGCTAGTCACTTCTATACGAGATAGCAAGAAATAAAGTAACAGTAAGGAGCCCAGAGATAGCAGCAACTCATCTGACTGGAGGAATCAAGGAAGGCTTAATGGTAAGTGTACCATTGGAATATAAATAAGATGCTGATCAGTGGAGATGGGACAGGTTGGAAAGCTTTTTTTAAAAAATGGTGGGAAAGCAAAACAAAAACAAAGTGACATATCTGCTTGGGGAATTAGAAGAACTTGGACACAGGGAGACAAAAGAAAAGGGGAAAGCAGAGGGTGAAAAGGGATATTTGAACAATTTTATCAAGGATATTGATTGCTCTGCTAAGGAGGTAAGATTTTATTCTCTCAGTAACGGAGAGTCATGAAGACATTGGGAGCAGGAAAGTAGTTTTTCAAATATACATTTTTGGATGGACAGTATACAACCCTGGACTAATGTAACTCAAGTCAAATTAGTCAGAGTTCATGCAAATAGGGTTAGAATACAAGGATGGAAGCTCAAGAAGGCTTAATGGTAAGTGTACCATTGGAATATAAATAAGATGCTGATCAGTGGAGATGGGACAGGTGTATTAAACTGACACATTTAATACAAATAAATTTTTTCTAAATTGTCAGAATTACCCAAAGAACTATATGCTGCTCTAGGAGGTTGTAAATTCGACTTTGGGGATGTAGAAGCAGGTGCTAGATAACAACTCAGGAATCAGGCAAAGTAGAAGAGCTTTTGTGTTCCCTGTAATATACAGATAGCACCCCTACGCTCAATTTCCTTTGAGCAAGCTATAACTTCATGCCTTTCTCTCCCATTCAACACAGCATATTGGAATGTAAGGGAGAGAGAGTGCTATTATTACTGAGATAACCTTGAGTCTGTTCTAATTTATTTTTTAACAGAAAATAAATCGCTCTCAACCTTTGTTACTTTATTATTGAGGGGGGCGGTTAGATGAAGAACATTTTATTCTCCTGGCAACTGGTATGAGAATTACTCTTAGTGAGAGAATTGCCTTTGTTGGAAAAATGCTTCTTCAGTAGCACCACTTGGGGTAGGTGAGTCCTGCAGGGCAGGAATGTCAGCTGAGGCCAAGGACTCAGAGGAGAGCATGAAACTACATGGCATGAGACAGAGCCATCTGTTTGCTCTTAAAAGGGAAGAAGTGAAAGAAAAGAAAGTCAGGGTAGGGAGAGAAGACCAGAGAGCTAGTGAAATTGTTGGGAGACTGAATTCCTCAGATAGTCCAGTTACAAACTCAGGAAATGCTTAGTATGAGTGGATCTGGGGTAGTAAATTAGTGGAGGCACTGAATTTTGCATCCAGGTGGACAAAAAACAAAACAGAAAACACTTGCAAATGCAAAACGCTAAACCAGAATAAGCCTCAAAAAATGAGCCATTAGAAATGTAAAGAAATTATGGGGACCACTGTGGACTGGGATTCAAGTCACATTAATTTCGAATTGCAGGGGCAGGGAGATATTGCTGATCATCTTAGTAACATTACATTAGTCAGACTGCTTGTAGGAGGGCTCCTATCTGCCTCCACACATAGGGACATCAGATGACCGTCATTCAAATAGCCATTAGAAAAGGTAGTCAGCCTTACATTGTGCATTGGCAAAGACCAACTTGTTGGGCCCTCTCATCCCTGACTTGGTATGACAGTAACCATTTTAAGTGGCCACACCTCAAATGTTCTATATCAGTTTTATCTAACCAGTGTTCCTCCAAGTGAGGTCTGAGCAGATAGTATGGCTGGGAGACCTCTGAATTGCAGAAAATAATGCCATACTTCCTGCAGTGCCCATTTTATTTGATGGTAAATAGTCAAAAACCTTGTCATTTTAAAATAAGCATGGCTAGATTAATTATTATTAGATTACTATTATTTATTATTAGATTATTAAAACAAGCATTTAATTTTAAGATGAAACATAGAGACATCAAGGTATGGCATATCTTGATCACTCCTTGTTTCATCGCCAGATCACAGAGGCACATACGCTTTACTGCCCACTGCTATAAGACTTCAGTAGACAAGCTTGCAAAGCCCTGGTCTAAACCACACCAAAAAGTAGCTCAAGCAGAGCCCTGAAGATCAACTGTCACATCACAGCTTTCTGAAAGTTTCCTTTGATTTTATGCCAGTTTCTAAGCAACTTTGGGGACCTATCCGGTAAGCCGCATAAATCAGCTACGCTATCATTATCTCATGACATTTAGAGATTCACACAAATGCAGACATCTGTCTATCAGCATCATGTAAAACTAGATAAATATAAACGTTACCTGCTGTCTGGAGCTCACCAGCTCCATACTACAACTAGCTGTGGACTCGCATTTAGTAAAACACACAAACACAGGCCACCAAACCTTGGGAACATCAAAATGACTAAAGCAGAATCACAAGTAAACTGAAGTTGTGCTGTTGATTGTGTGACTGCCCTGTTGGCTGGAATGATGACTGAGAAGAAAATCAGTCTAGCACAGTGGCCAAAAGCAAGAGCCCTACGACCAGACTCTACAGGGGTGGATCCTGGCTCTGCCACTTCTCAGCAATGTGAGAAAGTTATTTAAGCAAGTTATTTAAGCACTGTTTCTCAGTTTCCTACCATGTGAAATGGAAAAAACTAATCATTCCTGCTCTATGGTGTTCTGAGAAAAGTTAAATGAAATAATAGCTATAAAGCACTTACCCAACTGCCTGGCACAGAGTAAATGTTCCATAAATCTCTCTCTCTTTCTCTCTCTCTCCCTCTCCCTCCCTTCCTTTCACTCCCCTCCCCTCCTTACCCTCCAAGTGAAATGGCTGGACAATACATATTTGGGTGTCCTAGGAACTGTGCTATGGCCAAAGGCACACAAATCAAAATGGTCTCAGACTAATTAGGTTGCCCTGTAATATAAGGCAAGCTGTGAAAAGCACTATAATAAAAGTACTAAAGTACTCAGGTAGTATCAACCTGAGGGTAGGGATGGGTCTCATTCATCCCTGTATCGTCAGCATCTCACTCTGTGTTTAGCACAAAAGTAATGATCAATAAATAATTGGAAAAGAAACAAATGATTAATAAGCAAAAGATGAGCAGAACTAGGAAAGGCTTTAGAGAAAGGCTTGGTAATATAGGTGAGATTTCAGGAGGATCCGAAAAAAGAAACAAGATGTTTAAGTCAAAGACAGAAAAAGGAATCCGGGAAATGGAGAGGAAGCAGGGGACAGGTAGGATTGTTACTTACACATACTATGGCCCTGATATCAAGAATTTCAAAACATGAAAAAGAATTATTGTCGACCTTGTTGTCAACCAAGAGTGAAAGTGAAAACCCCTTGTCAAGCCCCGGGTCCAGGAGAAACTCCACAGGCAAGAGATAGAGCCTCAGACTTGCCAAAGGTCTGGACTTAGCTCAAGAATAAAAAACGTGCTAATCAGAGGAACTCTCTCATTCTAGGTTGAAGCCCACCTGAACTACCTGGAATGCTCTCAAGTTTCCACACTTTTTCTTGGCTCAGAACCTTGCAATGAACTGTTTTTTTCCTTTTCCAGATTCCTCAAATCGTCTGCCCCCTTCTCTGCCCTCCCCTACCCCATCTGCCTAACTCCTTGTCATAAAAGACTCAGTTTACATACGATCTGGAAAGCTTTCCTTGCCTCTCATCACCAAAATCTGGGGTAAAGACCCACCCAGTCATATTTTTAAACCAATCTATACTCACTCCCACACTACAATTGCAACTGCCTATTTATTTAGGTAGCCTCCCCCATCACACTGTGAGCTACTTGAGGCAGGGATTATATATTGTTTATTGTTAGAGGCTTGATAAATTAAAAACCAGGAAAAAAGTTGAAATTCCCTAAGATAAAAAGCTTCTGCATAGCAAAGGAAACAGTCAATAAAACAAATAGGAAACCCACGGAATGGGAAAAGATATTCGCAAATGACACTACAGACAAAGGTCTGATATCTAAGATCTATAAAGAACTCCTCAAACTCAACTCTCAAAAAACAGATAATCACGTCAAAAAATGGGCAGAAGACATGAACAGACAC
>CM052898.1:116657307-116662546 GCA_028534135.1 Potos flavus | reverse complement strand
AGCCTGGTGGTGGGTATTGAGGAGGGCACGTATTGCATGGAGCACTGGGTGTGGTACATAAACAATGAATCTTGTAATACTGAAAAAATAAAATAAAAGTATTTTAAAAAAAAGTATACAGGTTGAAGCAATACCATATACGACACTTGGGCAAACTTTTTAACCCATCTCTGGCTGAGGCCATTTAAAAATTAATGAATAATGTATCACTCAAATCCAGTTTCCATTTGGGCATGGATTAAAAGCTCTAATGTGCCTCATCTTCCCCGTTCAAATACAGAAGGCCAATGGGATCCCAATTCTAACCCCTTGAGAAAGTTTACAGTTTCCTTTCATTTCTAAAAAAAAAAAAAAAAAGCAATGATTTTCACCTATCGGGTTGCCAAAGAAAGAAAAGTTTAATTGAATATATTGTTAGAATGTGAGGAAACAGGCAACCTAATACGCTGTTGTTGGAAAGGTAAAAAAACTATGAAAATGCAAACTATCATTTGCACACCTCACAAATTTGTCAAGAGGATATACTCCAAGCATGCAAAATTTGGTGTACAAGGTTGCTCAGTGTTGGATTCTGGGGAGCTATTTTTTTATTGTGCTAAAATACACATAACATAAAATTTACTACCTAAAGCATTTTTAAGTATGTAATTCCTGGCATTAAGTACATTCATGTTGTTGTATAACCACAACCACTATCTATTTCTAGGAACTTTTTACCTTCTCAAATAGAAGAACTTCTATTTTACCTTCTCAAATAGAAACTCTTACCCATCAAAATATACTCCCCATTTTCTCCTCCTCCCAGCCCCTGGTAGCCACTGTTCTTTCTGTCTTGATGAATATCCTATCCTAGGCAGCTCATTTAAGTGGAATCATATAATATTTGTCCTTTTGTGTCTGGCTTATTTCACTTAGGATAATGGTTTTAAGGTTCATTCACCTTGTACCAAATATCAGAATTTCCTTCTTTTTTTAAGGCTAAATAATTATTCCATTGTATGTGTATAGCACATTTTGTTTATCCATTCACCTATTTATGGAGATTTGGGTTGGTCCCACCTTTGGCTATTGTGAATAATGCTTCCATGAACATCAGTATATAGGTATTTGAGGCCCTGCTTTCAATTGTTTTGGTTATATACCTAGAAGTAGAATTTCTGGATCATATGGAAATTGTATTTTTAATTTGTTAAGGAACTTCCAAATTCTTCTACACGGCAACTGCATCATTTTATACTCCTACCAGCACTGCATTTTTACAAGAACAAGAGATTGGAAGCAACTTACACATTTATCAGTAGTCAACTGATTAAATAATTTATGGTGCATCCTTACAATGGAATACTATGCAAGCCATAAAAACAGAATAGGGACTTCTCTTTTGTATGAACAAGGAAAGAGTTGGGCCACCTGGGTTGCTCAGTCAGTTAAGTGTCTGCCTTCGGCTCAGGTCATGATCCCAGAGTCTGGGGACCAAACCCACATCAGGCTCCCTGCTCACCGGGGCGTCTGCTTCTCCTTCTCCCTTTGCCATTCCCCATGCCCCACTGCCGCTAGTGCTCTATGGCTCTCTATCTCTCTGTCGAATAAATAAATAAAATCTTAAAAAAAAAGAAAAGAGTTCTACATGTATTAATTTAAAAAGCAAGATGCAGAACACTGGGTATGTTATGCTATCATTTATGTAAAAGAGAAGAAAAAATATTTATACATATAAATTTGCTTGGAAAAATATAAATATCTCTGGAAAACCGCAGAAGAATTATCACATTTGCTGCTTCATGAAAGAGGAACTAAGTGATGGGAGGTCCAAAGAGCACAAAAAGTTTTCATTGTATGTGCTTGTATACTTCATGAATGTGAAATATATGATTACATGATCTATTTGACAATTAAACTTTAAAAATAAATATATTGGATTTTGTGAACAAAACACATCTGACCCTTGTTCTTGCTGCAAGTCCACATCGCCACCCTTAAAAGGAGAGAAAGAAGCGTCTCTCCTGTTGCAGTACCACATGCATCCCTCAGAAAAGTGAATTCACATTTTTACTCTATATCTCCTCCCCTCATTTTCCCTTTTTTCTAAAACAAGATTTGATTCCCAACTTTAACCTGCTTCCTCAAGATGCTTTCTCTTTACCTCCCATAGAGAAGGAATGTCCTCAAAACTATTTTGTGAAAGCCAGGACCTCCTTCCAAGCTTCTGGTAACTTCCTCAAAAGAGTGAAGACACAGTGAATATGACAATGAAACACATGGAAAATAAGGATCTCTCCTAATTTGGTAAAATCACAGCATTAAAGTAAGAGCTTGAGAAAATATAAAAGTGAATCCGTCATTCTATCTTTGAAATGCTTCACTATCTATATATGTCTGTGATCCCAATGTCTTTCTAGCAGTCCTGATTGGAAAATGAGGATAATACCTTTTTCGTTATCTTTGAGTAATCCCAGAAAAGCATAATAGCTCATCATTATAGGGAAGAGCATAACAATGGCAGAAAGAAGAAAAAATCAAATGCTTCTCTTTCCATTATTTAATACCAACTACTTCAATATATATATATTTTAAATGGTTATTTCCCAGGGTTCTATTTAAGTTAATGTAGCAATATGCCAATTTGTACTCCTAGTTAACTACTCTTAGTCCTTGGGGACTATAGTCCTCAATTGGTTACATGCTTTTAGTCATTTGCCTCTTTGCATCTTTATTGAAAATCCACAGTTGATAATCACAAGATTCAAGCTGAGGTAAAATATTGTCAGTATTTTTAAGCACCATTTGGCCAAAAACATTGCGTGGGAACACACACACGCACACACACACACATGCTGATGAGTCATAGGCAGATTGTAGCATGTTATT
Organism: Potos flavus; assembly: GCA_028534135.1. Classification (NCBI taxonomy): domain Eukaryota; kingdom Metazoa; phylum Chordata; class Mammalia; order Carnivora; family Procyonidae; genus Potos; species Potos flavus. Next base: position 116,659,678 of record CM052898.1, on the reverse strand, counting down.
TTGAGATTTCCCTGCCCACTATAACACTGTCACACATCTGGCCCATCTTCAAAATGGTGACTCGCTGGAGAAGTGTTCATGCTACTCTCCAAGGCCAGGTGACACCAATGCAAGAGTAGTACATAATTTCCAACCCCCTACTTTCAGAGTTTACACAGGAAACATGAAAGAAAATATTTAAATAAAAGTCAGTGTGGAAAACACGTGCTCTCATAATCTTAAATAGGCTTTAAACTATTTTTTCAATGAATTTAATTGATATGGAAATATTATATGGAAAGTTATTTGGAAAACTATAGATGAAGATTTTAATGCTATAGATTAAAGTTTTAGTGGAAAGGGCAGGTGTGCTGATAATCAGAAGATGTACTAGAACACTTTTTGTAGTAAAAATGTACAATAAAGATTTTCAGTTGTGCCAAATGGTGAAGAGTTTGCTGTTACTACATTCAGTTGGTGCTCAGCCAAAATTTTCTCCACATATTTTCATATCAAGAGTGTTATCTGAATCAGCAGAAATAACACATTTACAGTTCCTCAATATTTCTGTACTATTCACCTGGAAAACTTGCATTTTAAGGACTTTTGTTTTCCCTCAATAAAATAATTTTAGTTACAGAATGTAAATAAACAAATGAAAAAATGTGATTTGTATTTTGATGAGTTAATCCTCTCGTTCTCCACATGCATTTTAATTCTGAATTGCTATTTATATAACCATGCCTTGCTTTTAAAGGTATATATCATTGGAAACATAATTTTAAAACTGATCGTACATATAAATGTAAGCGAATGGTAAGATGGACTATATATAATTTGTAATTAATTTGACTTCTCTATAGCTGTACAGTTACTTGATATATTTAATAGGTAGATTTAAAATTAATCTCATGAATTAAAATATTCCCTTTATTATGAACCAGGTAGTATTATAATAAGATTACTTTTAGAAGAGAATAATAATAGAATCAAAAGCACTGGATAACACCAAGCATTAACAATGAAATAAGAGAAAAACGTATGTTTGCTTCTGTAATGCTGTAGGTGTATTTTACTCTGTCATGAAAAACAGTATCAAAACATTACCCCGAATCAGTAACAGGAACTCACTGTTATAATCCTAATGATCTCATAAACAAAAGTTTCCGGGCTTTTGGAAATAATAACAAATATGTGAAGAGTCATTCTAAACACAGATTCTACAGATCAGTTTTTTTTCCAAAATAAAATAAAGCCAAAGTCAACCTCAAGCTTATTATTGAGTAATAATTTAAACAAACACCTGGTTTCAGATTTACTAAGAATAATGTATTCACAGGTAAGACGATCATCTTTTGTTTTAGTGTAGCTAAATATAAAGCTATGAAAGAACAATGTGAAAAAACATATAGCAATAGCAGAATAGTTTTAAATCTGTATAACTATACATGTTTCTTATTTTTCACTGGATGCAAACAACTTCAGAAATAATTCAACAGTTAATTTACCCTTAAATTACATGCTCCCTCAAATGAACAAAGGCTCGGTCAGCTGCATGATAAATACTTTAAAATATAAATGTATATCCAATACAACTGTACATCTGATACTATAAACAAAAATAAATTTGAGTGTGGAAATTTCAGGAATAAGCAGTGGAATTTGAAGAACATTATTGCTACATTGTTATTTGAATTGTTGTGAGGTTGTGGGGTTTTTTTAACATTTGTTTTTTTGGTTGGTTTGTTGTTATTATTATTATTTTTTTTTTTGCTAGAGCAATAGTATTTGATCTTTATGGTGTCCCCCTCATAGGAAAAATACCTGATCAGCAAAACAACCTGCTTCCCAGAAAAGTATCAGCACATTTTCATTTCCATTTGCAATATAATTAATAAATTTAAATTCATGGAATATATGATATATAAATCATGTTTCACATGGACATCTAAAATGTATACATATTCTACATTTGCATCTTTTATATACATTTAATCCTAGACATGAAAATCTGATTTAAACATTTTAAAACTCGATGATTTTAGAACTGTTAGGAAAGGAAAACTGACATAAAGACTGATACCCTTGATGGAATATTTCTCTATAAATCAACCTGTAACATTTTAATTTTTTTACTCATCGAAACATTTTTCCTTTCATTAAAAAATTCCTCATTTCTCACATGCTTAGGATTTGATGTGTAGGAATATAAGCTTTAATAGATTTAATATCAGCAAGCAAGGTATTTCCCTACTTCCCATAAAAAAGCTAAGATTAAACATTTGTTTTAGCACATTTCTTCTTAAACACAGTGTTGAACATAGTCTTTACATTAATAAAGGGAAAGGTGAATAATATGTTAAGACCCTAGTGAAAGTTTTCTTCCCTTCAA
>CM052898.1:116642307-116652307 GCA_028534135.1 Potos flavus | reverse complement strand
GTGACATAAAATCCAACTCCAATTAACTTTCATAAAACAGAGTGTTTGTGTGGTGGGTCAGAAATCTGGTGGTGGGTCAGGATTCTTAAACACTTGATTCAGTGACTAAAAGACATCCCCAATCTTTTATTTCCAACTTCACTGAGGTATAATAAATTTGCATATATTTTGTATATATACAAATTGTATATATTTGAGGTGTACAAGTAGTAGTTTGATATATGTATATACTATGTAATGATTACCACAGTCAAGCTAATTTACCCATCAATCACCTCACATAGTTACCATTTGCATTTCAGTTTTGGTGTGGTATGAACACTTAAGATCTACTATCACTCTTTGCTTTCTCTTGCATGATATCAGCTCTATCCTATCCTATCCCACACTTCACACATTGTAGCAATATGGCTGCAGCACTTCCGAGCTTCTTATCTGAACAAAACAGCCCAGAAGATGAGAAAGATAGAGATTCTTCCTTAGATGTTGCCAGAAAATATTTTTTCCAGTATCTTTGGCCCAAATCGTCACTTCTGAACCAAAATTTTGGCCAGTTGACAGGATTATGTTCCTACATGTACAACCCCTTTCCAAGAGACAGGAGTCAAGTGAAATTCCTACAAACGCATGGGCTAAGTCAAAGAGGAGTAAATAGTCAAATGAAAATCAGGTGACCAAGAGGAGGAACAGATATTGAAGAAGCAACTACAATGTCCACTACACCTGTGCACTTCAGAGCTCCCTTGGCTCCATATTCTGAAATTCAAAAACCATATTCAACCTTCTCCCATACAACTTCAAAGTCTGACCCCAGCCACAGGAAGCACCCATAGCCATCGCTCATTCAGGAGGGAAGTTTTATTTTTTTTTTTAAGATTTTTTTAATTTATTTGACAGAGAGCGAGAGAGCACAAGCCGGGGAAGCGGCAGAGGGAAAGGGAGAAGCAGGTGCCCCGCTGAATAGGGAGCCCTATGCGGGGCTCAATCTCAGGACCCTGGGATCACGACCTCAGCAGAAGGCAGATGCTTAACCGACTGAACCACCCAGGTGCCCCGAGGAGGGAAGCTTTAGAATAAATAATATCCTGGAAATAAATTTATTTTGTGACCTTATTTCTCTATACGAAGCTACATATATCTGCGATGTACTATATATCCTCCTGAGCTGAAATAATTTCAAATACTTAAACCTGTACTTGAGTATTTTACTCTAGCTCAGCCTCTTACTAGATGTGTGACCCTGGGTGATTTATGTGTCTTCTCTGTGACTCACTTTTCTCATTTGTAAAATGATAATTGTACTTACTCATGGAATTTCAAAATAAAATAAGCTTAAATCTATTGATACACATTAACACTTAAAACATGTCTAAATATAGAAAACATTCAATAAATGTTCATTATTTCTTTGTTATTTTTATATTGTTATTTTTAGTAGTAGTAATATTATTAGTATTGGTATTTGAATATGTGACAATATACAGATCCATTCATGATATGATTCAAAAATTGATGGGACATGTTAAAATAACCAAGAAGCCAACCTAAAAAGGTTCTCATGGGGAAAATCTTGGAAAAAATTTAAAATAAAAAATAATGAGAAATAGCTGATTTTAAGGCTAGAAAAGGAAATTACAAAACTAGCCTGGAGCATTTTATTTGAGTATAGTTGACACACAATGTTACATTAGTTTCAGGTGTACAACTTAGTGATTTGACAAGTTTATACATTACGAGATGTTCACATGTATAACTACCATCTGTCCAATTACATCACTATTATAATATCATTGACTATATTCCTTATGTTCTGCTTTTTATTCCTGTGACTTAACCCATTCCATAACTGGAGGTCTAAATCACCCACTCTCTTTTACCCATTTTGCCCAACCCCCCATCTACCTCCCCTCTGGCAAACATCAGTTTATTCTCTGTATTTATTTTTCTGAGTCTGCTTTCTGTTTTTTTATTCTTTCTTTAAGATTTCATTTATGAGTGGAATCATATGGTATTTGTCTTTGTCAATCTGACTTATTTCACTTAGAATAATACCCTCTAGGTCCATCCATGATGTCTTGATCTCATCCTTTTTTATGGTTGTTTAATATTCTGTAGTGTGCGCGCGTGTGTGTGTGTGTGTGATATACCACATTTTTTATCCCTTCATCTATTGATGGACACTTAGGTTGCTTCCATGTCTTGGCTACTGCAAATAATGCTGTAATAAACATAGGAGTGCATAACTCTTTTCAAGTTAGTGTTGTTTTCCCTAGGTAAATACCCAATAGTGAAATTATTGGACCATACACTATTTCTATCTTTAATTTTTTGAGGAATCTCCACACTGTTTTCCAAGTGGCTCCACCAATTTATATTCCCACCAACAGTGAATGAGGGTTCCTCTTCTCCATATGCTCACTAACACTTGTTTCTTGTACTTTTGATCTTAGCTACTTTAGTAGGTGTGAGGTGATACCTCATTGTGGCTTCGATTTGCATTTCCCTGATGATTAGTAGTGTCAAGCATCTTTTCATGTGTCTTTGTCTATTTGTATGTCTTCTTTGGAAAAATGTCTGTTTAGGTCCTCTATCCATTTTTTAATTTGGTTGTTTGTTTTCTCAGTGTTGAGTCATACTTGTGATGCCCCAAAAGTAAGAAAGTGCTGGGCTAGGGAGGAACATGTAAAAAACCTCAGAAGCCAAACTGAAAGAACTACAAGTGGCTGAAACAGGAACAATGTGGGCAACAAAATTAATTGTGTAGTACTGAATTTAACCCAAAGTATAAAATAAATAGGCATGAGTTAATACTGATATAAATGATTTAAGTAAATGGGAGCAAAGGGACAAATTTTCCTTACAGATGAACTCTAAACAATATATGTAGATATTCGCCACTTTGAGAAGTAGAGCTTAATTTAAATCCCTTTCAGTGTGGGATACCTTCCAAAGCGTAGGGCCTACCTTCCCAAAAATAGAGAAAGGAAGGGAAAAATAGAAATTTTCAAGAGAAATCTGGCAGATACTATCTTAACTAAGTGATCAAAATTAAAATCTTCAGTGATAAAGCAGGTTAATATGTACCACTTAATATAACCCAATGAGAAGAGTATTTTACCCCTGTGGTATTCTTCCCCAAAACCCATAAGCCCAATCTAATAATGAGAAAATATTAAACAAATGCAAAGTGAGGGGTATCTGCAAAATACCTGACCAGTAATCTTCAAAACTACCAAGGTTATGAAAACAAGAAAAGACTGAGAAACCATCATAGATCTGAGGAAAGTAAGGAACCATATAGACTAAATGAACTGTGATATTCTGGGAACACCTGGGTGGCTCAGTTTGTTAAACGTTTGCCTTCAGTTCAGGTCATGATCCCAGGGTCCTGGGATAGAGTCCTGCATCAGGCTCCTTGCTCATCAGGGAGCCTGTTTCTCCCACTGCCTGCTGTTCCCTCTGCTTGTGCTCTCACTCTCTCTCATTCTCTCTCTGGCAAATAAATAAAATCTTTAAAAAATAAAATAAAATAAATGAACTGTGGTATTCTGGACTGAATCCTGAAACAGAAAAAGAATATTAGTGGAAAAACTTGTGGAAGTCGAATAAAGTCTCTAATCTAGCAAATAGCATGTTCTGAACTTAAGTTTTTTAGTTTTTTTCTTAGTTTTGATAAATACGTCATGTCAGGTAAGGTGTTAACATTAGGTGAAACTGTGAGAGGGTTATACAGAAACTCTTCCTATATTATCTTTTTTTTAAGATTTATTTATTTATTTAAAAGAGAGAAAGAGAGAGAGAGCTTACAAGCAGGGGGAGGGGCAGAGGGAGAGAGAATCTCAAGCAGACTTCCCACTGAGCTTAGAGCCCCACAGGGCTCAATCTCACAACCTGAGGTCATGACCTGAGCAAAAATCAAGAGCTGGACTCTTAACCAACTGAGTCACCCCAGAACTCTCCCTATACTATCTTTACAATTTTTCTATATAACTAAATATTCCAAAATAAAAAGGTTATTTTAAAAATGATAAAGAATTATAATCCATTTAAGAAAAGAAGAATGGAAGAGTACATACTGATAGTAAATATAAGCTAATGGAGGAATGAATGAATGAATAAATGAGTAAGAAAGAAGGAAAATCTCTAACAGGAGATTACAGAAGCATAACAACAAAGTGCAATGTATGACAGGAGATTGGTTCCTGGGTCAGAAAGAACAAAATGTTACACTACCACTGATTTAAGGCAATTAATCATTCAATTTATATCAATTTTTAACTGAATCAGTACTGCCATACATGATTCAGAAAACAGAACCTGATAATCATGCCAAAAAATTAACATGACGTCTACTTTTAGGAATTAATACTAAAGCAATAATTAAAGATATTCCAAAGAGTTAACAACATGAGACTATTTATATGGCATTATTTACAAAGAGCCCATATTTTGAAAATGATCTAAATGCCTATATTTAGAGTGTTTTAGTTAGATTACAAGTGACCAAGAACTCAAAGAAAATTTATTGGCTTTTATAACTGAAAAATCTCCAAAGGAGGCAGATTTCAGGGCTATCTTCAGGTTCCAATAATGTCACCTGCACCCATCCTTTGAGTCTGCTTACTCTGAAGGTCAGTTTCATCTTCTAACTGGACCAGCTAATGGCTATCATTTGAACACTACCAAATACAGATTATGAAAATCTCTTTCCCAGAAGTTCTAATAAATGTCTTCTTAAATCATAATAGCTATAACTTGGCTACATATCCACCCTGATCATATGGCTTTGCTAAAACAATCTCACCCAAAACATATGGTTAAAAATTAGGTGGTGGGAGTTTACCAAAGAAATATGGAATACAACCACCACTAAGAGGGAGAATTGATACTAGGCAATAGACACATGCATCTCCTATGCTGTCCAGCAATAAGCCACTGCTCAAATATATTATGGTACATCCATTAAAATTATGTTGAAGAAGACCAGTTTTTTACGTGGAAAGATTTCCACAATATATTGTTAAGATAGGGGGAAACAGTAACTAAAAGAATAAAACAACATTTGCAACAAAATATTAATAGTGACTACCTCTGAGTGGTGGGAATTTATAAATCTTCTGAACTTAGAAGCAAAATTTTCTGAGCATAAGCCATTTAGAATGGATATGGGTTCTCAAAGGGTTATAGTTCCCAAAAAAGGAAAGAATGAATGACCAGGGCTCCCCTTCAATTTTTCAGATGATGAAACTGAGGTTCGGAGAGATTAAATGTCCTCCTCAAGGTCACAACAATCTGCTAATATCAGAATAAGACAAAAATCCCAGTCTTTTGATTTCTAAACAAATGCTCTTTCCATGTTGCCATACTGCTTTAACTTAGTTCACTGGGCAGGATGGCCCAGGTTGCAACTCCTTGCAGATTAAAATTCTATTAAAAGTTGAGAACTTGATAAACTTGTCTATTTTCAAATATATTACAAAAGTTAGTAAGTTCATAATGCAGAAGGAAGAAACTAAAGAGAGCAATCTTTCTCTAATATGGATCCACTGACCTCTTTGAATGTGCCATAGACTTATTTCCAAGGATCAACAAGTTCCTTATAGGACTATTTTAATGTCCATTTTATTATAATCTAAAATTAATATTCCAAATCTATCTTGATGACTCCTAATGGAATATAAGCTCTCTGAGAGCAGAGATTTTTTCTTTTTTACTCATTACATATCGCCAGTTCCTAAAGCAGGGCCTGAAACATAGAAGTATCTGGCATATGAATTACTAATGAACAAATCAACTCCTAATTCCTGCCACATGACTTCAGTGCCCATGTTTGTGTCACATTCACAATGGCACTAAGTTGTCCTGCTTCTTTTGTTTTGTTTTGTTTTTAAAGATTTTATTCATTTATTTGACAGAGAGAAGAGAGATCACAAGTAGGCAGAGAGAGAGGGGGAAGCAGTCTTCCCACCGAGCAGAGAGCCCGATGCAGGGCTCTATCCCAGGACCCTGAGATCATGACCCGAGCCAAAGGCAGAGGCTTTAACCCACTGAGCCACCCAGGTGCCCCCTGCTTCTATTGTTAAAAGCTAAAAAGAAAAAGGGAAAGGTAGATTAAGTAGGTAAATTAAAAATTAAAATGTTTGTACTTAATGGAGGCCAAATAATATCCCAGTTTTCTGTGCAAATAAATAAAAGAAATTGATTAAACAGTTGAGTCATGACATGGCACTATGAATTAGATATGCCAAATTCAAAGAAACCCACTCCATAACAGACAGGATCAAACATAACTTTCAACAGATGATTTGGCTTCAGAAAAAAAAAAAAAATCATCCAATTTATTAATTTATTTAATTAAATTTTTAGGATTGTTTATGCTTTATTTATTGATTCCCCTTCAATTCCATAGAAACTAAAAGCATAACAAATGTATGCCTAATTTTATGTTCTTAAAAATTTACATATTTTACAATAAATAATTTATGTCAACGTCATAAGTCTAAAATATTCTTTCCTATAAAGATTGTCTTTATACTACTCAAGTTTTAAAACCAATAAAGCAGTGTAAGTGTGGATCAAAAATTAGGAATTCAAATCAATCTCATAAAAGCCTTATATAACCCTGAGTTCTAAAACCACTGTGATTCCATTTTCATCCATAAAAGTGGGATTAACTTAAAAAGTATTCAGCAGAATAATTTTATTAATCATAAATTTAAGAATCTAAAATAACCTGGTAAAATATCCAGTCCAACCCCTTATTTTACCAATGAGGAAGCTCAGAGGCATTAGAGGGACTTGCCCAAGGTCACCTAATAAGTCATGGTAGTAGTGGGCTAGGAATCTAGATCTAATCATTGCATCTACTAAAAAATGCCAAGCATTGTAAAAAAGACTCTTAATGATAATGATGCTTTAACTCAACAGCCTATTGTTCTTAAATTGATTCCTGGGCCCTGTTCTTGTTACATTCTTTAAGTACAAAGAAAAGCAGCATACTGTTCTGGATTTATACAATCAGATTTGAGGGCTGACGTTATTGTAATTGCTTGGTCCTTGAGTCAACTGGCAGTGCATCAACCATTAAAATCAAAAGCATGTGAGAAAGCAGGAGGATCCTGGCAATGTATAAATGCACTTAGAAAGAAAAGTCAAATTTGAACCTATCAACCTTGGCAGTTTTCCTTTAAGAGAACACAGAAAAGCCACAGTGGCCATGAAAATTAAAACTGTGTCTTAAATGAATGAGAGATGCTGAAAATATGAGAAGCTGAGGAAAGAATAATAAGCATTTGAAGTCTCTATACACCAATCAGGGTTTTTAAGATATATTTGGGATTCCATGTAATAGATGAAGCACTGGAGTGAATAAAAAGACCAAACTATAAGAATAATTCTCTTCTCCTTATCCTAGACTCAGACCAATCAGTGTGATACTGCACAATTTATATTTAAATGTAAATTTCAAAACTAATTATGATTTCCAAATAGCAGATGGTAATTCAGTTAGAAACATAATCAAAAGAAAGATTCATTTAGTTTGCTTAAAAGTCTTTAGCAAACAGAATGAAAAACAAAGTCCATACTGGTCATGAGTTCCAGAAAGTGCACTGGAAACTGTGGACATCCCATGGATATTATAATCATTTCCATTTCATCAAGGCCCTAACTGAACCAGAATCCTCTGGTTTCTTCTGAAGTTGTTCTGAAGATTTACAGAAAACCCAGCATCAACCCATTCCAATAGGGGTTTCTCTTTAGCAACAATTCAGTGAGTAGACACCCTGGTTTTCTTTGTCAGGCATTTTAGGCCTGTCCTTATAAGATACCACATACTATATCATATATCCTAGATTTGCTGGAATGGTTTCAATCTCAATTTTTGTATCCCATTACCTGAATCATGAGTCCCAATATTTGGCTAAAGAAATATGATTTCCATCACTTGGCACAAAAGTGAACCAACAAGGTTCCCTTAGGGGTACTCTCAAATCTTTGAAACAGGCCTAGAATTTGGTATTAAAAGTGAGTTTCTGGTTACCATCTTGTGAAAGCCAGTTTCATAGGAAGAGGACCAATGGACAGTTCAGGTAGCATTTTGCTATGAATTTAGTGACCATGGACTGGTAAGTCAAGATTATACTCCCATTTTGAAAATATTTATATAACTACATATACCAGCCATAACATGAGACTACTCAAACCACTGTCTGAAATATTTGTGTTCAAAGAACATTCTCCAACTGAGGCTCTATGTGCATCCAGAGACACGATCTTTTAGGAAACTGATATTTATAGAATAACTTAAATTCTCTTTATAAAATAACTCCTAAGCATTATGGATTCTGCATTGCTAACAGCACTTTTATTTGTTTTACTTAGGGAGAGAGGAAAAAGTATCTGTGAACTTTAACTTTTGTTATCTCTTTTTTGCTTTTAAAGAGAACTCATGGAAGGCTAGGAAGATGGCAGAATAGTACACTAAGCTTGATTTTGTCCATGAATACAACCAAATAATGCTCACATCACTGTAAATAATCAAAAAAAACCCTGAAGACTAGCAGAAAAAAACTCCACAATTAAAGATAGAGAAGAGGGCACATCTAAGAAGGTAGGAAGGGTGGAGATGTGGTTTGGAAGCAAAATGGACTATGGTCATCCGGGGTCAGGAGGAAACCAAGAAGGGTGAGAAACAGACTACCATACCAGGGAGCCTACATGGAGAAGACAAATCCCCATAGCATTTGGCTTTAAAAACAAGAGGGGCAAAATTTCATGAGTTCTTAAAGTCAGCAGAACTTAAAGCCTGGAATTTTAAAAATCAGTGGGCTCAACACTGGGAGAGCCCAGACAGCATTAGGAAGCTGAGCTAACACCCTTAACAAGACAGCAGAGTTACAGCATAGAAGCCCCAGTTTGAAAAATGTCTGGAGCATATGGGAGGGAGATATTTACTCATTTCAGAGCAGGAACTGAGAGGCAGAGATCCCAGAGAGATCCATCCAGGAACAAAGAAGCTGGCCGGTGCCATTTCCCTCCCCCTCCCCACAGCATAAACATGCAACCACCTACAGGGACCAGGACCACACAAAGACTCCCTCCCTAACTTGCTTACACCAACCCTGCCCCTACATGCTTCAGTGGATCTGCGCATTTCAGTCGTGCTTGCCTCAGTCCTGGTGCTGCAGGTCCCCTCACCCAGAAGACTGCCACAAGCCCCACCAACATGCCATCTCCCAACCTGGGGCACTGGTTCCAGTGGTGGCTGCTCATTTCGTAAGCAGATCAGAACTTGTTAAAACATGCCCTCACACAGCCGGGGACCAGCCATGGCTATAAAAGGCAAAGAGAGCCTTGCAGATGACTGGAATGAAAGAAAAAAGCAGTCAGGACACAATAGCAAGACACACCCAGCACACATATAGGAGACAGGCAGTGAGGTGCCAGGTCCTAGGGAGCAGGAGACACTGCACTTCAGGACATTATAGGGCCTCTTCTTCATAAAGCCATTACCTGCAAGGGCAGGAGATGTAACTGACTTCCTAACAGAAATAGACACAGAGAGTTAGACAAAATTAGGAGACAGAAGAGTATGTCCCACATGAAAGAATAGGACAAAACCACAGCAAGAGACCTAAGCAAAACAGATATGAGTAATATGCCTGATGGAGAATTTAAAGTAATGGTCATAAAGATACCCACTGGACTTGAGAAAAGAGTGGAGGACATCAGTGAGACCATTAACAAAGAAATAAAAAAATTACCAGAGATGAAGAACACAATAAATGAAAGTAAAAATACATTAGATGGAATAAATAGCAGGCTAGATGAAGCACAGGAACTAATTAATGACCTTGAAGACAGAGTAATGGAAAGTAATCAAGCTTAACAAATGAGAAAAAAAAAAGTGCACAATGAGAATAGACTTAGAGAACTCTGTGACTCCATCAAGCATAATAATATTCACATTACAGGGATCCCAAAAGAAGAAGAGAGACCA
>CM052898.1:116271373-116641807 GCA_028534135.1 Potos flavus | reverse complement strand
TGGAAATTGATCTTTTCAGTAGTTCAGGTTATGTCTGAAATGGACATGACTAATTCAGCTTAGTGTTTTAACTAAAGCTATGTTTGATTTTTAAATACTGTACACTTTAATAAATAAACCAAACAAAGCCTCAATGTAGAACAGTCACTGCCAATATCACCCAGTGTCCCTGCAGATGAGAATTTAACAAATGTATTCCAGTGGTCTGCAGATTTTCCTCCACATACAGCATTTAAAAAACACATTAAAACAGACCAGTTTCCAGACTAAACTAATGGAGAAATTACAATTCAGTGCAAAATATTTTAGACTGCATTTCATTCTAGTTTTCCTCAGGTGAAGAAGTGGTTGCATATTATTAAAAATGTAACAAAAGCAGCTAATGCTTTCATAAAGAATATTACGTTAGGGATCCCACCCCACCCACCTCCCCCCATCTCTGCCATATTTTGAAAACAAAATAACATTTCCTATAGCCAGCAACTTTTTTTAATGTTACATATACTATTCTCAAGGCACATCTGATGATATATTTTATAACACAGTAGGTGTCAAAGTATGTTTAACATATGATTTCTTCAGGATCCCTCCCCTTTCTGAATTCCAAATGGAGGAACTGAAAAGTGCGATGTAAAGACTGGCGATCCATATTCTATCTTTGGCAAGCTTGTACAAGCACTATTGTAAAATGTAATGTAAAAGAACTGTAAACTAGGAACTTCTTCAGTTTATGAAACACCATTCAGGACTGCTGCTTCTTGAGTGTTTTCTTCTTTTAAGGTATTAATCTTTTCTTCTCCTGGAGTACGCTGTAGCTTAGAAATTTCATCGCCAGAAGCACTAGTTGGGCCATTTATTGCCTTTTCTGAAGGACCATGCTCTTCAATCACATCTTTTGCCTGCCAAAGGGAGACAACTTTTTCAACTTCTTTATAAATGAAATCTACAGCTGAGGAGGAAAACAGCTATATAAATATTAATTAGCTAACAAATCATTTTAGTTTCATAACCACATTGGATCAAAAAATTAAAATGTTAAGTTTTCAAAGCATATACCAATGTACTCCACCTCTATTGGTCTTTCAACTCTATCTGTAGTACCTAGCAGTGCTAAATTACAAAAGAATCTGTATTTGTTTACTGAAAACTTGAACCTAATTTTAACCATTGGAAAGCTCACCATGTAAAAGACATAAAGTTAATACCCTAAGCAAATAAACACCTATTTTACTCACCTTTTTTTGAAACTCATTTACATTTCAAATCCCTTAAAGCATTTAAAGAATTGAAACTTAAAAGGTCTACATCCATGACTGAGAAGAGGTATATAGCCTACTGCTCCCCAAATTAAGCCAACAGTCTCTACGCCCAATATCTTTGGGTAGACTGAATTTTACAAATGCTATTTGGAATTTTAAATGAAAAGTATTCCAGGCTCAAGCATGCATATCTTCAGTTACCTGGGGCCAAGAACAAAATCAAGAGTAGTCTTTAAAATATTATTTGTCTAGTTGGGGAAACAAGTGATCGATCATACAGTAAGTTAAGAAGTAAAAATAAAGCTAAACCATACCAAAACAAAAAAACAAACAAACAAAAAAAAAACCCAAAAAACAAAAACAACAAAACCTACAGGTTAAATTCTCCTTACCATTTCTTTCTTGTTTTTAGCCAAAGTTTCCCTTGGGAGGTTTCTTTGTCTGCTCTGAGACTCAGCTCTAGAAATATAATCTGCAACTGTGACTGTTGAAGATGAGAAAAAAATTACAGGTGTTGAAAAAATATTTCTAAAGTTTATTTATGGATAAAGAGTAATTTTACTTTTAAAATAAACTGATGGTGGGTAACCCAATTTCAAAATTTTAAGCTGGGTACCACCTCCAACCAAAAACAAAACTTGAAAAATGTGCCTGTGATTTAGTGCTGACAATAGAAAATTCCAAGCTGGAGATCCAAGGAAGTCTGGATTTAAGTCTACTTTCACAGGAATCCAGCCATTGCTTCTGACTGACTCTACAGTTGTGGGATAAAGTTTGATACAGAAATCCACAACCAACAACAGGAAATGCAGCATTCTAAGCCCAGTTTGCAATTCTCAGTGGGGAAAAAAATGGGGCATATCTGGTGCAAATCATGGTGTGCTGTATATACTTCCAATTTGAAAATTTCATCAGATCTGATTTACTCAAATATTGGTTATTTTTGTTGTTTTTTTTTAAAGCACAAGTAAGATATCCAAGTATGGTATTTCATGGTTCCTTTTTCACATTCCACACTAGAAACCATTCTGAATGATATAAAAAACTACAAGCCAACTAAAGATGGCAGACCACCACCCTAAAAAAGTGGACAATGATCCTGGTGGGAAAAGGGCCACCATTAATTCAGTAACCACCTCTTGCCCGCTTTGACACTCTTTCAAGGGACTGACTGAAGTGTATGTGTGTTTCCAAGGACGTGGATGGCAACAGTGACATAAGATTTAAGACTAAAGCAAGCTAACACTCTTCTGCCAACCCAAGTGCAACATCTCTGTTCCACAGGTACTCTGGCCTCACTTTACACCTCAATCCTTTCTCTTTAGGACTTACAACTTAGAATTTACTGATTTGGAGAAATATCAAAATAATCGCTCTCTTTCAAAGAATTATTTTCTACCAGAAACTGAGGAAAATCTCTCATTATATGAAATATAGTGTATTTTAATTTACGGGATAAGAGCAAGTTAATTTAAAGAATGAAAACTCAAGTAAATTTTAAATTATTTATTAAAAGTCACTAAGGGAGAAATGCTCCATCAGGTTCAAATTATATGAAAATAAATCATTTTGATAAAGAAGCTGGATGGTATTTACAATTCATTTTTTGTGACCATGAATTAACATAATACTTTTATAAGATCCAGGAATTTCCTGAGACTATTAAATGAATCTTCAATCTCGAAGAAACTACTTAATTCAGAATATAAATCATTTATAAGAAACAGCACTAAATAAAGATGTTTCCTGTCTAAAACTGCCTCTTTTCTTCCAAATTGTAATTTGGAGCTTAAAAAAAAATCATTTAAATCCACTGTTATTTTATATATTTAGTAATTGTTTCCAAAACTGAGAAGAGAAATACTATCAAATCCATGGTAGCAAAACCATTCTAGAAATTATCCTAGTTTGGGGAGCACTTTAAAGAATTAATTCTGTTTCTATAGTTCAGCCCTCACTGACACCTAAAGAACTCAGCTACTTGGAAACCATGCTGCACAAATATTTTGCTAAATTTGAATTATGTGACAATTCTTAGAACCCTTCATCCACTATGTACATGCAGAGAATAATATACTTTGATATGAGTATCAACTAAATTAAGAGGCACTTAACTGGCAAGGTAAAAATTTATCAGCGCCCCTCCGCCATAAAGGGAGTATAGAAGCAAAAACAAACTTAGGTGACTCAAAGCCTATTTACAGCCAGTCCTTACAATACTAGCCACTTAAAAGGACATTAAATATTAATCTGATATCTAGGGAAAAAAATACAGCCATTTGTGCAGCATAATTTGGACTGTAGAATTTCCTAAGGGGCCCAAGTAAATCAACTGGACACAAGTGTATACAGTCGCTTTCTAAGTATAATAAGGAATATTCACTGCTTAACTTACACTAAAGACAACAAAAAATTTTGAGCAAATGAGAACAAATAAAATGATTGTGTATGTAAGAGAATGTTGATATTTTTAGATGAGGCAAGTTTTCTAGAAGTACTGGCAGTAGCGAGGAGAAAATGATGTGCCTGTTCCATTGATGCTATCTTGGGAGGCTTTTAAAAATTTTTAGAGGAAGGACAAGGAAGGCAGGCTAGGCAAGACAAAGATTTCTAAGCAGGAAAAGCATCAATTCCAAGAAAAGAGTAAAACACGAATAAACGTAAGTATGGAACAAATCATCAAATTACTGGATACTCCAAATTATTCAAGCTTCACTTAATATCATACAGAAATCTCTCTGCCTCTTAACACCACTGTTTTTAATGTCCATTGACTTGGTAATAAACCACCATCCACACCTAGTTAACAAATTATGTTGTTCTTTACCCTATGTTAAGCCCAAAATGATAGTCTGAATTTTCTTATTTATAAAGTACAGCAGTAATTGTATTCACTGCCATGCCAACTTTAAACAATGTAAATATGACCTCTTGATCTAAAGAATATTTCTAACACTACAGAGAGAGGGAAGAGAAGGGAAAACAGAAACATTTTCTGGAAACTTTCTATTTTTGACAATATTTAATTCCTTTTAAATTTACAACTATCTTTAAAACATGAACTTTTCTTCAAGAATGGGAACTAACACCTTTAAACCAGTTTTCTCAAAAGTCTCTACAACCACTAAACTTAAAATAGTAAAGATACTTGAATTTACATTCTTTATTTGGGGACAACACATTCATGAATTTGCTTTGGAAAGAATGCAGAAATTGATTAGTTTAAAAGGGGTTTATTTTTGGTGTACACAATTTCTTCATTGTGAATATACACGTGATTCTCTGCATACAGGAAATGGAATTATGTTCAAAATAATATAGACACAGCAAACAAGTTTCTTTGAACTTACGAAAAATTATGAGTACTTAAATTAACATTCTAAAACTAATAAATAAGTACT
The DNA here is from genome assembly GCA_028534135.1 of Potos flavus. Lineage (NCBI taxonomy): Eukaryota > Metazoa > Chordata > Mammalia > Carnivora > Procyonidae > Potos > Potos flavus. The sequence continues at coordinate 116,637,147 of CM052898.1, read as the reverse complement.
ATTAATTTGAATAGTTAGTAGGTGTAAGGGAAAAGGCATCACACTACAATAAACAAACAAAACATAACATGCATTCCTCTTAGAAAAAAGACACTTTCAAGTATTTTTCTCATTTATACTTTTTTTTTTTTTTAACTGCGGGTATTACAATTCCCACAAAAATGAGGTGCTGAATTCAGATATAATAAGCGGCACCATGCAAAAGTTGACCAGTTTTGCCAATCAACCTCAATCACAATCTACAACAAAGTCCCTGGGATGGCAGGCCCAAACTCTCAAGTATGAAGAATCTGCCAAGTGGACAAAATAATGGTCTTCTCAACAGTATTTCCATGTAAAAAAAATTAAGACACAACATTAGTTCAATTAGACAGGTTACTAAAACATTTACGGAGTGAAGGAAGAATGCATTTTCTTAAGAGTAGTAGTAGTCTTATTAGTTGAGTAAACAATTTATGCAATGCACATCCTGAATGTATATGCACACATGTGTACATGTAAGTATAATATATTTAGAAAGCAGACACATGACATTTTTTTCATGCTTGCGACCTGGTGTTGTCAACAGGTCCACTCAAGTTACCTGGCTGTCTATCTTCTGCCTGACCCCTGAAACGACGCCTGCGGCTACGATTGCGTCGCTGGGGTTTTTTTTCACTATCATCTGTAATTGCAAAGTTTACCATGAACTATTCTGACAAAAACAAAAGCAAAACAAAAAAACTTCTTTCCTTCAAAGATTTAAGAATGGGGAAAGAGAACTTTTTAATTAAACAGGGAAGATAAAACAACATGCATTACTGACAGGAAAATAATTTTATATATTTAAGCATTTCAAATAGATTAAAAATGGAATTATCATCTGGAAATTAAGAGGGTTTTAAACTTAACTGAACAAACTCAAGAATTAACATCATTCAGGAATAAAGTCTTCCTTTCCAATACAATTTAGGTTTTTTTTTTTTTTTTTAAGCAAAGTTAACATTTTAGCCCTTTGGAAGTTAATGCCTACTCAATATACATACCTTCACTAGTGTCATTTATAATAAATTTTAAAGAGGCAAGCTGAAAGCCCAATTTTGGTTTAGGAATAATAAGAGTATTAAGTGCCGCCTTGCAGTTTGAATATCTGTACTGATTTAATGGCATCAAAGGGCACTTTAATAAACCCTTCTGATTTCAAATTTAGCTATACAAATCTGAGAACTAGAGACTTCAGACAGACACAAAGCTATCTATCTTGTTTGAAGTAAATACTAAGAAAAATTCAATATGCGAATTGCATTACTTTTGGGTTTTTTTTTTTTTTAAAAAGCATCATACATTAATATATACAATAATATATCTTTTCCCTAAGTGCTTACATACCTAGCCCATTTTCATTAACTGAAGCTGTATCAGATTCAGTCATCCCATCCATCAGAACAGCATCTTCATCAGTCCTTCGTCTACGAGACCGCCTACGACGGTTAGTACTGTGATGAGATTCGCTGGCATCAGTGTCTGCAGTCTGATCAGATTCTGTATTATCAAGTAAGCTGTATGGATTGCTGTCTGGATCTTTGAGCACTATATGCATGTCAGAGGCAAGAAATATTTGTTTAAGAGAGCTGCAGTCATTAGTAATGTTTTGATATATATTGAACAATATCTATTAATGACAAAGAAACTTCAATTCTCCCCCTATATTCTATATTCAAATAGATGTTTTCTGTATCACTATTTTCTCTGGAAAATAACAAATATGAAGAACTTTAAATGGCAATGAAAAATTAAAGCAGAAGATGAGCAAATACCCTCAGCTTCCTACCACTTCTTGGACTTGTTTTGAAAATGTTTTAGAAAATAGCGTATTATTACATGCTATTTTTGACATTCACATTCCTAGCTAATCCTGCCCAGAGGCTAGAGAAATGAAAATGAAGAGAAATATTCAATCTTCTCCCCTTTATGGAGTTCGTGTCAGCTACTTCTTTGTGCTAATGTTAATTAACTGAAGCAATCAAAACAAGTCTAAACAAAAAAGCAAACTTAAAAAAAAAGGTTCAAATTCTAACTGGTTTATAAGAAAATAGAGAAATGAATGTTGACTAGTACTCCCATCTCCAGAAACAAAAGAGTGAAGGCAGGGTAAGCGGGGTGAGGGTGGAAAAGGGAAAGTTTTAAGATATAATTCATAAGAAAAAAAATACCCATCTTACCTATGTGGATTTATTGCCTCCACCAATCAAATTATAGAAGAAATTCACCTAATCACGATTTTTCCTAAGTTTCCTTTGGTAACAGCTAGCAAGCTAGCATCTTTGCAAAAGACACTGAGTTTATCCATTAATCATAAGCACTAGGTAAAGTACATTTATTGTGAAATTCAGCATACTACAATTTTATAAATCCTGGAAATAGCAATGTAATGTAGTAAAATATAAAAAGTATTTCCCTAAACACCTATCAACTAAACTTAGGGCTCAAAGAATATCACTGGAACTAGAGTACCTTTTTAAAAGCCCCTAAAATTTTGTGATTTGTTCCAGGTTTTTTGTAGTTTGTAAGCAAGTCTAGTATACATTTAATTATATATATGTATGTTCTATAACATTTAAAATACTATATAAACTTTCACAGCGCATATGTTATAACATTAAGAGTGGTTTTCTTAAAGTGGTATACAATAAAAATATGTAAAGGTTGTATCTGATATAATCTAGTCCACATATTGCTGATAATTCTCCCCCCAGCCCATTATGCTAAGAAAAACATTCAACTCCTACAAAAAGACATCAGTAAAAAGTTGCTTATGCACCTCAGTTCTCAGTCTTCTAAACAGCCTTCTTTACAGCTCAATTCCTCAAACAGTAAAAATAAATTTTTAATTTCACAATTTTTCTCTGTTCCCAAGAGTACATAGTGCAGCAAAAATTCTTCCAAGTTAATTTTCGATATTATAAGTATGTAAAGTTACTTAGATCTTTCTGAGCATCAGAATTTTCTGGGTCTGTCTGGCAAACATATATAACCCAAATATTCTAGGGGAAAAAAACACTCTAATTACATAAGCCCCCAAAAATTAGAGAAAGAAATCTTGGACTATCAAAACAGAGAATCAGTCAATCGAAATTTCTCTGATCTCAACATTCTAGCTAAACCTTCACTGAGAAATACCCTAGTTTCTCCTTATCTTCCCATATGCTCCACTACTTTCCTCAATGAGAAGACACCTCCCAAAATGGGTGGCCTTGGGAAATGAATTAACTTGTATAAAGTTATACTGTTTACAAAGTAAGGATGCTGACATAGTATATAAAAGACTACCAGAACTGATGGAGGATTTGCCACCACGTGGTCCACCACGACCTCGACCCCCTGAAACACTTCTCCCTCGTCCTCCTGGGCGTCTCCTGCTGTCACGCTGATGTCGGCTCTCCCGATCATCTTCTCCTGCCAATGACCAATCACTCAGCTCGTCTTTACGCTCAGATTCTGTTTCAGAGGGGTTAGACAGCTCAGAGTTTGTACCTTGGGAAAGAGAACATAGGCCAATTAGATTCCTATTTTTTTGAAAGGGAAAGAGGACTGAAATTTTCCAAAATTATTTCCTACAAATCATTATTTTAATAACTCTAATTGGCTGATTCAAAGAAAGCTAAATAAAAATTAAAATGAGTTTGAAATTTACTAAGAAATAATTACATGTTAATATTGGACTAGTAATACAGGACCTACTAGTAGGAAATTAAAAATTGGTTTGGATGTGCAGAAACAGAGCCAATGCAATATTGTTAAAAAAAACACACAAAACATTACATATATAATATGGGGAAACAGTAAAAAAAAAACCGGGCCAATTTTTGTTTTAAAAACAAATCAGTATAATAAAACTGCTACTCAATATTAAAATCAAATTTAATCATATTCAGAGAAAGCAGTAGTTTAATTGTACAGTGTGCTCTACCCTTATTTCATTGATTCCAGGAAGACATTTTTTCACACTTTTAACATCTCTGAAACACAATGTTTCTTATAATTGACAGTCTCATAAACTCAGTGTATTTTTAGTGGCTGTACATAAAATAATTATGTTTTACGAGCAACAGTGGCTGAAATTAGAATACACTATGTGAAATTACAAATTTTAAGAATGCTGAGAAGACAACTTTAACCTGACAAGAGAAAAATTCATCATAACTCTAAAGGTTGACCATTTCTAAGGTTTCAATGACCTATCTTAATACTGACCTTTTAAAAATTTAAACAATGCAAATATTCCATAAAAGCTTTCAATATCATTACTATTATATCACAATTAAAGCGCCAGATTTACATGACTCAATCATTACAATACTCACTCCCACTTCTATTCTTTAATTCTGGAATGCTGCTTCCACCCCTTCTTTTTATCGTATATGTCCAAATCTATCTCCTTCAGAGCCCAGTTCAATTTCTAGTTTCGGACCAATTTAACTGAAAACAGACCTCTTCTCTCCTTTTATTTCCTTAAAAGCAATGTGTGTCTATCATGCAATGTTGTCATTTGTTGTTTTCCATTTTTTCCTCTTTGGATTTACATCCCACTTGGTCTGTATTTAAATGGTGGACCTTGGGCGCCTGGGTGGCTCAGTGGGTTAAAGCCTCTGCCTTTGACTCAGGTCATGATCTCAGGGTCCTGGGATCGAGCCTCGCATCGGGCTCTATGCTCAGCAGGGAGCGTGCTTCCCCCTCTCTCCCCACCTGCCTCTCTGCCTACTTGTGATCTCTATCCTCTCTGTAGAATAAATAAAATCTTTAAAAAAATAAAAATAAATGATGGACCTCTAAGTGCCCCCAGACACCTAACAATATGCCTAACAATTCTCTTGATAAATGAATCTGTTGAACAATTCTGAAATTCCTTTGCTTATCTCCCAAATAAAAATGATTCCATGATAAACTACAAGTTCCCTACATTTAAACTCCAATCATTTGATGATGAAAGTAAAACATAAGAACTCTTCCGATGTACAAAAGTAGAAGTATTAAGGTACCAAAATAAAATTTAACAAATGAAGGAGCCTAACAACTTCCTTTCTCCTTTACCAGTAATTCTTTTTTAAAAAATATGGATATAACCACTCAATTATATAAAAATGGATTAATACACTGGAACTATATTTTAGAAAAAAAATATTGCAAGTTTCCAGTATTCCCAAGTGTCTATTGGGATTGAGAATCTCACAAAAGAGAATGAATCTCCCAAACATTTATTTCTCCAAATAACAAAAAATTTACTAAATGATGTCATGGTTTGTTAGAATAATGGCAATTTATCATTTCATGAGTCATGAAAACATCTTTTGGAATGTGTAAGAACTTCTGAATTTACTGACAAGTCTATACAATGCCTGAAAACATTACCAAAACGTGAAGATAAGTGAATATCTCATTTTTAAGATTTTTACAAATGTCCCTATTGAATTTTCTCCAGAAATAGAGCATAATATTTAACTCAGTATCACAAGCAAGGAAATTTTTCCTAAACTTTAACCTTAATCTATTATTCCAACTACTTGAAGGAGGTGGTCTAAAACATAAATAGTTTCAGTAGATAAGACAGATACTAAAGTCAAAAACAAAAAAGGCTAATGAGCTGGGTAGTGCTCTTGCTTTACCCATATTAAATAAAGCTTAACTGTTTCTGGGATGGCAAAAGGACTTTGCAGATGTGATAAGGTTAAGGATACTGAAATGGGGAGATTATCATGGATTATCCAGGTGAGGCCAAACTAATCATATGAATCTCAGCTACAAGAGAACCAAAGAGATAGAAATCTGCAATCACTGGCTTTACAAGACAGAGAGAGAGGGAGTCACATGCAAAAGGAATGAAGGTCATCTCCAGAAGCTGTTACAGGATCAGATTCTATCCTAGAGCCTCAAGAAAGGACACACAGTCCTGCTGACAATTTTAGCCCACTGAGGGTGCCCGGGTGGCTCAGCTGGTTAAGCGACTGCCTTAGGCTCAAATGACGATCCCGGAGTCACAAGATCAAATCCCGCATCGGGTTCCCTGCTCAGCAGGGAGTCTGCTTCTCCCTCTGACCCTCTCCCATCTTGTGCTCTCTCTTTCACTCTCTCTTTCAAATTAATAAAATCTTTAAAAAACAAAAATTTTAGCCCACTGAGACTCATGTTTGACTCCTGACCTAGAAAACTGTAAGATAAAAAAATCTGTGTTAAAAGTCTTTGAGATTTGTTAAAGCATCAAAACTAACACTGCTGAAATCACTATAACCACTCTTAATTTTGTAAAATATTAAGTTCATGAATCCAAAAAAATTTTTTAAATAGCTCTAAAATGATTCATGAAACTAATCCAATTTTTAATGACTCCAACAAATAAAACCTGTTTTTAACAGAATTGTAAATCAGATTTTCCCCTCTCTAAAACTTCTAAAATCACTCCTGAAAATACTTCACATCCTTTTTCAATGTTCATGCATGTTAAACTTAATAGCTAAAGGACCATATTTTATCAACTCCAACATGCCATCCATTCATTTTAAGACCTATTTTGTGTACCATTAAAGAAAATGTTGCCCATAAGCTTTAAAACATCATCCACTCTAAGGAACATACCAACTTCAGAGACACTATGAGCAAATGTTTCTTATACAACTTACATATTATCACCTAAATATCCTGATATTAAGTAGATAGGAGAACCAAATTCAAATGGTTTTGCTCTCAAGCTCACTTAAATTCAATAGCTATTTCAAGAAATGTAACACTACAACCAGTCTGCAAAGTTTCAGAGGTAAGAGTGCCATCTACTGAACAACTTGCCTAACTTTCTTCAATCCAGATGATATTCCTCTACCACTCATAACAACTTACTATCTAAGTCATAAAAATTTAATCTACTGTCAAAATGCAAAGGCATTTTGCAAAAAACTGGCCTCATCAGTAAGCTGACTTCCCATAGAGGCTTATAAAAGTCTTCAATGAATTCATCATTCCTATCATCTAAAAAGCCAAATCTGATTATCTGTAACTTGTGCGCCCCCAGAATCATTCAATATAATTTCTTTAATTACTGATTAATTGTTGGGGCGCCAGGGTGGTTCAGTCGTTAAGCATCTGCCTGCCTTTGGCTCAGGTCATGATCCCAGGGTACTGGGATCAAGCCCCACATCAGGGTCCCTGCTTGGCAGGAAGCCTGCTTCTCCCTTTCCCACTCCCCCTGCTTATGTTCCCTCTTTCACGCTCTGTCAAATAAATAAATAAAATACTAAAAAAATATATATATATTACTGGTTGTCTTTTGTATTAAATGTATTTTCAGGAAATACAGTAGTACTTCACAATTTTCTGCCCTTCAAATGCTAATGAGCACTTACTTTACTAGAATTTTGCTTTCAAGTTTCAAAAGTTAACTTTAAATAATAAAAACTATCAAAACTGAGAATGTGGAAATATATGAAAGGGAAGGTATAATTAACCTTTCAGCTATACAACAATGAAAGGACAAATTATATGTAATTCTGGCATCACTAGATGATCCTTCGAACATGAAATCTGGGTGTGGAATCTGCGCACTGTAAGCTTTTGTTTATCCATTTTTCCCTAAATGCCTTCAATTTTGGAAAACGTTTATGAATTATTTTTCTAAAGCAGTAAGGATGAGCACAGAGGAATGGAAAAAAGAGAAGGGAAGAGAAAGGGAAGAGAACGAGGGAAGACAAAAATCAGGTCACTGCTAAGATCCAACTCCAAATGCAGAAAAATGGAACAACTCCAAAGCTGAAGAAGAATAAGTGAAAATTTAGGATTAGAAAATTGTTGACCACCACCATCCGCTGGCCCTTTCCTACATGAGTGAGCGTCCCATCCTCACGCTGAAATACATTTTAGAAAAATATTCGTTTATAAAATGTTAATTTGGTTCTGGCTTTTTAAAAAAGCCCTCATTTTAATGAAATGTTATTTCATAAAATAATTCCAGATGTGATATATTTATATTCAAAACTGCCAAGTGAGCCAATAAAGTATATTTTATAAAGCTAGTATATTTTATAGATGTACTATAAACAACCTTGGCACACTGATTAGCATTATTTTTCATTTTTACTTTTCCTAGAGAGTAGGCAAAAGATGATTCCTAGCAGTATGATCATTACTAGGTTTTGATATGTAAACATTTTTGTATACAAACATGTATATAGAAATGCCACCTATATTTACTCAAAATACTTAGAATAAACATGATTGTGAACTGCCAACTTAACAAAATGTCAATGTTTGATCTCATTACATAGCTGCTTGAACATCATATACCCTTTACTGCCATTAATATAAATTATGCCTTCACCACAAATATATCTCAAAACTATCTCCTGCCCCCAAAGCCAAGACAGAGGAACAAACTAAATAATACTGAGCAAAAAGTTTACAAGTGCCTAAACTAAAACGACTAACAAAAAAATAATTGTTTTTTTTACCATAACCGGAGGTGTAATTAGGGCCCCGACGACCTCTGCCTCTTCCACTATAAGACCTAGAACCTTGTACAGAAGAGACGGTACTTTCATCAGTGGCATATCCTTTTTCTTTTTCAGGCCCTCTGGTGGAAGAAGGTCTGAAACCCATACCAATCTGTCGTAGCTGTTCATCAATCTGTAGGCGTTCCATTCTTAGCTGTTCTACTTCCTATAAGCAAAACAAAAAAGGGTAAATATTCTATGTTATACCATTTTTACCTTCTTAAAACCTACAGTTAAAACTATACTCCCTACCAATGAAAGAAGCTGTGATCTTGGTTAATTATTTGGTAAAATACAACTGTATACCTAGTAAATACAATTCACAAGAGGTCATTTGCTAACTCAATTCACTAAACATTTACTGAATACCTTAGCAAGCACCAAATATGTAAGTGCTACAAGCATACAATATAGAAAAAAACAAGGACTCTCCACCTTCAAGGGTATGTTTAACAGACAAGCATTATTTTTTTTAAAGATTTTATTAATTTATTTGCCACGGAAAGAGAGAGCACAAGTAGGCAGAGATGCAGGCAGAGAGAGAGGGGGAAGCAGGCTCCCCGCTGAGCAGAGAGCCCGATGCAGGGCTCGATCCCAGGACCCTGAGCTCATCACCTGAGCCGAAGGCAGAGGCTTTAACCCACTGAGCCACCCAGGCGCCCCAAGACAAGCATTAAAATAAACTATCTGTTGGTGCTTATAGGGCAGAATAAATGTTTCTTATGCTAGAGCAATATTCAGCTTGAGTTTTAGTTCTGGCACTAAGAATGAATGACTGAATGAATGAATGAAAAAATGAACGGGTTTGTTAAATAGCAAATAATTACACAATATTACCAGACTCAGCCCTCAAGAAATTTAAACTCTGATAAGTGAAATACAGGTGCCATGTATGAGAGGGACTATTAACCTACTTTTCCATCAAAACGGTGACACCTGAGTTGTGGCCTAGATGAACTAGGAGACTTGGTCATTCAGAAACCGAGGTCACACAGAATGTAAAGGTAAGGTGATGAGACCAAAGCTCCTGGCTAAGTAGTAGAGTACTGAAAGATAAAGCATGGGCTTTAAAATGCCAAACTGAACTGAGATTTATAAACATGAGTTTTAAAAGAATGACATCATGTGTGCTTTTAAAATATTAACATAGCAGCAATGATATGAGTGACTAAAAGGAAAAACCTACTAGAGACAGAGCTGCTGAGGATATTAGAAGGGAAACTTAGTAATAAAAGTAGAAAATGACAATTTCAACTTTTAATAATTTATAGGCCATTTCTTTTTTAAAAATCTTTGCTCTTTATCAACTCAAATAGATTATCTCAAAAACAATGGTTAAGAATTATTCAAATGATGGCTATGGGGTATCGCCTCTGATTCAAATACCACAGTTACCAAGTAAGGCCATCTTACTCCCTGCCCTATTTGCATTTAAAACATCAAGGTAAAAACAAAATGGTTCCAGTGTAACTCATCTATATACATAAGGTGATGACAGTCAAATTACAGGAACACAAGTGTGACCATTTCTTAAACAGTAAGGAAAGAATGTAAAAGTTCAGAGAAAAAGAGAAACAGTGTGCATAAGGTCAATAATTTTATTATGACAACAGACTTTTTACTCCTAAATTCTCATGTAAGAGAACAGGGTAAATCTGAAGCTGAATTAACAAAAATATTTAATGATTTGAAATTTAATTTAAATATAAAATTGATGTAAATTTAAAGTTTAACATATAAAGCAACAATGATATGAATGTGAACAAGTATACAAACCTTCAGATAAGCAATATGATACTCTAAAAGAACTTGCACATTTCCGATGCTTTCTTTAGTGCCAACAAATACAAATGGAACCATACCCTGTAAGAAAACAGAACATCCTCAGTATTTCATATTTTAACAAAGTTTTAGCCTAAATTTCACATACCAATATATAGTTTGGAAAACTTTTCTAAAACACAGCAATTTATAATTATCTACTAAAATTCAAGATTTAAAAATAAACTAAGAAAAAAATCAATATAATTTGAAATACTGAGGTTTTCAATAACTCACTGCATTTGCCCTACAATTTAAGTATGCTAAAAATTTAAATTACTTTTAAAATACCAGTTTATATCAGATTTTCTAATTTCTAATTGTCTTTCTCCATATATAAACCACCTTTTAAAGAAACTTTCCTTCAAACTGGTATAAATTTATAGACCAGACAGATCACCTTGGTAGTGATGGCTTTAAAAAGGTAAAGCACATTAGGTAGGTTATAAGGATAACCAACGTTATAATACATGTTCACATAACAAAACTGTCAATGTTATGTATTGGAAGTAGTGCTTCCTGACCATTAACAGAAGTGTCACATACAGAGTAAAAACATTTACGCAATGTAAAATAAAGGAATTACTGATATGGGCAAATATTTAGTCACCAATATTAAAGCAAACCAAAGGATCAACTTTGCTGAATTTACAAAGAAATACACTTCTAGCTTCCTAATGACTAAGGAAAAATGAGTAAAGCTGAAATAAACTCCCCTACTTAGTTTCAGTGTCTCTCATTTTCTTGATTCTACATATGAGTTCTTAACAGCTATTTAAACAGATTGGCTTAAGAGGGCATGAAAAAAAGGACTATAAATTAAGCTTAGGAAGAAGTCTTGACCCTGTCCTAAGTCATGGACAGATAAGAATGAATGTAAAGTGAATAGAAGATGAAGGAGGGATAAAAAAAAAAAAAAAAAAAAGATCTAAAATATTTTAAGCACATACCATATTTCTAGGAGTATATCATTATTCTACACCTGTATCTAATTTAACATTCATCAAAAAGTAACTTTAATACTCCAATTAAAAAAAATACTCCCAATTTTACAGTTGTGAAAGCAATTTGCCCAAAGTCAGACAATGAGCAAATGAACCAGCCAATTTCATATCCAGTTACCTAATTCCAAGTAACAACCACTTGTTACTTGCCCGAATCTACACTAATGAAAAAGGATAAATAAAACAAAGCCCCTATTCTAAAGGCAAATCGCAACCTCAGAAAAGATACTAAACATTCCTGCATTATGTATAGCATTAGTGGTATAAATGAAAAACACAGGAATATTAAGTAGAATGTGGATTATGCCATCCCAGATGTGGAAACTTAGGGGAACTCCTAAGAATATTATTAAAGTAAATGTTAAAAACAAATTTTACCAAGTGGGTAAAGAAGGGAAAATCATTCCAGACAGATGATCTGCAAGGAGTAAGAAATACAATGCGCCTTAACCCTGAATTTGAGATGCTATCACCAATAGTTACCTCCAAAGAAAAGGACAGGTAAGAACACAACCTTAAAGATACATAGTTTACAAAATATTTTAATGGCTACTATCGAGCCATAATAAAAAACTTTGAAAAGTAAATGATTAACACTGAATATACAAATTTGTTTCTAAGTTATTTCAGTGAAACTTCTGGATTTTTAAAAAATGCTAATAATTGATTACTTATATTTAATAGATTGCACTGATACTACCAACTAGCACTTCACAAAAATACAGCAGGATCCCTGGTTCCTAATACCTTGCACCCCCCCCCAAAAAAATTCCCACTGGGAGTTAAAAATTTACACTTTTAAAAACCTGGAGAATGAATATAAATGGATCTCTAAACGATCTACATGTAGGAAAGATCTTGCCAAGCAGGAGACAAAATGCAAAATCTTAAGTCATACAGCAAAAGTCTAAAAAAAAAAAAAAAAAATTTATATTGGGGGAAATAATCAAAGAAAAAGCATTTGCTACAAATAAAGACAAAGACTAGCTTCCTTAAAATGCAAAACTTCTAACAACTTAGTAATAAAGACAAAAAATATGCAAAAAACAAGCTGCTTAACAGAAAAATTAAAATGTCTTAAGCATATAGAGAGAGAACATACACACCTTCTGGAATGGCACTAATTAAAAGTTTGATAAAACTCTGTATTGCCAAGTATATGGAAAATAGACCCATTTCCAACACTGGTGGAAAGAATGTGTGGGAAAACTTAGATCTAAAAATTTAAATGCCTTTTACCCTTTGATCTAAAAAACCCACTTCCAGGAATTTACTCTCGGGTGGTTAAGGGATATTTGCTGCAGCTCTATTTTTAGTAGCAAAACAAAGACATGAAAAAGCAACCGACAGCTGTCTAAATTCTATCAGACACAATGGAGACAGGAGAGATATACACAGGACACAGATACACATTTACTTTTCACACTATACCCTTCTGTGCTAGTCTAACTTTTACGTAAGTATATTTCTTTTACAGTGAAAAACTCAAATCCAATCTTAAAAATGGATTGAAAATACTGAGCAAGCATCTAACTCTGTACATACACTTCACTGGGCTAGAGAAAAACAGAATATGGGAATTCAGACTTTATTTCTTGATCTCAGAGGTCATAACGTGGCTTGGTAAGATAACAAAAAATTTAAGGTTGAGAGAAAATCATTAAATATGCAATTATATAGACAGTAACTGCTGTGATACATAGGTGGGAAAGGTCATCTCAGGCTAAAGGTGGGTCACCAAAAACTTCAGCATAAACAAGTTATCAACAGAGTCCATAAGGGGATTTAGACAGCTTAAATTATGAAATGATGGCCCCAAATAAGAAAATACCAACCTTCAAGTTTGTTTTAACATGCAATGTTCTGAACATTTTTTAATTTTGTATATTATTATAGGTTTCCAGTTTCTCTTAATATCAAAAACTATAGCAACCAGATTAAAGCTAAGCAGCACCTGCTTCTTTTATAGAAAGAGACCATGTACCCTCTTATCCGTATCTTGTATATCCCAACCTACTTCATCATTTAATAATCTGCTTGGTTTCTATAAGCATTTAAGTTTCTTAACCCTGGCACAGAAATGGGGGTAACAATAACCAAGACTACAAACAATAAAGTACAGGAAAGTTCTTATTTATGAAGAAAGACTTAAAAGAATTAGCTTTGCAACAAGTGTTAAATACTGGAAAGCAACTAGGGATAAATCACACTAAGAGAAAAGCAGTTACTCGTACCAAGCTAAGAAATTTATAGTTGACTCATATAATGGCCCTGACCAATAAACATGTTGATACTCAAGCCAATTTTATGGAGTGGTTGTATGCCAAATGGATCATCATTCTTTTATACATTAAAATTAGGCGGTATTAAAGGGGAAAAATGTGAATTTTAATGACACCTTGATTTTAATACTCCTCTCAAAGGCAAGCGGAGGGAGGATTGCTTAAAAAGGTTATTTGAGATTTATGGCAATTTTGGAAGCAGTGTAGGATGAAACCAATCTCAGCTACAAGTACTCATTTCTGTAATACTAAGTCATGTGTTTTTCCTCATTTATTTTTTTTGCCTCTACATTCTAATTAAAATGAATTAAAGAAGTGGCTCCTTAATAGGCATCTTTACAACATCCAATACTTGATGTGAGGTTATCTGGGCTACTCTGACTATAGTTTTCTTTCTTTCTTCTAAAGAAAACGCATTCTTTCCAACAGGCTAACGAGCTCTCCAAGCAATAATGGACTGTGCAAAACTGAAGCTGCTTCCTAAGAGATAATTTGGGAGAAAATCCTTGCCTTATATTATTCGCAGGCATACAAAGTTTAAGCCACTGGAGCCACCAAAGTTAAGAGATCCTTAAAGTTATTTATGAGGAGTAAAGAACAGCATTGTAGACAAAACATGAACACGTGAAAAGAGATGGGAAAGAAATTTCAGAAAGTTGGTGTCACAATTAATAGCAATATAAAAGGTTACAGATTTCAATTAAGAAATGATCAGTGTTTTCAGATTCTAAAAAAGGTTTAAGGACACGGTTATTTACTAAGAATTCCTTTACAATGAACTGTTTTGTTAAGAACAAAAAAGAACTAAAAAAAAAAAAAAGAACTGTTAAAATTCTCAAATTGAAACTATCAAAAATTGGCTTTTTACTGAAGTACTGAGAAACAAACCAAGATCCCATGGACCACGATTAAAAGATGACTTGTTTTCTTAAGCCATGGAAAGCAATATTGTAAAGAACAAAATTTTTTAAAAAAGAAAAAAAACCCACTGCATCAGACTGTAAGTAGTGCACTAGATACAACTCACCAAAATGATCTCCAAAATATAAAATAACATTATTAAGTCAGCCAGGAATAGGATATAGTTTACAAAAAAAAAAAAGAAAAGAAAAGAAAGCAAAAGGCAAATTAAATTACAAATAATACTTACATCTTCTCTAGGTAGTTTATTTTCATTGTCTCCTTCAATTCTCACCCGAACCACACCAGATTTGTCCACTATTTCCTGAATAACTTTGCCATTTTTTCCAATTACTTTTCCTTTAATAAGAGAAAAAATATAACAATAAGTTAAAACCAATACTGCTGTCCTTCCAACACCAGCCCAAATAATTTGACTTGCTATCAAATTAAAAACTAAACAAAGCTCCATCTTTTTACTTTCAATATATTCACCCTGAAGACTAAGGAGGAATTTTATCCTTGGTCTGAAACTTACTTCTCTTCAGAATGCCTAAGGCTATTATCAACTTGGACTGACAATACTGCTCACATGTAAGTAAGTCATTTTCCAAGTCTAAAACATTTTTTTAATGTGCTCTACATCATTTCTATATTTTTAAAATATCGATGCAACCCATTCCAAAACTCTGGACATATAAATAAAGGCAAACGAAACACTTATTTTGGCATTAATCATACCAATTTGTTTACATATTTTTAAGTTAACAAATTCAATGTTGCTTTCATATTCAAGTTGCTATTCATCCACAACACACTCGTAACTTTTTTTTTAAAACTAACACTGTTTCATTGTTATTCATGATAATTCTAACACACCTGTAACTTAAAGATACTTTTAAAATGAATACTCTTCAACGAAATAAAATGTTCGCATTTAACATTTTCCACAAAGTTTTTAAGTACTTCACAGCTATACAAATACATAGAGTATGTATATGGTATGCTGTCTTCCTAGATAAGAAATATACTGACATAAAATCCAAATTATTTACCTTTTCCACACTTAACATTTAAGTGTGTCAAACAGCAGTTATTGAGTATCCAATAAATAAAAGGGTGGTAGAACATTCTATTCCCCTTAGGAATTTACTCTTACAAAGATAGCAAACTTGTAAAATAGCAAAGCAGTACTAGATAGTGTTACCTGGTAACAAAAGTAAATATTCAGGTAACCTTCCCTGTATGAAATAGATGTATTCCTTATAAACGTTATTAAGTCCAAACCCCTCATTCTTCTGTAACTAAATCAGCAATCTATTCCCAGAATAAATTAATTTTGGTTGAAAGGGGTTAAAATGGAAGTTACTCCTATCACATTCTTGAGAAAACAGTTTCCATTAAAGAATAAGGGAACAAGAACAGCAAGAGCAAATGGGTCAATACAGCAAAGACACCATTATAGGATTTTCTATCCCTAATCTCAAGCCTCCTTCCCCATTAATAACCCTAAGTTTAAAAGAGCAGCAATTGAACAGATAAAAAGAAAAAATAGAGTAGGACAGGGAATTCACATGATGTAGGTCTTCTCTGAGCAGCCCTAGCAGCAGTATATAAAAGCAACCTTCATTGTTAACACAGTGAAGCTCAAGCAGCAACTCCATCCTTGACCCTGCTAAAAATAAGCAAATGTCTTTTCGAAAAAACAAAAATCAGATTGGTATATCATAATCCCTCCCCCAGAATCTTTGCCCTCTCCTTCTATGAACTATACCAGTGGTGAGTGCACATCCATCACCCTTCTGGGGTCTGTGGCAGGGACCTACCTGCAAGTTTTATTTAGTCCCACCAGAGACCGTCAATATTTTAACTGATCATTTCCATTAAATTCCAAAGCATATTGACAAACTGAAGCAGACCTGTAGTATAAATTGAGCACTGAGCATAAATGCTGAAGGGACAGAGTAAAGAAGTGATTAAGGAAGGCTTCCAGGAGGTGAAAAGTTTCAATTCATTTTTAAATCAATGTTCACATAATATTTTTCATCTGACTCAGGAGGGGTGGGAATGGTCAGGGTCTAGAACTTGTAGAACCTGAATGTAAGAGAATTCTCTTGAACTTACCCACCAAGTAGTCCTCATTCCCTTTTACTCCTCAGTTCACTTTTTCTTTTTCACTTGGACTAAGAATGTACTATTTTTCAAGACTGCTTCACCCATAAAACATTTTGGAGGGAAATGTAGTATTATTATATACAACAACCAAAAAATCGTTACACTACCTCTGAGTTTTTCACCAACATATAATAGTTGCTGCTAATATCTATTTTCTGAAGAGTCCCAAATAACCCAAATCACCAAAGCAAACCAAGACAGAGGAAAAAAGAGATACAAGTACTCACATCATTGCACAAAGAATAAAGAGAAGAACCAGAGAACTATAAAAATAACCAATTTTCTTATTTCTGAAATATCAGGAATTTTTACTCAAAATTAGCACTACCACAAACTCTGTAAGACCAAGGCTATCTCCTACAGAACTGTTGCATTGGAAAGAACCCTGATTTCCTTTCACATTCTCATCTCCAAATCAGTTTTACAGGTGAAGAAACCTAAGTTAAATTATGCTCTGTAAAGCAGAAACCACAATGTTAGTACCAATAGGTGTCAGTAATTGTGATTTGAAGAAAATATGGGATTCGTTTTCAAAAGCAGCTTCTCAAGGGTGATTTCATTTGACAATGATAAACATTTGATAGTATTTTGGGTTTTTTGTTTTTTTTTTCATTTGATAATATTTTGTATCTTTAATCATTTGTTAGAATTATACAAAAATTCTTCAAGCTTATGCTCAATTTTAACATCTCATCTCCCCAGCAGTTCAATCTACAGTGAACAAGAACCAATAATATGGAGCTTCCTTATTTGGCAGTATGTCAGACCTATCCAAATGCTTGGGAAAATAAGAGGGAAACTAATAGCTGAATACCAAGAAACTGTCCAAGTTCTTGTGCTGTACATTATTGTCCCAGAGTATACTAACTTGTTAACTGGGCAAAACACACATCTTCTTAAAGTGGAAGTTTTGGGGGAGGGGTTTCTAAAAAAATTTTTTTAAACAAAATTTAACAAATAGAACACGTATAGCAAAAAATCATTTCCAAAAGGCAAAACAGGCCTAATTATATATAAATGGAACCCAAAAGGCCCTGTTTCACTGAGGTCAAGAAACTCATGAGACACAACAGTGGACAAAAACTCAAACCCCTCCTAGTAAATGTCTCTGCTTTTATGTTAATGCTTACTTTTATATTAAAGGTTTAGGATAATTACTAAGTATTTACTTAATACATGACCAAAATCTTTCCATTTGACTCAAACAGCATTTAAAAGGACAGATAACCCTGATGTAGAGAATATTAATAACAAATTTATTAAACAAGTCATCCCAAGCTATAATGCTCCTTTAACTACAGCTTCACACTCCAAATTCTGTCACTTAACTTATAGCCCATGGGTAAATAATTTCCATTAATGGTGTCAGAAACTTAAAGTGAAACCTCCCCTCCTATCATCATCACCATCCTTCTCTCCTACCCATGACTTCTTACCTTATTCTATGCCTTTGCAACAACCAATTATTATTTATTCAGGGCCTACTGTGTAGAAGTTTATTACCCTATTGTTACTCCACTCTTACTTTTTCTTCTGCACTAAACAAAAGAAAAAAAATATCACAAACACCTTCTCAAAAAACACTGACAATTTTGATGGACATATGAGTGATAAAAACACATTAAGTGAATAAGAAGAGCAAGCCCAAGGGGTGAAATAGCTTTTAAAAAACGTAATGACAAACTGTTATAAAAATCATGGGTCTTATTAGCGAATCACCCTGTACAGAAGGAAATATCTTTACTTTATAATATGATCATAATAAGATATGAGTCACATACTACATTACTAAAAAATGAAAACAAGGCTATCAAATGCTCCATGTAACTATAAGTAAAATACAGTATCAGACAAGATTAAATTTCAATTAAATTGCTATATTAGTAATAACATTTAACTTACTGAACATTTAGTAGAAATACCTACCAACAAGATTTCTAGGAACCTGAATAAAATCCTCCACAAATTCCAAGAAACCTCTAGCCTTTTTTACAGCATCAGCACTCTGCAGGAGAAAATAAACATAAAATATAACCCTGAAGAAAACACCAATCCAAAACACACACACACACACACACACACACACACACACAAGAAATGAGAAATTCTGAATTATTATGTTCTAGTACAGATTCTGCTCAGCCCACTGAAGTGACATTTCAGGTCAAGTAATTCATGAAGTACTTTAAAAAGAAAAGAATCATTAAGAGGCTAGGAAAAAAACATACTATTAGAACATCTCTAAGGGAAGGGGGAAAAAACCCTAAGTTGAGAAAACGGAATTTACCTTAATTACGTTAGCCTAATTTTAACACAATCCTGAATATATTTGGTCCATACTCCCATGTTAAATTTCTCTAGGTGAATGTTAAATACAAATTAATCATATTGTCTACACTGTCATTCTCAACATAAATTATTTAAAAAGCTGTTTTTATGGAGATACATTTTTTTAAAGTACCTACTGATAACATTAACATTCCTTACTCCTAATGGGTATAATTTTAAAAGACTGGAAGACTGGAGAAGGGAGCCTCTCTACAGGGAATCTATAGTTCTCAGGAAGTTACCTTCCACTTTTACTGTTCGTTCTTTAATAACCCATAGGTGAAGTATATTGTGCACCCATCATACCATATAACATAAAAAACTTTTAATCGTTTTTAATCCTCACAAACTGTAACGTAAGCACTACTATTTTCATTTTAAATGAGGAAAATTATGCGGGGAAGTTAAATAACTTTCTCCAAGCTCACTCAAAGTGGTAGAGACAATTCCAATTTAGGTGCTGTGGCTCCAAAGCCTTTTATCTTAATTACTGTATACTGCCCACTTCTAAAGGTTTCAGAAATGAAACAGAATTTAAAAATCAGGCCTCTAGTCAGATTCACTATATGACCCAGCTTTTCATAAGAACTACATATGAAAAGTCGAGATGTGAGGGGCGTCTCAGAGACTCAATTGGTTAAGTGTCTACGTTAGGCTCAGGTCATGATCCCAAGTTCCTAGGATGGATTGGGCTCCCTGCTCAGTAGGGAGTCTGCTTGTCTATGTCTGTCCGCAGACACTCAATGACAAGCCACCCAGGCATCCCTCTAATAAATATCTTATTAAAAAAAAAGTTAAGACTTGAAATCATCACTCCCAAAACCTCATCCATTTATTCTAACGTGAGGCATTGTTTTGATAAAAAGTCCAGTATTTTTCAGATTTGTTATTTTCTAGTTCACAGTCACCATTAACCAGTGACAAAATATTATCCAAATTCAAGTTCTTCAAAAGCTCCTCTATTATATGCTATTTACAACTGCCAGTGCCTGGCACAGTGAGCACTCAAAAAAAGCAAATTATTTGTAATGCACATAAAACTTAGGTAAAATCAGAAGCAGTTGGTTAACTTCCGAGAACAGTACATGTTAAATACTCTGTAAACCTTTTACTGCCCCATATAATATTTCTTCAATCCACCTGCACACATGTAATGGTTACTGGGGCGGACTGATTTTAAAACTATTTCACTGGGAAACTGAAATTCCAAATAATATACGATCAAACAATAGTTATAATAAAGTAACTGAAAAAAAAAAAAATTCTTTAAATAAAGTTACTGAGATGAGGGACAGGCTTACCTCTCCATAGATTCTAAATGTTCCAGTATCTTCGTCTAGCTCAATAGCTGTAACTCCAGGAACCTTCCTAGCTTGCTGTATGTTACTACCATGTGTTCCTATTGCCAGGCCCATCAAATCTTCTCTCACAACAAATTCCTCATGAAAAGCTGCTGCAAGTTGTTTTGTGCACTAGTAAAAGAGGTTTATTAGAATTTATATTACAAAAGATCAAAAACAAAAATGGTTTTTCATATACCCATTGTTTTTAGTAATCATAATACTCAAGAAGTAGAAGCAAACCAAATGTGCACTGACTAAACAGGTAAACAAAATGAGGTATATGCATACAAAATTATTCAGCCTTCAAGAGGAAATTTTGACACATGCTACAATGTGGATTGAGGACACTGTACTTAGTGAAATAAGCTGGTAACAAAAAAAAATGAATACTGTATGATGCCACCTACATGATGTTTCTAGAGTAGTCATATTTATAGAAACTAAAAGTAGAATGGTGGTTGCCTGAGGGGTGGGGGGGATATGGGAAGTTGCTATCTAATGGATATAGTTTCAGTTTTGCAAAATGAAAAGTTCTGGAAACTGGTTGATTAACAATATGAATACACTTAACACTACTGAACTCTACACTTTAAAATGGTTAGGTGGTAAATTTTATGTTGTATTTTACCATAATTTTTAAATTAAAAATTTAAAAATTTTTTTAAATTAAAAAAAAACCAAAAAGAACTAAGAAAAAAATTAAAGGATACTCCTTTAGGATCATATAATAGAAGGGGAAAAAACAGTCTGATAAGTCTATTTAATCATGATCACAGAAAATAGTTAATTCTAAAACAATTTTCTGGAATTACTGATATAAGGAGCTCTCCAATTCAGATGATTCATTTTTCAAAATTCACTCACGATACATCCCTTGTTTGGAAGTTTTTAAATTAGTAATGGTAACTGCAAATTTGTCCTAAGGATAAACACACCTCAATTTCTCTTATGTGGTGCTTTGGCAAGGGGCAGGGGGGACCTTCTAACAGTGTGGCAATGAAGAATAGGAGAAAACAGAGGAGTACCTTAGGATGGGATAGAAAAGCAACAATATGCTCTTTTTTAAAACCTATATGCTATGTGTCTTCCTCTCCTCTTACCTAATAGTTATTATAGTGCTCTAGTTAACTAATGGAAGTGTGTTATGAATGACAGCTGACAGGGTAGTAAAAAAAAAGTTAAGCACAGAGTAAAAAAAACTAGCAATATAGTTCTACTGGATATCCCCAATAAGTTTCTAAGTTCTTTGGCACCTGTTATCTAAGTCCTAACAAAAAACTCAATAGGCATTTAGCAAACAAAGCTGTTTGGGGAAAGTAACAGAAAAAAAATAATTGCTCTAAGGCACAATGACTCCTGGCACTAACCACAAAACAGGTCCCAAGTTGCCTTACCTAATAGTCAAGTAGTTTAAGCCAAGGAACACTTATGAAACTAAATGGGACACACAAAAAACCTTCTGATAAACTCACTTACTTCTAAATGCTTAGTGGCCTCCTCATTTCTGGACATAAGCATCAACTTTGTACGAATACTTCGCAAATGCATGTCACTTAAAATATTTACTCTCTTCACAGTTGCTTCGCTTGCAGACTATAAACAAACAAGTTAATCACTCAAAAAAAATCTTATTTTTCAAGATAATACAAACAAGAACCTTCCACATAAAGCCTTCCTTGATCCTCATCTACTACATTCCTCTCCCCACCATTTCCCCCTCCCAAAGGTAATCCTACTCCCCACTCCCCTTTCTGAATCCCATTATTTAGTTCTGCTATTCAAATTATGATTGGGGTTAGGGGGGCAGGGGAGGATCCAGGATCCCACACATTCATAATTTCGTGTTGTTAAGAATGCCATATTAAGATTTTTTCCCCCACAAAAGATAGAAATTAACATTTTATAGCTGTAAAAAATTTTTCTTCCATATGTATTACCAAATTTACTGCACACCAAGTTACCTTTTAGTTTTTCAAATATTTAACTATAAAATCTGTGAAATATCCACTGGCTACCTTAAAATATGTAGTTATCTTACCAGTATCATTAGCTGTGTGGTTTCTGGATGGTAAAAAATTCTGCATGCTCCTACTGCTTTCTTAAAATCTTTATGTGCATTTTCATTAGCACACCTAGGGAGAAATTGATTCACATTTAAGACCTAAATAATAGATTAAATCCAGAAGGCAATTATAATGCAAAGTAAGTATTTCATTTTGACACTCCCCATTAAAACTTTTGTTTACTAAAAAGATTTTCTATCAGAAGTTTTTGATTACCGGGTGTTTGGGAAAAAAGATTTTTGTAGCACTAAAAAACCTTAATTCACAAAGCAATTCAATAGTAAACAAAATTACTCACGCCTCTCTCAAATCCTCGGGAACATCCACTGTGCATTTAAAGAAGGTATTTTTTTTGACAGTTTTATTTTGATTGACAGGCCGAAGTCGTTCAAATGTGACTATTTCATTGTAAGTGGCATCACAAGCAGCATATTCAATGACATAAAACTAAAAGACATCAAAATACTTTAAAAATCCCATCTGAACAAAAATAATGAGCTTTAAATGAAGTTCTAATTGCCTTGCTCAGCTTACCAGTAGACCCTCCCCCTTGTGGCACCAATACTAAGCATAGCTTAGTTACGTCCATCTGATTTGCCTAAACTAGATTACAGGCTCTTACAAGCATGAACCTTGGTGGTCCTCACATGCTTGAAGTGTATTCCTGAAGAGAAGCTTTGAGGTTTGCAAATTCAGAAAACAAATAAAAATAAATGGTCTAATGAATTTTTTAATTGTATGATCAACTATTTCCAAATTAGGAGTTTAGAAACAAAACTAAGAACTGAAGTAACATTTACAGAAACCAAGAGTTGAGGTATTTCCTTGGAAACTAGTCACAAAGCAAGTGTAAACATCACTTACTTCTCCTTTCATCATTCGAACTTTAGCCAACCACCATCCACATGGTTCTTGGTCATTTGCTCTTGAATATACCTGAGAAGAGAAAAAAAGGCCCTTATCCATTCATCCTGGAAGATTTCAACATTATAATGATTTACTATAAATGCCAAATCCCATTAAATTCTAGAACCAAAAATGTCAGTGCACTAAAATTAATGGCCTAACCATAACTTAATAAAAGGGTCATGTATGTTTAAACTTTACTACTTAAAAATAAAACTGAACCCTTCTGGGGCAATTTGGCTCTTTGGAAATCTAATTCCAATTCATGAGGTTTTCCAAACATAAATATTATTTTAAAGAATGCTTTTCACGAGGCAGTTTAACATAGTGTAAAACAGAGTTCTTTCATAATTTCTATCAATACTGTTCACTTTTTAAGCACTGCAATCTGATGATCCTAGTATCAGACACAAAAATAAGCTAGAAATTACTAAAGACATTTTAAATACCACAACAGTATTTCTAAGATGCTGAAATCAAGAACGGTTTTCAAAAAGAAACCTAATATTAAAACCTTCAAAGATATATTTAGATTCCTTCCTGAAGAGCCTAAATCAAATGGACTAAAATTGGTCAGCTGAATAAAAATTTAAATTACACACATTTAGTACACATAGCACAGTACATAAGAATCTTACAAACCTCTTCCGTAAAAAAAAAAAAAAAATTCTTATGTGCTCTATATTTGTAATTATCAGGTATTTTGTAACAAAACACATTAGAGAAGTTTCCTTTAGGGATCAGAGTTATTTCTTATGGTACAGCATCTTCATATATTTTCAATATGTGGAAAACTGGGGAAAGGAGGGTGTGGGAAGAGACAACCAAGATGAACCACGTTAAAATCTTTATTGTATGAACTAAGGATGTGTCTGCAGAGGACAGAGAAATCTATCAATATATGTTAAAACCTATCCTTGGGTTAAATGCAAACAACTTGATAATAAGCAAATAGTTTTGGAAAGCCCAAAGCCTCACTGAGGTAAACTGAGAGTAACCTTGCAAGTGGGGGAATACTGGAAATGTTAACTGAATAAGCCAAAACCTCATGATCAACCTCACTGTTCACCATGATCAGAAAAAAAGAAGACCTACATACTGATCAGGCTCCAATGAACTCAATTTTAGTTCTGCATTTCTTTATGAGCATATCAATTTTGTAACTTTTATCTTTTTAGTCTCCAAAAAACAATAAATCTTACTTTTCTTTAGAATAAAAAAAAATTCATTCTATTTTGCAATTATTTTATGTATCCATGGAACCTCTTATAAACGTAGGGGGAAATCTAGTGATTTTTTTTTTTTTCTGTATCTTGAAACACTTCACTATTGCATCATCATTCATCAATTATTCCCAACTGTGCTTTAAAAAAGGCTAAAAAAAAAAAAAAGAGAGAGAGAGAAAAGAATGATGGTATCACCTGGAAGAACACAACAGTGAAATATAGCGATACTATTGCATCATCCTGTAGTTTCTTTACTGCATAGTCTTTCAAGAAAGTATAAAAAGACTGGAGACACCATTCTTGCAGTCTGCTTTTGGTTTTCACTGAACAGTTAAGAATTCAGAATTTTTAATTTTCCACCCATAACTGCAAAGACAAAATTTACAGAGGAAGGGCTTTCACAATTATTAGAGGAATCAGGATTGATGCAGAGACGGATAATAGCACTCTGGATTCTAAAGATGAATGTGAAATTACAAGCAGAATCTCCCACCATGAAGCCTTTAGATGATGAATATTCCCAAACAATATACTTCTAAGGAGAAAAAGGAAATTTAGTATCCTCACCCAGTTAATCATTCAAACTGGGACTTCATCACACAAAATCCTGCAACAAGACTCGGGACCATTCTGTTTTTCTAAAAGGACATGTGACCATATTCTTTGATCTTTTATGACTGTACACCAAAATGTACTCCCATACAGCTCATAAGCAGACAAATGCCAAAGACAGCTGTGTATGCAAAGATGACTAGAAAAAAATGATGAAGACATGCAAAAAATGTAATAGGTTAGTCAATGCAATTGGTTAAATATGAAAATGATATAATTATAGCACAAAGATGACTATGCTCTGTTCAATAAAATTAGAAGTCACTAAGAGTTCCAAAATATTCTTAAAGTACTGCATTTCTGAGAATCCAAGTGTAAGATGAACCAGAATGAAATGATAAACTAGAACTTACTAGATGTGTTTTAAATTTACCAGTTTTTTTAAGATGAATTTATTCTGCATTTATATATGATAGCTGATGAGCAGTAATATTTAGAGATCTGTACTCATTTTAGGTATATATATTATCAAAACCAGGAAAATATGGCATAAAAAGTTGTATTTGCTATGCCTTTTTTAAAAAAAGATTTATTTATTTGAGAGAGAGACGGAGAGAGAAAACAAGTGGCGGGGGGGCGGGGGTAGAGGGAGGAGAAACTCAAACTCAAGCAGACTCTGCTCTGAGCATGGAGCCCAACATAGGGCTCTATCCCATCACCATGAGACCACAACCTAAGCAAAAACCAAGAGTCAGACACTTAACCGACTATGCCACCGAGGCACCCCTGTATTTGCTATGTTTAAATACTCATTAAGATACTTAACGTTGACCTTCAGCATCCTTTTATTCTTAACTTCTGTGAAATTATATGTAAACAAACTTAAATTTTTTTTTAAATGGCCCAAAGGGCCCAAATGATAAGTGCTGATGACCATTTTCCCCAAGTATGCCGCAGATTAAAAGAAACCCCTAAGAACAAGAGGGAAAGTCGAAAGTGCCCATTCCAGGTACTATCTCAGAAAGGCAGTTCAGCTAAACAGACTGGAGTACCTATTGGTACTCTAGTGAATGGGTACCTTGAAAGTTTCCGGGGAGTAGTGGGGGGTGGGAAAGAATGGGTCTTTAACCTACCTAAATCCCTTTGCTCTAATTCTACTTTCACCAAAACACAATTTTTTAGGAATGTGACTTCCTATGTGAGCTTACCACCAAAAAAAGAATAAATCATTCTGGATTGCCTTGAGGTTTTATCTTTCATTGAACATTAAAATTATGAATTCCATTTTATACTTACACCTATCTCTGTAAGCTTCATTAAATAAAAACTTTACCGCTGAAAGACAGTCATTCTCATAAAGCCAACTAAATCCAAGTTCATGAGCTTGAATCAAACACTATGAATTTGGCTCAACTTGAGTGCAGTAGGTCAAATCACATTCTTTCCAAAATGAACAGTTTATCTCACACAATAAAAAATCACTTTAATGACACAGCATTAAAATTGTGCCTTAGTATACTGTATCCCAGATGTTGATCACTATATTTATGACTACATCATTGGAGTAGGAGCACGTCAAAGAAATTACCTTTATTCTTTAAGGGTAATATACTTTAAGTTTCCAAACTATTCCCAAGGAGCAAATCACACTCTAAAGCAATAGTCCTCATTGTTTTAACATTCTAAGTTTCTACAGATCCAAGGAAGAGCTTTTAAAAAAAAAAAAAAAAAAGACCAAAGAGGACCCGTGAGAGACCTAAAAGCACAACAGTACTCAGGCTGAAGAAGTCCAATTTCATGGATGGAGAATGGAACATGAAAAATCAAATTCCAGAATTCTATTTCAGGGTTCTTTCCACCGAATAACTCCAAGTCAAACCCTAGTACAAAATGGCCTCTAAATTCTAACACACAACCCAACTATTATTACTTAAATGAATTAGTCATGTTATCAACCTTTTAATCAAGTTAATAATGTTTATGCTTTTCAAAGTCACAACCAAATATGAACACCAGAAATAAAGAATTTTTTTACCAGTTTTCACCAAATTAACTGAAAAGAGAATTTCTAAATAATGTTAACCATTAAACTGAATAAACATAATAGCCAGTTTTACAAGCACTGTTCCTCTATATTCACTATTTCATCTCATTACAATTATAACCTATTATGAAGAAATGGAAAATGTACATTAGGAAAGCAAGTTTAACATCTAGAACACACTGACATGATTCATCTACCTATACATAGTATTTTCTCATTCAACTATGTTGCTGATACTTTTAACAAATGGGTTTCTTAAGCCTTGGAAAATAGCCATTTCCCATATAACGAACAAGAATGTTTACCTCTTTAACATATGCAAATTTCCCAAGCACTAAGACTAACAATAAACTGGCATTATAAGAAAGACTAATTACAGATAGGTAAAAATTTTCAGAGTGATTGCAAGAATCAAATTGAGACATTTTTTAAAGGTAGAACAGAGGGGCGCCTGGGTGGCCCAGTTGGTTAAGCATCTGCCTTCAGCTCAGGTCATGATCTCAGGTCCTGGGATCAATCCCCCCCCCCCCCCATCATGCTCTCTGCTCAGTGGGGAGCCTGCTTCTTCCTCTCCCTGCCATTCCACCTCCTTGTGCTGTCAAATAAATAAAATCTTTAAAAAATAATTAATAAAGGTAGAATGCAAACTGCATGTATCTTGCATCTTTCGTATAAAAAAAATACTGAATTTTAAAAATTTTAAGGTAAGGGTGGGCACGTGGGTGGCTTAGCTGGTTAAGCATCCAACTTTTTATTTTTTTTAGATTTTATTTATTTATTTGACAGAGAGAGAGAGAGCACATGCGCACAAGCATGTACACCAGCACAAGCAAGGGAAACAGCAGGGAGAGGGAGAAACAGGTTCTCCACTAAGGAAGGAGCCTGATGTGGGGCTCGATCCCAGGACCTTGTGATCGTGACCTGAGCAGAAGGCAGACACTTAACTGACTGAGCCACCCAGGCACCCCTAAGCCTCCAACTCTTGATTTCAGCTCATGTCATGAGCTCAGGTCATGATCTCAAAATCCTGAGAATGAGCCCGGCACTGGGACACTCAGCAAGGAGTCCAAGATTCTCTCTCTCCATCTGCCTATGCCCCTCCCCCAACTCACATGGGCTTGCAAGGCCCTCTCTCCCCCCCCACTCTCTCTCAATAAATAAAAAAAAGTTTTTCTTAAATTTTCAGATATGGGAGTCTCCTATCTCAAATTCTTTTTATTACTCTTATTTCTCTCAAGGTATCTATCCCAACATAATTAAAATATAAAGACATATGAACATAATGTCTGACAATCCACCATAAAAAAAAAACCAAAAGGTTTATGCCACAAGAACAGAAACTTGCCAATTCTTATCTCAAACCAGAAAGCATCACAATTAAAAAAAATTTTTTTTTAAAGATTTTTATTTATTTATTTGTCAGAGAGAGAGAGAGCACAAGCAGAGGGAGCAGCAGACAGAGAAGGCAGAGGGAGAAGCAGGCTCCCTGCTGAGCAAGGAGCCCGATGTGGGACTCGATCCCAGGACCTTGGGATCATGACCTGAGCCAAAGGCAGTGGCTTAACTGACTGAGCCACCCAAGCGTCCCCAAAAAAAATATTTTAATCAAATATGTTAAACCCAAGAGGAAAACCTAGAAAACTTTGTAAAATTATATACTGGCTTGAGTGTCAGCCTTCCTATGGAATGTGTTTTGTGAGCTCATGTACCAACTTCCTAAACAAAGCAGGTATCTATAATAAAAGACAAAGCACTCCACCTGTGAAACCACTGAGGAAAAAAAACATTTTCTACTGCACTTCCAATATCCGAGAATACTGTATTATATATCCAGCTTAAGAAAATCTAATCATTTTCCCACTATTTCCAATTTCACAAGGTGAGCATTTTCTTAGCAATCTTTTTTTTTTTTTTAAGATTTTATTTATTTGACAGAGAGAGGGAGAGAGAACACAAGCAGGGAGAGAGGCTTCCCGCTGAGAATGGAGAGAGAGAGAGAGAGAGAGAGAGAGAGAGAACACAAGCAGGAGGAGAGGCAGAGGGAGAAGGAGGCTTCCCGCTGATCATAGAGCCTGATGTGGGGCTCAATCCCAGCATTCTGGGATCATGACCTGAGCCCAAGGCAGATGTTTAACAACTGAGCCACCCAGCACCCCTTTCTTAGCAATCTTGTTGTCGAAATCAATCAAGCAAGCACTTACTGAAAAAATTTTATTTTATCAAATGTTAAAGATCTTAAAACATATGCCACTTTTTTAAAAAGTCAACGAAAAAGCCACTAAGACGTTTAAAAATAAAGCTTTGGATTTTAAACCTTTCAAAACCTTCTTTCTCTTATAAATCAGATAGTCTTTTCTTGAGGACATTAGACCATGACACTAATTTATGTTCTATAATTCCTCATAAGCCTCGTAAACTGACTGGTAAGATGAACCTGAAGTAGCCAAACATTTTTATAATAGTAAAATTTTAGGATAAACCATATGAAATTGTCAATATTCAACCATTCCTGACCTACAAGAATAAAACTGTCATACTGAACTTTAAATAAATGACTGAAGAGGATCAATAAAAAGCTCTCTCCTGTATCTTTTTTGATCTAAATCCATTAGTGATGACCAAATCAAAGTGACCTTTCCCTTCTTAAAAGAGGAAGGGTTTCTTAAAAGAGGAAGGGGAGGGAAATAAAAAAAAGATCGGATCGGGAAGGAGACAAACCATAAGAGACTCCTAAACTCACGAAACAAACTGAGGGTGGCTGGGGGGTAGGGATAGGGTGGCTGGGTTATGGACACAGGAGGGTATGTGCTATGGTAAGTGTTATGAGAGGTGTAAGCCTGATGATTCACAGACATGTACCCTGGGGCAAATAATACATTATGTGTTAATAAAAAAAATAAAAAAAAAGAGGAAGGGTTTCTAGAGGTACAAAAGAACAAGAGTTGTGAGTCTGGCACAAAACTGACAACACCCTATGAATATAGCTTAATATATCAGAGAATAACATTCAAGACAAATACTAGAACTGGTTCTGTTTCCCAACCTTCAGCCTATATGACCTTGGAAAGCTTAATAAAGTATTCATAGAGTTTAGAAGAGGCCCTGGAGAGACTGTTGTGTCAGATAATCTGTCTAAAAAGTCAGTTAGGGGGTGCCTGGGTGGCTCAGTCAGTTAAGCATCTGCCTTCAGCTCAGGTCATGATCCAAGAGTCCTACGACAGAGCCCTGAGTAGGGCTCCCTGCTAGGTGGGGGGGTGGGGGGGGTGTCTTTCCCTTCCCTTCTGCCTCTACCCACCCCACCCCACTCCACCCCCACCCCCTGGCTCCTGCACAAGTAAGTGCGCACACTCTCTCACATAGATAAAATCTTAAAATTAAAAAAATCCAGTTATAGATTATACACGTTAGTGCTATACAAACGTCAACTGTTATTACTGCTATATGGTATGTGACTGACAGAAACAGTGGCTGATGACTTAAGTTAATATACTAAAATATACTGTGCAATGAATTACTCTAGAGAAAAGTATCAAGTTAGATTAAAAACCTAAATACTCCTGGGGTGCCTGGGTGGCTCGGATAGTTAAGTGTCTGGCTCTTGATTTCAGCTCAGGTCATGATCTCAGTGTGGTGGGATTGAGCTCCACATGGTGGGCTACAGGCTCAGCAGGGAGTTTGGCTTGGGATTCTCTCTGTCCCACTCTCCCTCTACCCCTCCCCAACATGCACACTACTCACTCTCTCTAAAATAAATAAAGCT
Source organism: Potos flavus (assembly GCA_028534135.1). Taxonomy (NCBI): domain Eukaryota; kingdom Metazoa; phylum Chordata; class Mammalia; order Carnivora; family Procyonidae; genus Potos; species Potos flavus. The sequence goes on along the minus strand of CM052898.1, from coordinate 116,606,230 downwards.
AAAAAAAAAAAAAAAAAACCTAAATACTACTTAAACAAAAAAGGCCACACCTGTAGAAATACTGAAAAAAGTATCTTGAAAGCCACACCAAAAACTTAGCAGACTGGAATAAAATAAACTTCATGGGAAAAGCCATTAAATACACTTTTTAATTGCCCAGGAGAAAGCACCACAGATAAAAAATTATCCATAAAATACAAAGATTTCCTACATCAAAATCTACATAAACAAACAAAAACACTCACAAAATTCATAGAACAAAGGGCTAACAGCCAATAAACTAATTTAAAAGATTCTCCATAACACTAGTGATCAAGGAAATAAACACTCAGAACACATCAGCTTCCTGTTACCAGGTTTATAAAACTTTACAGCTTAATAATAACCCAGCCAGTCAATCTATGAGGAAACAAACACCTTCATGTATTAGCAAAAGTATGAAGTAGTAAATCAAAATGCACTTTTGGGGGACAAAATTTTACATTTTTGTACCATCAAAATTTTAAATATACATGCCTCCAATTTAGCAAGTGAACCACTTAGATTCCATAGTATCAGAAAAACGGTTTACTTAAGGACATTAACTCTGGGTTTTATTTTTGGGAATAGCAAAAAATCTGCCAATAATTTTAATTTCTAATTATGATACATCTGTACTAAAAAATATTATGAGGTGGTTAGAAAGAATCGGGTAAATGTTATATGCAGCATGGAAATGTCTATTATACCCCAACTGACTGAATACAGAAATCACAAATATATAACATATTCCCAATTTCTGTAACTTAAAAAAAACTTTTAAAAATGCAAAGAAAAACACAATTCTCGTAAATGAGATTTAAACTAGAGTGTACAGACAAGCATACCTACACTAAGAGGGAAGTTCGCTTTTTATTTTATATAATTCTGTATCATTTCATTTTTTACATTAAACATTATTTGAATTTAAAGGGGAAGGAGATTAAAAAGAGAACTACCCTAAGACTCAGTAATCACACCACTGGCTATTTACCCAAAGAATACAGAAACACTAACTCAAGGGGATATATGCACCTCTGTGTTTACTGCAGTATTATTTACAATAGCCAAACTATGGAAGCAGCCCAAGTGTGCATCAATTGATGAATGGACAAAGAAGATGTATACACATACACACAATAGAATATTATTGAGCTATTAAAAAGAATGAAATCTTGCCATTTGCAACAACATGGATTGAGCTAGAGAGACTAATGTTAAGCAAAATAAGCTAGTTAAAGAGAGGCAAATGCCCTATGACTACACTCATCTGTGGAATTTAAGAAATAAAGGAAAAAAAAGACAAACCGAAGCACAACCTCGTAAGTATAGAGAACAGATGGTTACCAGAGGGGAAGTGGGTAGGGTAATGGGTGAAATACGTAAGGGGATTTTGAGTACACTTACCTTGATAAGCACTGAGTAATACATATAAACGTATTCAATTACTATACTGTATACCTGAAACTAGTTGAACACTGTATGTTAACTACACTAGAATTAAAATTTTTAAAAATTTTAAAAAAGGGTAAGGAGTTTTCAAAAATTTATTTGATTCAAAATTTAGCCACCATAATTCCTAAACATTGAAGGTTATACAGACAGATTCCTAATGGTAGCCAAAAAAAAAAAAAAAAAGAGAGAAAAAAGGACAAAGAAAAAGCCAGTAAGTCTGTGGGTGGCAAGATTGATTTTAAACTTCTTTATGTGAATTTTCAAATTTTTCAGAAGTGGAAAAAAATGACATCTTAATTTCAGATAATGATTCTCACAATTTAAGGAGCAAACTTCACTAAGACTGAACCATAAAACACAATGTGAAAGAAAACACTCTGCAATCATTAATTTTCAAAGCATTCCATATCTTACACCAATATTTTGTACACAGCTGGGAAGGCAGGCAAAAAAGATGCTCCAGGAACTTCTTAGTCTGAGACAGGGGAAAGCACAATGTAACAACACCATGAGCACACCACCAACTTTTTTCTTTAATCTGAGCCTTTTCACTATCATTATCTGAACAATTTAAAAAGTAAGAAAGCACTAGTCTCACAACTGACCACCACACATTTCTAATTCCAGAACATGTACAAAATGAAGTCATTCCTTGTTTGACCTGACTCATTACCAGAATTCCAGAAGAAAAAACTTCTGAAACAGATATAAATTTTTACCCATCCCTACAAAAAGATGTTGATTAGAAAAGGATTCATTGTTGAGAAAAACATTTTCATTGGAGTCTAAAGTCCAAGGGAACAAGTACAGTAGTAATCAGCAGCGTCACCACTACAGTTCCATAGTACCCATCAGTGTCCTATTTCACACTCCTTAATTTACAGCAAACATTTCGCCACTTTGTTTCCCTGTGTCTTCCCATACCATCTACGATATTTCCCTAAAAGACAAAAATACACACTACACCTATAGTTACAGAGCTCCTTAGAAAAAAGTTCTTAGTTTCCACTTTTGGTGGAAGTGAACTATAAAAGAAAAAACACAATTAAGTTATAACATGCTTTGATTTAGCAAAAGCAAAAGGGTGCCCAGTGAACTTAAGAGCAAGTAATTAAAATCTAGGCCAAATTTCAAAATGGAAAGGAATTTAGGCTGCCAGGAATTAAAAGAGCCACCATTCTTTGCTTTCCTAGTACATAACATCTATAATTAATAGGAGCTCAAAATTTACCATTAAAAATTACAAAAAGTAAAAAATGTAATTAAATGAGTTCATGTGCCAAGTGCTCAGAACACTGTCTAACACAGAGTACATACTGGTAAGTGCTTATAAAAACATTTAGACATATATTTCACCTGTGTAAGTTCTCCTATACCTCCAGATCCCCCAACCCGCCCCTACATAAAACTAGAAAAATATATTTAGCACATTAGAGCACCTTGAAGGAATTACATCAATTTCTTGAAAATCACAAATTTTCTATCTCCAATGGACTCACAACACCTCTATTTGACATTTCCATGTTTCATTTCACATAACATCAGGCATATTTAACATTAACATATTGAAAATAGACATCCGAACTCTACTAGTGTGAAAAAGCTATATACAAAGAAGCAGCACTACACGATCCCACTTTTATTTTTAAAAGTAGGGGAGGGAGAGCCTGTGAATGACGAATATGGTGAATAGTGGTTTTTTCTTCTTATGTAATTCCTATTTAGTCTTTTTTGGTTTTTTTGTACTTTTAAAATCTTCTGCACATTTCTAAACTACACAAGGCTATATGCTAATTACAATATTTCATGTTTTTGTGTATCAACTATATTAATCATCACCATAATAAAGGATAACTATTACAAAGATACTAAGAAAAAAAAGTACGAGAAAAGTTTTAAAGTAATTAGCAAAAAAGAAAACAGCAACCAACACCACACAGCTCTCTGTGCCACATTCTATACAAACCAATTCAAAAACACTATCATTCTTAACTCCCAAATTATTTTCATTTTCATGGTGTAAAAACTTGACCACGGCCACAAAGCTAAAAATGGTAAAGCTAAGACATGAATCCCAGTTGATTCCAAAACTCAAGCCCTGCTATATATATTAGACAGCCAATTAACAATAGAAAGACTAGAGAAACTATCAGCTAAACAGATTTTCCTAAAAGTATATTTATTTAAAACGAAGTCACACAAAAATATAAACTTAAAATACATACCTCTACTTCATCTCCTTCACTAATTTCTTTTTTTATGTCAGGTGGTGGTGGTAATCTAACTTCATTAAATGGAACCTGGCGTTCTGGCTGCCAGCTGAAAGATCAGAGAAGGAATTAATAATTTTGAAATAGATTATTCTAAAAGCCCCTAATATGGAAGCCATACAGTCTATGCTTAGTGGTGTATATTTTTTGAGTTAATCACTTAAGCTTTCCCTAATGAAAAGCAAGCTTCATTCATATTATATTTTTCCAAGTAATTAGTCTGTTAAGGTAAAACAGATTTTGCATGACTCTTAAAGTTTATAAATTATCATTAATACTCATTATGTATTCCCATCCAAATTACTCATCCTAAGGGAACAGTACATTTTTCTAAAAATGAAATAGGCTAAGTTCATAGTAATAATTTAGACTTGAAATAATGTCACATCTACACTGTCAATAAACAGCAGTGCATCCAACTTCAAAAAATTTTACAACTATATGACTTATCAAAGGAACAGAATTTCAGAGCTTATAGAATATTAACTGCAAAATTTGTGTGTATACATGTTCACAGAAATGCAGAAAATTACTGTTATTTTGCATAGCTGAATTTCAAGATTTAATTTTCTTACACAGAATTTACATTTTCTGCAATGAATATACACATTAATATTAAAACTTGGGAAAAGCTGACTTCTATCTTTATAGCAAATATGCCATATTAAAACAAACGTAGCTGTTGCTTAACATTTTTTGTGTCATATTGTATAAACTGGATTGATAAAATTAAAAATTCTTCCCTATTCTAAGTTCTAATAGGTCATTCATATGCCTGGGAGGTACACTAGCACATAAGATATCAAATAAATTCCAGTGGCTTCCAACTGCAGATGCTGTGCAAAACATCAGGAGACAAGTAAGACTTTTGAGTGCTTACTTTTCACCATTACTGTCTAAATGGCAGCTGCTCAAAGACAGGAGTCATCCCAACACGTTTCTACACGATTCTACACGAAATAGCTGCTGGGCAGATCTCTCTTCAGGCCATTCCAGAAGCAGCTTAAAAGTGAAAGTTGAAGACTTCTTTTGACCTTCAATTATACAGTGCTCGTTTAAACTCTTCCGAACCAAGCCAAAAATACGTTCGCATTTTTTTTTAAAGATTCTACTTATTTACTTGAGAGAGAGAGAATAGGAGCAGGGGAATGGGCAGAGGGAGAAGCAGGATCCCTGCTGAGTGGGGATCCCAATGCAGGCTCAAACCCAGGACTCCAGGGTCATGACCTGAGCCAAAGGCAGCCGCTTAACTGAATGAGCCATGAGCCACCCGGGTGCCCGTCTTTCATATTTTTTAAACAAGACCTAGGCCCTACAAAAACTATAAAGCTGATATTATTCCTAATTAATATCAAATTTAAATTAAAGGTGGCCCAAAACACACCACTAGCCATTTGGAAGGCCTTCTACAACATCGTTTCAACATTCTGGGATTTTAAGAATTACGCATAGTATAATCCCATTTGTGCCATCTGATTTTTGCAAAAAAATACTAATTCATGTTCACATATGTTTTGACAAAAAAAAAGTCATGAAAAAAGAAACGTATATTGTGGGCAGAGAAAGAGGTGAAAAGTTATCAAAACTAGAACTACTTGAACTTATAAGATGATCAAACAACCAAAGACCCCCACCCAAAAGCAAAATCATTTTCCACTGGCAATCAGAACACCCAGAAGCAAACACAAATTTAGCACAACCAATCTTTAAAATCTCTATCAATTAAAAAATGACTTACTTGTTCTCAAAAACAACTGTGAGGGAGTCTTCATGAACATCTTTGATAAATCCCTGCAAAAAACAAAAACATTATCAAAAGCATGTCAATATGCAATTAAACATTACATTAGGGGCACCTCGCTGGCTTGGTCGGTAAAGCATGCAACTTTTGATCCCAGGGTTGTGAGTTCAAGCCCCACTTTGGGTGGAGATAGTACTTTAAAAAATTACATTAACTGCAAAAGCCTGCAATACACATACAAATATGGAACACTGAAAAGAACACAAAGCTTGGAATTAGGCAGAAGTGGGTTTGATTTCCACCTCCATCATTCATGAGCTATACAACCTCAGAAGTTACTTAGCCTCCCTGAATCTGCTTCTACATAGTGTCACATACCCTGGAATTAGGAAAAAATGAACGTACATCCCTGAAACATCATAGTATTAGTTGATACTCAAAGTGATCAAGGCTGTCTTTAGTACTGTGACTAGGAGTTCAGGCTCTTAGAATCGGGCTGCCAAAGTTCATATCCCAAGCTCTAGCATTTACACATTTGGGGGCATAATTTTAACCTAATGGTTCATTACTGCATCATTCCTTATGGAATTATGAAAATGGAAAGATTTAATGTTTACCATGCTACTTGGTGAAATTCGAATATAAATATTATACTCCACAATTAGTAAAAAGCATTATTACATTTTGAATACTAAGCTTCCATTAATTTAATTTTATTTTTCCTACTAAGTTCCCTTCCACCTTCACTTAAAACAAAAAAACTGAACTACAGTAAGTACATTGCCTCAAAACCATTTTGGAATGGATGTAAAGATTCGCAATAAAAATCAGTGATCGTTTTTCTATTCTTAAAATTAATTTTGAAACTAGTATTTTTAATCTATCTTCATTTGATTGATACAGCTGAAAGAAACTGTAAGAGCTGACATTCAAGAAAGAGCAAAGGACTTGGGTGTAGAATAGCTGTTCAAATACTTGCTCCGCCACTGCGTAACCTTGGGAGTGCAGTCCACTTGGCACTTGTATGATAACAGTTGACATTAAGTGACCCTTTATATTACTATCAAGAACTGCAAAGTTCTGGGGCACCTGGGTGGCTCAGTGGGTTGAGGCCTCTGCCTTCGGCTCAGGTCATGAGCTCAGGGTCCTGGGCTGGGATCGAGCCCCACATCAGGCTGTCTGCTTCGCAGGGAGCCTGCTTCCCCCTCTCTCGCTGCCTGCCTCTCTGCCTACTTGTGATCTCTCTCTCTCTCTCTCTCTCTACCAAATAAATAAATAATCTTTAAAAAAAAAAAAACTGCAAAGTTCTCAACCTTAGTCAAATGCTTACACACTTTGAGCTCAACGTATTCAGTAAATAATTTTCCAAAACATCTTTATCACGCTAGACTCCGTAATATTCACTAAAAACTAGCTAAATAAACAACACACTTGCAGTACTTGGTTAAAACAAGGCAGGGATGACCTCATCTTCCTGCCCAAAAGTCCATTTAGTAATACTAAGGAACTTTGAGGCATGAACCAACAAGAATAGAGACAAGAGAAAAGAAAAAGTTGAAACAAAATTTTGGAAATGTAGAAAACAGAAATATCAGTAATTTAAAAAACAAAGCAACAAATATTAATATTAAAATGCTTACTACATGTCAGACATTATTCTAAGCAAACAGCACACCAAAAACTGAAACAAACTGGCAGTGAAAAGAACTGAAAAGTAAGCAGATCACTTCCAGAAAATTTGAAGACAGAAACTCTTGGAAAGGAGAGGGTAATAGATGTGGCTAAATATAAAATCATTTTCCTTAATAATATAGATTCACCAATCACAAAACGTAGGTAACTAATAAATCTAAAGTCATTGCACTCTTCTCACATTTGTTACTCAACTGCATGATTTTGTATTTGGCCCTGATCTCATTCCAGCTTCAAATGTCTATCACCTGCTTTAATTGTATGCTATGGGACATTTCAATACAAATATCCTCATTGAGGCTAAACACAGGAATGAGGCTAACCATTCCTTTCAAGAGTGCTATAGCAGCTCCTGCCATGCAATTCCAGAGACATTTTTTTATTCCTCTTTCGTCCCCAAAGCTAAACATTAAGAGCTGCCATTCCAATTCTGATTACCTGACCATGTTATAATAATGACAGCCTGGCCAATTTCTCTATTCCTAGGTAGGTTCAGACACAATCACTTTCTGCAATCATTTTGGTCAGCACTTTAATAGTTATGTTACCAGCAAATCTATCTCTATTAATACCCTTAAACATTTGTAAGGAATATTTCAGAAACTAAGAATTTCCAAGTTCATGAATATAAAGTAAAACATATCTTACCATCAGAGGTTAGTCCTTTTCAATTTTCGCTATAGTTTTCTAGTCTTTCACAACTTTCAGAGTCTAGAATGTTTCACTAAGAAATCTTTGCCATTTCTGTATAATTTACAAAATGAATTCCTTCAAGTCAGATCTCCAAGTCGCTGGGAAATTCTACCCTTCATTGTAATAGAAACCTATTTTTCTACCTAAAAGTCAACATTTATTAACTCTTTCCAACCCATCCCCCACTTTACTTCCACCACCACCATCAGCTTTGTTTGGGTGCACATTTCCCACAAACTTTGAAGAAAAAATACAACGCTGGACACCTACTCGAATTATTAATATCCTTTAAGCGTAAGATTAAATAGATGAAGAATCAACTGTTAGCAAACATGTTCTAATCCCCAAACCCTAATTTCTAGGGATAAGGTGCTTCTAATGGTCAGATCTCTATGAAATTGTGTCCATTTGATGCAGGACTCAGATATCACTTCTCACGGTATTTCTGTATGCTCGGAAGTCACCGGAATGATCTATGTCCTGATACACTCAAGCCACAAAATGGCAGGATAAGGCATTGCTAAACTCTTTGAGTCAGGGGACAATAAATAACAATGGTCATATTTGTCTGCACAAGACAATAGCAGGCCCTTATGACTTTATGTCTCCACAACTTCTGTACCTCCTTGTGTTCTAATCCAACCTTTGCGGATTCTGTCTCTCTTCCTATTCACCATTCATCTGACTCAGGACCTGTATTTCTCAGAAAACCTTTTACATTTCTTTTTCCTCTTCCCACATATATGCAAACATGAAAATTCTAAAACATCATTATAAAATGTTTATGTTTATATGTGAAATTCTTAACTATAAACTATCATCAATAAGCAACAAGGCAGTATATATAACACATCAAAAATGTGATAAAGTAACTTTAGAATGCTGTCCCCAACAAAGCAACAAATAGAACATTACGTAGTAAAAATCCACGAATGCCACGAACTATGTGTGAAATGGAGGTAAGGGAGGGGATGAAGAGAACAGCAAAAACCCCTGAGCTGTATAAGTACTATTTGAAGAACTGATTTTTTTCAAAAGCGATACAGCCTTAAAAGAAATTTTTAATTCAATAATCCAATAAGGTGGCAAGTTAATCAATAATCAGTTTGCTCTCTAGATAAAACAATAAGCAGCTGGAAAATAAAAAGACAAAAAATAATCTAACGGCAGCAGCAATGAAAAATTACCTCAACAACTACAACAACAAAAATGTACAGGATCTATATGCAGAAATCTTTAAAATCTGACTAATGAATATATATAAAATATTCAGGAAAATGTAAATTATACCACATCCTTAGGAGATCTTGATATTGTAAAAAGTTAACATGCCCCTAAATGGGACTCCACTAAAATAACTAAGAGTGCATGATTCTGTTAGGGGAAAAGAGAGTTAATCTTAATAAAATTACACCAAAGTCTATTTTTAAAATACGTTAAAACACTCAAAAACAAAACTTTTAACTAGGAGTAGAGAGTAAAGAAAACACACTATGCCTACCCAAATATTAAAGCTTATTTTAAAGCTACAACAATCAAGACAAACACACACATACATACACATTTTAAGAGAACAAAACAGATTCCAAAAATAGGTCTAAAGGTCTTTTAGGAAATCACAAATAGGGGGAAGAATGGTTTGTTTTTAAATAATACTGGGACATCTGAATAATTACTGGAAAAAAAATGAAAAGGGACAATTTCACCAAAAATATAATCAATGGATGAAAGAGTCAAGTTTTTTAAATCAATAAAGATTCCAAGAGAAACCACAAATTACTTATAATGTCAAACTAAGGAAGACCTTTCTAACCAAAAACACAAAATCTAAAAGCCACAGAGTGCCTGGGTGGCTCAGTCGGTTATGCATTTGACTCTTGATTCCACTCAGGTCATGATCTTAGGGTTGTGAGACTGAGCCCCACATCAGGCTCCATGTGCTCAGCAGGCAGTCCACTGGAGGGTCTCTCTCCCTCTCCCCATCTCTCTGTCCCACTACCCCACCCCCTACCCCCATGTGCGCACTCTCGCTCTAAAATAAATAAATCTTTAAAAAAAAGGAGGGGCACGCCTGGCTAGCTCCGTCCTTAAGCGTCTGCCCTCGTCTCAGATCATGATCCCAGGGCCCTGGGATGGAGCCCTATATCGGGTTCCCTGCTTAGCGGGAAGTCTGCTTCTCTCTCTCCCACTCCCCCTGCTTGTGTTTCCTCTCTCTGTCAAATAAATAAATAAAATCTTAAAAAAAAAAAAAAATACAAAAGCCACAAAATGCTTGATAAGTTTATACTACCTAAAAGCTAAAAATTAATAATAACATAAAGGAAAAGAGGGTGAAACACAGCTGAGTTAAATTTCCAATTTATAACGGTCTCAGGTGAGCTAACAGGTGAACAACTTAATAATCGAAAGTAACAATGGGTATGAACTATGCAAACAGGTAGTCAGAAAAAAGTAAGTTTAGTTTTAATTATATAAATCGTCTTTAAAAAAATCTTGTTTACTGCGATTTGTTCTGAACTTTTTTTCTCCTCCCACTTTTTGTTTTGCAGATCCTTCCACTCCAGAATATAAAAAGCAACCTCATTTTTTCTAACATTCACATTTAAGGTTAGCAATTTTGAGGTGGGAGCTTAAGCTGGTGGAAAGAACAAAGTGCAGAGAATTATCTACCTAACTCGAAGATACATTTTTGATGACAGAGAACACTACAGCTGAGAAACAGGTTTTCAGCTTGATGAGGGCAGTCATGGAGGGAAAAAATCCCATTGGTTAAGCAGAAAGAAACACGGTATGAATTATTTCAGGAATTGAAAAGACCAAGATTATAAATATAGCAAAAAATCAGGGACCCTGTCTATGACCCGGTCAGGGAACCTCTCAGAAAGTTACCTGATTCTGAAGATAAAATTTCTATGGGGCACATGGTTGGTTCAATCAGTAGAGCATGGGATTCTTGGGCCTCAGGACTGCGAGTTCAAGCCCCACATTTGAGCATAAAGCTTACTTTAAGAAAAAAAAAAAAAAATTCATTTACAGACCTTCCAGAACCCTCACTTTTGTGAAAGGAAAGCTAAAACCACGTATCTACATAGCCCCAAAATTCACTACCTAGGCGGCTATAAATGCTGAATTTAAACACTCATCTCTCTGGAGCTCTTTTCAAGTAACTCCTTTTCAATCAGATGATAAAATGCTTTTCCTGATTTGTACTTCTAAATTCCAAAAGGTTAAGTTTGACACCAATACTAATTTGAAGAAATAAAAGCACATTTCCTAAAGAGTCTATTTAAGGCAAAGTTCTGAGGGTGGGGGGAACCTCAATATACACTTCACAACTGGAAAGGCAAGCTATCTTACCCAAAAGAGGCTGGAAATAAAAGAAAATTTTAGTGTTTAAAGCCAATTTATCAAAACCCTTGCTTGAACTGTGATTTACAAATCTAAAAAGATGCATGAATCCCTTAAGAGAACTTTCCCACTCACTAAGAACACACCCTAGTCCAGAAAAATTCCTTTGACTGCAAGGTAACTGTCCTTTCAAATTCAGCCATTTCTTTAAATTTCTCAAAAATCCAGTAGTAACCTCCTATAATTGCAACTCATTACATCACAAAATTTACATTCTTTATCAAAACGAAAACAAACTCAAATACCTTAATACTCAGCAAACTATCCAGAAACTAGACAACCTGAATCCTCAATTTAAACTAAGGTTTTAGAGTAGAAACCCAGATCCAAAACCTAAAATTTATACCCTGAAAAAAAAAATCTTTTTTTAAGATTTTATTTCTTTGGAGAGAGGAGGAGAGGGAGGAAGACAGATCAGGAGCAGGAGGGAAGGAGACAAAGGAGAAGCAGACTCCCCACTGAGCAGGGAGCCTGAGCCACCCAAGCACCCAACCTCAAAATTCTTGTCAGAAGAGTTTACTGATTGCCAACAGACTGAGCCAAAAACTGCCAGCAAGAAACCATACAATCTTCCTAAATGGAGGGTAGGTTTTTTGAGACTCCAGTCTCAAGTAGTAAAAGCAAGGGATCCATCAAAAATCTCTAGTTCACACTTACTCTAAGCAGAAAGTAAAAAGTTCTTACACAGCACTGCCTCTTTCAAAATATTCTTATATAATTTAAGATTCACTCTACCTTTAATATTTCTATCAAAGCTTTTCTTTCTAAAGTCTTTCTCAGGATCGCTTTCATGAAATTTTAAAATTTCATTTGATGACTTAATTACTGAAGCAAACTTGTGACAAAAATACTGTATTTCTAAAAATATGTGGATTAGAATAAATTCTCTATAAAAGCACTGGGCTCAGTTTGTTAGTCTGTGTTTCCTCTAAATGGGCTACCTCTCCATTTTCCCCAGCTGTATCAATTACTGCTGTGAATAAAGATGATTATGAAAACATAATCCAATGGGCGCCTGGGTGGCTCAGTTGGTTAAGCAACTGCCTTTGGCTCAGGTCATGATCCTGAAGTCCTGGGATCAAGCCCCGCATCAGGCTCCCACCTCCTTGGGGAGTCTGCTTCTCCCTCTCTCATGCTCTCTTACTCACTTTCTCTCAAATAAATAAATAAATTCTTTAAAAAAAAAAAAAAAAATGAAAGAAAGAAAGAAAACATAATCCAAGAGAAAGGAAAAGTTAATAGCACGATTTATGCAAAATTCACCTCAGGCCTTCCATGCACCCCTCCCCCCCAAGAACTGCCACTGCAGATCTGATTATCACTTGTTATCCTTTGATCAATTATCCGTTTATTTACTGATTTCATCCTTTGGCCCCAGTCTACCTTCTCGGTCCAATTTGTTAAATACTAAATCTAATAATTTAGTATCCCTGAGATCAAGATATCTCTTACAAACTGATGGCAAATCTTAGAGAACAGCAGATAACCACATAGCAATCAGGGTATAAATGTCTCTGTTGAATCATGTTCAAACTTGGTTTGCTTGCAATTTTCTGTAGCACTTGACTGCAACCTCTTGATATCTCATTCAGCAGACCAATTAAGGCCAATTTTAGGAAGGATTAAGGTTTCTTACCAGAAGGTTGTTCTGTTGACACCTTCTGATAAAATCAAGAAAGCACCAGCACCAAAACTTGCAGAGTAGATGAAAATTCTTGCAAGAAAATCCTGGAGATAACAGAGAGCTCTTTTAAAAAGTATGCTTACAACATCAATGCTCTCCATGCCACTGAAGAAGATACTGTAAGAAGAAACACAATCACCTGAAAGTGAAGATGTTTTAACCAATTTATTTTGTTTACATCTTCCATTTTACTCATGCCAGCATTCAGGGGCGCCTGGATGGCTCAGCTGGTAGAGCATGCGACTCTTAATCTCGGGGTTGTACTTCTGAGCCCACACTGACTGTAGAGATTACTTAAAAGATCTTAAAAATGATGGTATCTCTCGATAAGTATGAAATACCACTGGATTAACTGACAACACTTCTTAGTGTCTCTCAGAACTAATGCCACTTTAGATGAAATTGTACAGATCTTCCACTAACTTCCCAAATCTGTGTACAGGAAAGTAACCTATTCCTTAGACTCTTAACTGCGATTTAAACTGTACAGACACCTCTGCCACTGGCTCACTTCCATACCTCAAATCAACATGTCAACAATCAGAATCATCCCTTGTCCTGCTTTGCACTCTACATGTTATGATCCATTTTACAAGAGTAAAAATAAAATAAAATAGAATACAGCACAGTATTTTTTTTTAACCAGGGTTCTACGAGAATACAGCCCAATCACTAAGGCATTCACTATGGTTAATGAACTAACTTCTCTCCTGTGCATCTAGAATGGTACTAGCTATGCACTATCCTTACAAGAACTGAGGAAATAGTGCTTCTGTGTTATTAATTTGAATGAGACACTCTATTATGTTGAGAAACTTAGAGGCTTCCAGCACAGATGACCATGTCTCAATTTGCAAACAAAAGGAATCGAAGCTTCTTAAACTAAGGTATTCTGAGACACTCAAGTGCCCCAAGTACTTAAAGCTACTCCTCTCCCCAAAAATACCATGAGAAATCTTCCTCCGGGTGCTCTTATATCAAGCAATGTAAATAATTTACAATTAAACATTTTATGTTCCAGGACTGTGTATTCAGGTAACAGATATAGAAAGTACTCATTCGGGAAGGGAAAAAAAATCTCGCTACAGTACAATGGTTTCACTGTTAAGACTGGGTCTCAGAGTCACTACTTACTATGTGATAGGTAAAACAAGAGGGCTGAGGGCAGTAAGGTAAGGGTAATAAGACTCCTAACTGGCTGTATTCTTCCCACAAAGCAAGTTACAAAATCCTCCTTCAAGGAGTCTACATTCTTTCCAGAGCACTCCAGAGACTTTCTGGAGCAATTCTCAGGAGGTTCTATCAACCCTGAATAAGAATGAGCTTTCCGGGATCCTGGGCATCCTCCTCCTAATTCCTCCACATGCAAAAACAAAACAAAAAACCAAAAACAGATTATTTTTTTTAATACACAGTAGTAGCACATTTGCCTATGAATATTCAAAAGTAAGTCCTGGTGTAGTGAAGATAAATAAATAAAGACACAAGAAAATTTAAGAAATTCTATGTATAAACATGACACAGGCTGCATTTAACCAGAACTGGAAACCCTGGAGCCCTGATAAGGAAAAAACAGTTCACTACATAAAAAATAAAACTTCTCTATAACCAGAGATACCAAAAAGTCGACAGGTATTAAATGAGAAGGCGCACTCTTACAATAAATGAGTCCTAAGAGGTTCAAAAGGAAAGGCATTTTAAAGCAAAACAGGCAAACAACAATTTATGGAAAAGCAAATCCAAATGCCCAACCAACATTAAAATTCACAAGAGGGAATCTAGAATCTGCAAATGAAAGTTTCATTGAGATTACCATTTATATCCAATCGACTGGCCAAAATTAAAGATTATAGAACCCATTTTCTGGCAAGGATGTACAAAAAAGCTTTTATTATTTACTGACAGAGAAAACAGGAAGGGTTAAGCCTTCTGGAAAGTAACGTTAACATTTACTAAAGCTAAAAAAGAAAAGTTCCCTTCCACCATGCTTCCCATTTTTTGAAACCTCTCCAATGGAAACAGGTATGTGGAGTGGCAAAAAACTGAAAACAATGTGTCTATTAGCTGGGGAATGGCTGGATGTCATAATTCTTGCCATGAAATACTATGTAACCATTTAAAAATAAATTATGGGGCACCTGGGGACCTCAGTAGGTTAAGCATCTGCCTTCGGCTCCAGTCATGATCCCAGGGTCCTGGGATTGAGCCCTACATTGGGCTCGCTGCTCAACGGGGAGTCTGCTTCTCCCTCTCCTACTGTGCCTGCCTACCACCACCACCACCCCACTCCAGCGTGTGCACTCTCTCAAGCAAGTAAATAAAAATCTTTAAAAGTTTAATAAAAAAATATACATAAAAATAAATTACACTCCAAGGGAAAACAGCCAAAATACAATCCTATTTTTATAGAATACTGAAAAAAACTTTAATGTGTATATGAATATGTACCCATGTACCATCCTATTGAATGTAGAGAAAAATCTAGTAGGATGTATACCTGGCTACAAATCCTATCTGAAATGGAGTGGGAATGAGAGGAGATTATGTGGCAAAGGGGAGCAAGGAAAAAAAGGGAAAAAATTTACAACAAAGCAAGTTCGTGAATACTTAATGCCTATATGTTAAATTATACATGTGCCTACGTATGCATATTCTTTCAAGAACTGAGATACATCCTAAAGTATTCTGTCAACCAGCATCACATATATACAACACCACTCTGTTATCTTTTTAATTTTTCCATCTCTAGGGATTTCTAAATCTCTAAATCTACATTCTAAATAGGGATCTCTAAATCTCTAAATCTACATTCTAATTAACAAAATGGTTTGTGCCTTCAACGCCTAAAAGATTTGAATTATAATTTGATTCTAGTAACAAGCACAAATATTTAAGACTAATACTGCAATCAAATTTCTTAATTCAAGCAGTATTTTTTGAAGACCTATATAACTACATATAGTTATATATATATATTTATATATATATATTACATAACTATATAACTAAATCTACAAGTGGAAGTCATTTCCAATCAATGGACAAATGTTCTACAAATAAAGTCCACAAATTTACTGATTACGTTAGAAAAGTTACTGCATTATGGAGTAAGTTCTAACATGGAAAAAAATTATTCCAAATAAACTTTCAGCATTCATTAGCACTGAACATTTAATAACTATTCTGAGCTTTAAAAAATGACAATGAAGATATGAAGATTTTATAAGAATGCATAAATACCTACTAACGCTTGTATATCAATGTTCTTGGCCTGTTAATCTCACACATCCAACAGTTCTCCTTGAAATGGAATTACTTAGTGGTTCCACATGGCCACCTGAAACTACGATGACTTTCCAGTTGCAAAGGGTTGAAGTTCCCCAGTTTTATGTATCCATAAAGTTCTGTGACAACATCAAAACTTGACAGGATCAATATATTAACTAAAAAAAATTTTTTGACTAGTGAATTAGAATCAGAAATGAAGTTAATTTTGCATGTATGCTATTATATTACCTAAAATGAAAAACAAATCAGTGTCCCAAAGCCAAGAATGAGAGATGCATCTGTTCATTCAACAAACATGTACAGAAGCCCTACTATATACTAAATACACATAACAAGCCACTGGAAAATTTAAGACTTGAAAACATCCTATAATCTGAAAAATTTTATATAAAAGCAAAAAATTACAAAATGGAAAGAAAAGTTTTACTATGATTAATTAGCCACTCTAAGAAACGCAGACATACAGAAAGCCTGAGACTCTTGATCCTGAAGAAATCAACAGGGAATGCATGCCATGTTCATCTGCCAAAAATAACTACGAACTTCATCAGTTAATACTGGGAGAGACCTCTATTCATTCTCCCAAAAAAGCTAAGCAAAAAAAAAAAAAAAAAAAAAGCTAAGCAAAAAATGTTGCGGCTAAAGTAAACAAGTTAAAACAACTGATATTTAACTGAGATTTAATGCTGTCTCAATTTTGCCACTGCTTTCAGCACCTTTTAATATAAGGACAAATAAACTATAAAGTTGTATGTATAAATAATACATACGTTTGAATCAACAAAGCAATCCTTTGTATTCATTTTGTTTTGCTCAAGGTATTTATGAAGACTTGGTATTAGAAAATTTAACAGAACTATCAAAGTCTCTTACTACTAATAAACATCTGCCAGATAATATTCTAAGGCCTTTTAATACTCAAATACTACGTAGCAAGATTACCCAGAGGTGCCTCAGCATAAGAATATTTGAAAAAGTTTCATGTACGCTGACCCTTGAACAACACAGGAGATAGGGGTACCCACCCCAACACAACTAAAAATCCACATATAACATCTGACTCCCTCAAAATTTAATACTAATAGCCTACAGTTGACCAGAAACATTACCAATTACATAAACAACCTATCAACACATATACACTATTCTTATAGTAAAGCTAGGAAAAAATGGTAAAATCATGACAAAAATACATTATACATGTAATCAGATTCATGTAGTTCAAACGTATGTTGTTAAAGGGTCAAATACATATGCATTCATAAAGCATTTCAAATATTTCCCAAAATACTTTCTACAACGAGCAATATGAAGCTAGCAACTGAGAATAGTGTATTTAAAAAACTTCTAGCATAAATTATAACTTGAAGCATATACCTAGTTTTAAGATTTCTAGTAGCCATATTTAAATAAGTAAAAAAAAAACAGATAAATTAACTTCAATAATAATTTTCTTTAATCCACTCATTCAAAATATTTTAACATGTAATCCCATTTTAAAATTATGATGTCTTATGTTTTTTTTCATACTCTTTGAAATCCAGTATAGATTTTACAATTAAAGCACATCTCAATTCACACTAGCACATTTCACCCGTGCTAGTGGCTACCATATTAGAAAGAACAGATTTTTATCAAGTGAAGACATAGATCAAATCATTTCTCCAGGAATCCTCCCAATTAGTTCTCTTTATTCCCACTGTATTAAAAGCTTGTTAGGAATAGTATGTAATTAATAACTTCATAAGCCATATATTTGAGCTTTAAAAAATCACTTTGAAGGAGGAAAAAAGGGCCCTGGCAGGCCAAAAGGCTCAAAAAAGGATGAGGAAGATGATGATAATAAGGAAGATGAACAGCTATCCTATAATAATGTGAGGAATGTGCATGTATATTTAGAAAATTGTTCTAAGAATGTGAATTCAAGTGCAGCTCAGTATTAGCTTCAGTATAAAGCTGTTCAGATTTTTGGTATAGCTGATAGGATTCTTTTTAGAGAAAATACTTTTTTAAAAATCCAGGTTGTTGGGGCACCTGGCTGGTACAGTCATTATGCATCTGACTCTTGGTTTCAGCTCAGGTCATGATCTCAGGGTCCTGGGATCTAGCCCCACCGTCCAGCTCAGCAAGGAGTCCATTTGAGATTTTCTCTCCTCCCTCTGCCCCTCCCACTCAGGCATAGCTCCCTCCCTAAAATAAATAAGTAAATCTTCAAAAAAAAATAAAAATGGAGATTGTAGCTTTTTCAAGGGCTCCTACATCTAGTTAAGATTTTAAAGCTTCTGAAGTTGAATGTTTCTAAATATTTAGCAGTTTTCTTAATTTCTTTACTTGTGTACTGCAGCACAGCAAACCTGTAGAAATTACCATCAATAGTAAATTTTCGGTTTTTTAGAATGTTGCATTTTGGCTTTTTTAAAAATTTTGTCATAAAAATACATGTATTTTATTAATACATTAATTACATTAATACATTTATTACATTAATAATTTTATTATGTAATAATTATATAAGTACATTAATGCATTTATTAATGTATTAATTTATTAATTACATTAATTTAATTACATTAATAATGTAATAAAAATACATGTGTTTTTAAAAATCATACTTCACTGAAGTCTGAAAAACCCATCTGAACTTTGAATCAGCCTATTAATTTTATGGACCTAGATTCACTTGGCCTCAGTTTCCTCAGTTGCTGTTAACATTATCTCCCCTTCGCTGTGATTCAGAAGACTAAATGAGATAAATTCATATAAAGACCTGCACAGTCTGATAGCCTGAGTGCTCAATAAATAATAGCTTTCTTAGAACTAGACAGGACCTTAACAAACAGAACCTAGCAGAGACCACCACTAGATAAACTGTTAAAAGCAATCTAACTGCCTAATACTGCAGATGAAAGAAAACAAGGGTCTTATGACCACCTAGTTCAAGAATTAGGATCACTCATGGAACATGTAACACTCTTCCCACTATTTAAAAAAAAAAAAAAAAAAAAAAAATGGGTGGCTCCGTTGGTTAAGTGTATGGCTTTGGCTCAAGTCATGATCCCAGGGTCCTGCGATGGGGATCCTGCTTCCTCTCCCCACCTCCGCTCGTGTTCACTCACATGATCTCTCTCTCTTTAAAAAAAAATGAATAACATCTTAAAATAAAACAAAAGGCAAGCTAATTTGAGGTACCCAGCTGGCTCAGTCGGAAGAACATGCAACTCTTGATCTCAGGGTCATGAGTTTGAGCCCATGTTGGGTGCAGACATTACTAAAAGTAAATGAATAAAACTTAAAAAAAAAAAAAAAAAAAAAACTAGTTTGCTACATCCTTAACATTGTGGTAGGCAATTTGCTTCTTGAATTATCAAGTGTTTGCCTTGTCTGGTTTTTGTGTTTGTTTTATTTTAAGATTTTATTTATTTGAGATAGAGCACAAGCAGCAGGGAGGAACAGAGAGAGAGGGAGAAGGGAACTCAACAAGGTGCTGCATGCCGGGACCCTGAGATCATGACCTGAGCTACCGATGCACCCTGTCTAGTCTTTCTAACGAAAATACTTCTGTACAGGGGTGCCTGGGTGACTCAGTGGGTTAAAGCCTTTGCCTTCAGCTCAGGTCCTGATCTCAGGTCCTGGGATCGAGCCCCGCATAGGGCTCTCTGCTCAGCGGGGAGCCTGCTTCCCGCCCCACTGCCTACTTGTGATCTCATTCTGTCAAATAAATAAATTAAATCTTTACAAAAAAATACTTATGTATAAGCCCACTACCATGAGATTTCCTTTGAAGAACCTCTAATGCTATACTAAATTAGGCATGGAAATGAGAAGCCCTAGCGTTACATCTCATTTCAGCTCCACTGTATTCATGGACAAGTTACTTGTTACTGTCAGTTTCCTAATATACAAAATGGGAATAAAAACACCTATCTCATGGAGTTTTTGAAAGAACAAAATCAGAAAATACTAGTATAGGCTTCACAGACTATCTAACAAGTAACAGACACAGTAAACTATTATCTTACAAAATGCACACATATATGTGATGTTACAAGAAACATATGAGTGTAATACAAGTGTATGAAAATGAAGAAAATGTTTTCTTTAAGTACATAAAGTCAAGGCCTTGACAATATATCTCTAGGTAAATAAAATTTTTTTTGTTTTTTTTTTTTTTAAGCTTTTATTGATTTATTTGACAGAGAGATCACAAGTAGGCAGGCAGGGAGAGAGGGGGAAGCAGGCTCCCCGCTGACCAGAGACCCCAATGTGGGGCTCAATCCCAGGACCCCGAGATCACCACCCGAGCCAAAGGCAGAGGCTTAACTCACTGAGCCACCCAGGCGCCCCTGCTTTTCTGTTTTCAGATTTTTCATACTTACATATTGCTTTTACAATACAAAAAAAATTACAAAAAAGTGAGTTTAATTTTTTAAATCTTAAGTGGCCTTTTCAGTTAAATCTTAGTTTTTTTTATGCTTTTATAAAAACACATTTTAAAACATGTATGATTAGGGCGATCTTCGGAATTTCCATGTCTGTAGACTCCCCATATGTACAGTATTAAGTTAAATCTTTTGCCAAAGAAAATTTCAACTAAAAAATGCACAACTGAGAATTATCTTTAAAATATCTGGAAATGTGTTAACAGTGTCCCTAATATTAAAACAGCCACCATCTATCTTTTCATCAATTACTGATCTGCACAAATCAATAGTCAATACTAACTTTGAAAACTCAGTACTCTCAAGAAATTCCTCTACTAAAACTCTATGGGTCGTCATTAATTAATGCTAATAAACCTACCGCATAATTGAATTACTCTCAAATTTCATTTTAATATTAAATTAAGGTAAAGTAATAGGAAATTTTGGAAATACTGTAGCGCTTTGAAATTTGTAGTCAGTCAAAGCAGAAATTGCAGAGCTCTAAAAGTAATTGTCTTCTACAGAAGGCCTGAAATTTCACTCAGCCATCTCAGAGATTACACATTTCCTTGGAACACCGTGGAAACTTTCCTTTGTATCAGCCAGAAACTGAGGGACTTACTTTCAACCTCTATTTAAATTATATTCTGCCCATGGCTATGCAAGTTGGAATGTTATTACAAAGCTCAGTATCATATACATCAGTTGTTAAGTATTTTAATGACTCCAAATGGGCACAGGGTTTTTGGGGGGTAACTGAAATGTTCTAAAGTAAGGTTGTGGTAATGGTTACACAACTCTATAAATACACTAACAACCATAAAATGTAAATTCTATCTTAAATAAAAGCACCTTCAATGGCCAGTAGTATTAACCTTAAGATGCCTCACTCTAGATAGAAAAGGCTATAAACAAATTGTATAAAATTATATCCCCTATCAGGTACTTAACATATCTCCCACTCTTCCAAATTCACAAAGATTTACAGAGCTGAAGAAGAAAGGCACATCAAGTTATTATCTCCTTAACTACAGATCCACTGTTTAAAAAAAAAAAGAAAGTAAAACATAGTGTTTTTTTTTTAAACGATCCTAATTTTAGGTCAGATCTTCTTTTAGCTTTTCATTGGTTCCAATTAATTTATAAGATGAAGTTTCAGTTCTACCAGAAAATCTTTAATAAATGTCTACAGAGCACTGCCTCAAGGCATGATGATACAGGCTACTAAACCCATGACTTCGAAATTCTGCGATTAGTATTTACAGCTGTGTCTGTATATGGGGAAGGGAAGATAAGGAGGAAAATCAGGATCACCTGCACACTGAAAACACCAGAGAAAGAATAAATCAAAATGTTAACAGCTGTTATTCGAAGACAACTTTTGTTTTCAAAATGCCGTCACTGTCCACTATTATTGTTTAAATTAGAAGATTTTACTTAAAATTAAATTGCTGCTATGCTAAATGAAAGAAGCCAGACTCAAAACACTCAGTGTACTGTATGAATCTACATACAGGACATTCTGGCATAGGTGAACTATGGGGACAGGGAAACCCTCTTGGATCTGGGGGTGAGAAGAGGTGATTACAAAGGCACATGACAGAAATTTAGGGGACAGTGGAACTATTTGATCTCCATCATATTGGGGGTTGTTACACAACATTTGCCAAAGCTCATATAATTATGTACCAGAAAAGGTAAATTTTAGCACATGCAAATTAATGTAAAAAATCCGTGTAGTTAAAAATAATAAATTGCTTGTGCAGTAAGTCAATTTTTTTTCAAGTGAGCAAGCAGTTCCATGGGATTAAAAAATTGGGGATGTGAACTACTTTAAACCCGTCATTTTACAGAAAATATATGCTCAGGAGTACACAGATAAACACATGGGAATTCAGTTTACCATTACCTAACTTCAAATCCAGGGGTCCTCCCACCTCACCATTCTCATTTTTCCAGAGTTCTGAAGACTCCACTTTCCACAATGTACAAGTGGATTATGGTAGGACATAAAATTCCAAACGTTCAAGTGCAATTATTTTAGTACAATGTGGCTAGAATCCCTCCCAAACTTTGCCAAAGTATACCTCTCTTTGTGAAATAAAAATGAGTAATGGCTCAAAGTCTAAGTAGAATGAAGCAGATTTGTAGAGTAAGGATAAGGATCAACAATACTTCAGAGTTCCAAAATGAGGACATTCACTGTGAATTTGATTTTTAAAAAACAATGAAAAAACCAAACGCTACAGAGATGCCTGGGTGGCTCAGTCGGTTAAGTGTCTGCCTTCAGCTCAGGTCAAGATCCCTGGGTCCTGAGATGGAGCCCCTGCCGGCCTCCCTGCTCAGCGGGGACTCTTCTTCTCCCTCTCCCTCTGCCCCCGCTCGTGCTCTCTCGCTCTCCAAATAAATAAAATCTTAAAAACAAAACAAAACGCTGTAAACGACCTTAAAACTTCCAAGCTGATAATTTTAAATAATCTTATAAAATAAAAATAAGAAATGAATATTTTCTATGGCGATCAACACCAATATTTGACTAAAAAAGGAATGTTCCACCATCCGCATGCTACGAAATAACTAAAGGCAAAAAAATTTTATTTTTCGATTTGCCAGAGGGGGGGAAAAAGCATACATCCATTACACAACAACTGTATCACCATACAGTGGGAATATGAAACTTTCCCATGGGGGACAGTGTGCAAAAATGATGAACCTTACCTACCCTCGACAGCAAAGGTATGGCAAGCCCATTCTTTGCGCATTGTGTCACAACTGTATCTGGGCTCAGAGAAGGCAACTACTAGGTTTCAATAAAAAGCCAATGAAGTATCTACTCAAACTTCACTAAGATCTTTTGACACCAAATATTAAATCTAGACTGCTAATATATCGAGTCAAGCAAAAAGACTCCTTTCCACCGGGCAGTCACTGTTTTTACTTTATGCAGTCACTGTTTTTACTTTATGTTGACCACCTAAGGCGATCTGTAAAAAGCTTAGGGAGATCCTTTAGATGCCAACTGTGACTCCCCAACATGCTATTACCACGTGACAGTTAAACCAAATCCACATAGCTTATCAGTAACCTACAAAGGGAAAACAACGCTAACAAGAGGAAATTACGACCACCAAATAAAATAAATCCCGTGGGACAAAAGGTACGCTGAAATGAAACCCAAAGAGAATATATTCTGCCTACACACAATACTCCTGTATTAAGAGAGGCCCTTCATAAAAATAGCCAGGACTCTCAAACATTTGAGATCCTGGCTTACTTAGTAAGATTGACTGACAGACACAGCTGGGGAAGATTTTGTATTGATCTTGTAACATCATGGTATACTTTTGGAGAAAGAATCAGGACAAGGGACCGTTACAATGGCAAAACTAAACTGTAAGGATTTCATTTTCAGTAATGTGACCCCTCTACACTGGAAGCCCCCACTGAATTCCTCTACTCTCTAATTCCTCTTCTGTTTTCCAGTCCCCATCCCATAATAATGCATCTCCGGGGGCAAACAAACAAAAAACCTCGTGGGGAAGAAATAAAAATCAACAGTTCTTTCCAAAAACACTGGATAACTAATATAAAGAAATGAGTCACCTCCCCACCAGTCTCCCTGATTGATTTCATTTTTCAATCTTACTTTAAAGCCTGTAATTCTAGCCTTTTCTTCCATAATAAAGGGGCTAAGGCGCCGCCCAATTTCCCAGGCCGCAAAAATATTTCAACCCGCCACATTAGGTTTTCTAGTTTTCTCTTCGATCCTAACCCTCAATTCGGCACCCGCTTCCTAGTCAGACACTAAAGTTTATTAGCCCTAGACCCTAATACAAAGGTGAATTCTTAAGATTCCGCGACGCACCCCCCCGCCAAAGGGGTGGGGAGGGGTCGGAGCAGCGGGCCGAGGCGCTCCAGCTCGGCCCAGCCCGAGGGGCGGGGGAGCGGCTGTGACCACACAATCCCACCACCTCCTTTCACGACTCCCCAACCTCCCGGCGCTCTGGCCTGCTCCCCGGGAGCTCCCCGCCGCCCAGCAGCGACTCCGCTTCTCCTCACCGGCCCACCAAGGGCCGCACCAACATCCAAGAAGAAGGTTCATAAGTAGGAAAACGCAAGAGGTGTCCGACGTGTTGTTTCAAAACATAACGGAGCCCTGGCCCCCGAGACCGTTAAACCGCGGGTGGAGGGGGGAGAAGCGAGGAACCCAGCAGCCCTGGGCTTCGGCCTGGTCGCCCTTTTCGACTCCAAACCTCACTCTCCGGGACCACCAGCCCTCCCCCAAACCTCCCTTAGCCCCCAGAACACCCGACAAAGCGGCAAGAGGGTCAATACCTTGTAGAAAGCCCCGTTGGAGCCGCGAACCTCCACCGTCAGCTCCGCCATGTTGGAACCGCAAAGGCCGCTGGGAAGAGATTCTAGAAACTTTCCAACCAGAGGGGAGGAGAGGGGAGGGGCATAAAGGAGGCGGGGGGAGGGGCGGGGAAAACAGGGCGGGGACTGGGATCCCCCGCCCCACACCCCTGGGGTCTCACAGCGCAACCCCGACTCTCCCAGTGGGATCCCTCCGCTCCTTACATCACTGGCCCTGGGCTCCGCCCGCCGCTACCTACGCCCGGTTCGCCTCCCGACACAATCGCCAGACCTTTGCTTACCCGCCCCTTCGTCCCCGCCCTCCAGTGTCCACAGCTTCCCCACTCCGGCCGGTGGGTACCTCCAGCCGCGCTGGCGTGAACTGCCCGGAGGCCGCCTGCCCCACGCGTCTGCTCTCCGCGGCGCTCGGGCATTCTGCGGCTAGACTTGCCAGTGCTGGTAGCCCTGGACTAGCTTCCTTACCTAGGGAAGAGCAAGTTTGGGGGCTCCAGTTGCCCAGTGGCTCAACCTTTTGGCGGTCTCAGAGGGAGCCTAAAAATGTACACACTGTGTCCCCCAAATTCTTTCACCTCGCTCTTTTTTATTTAAATCGGTGGCCTTCTCTACACTGAAATTCACAGTCCCACGCCTCCTCCACACAGTTCGCTGGAGCCCTCTCCCCACCTGTTAACATTTCTACTGGTTAAAAAATTCAGGCTAAGTATTGAAGCTAGTTTTAAGTCAGACGTGTTTACAACTTGCATGAGAGTTTACGTTAATACCCATTATTAGCAGTAGTCAGGGAAACTTGGTACTGAGCGGGACACCACGTTTTCCCCTTCGGCAACGCCTGCGAACTTCCACAAAAAGGATTTCCACAAAAAGGATCAAAGCGGAGTCATCTTGTCTGGCTTTCTACCAAGCATTATGTCGGAGACAGTTTGAATAACTATTTTAACAATACCAAAACCTTTTCCCAAAGCAAGGCCTTTGGAAAAAATGCTAAGACTCTTTCATGTGTGTGTTTTATCACCATTTTGACAGAAAAACTTTTAAAAAATGCTTTGCTGGCACTCTATGCACAGAGAAATGTCCTTGGGTCCAGCCCTTCTGAGACAGGGGGTCCTAAAAATAATGTACATAACGTCTCATCAACACATCTACATCTCCAAAGGTTCGGAAGGAAAACAATCTGCAACCGTGTTCAGTATTTTGCTATTACAAAATGATCTTTTTAAAATGTTGATTATGGTGAGGAAAATGTAAACAAACTGAATTCCTTCAATAAGTTAAGGCCACCATTTATTAAGGACTTTATCTGTCCAACACTTTATATACTATCTTATTATGATCCTTCAGAATTACAATGCCCTAGTTTGCTTTTATTCCAACAGCTTTATTGAGATATAATTCACATAGTAGCATTTCATCCATTTAAAGTGTCCAGTGGGTTTTAGTACATTCACAGAGTTCTTCAATTACCACCACAATCAATTTTAGAACATTTTCATCAGTCCAAAAGGAATTCCTGTACCTGTGGGCAGTCCCCCCATTTCACTCAAGCCCCATGCGCTATGCAATCACTAACCTACTTTCTGTTGATAGATTTGCTTAGACCAGACATTTCATATACATGAATAAATCATACAGTATGTGGCCTTTATGACAGTTCTTTCAGTTAGCATAGACTTTTCAAGATTCATCCATGTTGTAGCATATATCACTACTCATTTGTTTTTCTTGTCGAATATACCATTGCATGGATAGGTAATATCATTCTATTAATTCATTCATGCTTTGATAGACATTGAGTTGTTTACATTTTTTTGGCTATTAGGAATAATGCTGCAATGAAGATTCCTGTACAAGTTATTGTATAGACAGATGTATGTTTTCATTTCTCTTAGGTATATACCTAGAATTGAAATTGCTGGCTCATATTAATGCCAGCAGGCTGGGACCAGCCAAGAGGTCCTTGGCTTCACACAGGATGGAAATTAAACGTGAGCCAGCAGGTGAAAGCAGAGTTTATTGAAGATCAAGAAAAAGGAATTAACAGAATGAGTGTCTAGGAGACTCAGAAAGGAAAGGAGGGAGTCTCTTTTTTTTTTTTTTTTTTTTTTTTTTTGAGGTCTGGGGGGTTTTATTGAGGGCGGAGTTCTGGTGTGTGCTCCTCTCAGGCATCCAGGAACCCGTTAGAACAAAGACAAGGGCCAAGGTGTCATTCCTTGGAGCCAGAGGGTCTTGTGTTCAGATGTCTAGCTCCAGTGGTCTGGAATGCTCATTAGGATAGCTTCCCTGGTCCTTCTTTAGATGTCATTTATTCTAGAGAACCATTAATTAATTCCTTGTCCCTTACAAGGAGGATAGACACTATTTATAAGGCATGTGTAAAGTGGGGTGGAGATGCAGGTCCTAGCAAGAAAAGAAGCAGGAAAAAGGAGCAAAAAGCGGATTTTTATGGAGTCCTTCAGTTTCCCTGTCTCAATATGGTAATAACTCCATTTAATCTTTCAAGGAATTGCTTTTTTTTTCCCAAAGTGACTGCACCATTTACATTTCCATCAGCAATGGATGAAGGATCTGGTTTGTTTCACGGGTTTTTCTTTCTCTCTTTCTTCCTTTCTTTCTCTCTCTCATCTTCTTTGTTTCTTCCTTCCCTTCTTTCTTTCTTGTTGTTTTGGCCTTCGGCGTATTGTTTTCTTCTGCTTCCTGATGTGAGTGACTTTGGGTAGGGCTGCAAAAATTGCCTTTGGACACAAACTAAAGCATTCCATATTATCTGAACTTTGAAGAATTAAAGTTGGTCCTCTTCAGGACTTGCATGCTAAAAACATTTGAGTTTGCCCCCACCCCAACCTGTTCCCACTAACACTATACTACTACTACTCCTAAGTAGACCTCATGATTTCCATTAAGCAATTGAGATTCACAGCAACCAGTCATTTATCTAAGATCACACAAGTTCTAAGTAGCAGACTAGGATTTAAGTCTTCCTCTTCACATTTCTTTTCTTTTTTAAGATTTATTTATTTGGGAGAAAGAGAAAGAGCATGCGCCAGCATGAGGAGGGGCAGAGAGAGCAGGAGAGAGGATCTCCAGCAGATTCCTTGCTGAGCGCAGACACACACACACACACACACACACACACACACACACACACACACACCATCGATGCAGCTCTCTCACAACCCGGAGATCATGATCTGAGCCAAAGTCAGGAGTTGGACACTTAACCAACCGAGCCACCCAGGAACCCCCTCCCTTTTCCATTTCTAAAACCCCATCAATGACCCTGTTATATTGATAATGAAATATTACACAAAGTTTAAAATTTTGATGTAGATCTATTTTCATCATCTTGAAAAGACGTTTGTTATTAAAAGGAAAGAATGTCAATTATATCTCAATAAAACTGGAAAAAGGTAAAAGTAAAAATTTTTTAAGGGAAAAGAAAGGCACAAAACAGCATGCATAATCACATTTAAAATAGTGTGTGTCTTAATAGTGTATATTTCCAGAAAGCAGACTTATGGTTGACATAAATTTTATAATTGTTATATTTTTTTGCACTGTTTGGATTTTTTAGAATGAGCAAATCACCTGATTCTCACATAAAAAAGTATTATCATGTTTTAAACGCTATGCCATGGACTATTCTGCAGCCATTAGAGATGAAGTTTTAGTGTAATATTTATTGATATGAAAAAATGTTTATGGGGCGCCTGAGTGGCTCAGTTGGTTAATCGGCTGCCTTCAGCTCAGGGCATAATCCCAAGGTCCTGGGATCAAGCCCCGCATCAGGCTCCCCGCTCAGCAGAGAGCTGCTTCTCCCTCTCCCGCTGCCTGTCACTCTGCATACTTGTGCTCTCTATCTCTCTGTCAAATAAATAAATAAAATCTTTAAAAAAAGAAAGAAAGAAAGAAAATGTTTATAATATACCTATAAAAAGAAGATGGTTAAATACTACATGTAGAATCTATTTTGTACAGAAAATATATACATATATTGCATGAAAATCCATTGTAAAGACTTCTACCAAAATAGTAACAATGGTTATCTTAAGGCAGTGGCATGATGAATGATCAGTTTTCTCCCCATTTTCTGTTTTCCAAGTTTTCTGCCTTGATAAGTAGTAACATTTCTAATTTTTAAAAATTATAAATTAAATAACAAAGTGTTCCTTGGGTGCCTGAGTGGCTCAGTTGGTTAAGTGTCTGACTCTTGATTTGATTTCAGCTGTGGTGATGATCTCAGGGTCATGAGATCAAGCCCCCACATTGGGCTTGGTGCTCAGGGGAGAGTCAGCTTGAGACTCTCTTTCTGCCTCTCTCTCTGCCCCTCCCCACTTCTAAAATAATTAAATAAATCTTTAGGGGGAAAAAAGTGTTCTTTAAAAATAGAATTAAACAGGGTGCCTGGGTGGCTCAGTGGGTTAAAGCCTCTGCCTTCGGCTCAGGTCATGATCTCAGGGTCCTGGGATCAAGCCCCGCATTGGGCTCTCTGCTCAGTGGGGAGCCTACTTCCCCCTTGCTCTCTGACTGCCTCTCTGCCTGCTTGTGATTTCTCTCTGTTAAATAAATAAATAAAATCTTAAAAAAAAAATAGAATTAAACATGTGCATAATGAAACTTTGTATCACAGATACTGAAACACTAAGAGTTCAAGATTTTTATCAACTTTGTGTCACTAAGAGTTGTATTAATGAAATGTGATACAGAAACATGCTATCATCGTTTTAAATCTTCTCAAAGTACTGCCTTGGAAAATAATTCTGACTTGACTGAATTGAGACTATGAGTTTTCCTTTCTGAAGAAACAAAGATTTAGAAAGTGTGAAATATGGGTGCCTGTTTGGCTCAGTCGGAAAAGTGTGTGACTCTTGATCTTGACATTGTGAGTGTGAGCCCCATGTTGGGTGTAGAATTACTAAAAGGAATAAATAAACTTTTAAAAAAGTGTGAACTAACTTTTAATATTTCAACCAACAGTTTCCAAAACTAATTGCACCCTGTTTTATAAATACCTAATGAAAGACTTAAGAGTCATAGTTTAAAATATTTCAGCTTTTGTTCCAGAGGCATCTTTGATCTTTTTTATAACTAGATATTATCAAACATAGAGTATAAGAATTAATATTAAAGAAAACTACATTAAACCTAACTTTTGAGTTCAGTTGTCTTCATATTGTAATAAGCCCCTCAATCTATTTCTTAGGATACCAGAAAATCAAGGTCAAAGAAGAAAGAAGCCATATTGGTTTTATTTTGCGAGTCAGAAATTGAATTTCCTTCCTCCCCAAGGCCCTAACCTAATGTGAAGCTGAACTTAAAGCAAAAAGGACTAGATCACATGTCCACTTGAAGAATAATTAATAGAATTAAGAGCATGGGCTCTGAAAATGGATTGCCCTTTTGAAGTCCAGCTCTGTAATTTTCTAGTTTGAATTATGTGTAAATGTGAGAAAATTTTATTAATGTGAAGACAATGATTTTAGGCTATCAACATTTTTACTCTACTACTTGTTTCAAAATAAGTTCCTATTGAAACAAAGCCAAGTGTAAAAATAACTATGAAAATCCTACAGGTAAGTATGGGTACCTTTAATTGATTCCACCAAAATAAAATACCTAGAAGCCAATAGGGAAAGACTTGTAAATTTGAATACATGAACATTTAAAACTTCTCAAAGGAAAAAAATAATCATAAAGAAAGTCGAAAGATAGCCTGGGAAGGGTGGATGACTATTTTCCTTACCAAACAAAGATCTCTTGCAAATCATAAGGAAACACAAATAATCCCAAAGAAAAATGAATAAAGGACATGAAAAGTTGACGTAATACTAAATATAAGTGGTCGATAAACATAACAACTAAAACTCTCAACAAGAGAAATACATCTAGATACCACTTTCTCCTTCTCTGAAAAATATTTGTAAATAATATACATATATAAATGATAAATATATAGAAATATATAAAGTTTGATGAAACAAGTGTTAGAAAAAATTTGGAAAAGGGTCATATTGGTACACAAATGTGTAAATTGGTTCAACTTCTGTCGACGTTGAAATTAATCATACTGTTTAAGCCAGCAATTCAAATTGTGAGGTCTACTCAATAAGGTTGCAAGATTCTTCATAAGGATTTTTCACTGGTGGAAGGAACTCACAGTCACAATTAAAAACAAAAAATAAAAGAGGAAATAAAATAAAAATCAGAACCTAACTTAACCCTTCACAGAGCAGTAATTAAAGCAAACTTACCCATAAAATTGAATAATACACACCCATTGAAAAGAATCGGGTAAGGCCTTTAGACTCAAGACTACAACAACTTTTGCAGAACTTCCATCCTGCTGGCCTATCCTGCAGATTTCAAACTTGCCAGCCCTGACAGTTGTGTGAGGCAGTCCCTTTATCTGTCTTTGTCTCTCTCACCCTTGGAATTTCCTAAGTGATAGAAGTGTCTTTTGTTAATCATATTGAGGCTTTTTGAACACTCTTGAGTTTATGCTAATGAGATGTTTTAGTGTGGGAACCCCCAGATAGCTTCAGGACTGGGCTGGTCACCAGAAAGACCAAGGGATTAGAGGGTTGAACTTTCAGCCCCACCCCTGGCCTCTGGTAATGAAAACAGGTGACTGGCTGGAAATTAAAGCTCTGTGAAAACTCCTGAACCAGGGGATAAGGTGATGCATCTACATATTGGGAGGGTGGTGCATCCTAGTTCCCAAGGGACAGAAACTGCTATGCTCCTGATCTTTCCTGACCTCATACCATGTACCACTTCATCTGTTATCATTTATAATTTGCCTTATAATAAATGGCAAGCATAAGTAAATGTTTCTGTGAACCACTCTAGCAAATTAGTTAAACCCAAGGAAGAGGTCATGGAAAACTCCCAATTTGTAGGCTGGTCAGAAGCACAGGACAACCTGGACTTGGCTATCGGCCTGTGCGGTGGGTGAAGTCTTATGGGACTGGTCCCTTAAACTGTGGAATCTGATGCTATCTCTAGATAGATAATGTCAAAATTGAGTTAAATTTGTAGAACACCCTGTTAGTGTCTGCTGAGAGTTGGAGAATTGTTGAGTGGTATTGGAAAAAAACACAAAAGGGAGCACAAACTACTTTACTCAAAACAAATGCTGCTGATATCAAAGTTAATCACATCTTTAAAATATCTTCAAGGCAACATCTATAGTAGTGTCTGACCAAACAACTGGGCCCAATAGCCTAGCCAAGCTGCCAAATAAAATTAACCATCATGGTCTCTGACTTCTAGATGCTCTTCTAAAGAGCTCACCTGATTAGGTCAGTTCCACCCAGGATCATCTCCTTTTTAAGTAACTTGAAATCAATTTATTAGGAACTTTAACAACATCTGCAAAACTCATTCACCTTCCCCTATTCTATTGGTTGGAAGCAAGTTACATATTCTGCCCACACAAAAGCATGGGTACTCAGGGAGCAAGCTTCAGGAGAGCCATATTAGAATTCTATCTACCACAATAAAAAGAAAGCAGAACCTATCAGGGACTCTGAGAATCTGTGAAGCACAGTTTTAACCAGCCAACCTCTCTCTAGACTATTTCTTTTATTTATTCATTTGTTCATTTATCAATTTACTCATCTGATTTATCTAAAACACTTAAAAGAAAGCCAAATACATAGTAAACAGTAAAGTGGTGACATTTTTTATGTTTTAAGCAATTATTGAGAGTGTATGACCAGTGCTAGGTGTGATAGACTGGGGCTCCCAGGTGGCTCAGTCAGTTAAGTGTCTGCCTTCAGCTCCGGTCATCATCCCAGGATCCTGGGATCAAGCCCTGAATGGGCCTTCCTGCTCAGCAGGGAAGTCTGCCTCTCCATCAGCCT
The DNA here is from genome assembly GCA_028534135.1 of Potos flavus. Classification (NCBI taxonomy): domain Eukaryota; kingdom Metazoa; phylum Chordata; class Mammalia; order Carnivora; family Procyonidae; genus Potos; species Potos flavus. The sequence goes on along the minus strand of CM052898.1, from coordinate 116,573,327 downwards.
CTCCCCCAGCTCATGCTCTCTCTCTCACTCTCTCTCTCAAATTAATAAAATCTTTAAAAAAAAAAAAAAGGAAAAATCGGACTGATCTCTGTTTATAGTTTGGGAGTTGGGTAGAGGATAACTCCATAAATAAGCAATATAATTCAACAGAACAGACTGTATTACAACTTTTGCCCCATGTAAAATAAGTATTCCAAGGAGAAATGCCAATTCTGTGCTGAGAAGTCGGTGTGCCTCCACAGAGCAGAAGACTATTTAGTGGCACCTTGAGGAAACTGTGGTTGTCATGTAGTCAAGGAAGGTGACATTCCAAATTCCAGGACAGCATGAAAAATGACCAAATGTATGAAATAGAAAAATTCACTCCAGCTGAAGCTTTTTAGTCTGTTCACATAGAATTTGGGAATATTTCTATCTCACTGTATTATACCACTTAAGTGAAACATATTGCACTCATATTATTTTCTACCAACCTGTAAGCACTTTAAAGGAAGTTTTTGTTTTTGTTTTTGTTTTTGTTTTTAAGATGTTTATTTATTTATTTATTTGAGAGGGCGGGGGAGAGAAAGCACAGAGGGAGAGGGGGAGGGAGAAGACGACTTCCTGCCGAGCAGAGAGCCTGACGCAGGGCTCAATCCTAGGACCCTGAGATCATGACTTGAGCAGAAGGCAGACATTTACTCGACTGAGCCACCCAGGGGACCCAGAAGTTTCTGTTTATATTCAACTGTACTTGATATTTAGTAAATATTTGGTAAATGGATGGATGGAATTTGGACCCAATTGGGATGAGTACTGTAAGTCATGTTAAGAGGTTTAGAATTATTTTGTTTCTAAAAGGCAGCTGTAATATAATACAAGAGTAACAGCAGTACAGTCAAACTGCTGGCTCTGCCACTTGCAGCTGCAACCTTGAGCAAGGATTATATGAAATAATATGTATAAAGAACTTAGAAGAATGCCCGGCATATATTAGATGTTCAGTAAATGATGGTGATGGAGTTAGATGATGAACAAGCCATCACAAGTTCAGAAGTAGGGAGATCACTTAAGCACATTTGAATCTTAAGGAAGAAAATTTTTATCACTAGAGAGGAAGATAGATTTTAAAATCACAGTAGTGAAGACAGGAACCAGTTAAAAGGCTATTGCAAGCTAGGTAAGAGATAAGTAGAACCCAAATAAAAGCAGTAAGAATGAAGAAAAAGAGGTAAAATTGAGATATTTAAAATGTTGAAGCAATGGGATCTAATAGCTAGAGATATAATGAGAAACGAGAGATTCAAGAATAAATGTTAGCTTTTATTTGGGCAATTGGGCACATAATGATGCTACTAGTTTAGAACATTAAGGGAAGATTTGTGGAGGCAGCTAAGAAGTTCTATTGGAAATATTGCATTTGAAATGTTTTCAAAACATTCTGTGAAGTTTTAGTAGAGATGTAGGGTAGAGATTAAGTTTTGGGAGTCTATGGTGAATATTTAGCACTTAAGATCAGGAAAGCAGGGGCATATGGGTAGCTCAGTCGATTAAGCTTCAGACTCTTGGTTTCAGCTCTGGTCATGATCTCAGGGTCGTGAGATCCAGCCCCACGGCGGGTTCTGTGCTCAGTGTGGAGTCTGCTTGAGATTCTTTCTTCCTTTCACTGCCCTGCCCGCTTGTGCTCTCACTCTCTCTCAAATAAATAAATAAATCTCAAAAAAAAAAAAAAAAAAAGATCAGGAAAGCAGATGAGATTTTCTAGGGAAAGCTTATGAGGAGAAGTAAAATAAGCATAAATGCAATTTATAAACAGGGCTATTTGGAAAAAGAGGATATATAGTACAACTTACCAAACACAAGATAATATTATCTTATTAATATAGACTACAGTATTTAATAATAATAATATTAATAAAAGATAAAAAGCAAAGTGTCTGACTAATGTAAACTAGATATAAACTCCTCTAGAGCCAAGATTTATTTCTGCTTCTGTACAACATTGTCTTGCCTAGAACTCCAAATATTGTAGGTTCTAAATATGAATGAATGCATGAGATTAGAATAATAAAAATAAACACCTAATCTATGTAATAATATGGCAAATGCTTAACAATATGTGAATAAAAATATAGCAGAATATAAAAGTCAATCTGCATAATGATTATAATAACTATGTAAAATTTATATGTGCAAATAGGTAAGAATAAGCGCTTAGACAAGTCAAAAAAATTTAATTTGTTAGTATGATTGGAATGCTGCTTTTTTTCTGCATTTATTTGGAATTCCATTCATAATGTAATTTAATGAGAGAGAAAACTGTTCAAGAGTATTTGACCAGAAGGTGAGAGAACTGCTTTCTTTGGCAGGCCCTATTCTATTGTGGTTACCTTAGGGTAGTCAGTTCACCTCTCTGAAGGAGTGTCATTATGCAGAAACCTGAGAAAGATGATTCCTAATTTAGCCATGTAGAATGGCGACAGTAGTAAAGAGCACAATATTCTAGTCAGGAAAAGGATTTCATGAAGGCTCCCAAAGGGTGGAATGACTGGAGCACAGGGTATAGGGAAGATACAACAAGAGATAACCTGGCTAGGGATCCTCGGCAAACAATTAAGGGGTTTAAATTTTTAAATTTTATTTAGTTTTTTGAGATCGAGAGAGAGAGAGAGAGAGAGAGCGCACAAGCGAGGGGAGAGGCAGAGGGAAAGGGAGAGGTGGACTCCCCATTGAGCAGGGAGCCTGATGCAGGATGATCCCAGGACCCCTGGATCATGACCTCAGCCCAAGGCAGATGCTTAACTGACTGAGCCACCCAGGCACCCAGGGGTTTACATTTTATACTGAGAACAATAGGAACCCACTAAAGGTAAAATAAAACAAAAATGTGGCTCTATGAGGCCAGAAAGCTCATGCAAGAAAGTATATGGTTTCATCAAAATGTGGAGCTTAGAGCAGAGACTATCACAAAATAGCTGTTCACATGACTTGCCTGGCCAGGTGACCTTAGGAAAATTCTCAAACTCTCTAAATATGAAAGACTGAAAATAGGTGATCTCAATTCTTTTTTTTTTTTTAAGATTTTATTTATTAATTTGGCAGCGAGAAAGAGAGGCAGCGAGAGGAGGAACACAAGCAAGGGGAGTGGAAGAGGGAGAAGCAGGGTTGCCGCTGAGCAGGGAGCCCTACCCCGGTCTGGATCCCAGGACTCTAGGATCATGACCTGAGCCAAAGGCAGACACTTAAGGACTGAGACCCAGGCGCCCCAGTGATCTCAAATTCTTATCATCTGGGGGCTGTGATCAACTTTCTTTTTTTTTTTTTTTTTCGTGTGATCAACTTTCTAAAAACTTGCTCACCTCCACATTTCTCTGAGCATTTTCCAGAACTTGCATGAAAGATTATGGGCCTCCTTGTACTAGAGTTCTTTGCTTTCAGTTCTTTGTTAACATTTGTTACTAAGTTATATTTGCTTCTTTTTAAAAACATTTTATTTTGGAATGATTTTTTTGTTTCACAGTAGGCTCCACACCCAATGTGGGGCTCGAACTTACAACCCTGAGATCAAGAGTTGCATACTCTACCAACAGCTGGGTGCCCCTGGAATAATTTTAAATTTACAGATAAATTACAAAGTTAGTACAGAGAGTTTCCATATATCCTTCACCTAGTACCCCCTAATGTTAAAATCTTACATTATCATCATAAATTTGCTAAAACCAAAAAACTGACATTGGAATATTGGTATTAACTAAACTCCAGACTTTACTTAAATTTCAACCATTTTTCCACTAATACTTTCACTGTTCCAGGATCCAATTTTGAATACCAGACTGCATACAGTTGTTATGTCTCCTTGTCTCCTCTGGTCTGTGCCATTTCTTAGTCTTTCTTTGTTTTTCATGACTTTGACCATTTTGACACATACTGGTCAGATATTTCTTACAATGTCCCTCAACTTGGTTTTATCTGATTGTTTTCTCATGATTAGACTAGACTTGTGAATTTGGAAGAATACCATAGAGGTGAAGTATCTTCATCACATTATATCGCAGAGGTAAAATGTCATGAACATGACTTGTTACTAATGATATTAACCTCGATCACTTGGTTAAGCTAATGTCTTCCGGATTTTTCCATTGCAATTGTTCCTTATCTATACTGTATTATTTGGAAGTCAATAAATTCAAACCAGGGTGCCTGGGTGGCTCAGTTGGTTAAGCATCCAACTCTTGATTTTGCCTCAGGTCATGATCTCAGAGTTGTAAAATGGAGCCCTGCATCGGCATGCCCAGCTTAAGATTCTCTCTCTCCCTCTCCCTCTGCCCACCACCCCACCACCACCCCCATGTGTGTGCATGCAAGCCTGAGCATTCTCTCTCTCACTCTCTCTCTAAAAAAAGAATCCAAACCACACTCAAGGCAAGGGGTGGGGAATGGAGAGGGGTAAGTGGGATTAAGCTTCATTTCTAGAAGGAAAGAGTATCTACATATGTTTTTTGAAATACTTCAGTAAGGAAAATTTGTCCCTTCACTCTCATTTATTTATTTACTCAATCATTTAATTACATAAGTATAGAATCATGGTTATTTATTTTATACTTTGGATATAATCCAATACTACTTTATTTATTTTGTACAAATTGTTCCAGCTTTGGCCGTCGGAAGCTCTTTAGGTTGGCTCCTATGTCTTTTGATAAACTCCCATTGTTTCATTTTATTTTTAAGATTTAATTTATTTATTTGACAGGGAGAACACAAGTAGGCAGAGAGGCAGGCAGAGAGAGAGGAGGAAGCAGGCTCCCTGCTGAGCAGAGAGCCCGATGTGGGGCTCAATCCCAGGACCCTGAGATCATGACCTGAGCTAAAGGCAGAGGCTTTAACCCATTCAGCCACCCAGGCGCCCCTTTCTTTTTTTTTTTAAGATTTTATTTATCTGAGAGAGTGAGAGAGCACAAGCGGGACGTGGAGGGAGGGACAGAGGGAGAGGAAGAAGCAGATTCCCCTGCTGAGCAGGGAGCCAGACACAGGGCTTGATCCTAGGACCCCTGGATCATGACCTGAGCCCAAGGCAGATGCTTAACCAACTGAGCCACCCAGGTGTCCCTTGAAATGATGTTTAGACAACTAGTGAAGAGTTTGGGATTTAATTGTTGATAAGTAATTAAAACATTAAGCAAAGTAAAAAAAAATATTAAAACTCTAGGAAAAATATAAAGTCATTCCAGACAAGTAACTCTTATTTATCTTATGGCTCAGCTCTGAATATATGAATATATATTATATAACATAATATATAATATAATATAATTTATATCGAACCAACCTAAATTCCAATCACACTAAAGAAGAGGAATAACAACAGAACAATAGAAAGTCTGCATGTGAAGTAGAGGCAATAAAAAGAAGAGGGCTGAGACCTACTCTTCTGCATTGGAAAGTCAGTATATAACGCCCACATATTATTTAGAGATATAGAAGATAGCAAAATAATAAGCTAAAAAGTTACAAATGGTTGTCTTTGGGAAAGGGGAAATAATTATAGGTGGGCATGGAGCACTGAAGTCTCTAAATTCCTTGAGAATCAACTGATTCTTTAAATTGGGTATAATTTTTGACAAAAAGAAAAACTTAAGCGGAGCTATATAATTTTTCAAAAGAAAGAAAGAGTATCCTGTGTGACCTGCAGAGAATCCAGTACTGAAAAGTTTGAGGTCTGGTAACACCAGTGGTGACCGAGAAAAGTTGGAAGCATGTTCAGAAGGTCAATAGACAGGATTTGGTTCTCAAATTCAGATTCCTATTCCTGGCTCACATTATCACATTATTTGTCCATTCTTTTTTTTTTTTTTAAGATTTTATTTTTAAGTAATCCTTATACCCAACATGAGGCTCAAACCCACAACCCTGAGGTCAAGGGCCACACACTCTACTAAGTGAGCCAGCTGGGTGCCCCATTTAGCCACTCTTTTTTTTTTTCATCATTTAGCCACTCTTAAGCTGACTTCCTCCACCATCCTTTGAGGAAACTCTTATCATCTAACCCTTGTGCCCATTCCAGGTTAATTAGCTTGCTAATGGTACAAGTGTTATAATGTAGCAGTTTAGTGGATGAACTTTAGAGTTAGAAAGACTGAATTTGAATTCTGACCTGAATTTCTATTCGTTATATGATCTTTGGCAAGTTAGTTAATATGTCTGAGCTTTGGTTTGTCTTCTGTGATGTGAGGAATACTAATGGTCACTCCTAAGTACTAATGAGAAACTTAAGTGAAGCAATATTGTAAAGGTGCTGAGTACAGCATCTGGCATGTAATGAGTGCTCAGTTATTATTATTAAATTCCAGAAGCACTGATTAGACTGTCAGAGTTATTATTACTGTTAGAATCAGTATTTTTTGAGAGAGAGAGGGACAGAAAGAGCACAAAGCCTGATGCAGGACTCGATCGCATGACCCTGAGATCATGACCTGAGCCGAAATTAAGAGTTGGACGCTCAACCTGCTGAGCCACCCAGGTGCCCCATTTTGCTATCATATTTTTAATATTCAGGGGCTCTTTCTAATTTTCTAAAATAAATAAATATATTATTTTCTTAATTCATTTGGACCGCTACAACAAAATATCACAGATTGGGTGGTTTATAACAACAGAAATTTATTTCTTAGAGTTCTGGAGGGTAGGGACTCCAAGATCATGGTGCTGGCAATTTCGGTGTCTGGTAAGGGCCCATTTCCTCATAGATGGTTGTCTTTTCACTATAATCTCACATAGTGGAAGGGGCACAGGATATCACTGGGGCCACTGTTATAAGGGCACTAATGCCATTCATGAAGGCTCCATGTATGTAGTTTTTATATATGTAATTTATATACCTCAGAGAAATACACGCACACACACACACACACATAACACACATAGATAAATATATACATTCCTATTACATTTTGGCTATATTAGTGATATTATTAATGATCTTGTGTAAGTTTGTTCTTTCATTGTCTCTGTTTCTTTCAAGTTGACCCACATTACTGTCCTGACTGATCCTCTGTCTGTTCACTTATGGCCTTGCTCATTGAATTCTTAAAAAGAGGCTCATTTAGGGGTGCCTGGGTGGCTCAGTGGGTTAAAGCCTCTGCCTTCGGCTCAGGTCATGATCTCAGGGTCCTGGGATCGAGCCCCGCATTGGGCTCTCTGCTTGGCGGGGAGCCTGCTTCCCCCTCTCTCTCTGCCTGCCTCTCTGCCTACTTGTGATCTCTCTGTCAAATAAATAAATTAAATCTTTAAAAAAAAAGGGGGGGCTCATTTAAATTTAAATTCTCAGGAAAGCTGAAACAAGGCTATAACATACAAACTTTATTCAGTTTTTATTCTCCTGGAAGGTATGTGTAACAGTGGCAATATAACCCTTTCTATATATATCTAGTTTTGGGTTTGTTACTGAGGTCTTTTTTGTTTCTTTGTTTTTTTGAAGATTTTACTTATTTATTTTTCAGAGAGAGAGAGAGCACAAGCAGGGGGAGCAGCAGGCAGAGGGAGAATCAGGCACCCTGCTGAGCAGGGAGCCCAATGTGGGACTCGATCCCAGGACCCTGGGATCATGACCTGAGCCGAAGGCAGATGCTTGACCGACTGAGCCACCCAGGTGTCCCATGTTACTGAGGTTTTTAAAATTAAACAATAAACAGGAAATTGCTTAGGGATAGGTGATATAAACAATAAAGTCAGGGACTGATTAACAGAGAAATCAGGATAGCAGTTAACCTTTTGAGATAGGAGAAGGAAGATTTTTTTTTTTAAGTAGGCTCCATGCTCAGCGTGGAGCCCAAGGTGGGGCTTGAACTTATGACCTTGAGATCAAGACCTAAACTAAGATTAAGAACCAGACACTCAATGTCCTGAGCCACCCCAGCATCCCGAAGGAAAGATTTTTTAATCTGAGACTGACGTAAAAGAGTTTCTAAGATACAAGTAATGTTTTGTTAGGCTACTAGGTTTATGGGTGTTCATTTTGATATTATTTTATTCTTTAGACAGTCTGCTTTTTATATGTTTTTATGAATGTATGTTATACATAAAAATGTTTTAAAGATGATTTACAAACTAAAAAAATGATCAGCATTTCCAATTTTACTATTCAATTCCTTGTCTTTTGGACTTAACTTCTTTGGCTAATTTTGACTATGCCATTTCTATGAGACATAACTGCAGATAACACATACTTCATAACACTTTCAAAATACATTTGGGGGGGTGCTTGGCTGGCTCAGTCAGTAGAACATGTGACTCTTGATCTCAGGGTAATAGATTCAAGCCCCATACTGGCCTAGAGTTTACTTAAAATATATATATATATATATATGTTTGTATATATATACATATAAATATATCTATTAAAAATATATGTATATTTGGGATAAGTAAAACTACTTTGAAACAGTTGAAATTTAATAGTGTTTTCTCCAATTTCCAATGTAAAGGAAATTTCAAAACCAAAAAGATGGAAACAAATACCAAAATTTTTACTGTTCAGTACACTCAAGAGTTAATAAGACAGGAGAGGGAAACAATTTTATAAGACATATTTTTAAACAGGCCATATCATTCATAATGATATGAAATGTGCATCAAAGAAAATTATTCTAAAACTCTATATAGCACGCAGTACCACAGTTCTGGTCAGTTACGATAAGAGGAATTGGCTGGAGCCCATATAATCTGCATGTGAATTTGATTAAAATTGTTTTGCTTTAAATCTATACTTGGTGATGTTGAGAGGAAGATATTTCTATATAAAGAACATTAAATAAGGTAGATTCAGTTAGGCAAAATGGGAAAGAAGACTTCTGTTCTAATTGAGGGTAGACAAAAAATTTTTTGGTTGTCTTAGATTTGATGCATCTTTTGACCTGGTTTAACTATTTTGTTTGTTTTTCTTTTGTGAGTTTTCCATTCTGCTCCCTGTGAATAAGCTAATGATTTAAGAAAAAGGAGTTGCAGTAATTCTTCTAACGACACACTTCTTTTAAGAAACCATAAAAGCAGAGATGTAGAAGTTGTATTGGATTGAGTCCACTAAATAAAACTAGGTTCTTGTCCATAAGTAAGTTTTTTTTTCTACCTCTGCCAAGTGTTATTAGATGTATTAGTTAACATAAACAACATAAGCAAATCCACATTTGTATGGAGATTAAGATAGAATTTTTGAATATTATAATGTGATTTTAAGAATAACTAATTCTTATAAAAACTGTTTTTCTTTTAACCATCAATTAAACACTTCTGGGATATATACAATATGGTAAGCATTTGCTAAGTGCCAAGTATATAATGAGCAAAAAATATATATATATATATGGTTAATTTATTTGACTGTCATATTCTTTTGATGTGTATATGTTGAGTAAGATCTTTCATATTATGTGAATTATCCCTCTCCTCCCCAGGGAGTAAACAGAGAAAAGAGGGAAAAAAAGGAGATAATGCTTGGATCTCCAATTTCCTCTGAATTCTCCAATTTACTAATTACATTGTACATAAGCTTTAATATTAAAATAGAAACTATCATACTCTTATTCATAGGTCACATTGTATTTTTAAACTAAGATAGGTTTGATATTCATCATGAGAAAGACCAAAATTTATACAATTCACCTAAGAAATGGCTTGAAAACTTAAAAAAAATTGTTAAAGAACCAATGCAGTCTTGATATTTTACTACATTTTTTCTGAAAGTTGCTTATAGATTTATTTCTTTTTGTGATCTTGCTTTGTAAATTTTTTTTCCACCATGGCTAAAAAACAGAAACATTTTTTCTTCTCTACTAAGTATGATCGTCTTAGGGAAAAGGATGTCCTTGGTAAGATGACATTTTTAGAGAATAATATGTAATTAACTCATAGGAACTCAACAAGTGTGATGACTCTGAATTCCATCTTAATGACTCCTCATTCAAAGACACCAGTTTTCTAGACAAATGTGTTGTGAAGGCATTTTAATATTATTTTGTTATTATAATTGCATTTTCCATGCAAAAATGTTCATGTTAATGGGTTAGAAGAAGAGTAAAGTGATCAAAATCTTAGGGGATTGCACTACTAATAAAATTATTTTTTAAAATAATAGTCTTCAATAATGAAAATAAAGTTTTATGAAAAGGAGAAAGAGCTCCAACTTTGATTTTTCATTCACCTTGCAAGTATTTATTAGACTTTTACTCTGTTGTATGTTGTGCTAGGTACACAGAGGATATAATGGTGAGAAACATGGATAGAGTCCTTGTTCCCTAAGAGCTTTTGGTTTATCAGACAAGAAAGTGAATGAACAGGGAATTACAATAAAATGAGACAGGTTTCAGATGGGGAAAGGACTGGGTTCTATTAGAGCCCAGGGCAGGGTATCATAGCGTAATCATGGGAAGGGGCAATGCATTATTTCCTAGAAGAAGTGAGGTTTAAGCTGAGACCTTACAGTAAGAAATTACACAATACATCTATAATTGGAATATATGGAAATTACAGTTGACCCTTCAACGAAGAGGGGAGTGAGGGGTACAAACTCCCTTATACATTGGAAAATCCGTATATAATGTTTGACTTTCCAAAACTTAACTACAAACAGCCTGCTGTTGACCAGAAGCCTACTGATAACATAAACAGCCAGTTAACACATATTTTGTATATGTAATATATCCTATATTCTTACAATAAAGTAAGCTAGAGAAAATAAAATTTTATTTAAAAAATCATTAGAAAGAGAAAATACACCTACTGTGCTGTGCTAAGTTTATTGAAAAAAATCCACATGTAAGTGGACCTGTGCACTTCAAACCCATGTCATTCAAGGTTAAGCTGTAAAATGAAAATACTTAAAGACACATCCATAAACCTTCACAAATTTGATATTTGACAGGTAATTAATTTTTACACATAGATTATCCTTAGGTGAGCAACTTTATCCCCACTTTAAAGAATGGGAAACATGTTAGTATAATTGGGATTCCAATCCCTTGAATCAATGTATATGGAACTTAGGTATATTTCAAAAAAGGTATGAATATATAAAGTTGACATAAAAAAATTTAAGCCTTTCTTGCTTGGCAATTTAAAATCAAGAGAACCAAAAATGTAAAATGTTCAGGTATTCAGGAAGTCTCAAATCATACCGAATAAGACAATGAAAAAGTTTAGACTCATTTCACCATCACTAATCATCAATACATTATTATTCTGAGATAAAATGCAAAGGATTTTTGGTATTACCAAGGAATCTTGTATTTCACAGTATTTTCTCAATTTCAACATTATTTTAAGAACACATTTATAAAGCCACTTGTATGAATACCCCTGAAGGAAAAACCAATTAAAAAAAATTCACAATCTTCACAAAATTATCTAAAATCTCTGCCAGAACCTATCATACAGGATTGTTTTGAGAAAATGAAATGTAGTAATGTATTTTATAAACTTCTAAAGGCTGTTTAAATTTATGCTCCTCCAGCTTCCTCTTGTCCCCTGAGGGTTGGCACCAATGCCGGTAAGTAATAGAGTAAACAAGATTGAAGCCCTATTGAATTGTTTCTAATCATATAACAATCAGACACTGTTTGGTAGGGAATGGTGTTGCTCTGTGTGACCATCTGCTGCTACTTGATTAGCCCTGCTTTTATATTTTCTCCATTTAAGACATCATTGCAAGTTTGTCACAGAGGAAACTGTGAGTTTTGTAAAATTATGAAAAAGCACTGCAGTATAAACTATAATTACTTGATGCCTGTATTCTCAGCCATTTTGGTCCAGATTTACACATTTTAGAGTGAATGGGTTGGAGGGAGACATACAAGCAGTGTTTCTTAAGGCTATTCCAATTTTGTGATTCGGGAGCTATGACTTCCTTGAAATACTTTGCAATGCTGTATGTAACCAGACCTAACTTGAATTATTTGACTTCGATAGCAGTTTTCTACAATTTGACTTTTTTTTTTAAAGACTTTATTTATTTATTTGACAGAGAGAGAGAGAGATCACGAGCAGGCAGAGAGGCAGGCAGAGAGAGAAGGGGAAGCAGGCTCCCCACTGAGCAGAGAACCCGATGCGGGGCTCGATCCCAGGATCCTGAGATCGGGACCTGAGCCGAAGGTAGAGGCTTTAACCCACTGAGCCACCCAGGCGCCCCTACAATTTGACTTTTGTAGCAGTTCTCATAAAGTCCCTCCGGCAATCCATTTTGTCTATCTCGTGGGATTCCTTAAATTCAGTAGTTAATTTTTATCCTATGTTTTCACATGTTCATCTTCTTTCTAGAACATGAGCATTTAGTAGACACTAAAAAAAATTATTGATTAGTTAATAAATGTGAATGTTACAGTTCTACACCTCTCCATATTCTGGGATTTGGCAAAATAAGTGACATAAAAATTTTAGACCTAATATAGTGGATAAGGTAGAAAGTTATGAGTTTTGAATTTAGAGGGATTAAAATCCTAATAATATCTTAATGTCTCTAAACACGTTTCCAATTCTTTAAAGTGGGAATATGATAGCCACTTTAGTAGAATGTTGTGAGATGAAAACATCGAATACTTAATACTTATAATTCAGTTCTCTTTAATCAAAACACATATCTTCTTATAGATCATGAACTCTTTCAGAGCAGGGACTGTATATTAATCACATCTCTCCCTTAAACACCCAGCAAAATGTCTGGTCTGGCATATAGTATTGAGAGAATTTTTTCATTTAATTTAATGGTATTGAGCAAATAAGATAAACTGGAGACCTATTATAATTGGATATTTCATTTGTAGATTTATTTTCAGCTAGTACTGCCTTCATTTTTCTTTAGCTATGTAAATGTCAAAATGGCCAGTGTTTATTGGATACTTAATGGTATATTGTATGTGTTAAGGTTTCAGTAATGTTGGTGAATTGAATGGTAGAACTATTATACAAAAGGTAAATGAAATGAGTCCTTTCCTTCAAATAGCTTACCACTAATTGAAAATATAAAAATGTTCTTATAGAAAGGACTAAGAGCATTTTTATTTATTTATTTTTTTAAGATTTTATTTATTTATTTGACAGAGAGAGAGAGAGAGATTACAAGTAGGCAGAAAGGCAGGCAGAGAGAGAGGGGGAAGCAGGCTCCCCACAGAGCAGAGAGCCTGATGTGGGGCTCGATCCCAGGACCCTGAGATCATGACCTGAGCCGAAGGCAGAGGCTTTAACCCCCTGGGCCATGCAGGCGCCCCCTAAGAGCATTTTTAAAGCAACAAACAAGTAAATGAGATAGAGTGGCTTTCAAAGTTTTTATATCTTGAGTCAGAGTAAGAAATATGTTTTACATGGTGACCAAGCATATAGACACATAAATAACTATAACAAAATTTCATGAAACAATGCATAGTATTATTTTATACCTGCATTCTATTTTTTATCCCATCGTATGTCATTGTATTTTGTTTAATTAAAACACTTCTAGAGTCTGCCACCTAAACTTAGCTTATGACCTATAATGGGTCATGGCCTACAATTTGGAAAACACTGAGCTTGTTAGATTACTAATAATACTATTTCATTTATCTATGATTACATGCTTTCTGTGCTTTCACTTTTTAAAGCTACAAGAGTTAAGGATGAATACATAAAATGACTACTCGAAAGCAATCACTTCATATGAGGTAGAAATTGTTTGACAGGAATAAAGTCAATAAAGCTATAGGTTTCCAGGGAGAATAATCCAGGGCCCTAAAAGTGAACTAGACAAAGTTAAGAAGAGAACTGTAGGAACAGAAATGGTGAAAAAGACCATCGTCCCCAGGAGCAAGGAAAATAAAATGGCATTAAATGAAACCAGAGCAGAGCTGGAGACATAGAGATAGAAAGTGGCCTGTTCAAGACATTTGAGATACAGGATCAGCTAGGAGGAGCCAGAGGGAAAACAATTTGACCTGCGGTCACTTGGATGACTCGAAAATATTTGGTAAAGTATTGTGGAATAAGGGAAGTATGATATTCAACCTAAACATAAAGCAGATTTGATGTGAGACCCCATTCTGTGAAACTGGTCTCTGGGATCATGTTTTTGCTGCAAATTGGCCATTTAGATACGTTTTCTGCCCCAATGTTTCTTTATGCGGTCTCAAAGTCACTTTGAGCTGCTTTTAGAATTGTAATGTATACTAATCTATCTTTACTTTTTTTTTTTAATCTATCTTTACTTTTATGCATAGTCTTCTTTTAGTCAGCCAATTTGTGTCAGATCAGAAACATTCATTTTTGAGATAATAAAGCTACCTTTTGTTCAGTGCTTACAATGTGTCAGGCATTGTTGTAATCACTTTGCACGTGTTAATTCCTCAAACTTTGGAATGACCCTTTGAGGTTGATGGTATCATTACTCCCCATTTTATGAATAGGTAGCATAGGCAGAAATAATTTGCCCCATACCATACAGCTGGCAGGTAGCAGAATCTGGCTTCAGAGCCTTTAGTCTTTTTTTTTTTTTTTTTTTTAAGATTTATTTATACATTTGAGAAAGAGTCTGTGCGAGCACAGGGCAGGGGCAGAGGGAGAGGGAGAGAGAGTCTCAAACAGACGCTGCACTGAGCAAGTTGTCCACCACCAGGCCTGATCTTATGACCCTGAGATCACAACCTGAGCTGAAACCAAGAGTTGGACACCAGATTGTGCCACCCAGGCAACTCCAGAGATCTTCTTCTTATTTTTTTTAAGATTTCATTTAATTATTTTGAGAGAGAGAGAGAGAGAAAGAGAGGAGGGGTAGAGGTAGGGGGAGAAAGAGATTTATTTCAGAGAAAGAAAGAGAGAGAGAGAGAGAGAGAGAGCAAGCTGGGGGAGGGGTAGAGAGAGAGAGAATCTCAAGCAGGCTCCACACTCAGTGCAGAGCCTGATGTGGGGCTTGATCTCACAACCTCGAGATCATGATCTGAGCCAAAACCAAGAGCCGACTGCTTAACCGACTGAGCCACCTGGGCGCCCCTCGGAGCCTTTATTCTTAAGCATTGTGCGATACAGTCTACCTGTGGCTAGTATCTAGGGACCATAGCAGTTTTCAACATTGTCCAATGCCTAGATATCTGACCTAGGAGGCCCCAGGCCTGCTCCTTTCTATGACTCGGCAATAGCGTACATAAATTATATACTTGCAAAAACTTAGAAACAATGATATGCATGAAAGAAATTACAAATTAATCAGGCATAGATAAAATATTTAATGTCATTGCAATTTGTATAAATAAATTACATGAATTTTGATGGGATTAATCAGGAAAAGCTATTTCTGATATTAGCAGAAATGGAAGCTTTTGATAGACAAGGAATTACCCCTAGCTAGAGAAGCTGCAGTGCGTCTTTTTACCACAATTTAGACCTTGTGCTAGATTATCTTCTGTTTGCCTCCCTAGGCCCTCTCTTCAATCTCCTTCAGCCTGCTCTGTAAGCTGGGAGGTCCATCCACAGAGGCTGCCTCTGCAGGCTTTTTTGCCTTCTAGCTTTCAGTGGTTGCCACCAAGAGAGAGCCCTGCAGGAGACAGTAGGAGGGCAGTAGCCATGGGGAACTGGTTCCACCATCTCACATGTTTGCATCCACTGACTGAAGGTTAGAGTACCTGTCAGACAGCCCTCTCCACAGAACTTTTGGTTTCCATGTCCTGGAAGCCACAAACCCCCTCGCTCTGCAGGCCTACCAGTGGCAAGGGAGCCCAATTCCTACTGCATTATCTCATATGGTAGTTTCCCTACATCCTGAGGGCACTTTTGAAATAGTCTCTTTTTTTCCACCTTTTTGTGTCTTCTTCAATTTCTTTCACGCAATTGCACTACTGGGGATTTACCCCAAAGATACAGATATAGTGAAAAGAAGGGTCATATGTACCCCAACGTTCATAGCAGCAATGGCCACAGTCACCAAACTGTGGAAAGAGCCAAGATGTCCTTCAACAGATGAATGGATAAAGAAGATATGGTCCATATATACAATGGAATATTACGCCTCCATCAGAAAGGATGAATACCCAACTTTTGTATCAACATGGACGGGACTGGAGGAGATTATGCTGAGTAAAATAAGTCAACCAGAGAGAGTCAGTTATCATATGATTTCACTTACTTGTGTAGCATAGGGATAACATGGAGGACATTAGGAGAAGGAAAGGAAAAGTGAATTGGGGTAAATCGGAGGGGGAGATGAAGCATGAGAGACTGTGGACTCTGAGAAACAAACAGGGTTTTGGAAGGGAGGGGGTGGGGGGATGGATTAGGCAGGAGGTGTATAGTAAGGAGGGCACGTATTGCATGGAGCACTGGGTGTGGTGCATAAACAATGAATCTTGAAAAATTAAATTAAATTAAATTTAATTTAATTTAAAAAATAAAAATAAAATAGTCTCTTTTTAAAACCGTCCTCGAATGGTCCAATTAGAGTATGTCTTCAACTTCCTACCAGTCCCTCTCTGATAAAATCCTTTAGGACTCTGTCTGCTGCTTTTGACCTTTACCCTAAAGAATTCGAAAATAAATAAGGTAAAATGTCTAGGATACTCTAAATGTATTTTTCCCAATACAATGAAAAATCATATGATGTGTACAATGAAAAATAAGGAAGTTAACATAAACCAGGAAACAAACAAAAAAAAAACCAACCAGGAAACAAAAGGAAACTAGGACCAATCAGATGGGCATCAGGGTACAGTTATGAAGGGCTGAGTTTCTGAAGTCACCAGTCCTGGGTTCAACCACACGACCACTTAATAATTATGTGACATTGAGAAAGTTACTTTCCTTCAAATTTAAACTGTTGAAAATAACATTTTTTAAAAGATTTTATTTATTTATTTGATAGAGAGAGATCACAAGTAGGCAGAGAGGCAGGCAGAGAGAGAAGGGGAAGCAGGCTCCCCACTGAGCAGAGAGCCCGATGTGGGGCTCGATCCCAGGACCCTGAGATCATGACCTGAGCCGAAGGCAGAGGCTTAACCCACTGAGCCACCCATGCACCCCAAAAATAACATTTTTGACCTCATAATATTGTTGTAGGGATTGAAGAAAAACCATTTGTATCAATTCCTGGCAAATTAGGTCTTTAACAATTGTTATTTATTTATTTATTTATTTCCCCTATCCTTTATTGAAGACTACTAAAACAACATGTAAAAAACTACTAAAAACATGTGTGTATTTTCGTTGACATTAAATTAAATCAGAATTTAAAAGAAAACCCAAACCTACTCTTTCTGATTCCTAACACCACAGCAAAATTAACTAATCATTCCAACCTGCTCCAAATAACTTGTATTTCATAAATTCAGAGTTTTAGGCATGAATTCAAGATTTTCAGGATCAGTTTCGTTCATATTTCATAAAATAGAACTTCTGGTTTGAGAAGGTAAAACCAAAAGTAGAACTTAACAATAAAATATCATAGAGAATTCCAAAAAACATGCCTATCAGTTCTTGGATTACTATTTGATTTTATCAAGAAACTTTCAAAAGCATCATGTGTAAAAGAATCAAGAGTATTCTGATTCACTTCATAATATATAATTCACCTCTCTCCCAGAAAAATGTGATTTTAAAATGTGGAATGCTCAACTGGTAAGTATTAACACTTGAAAAATAATATTAAGTACACCAAGAATATTCTTTCTTTCTTCTAATATTAAAAAATCATTGTCCACTGGTATTATTTTGCCTCTTTTCTTATTTGCTAGTTAAATAAATTAGGAAAAAATACATACGTACAATATATAAAAAACATATGTGATATACAGTTATATATGGTGTGTTTTAACATATAAATATATATAAATACTAATAGACTCAGAATATATGTTACATATAATAAAAATATATTTTCATAATCCAAGATGAACAAAATGAACATTTAATGAATATATGATACAAAACTCATGTGAAATAGTTTCTATAGCATAATTTATTGTATTTAATAGGAATAGAACTATGATTGTTATGGATGAGTACTTGGAAATTAGTATTTTCTTCAGTATGACTTACAAAGCACAGGGTATATATAACATTTTGAAAACTTTCTGGTAACATTTAAAATCAAATTTGGCTAATATGCATCATGCAGCAGAGAAAATCTTCAAATATACACTTAAGAACATTTAAAAATCAAACCTAATTGCATCCACACCATGAATGGTATGCTGTTCACATACATATTTGAACACATATGGTTACATATCATGTAAACATCTGAAAGGCATTTGAGAAATATGTATGTGATCACAAATAAAAATGAGAGCCTTCCAAAGTACAAGCCACTTTTTGATAATGGAAAATATTAAATAAGAAATCGGAAACTGGCTCTTGTAAGAAGGGAATCAATTTTTAATTAAAAGGAGATTTTGAAGCCATCTGTTGGCCCCTTGGTTTATTCAGCTGCAATGCAGTAAATGCTCTTGCTCTGGAATATGTACAATTACCTTGTTTAGCAAATTAGGTGAACCAGTTGGACTAAGATTCAAAGCTGCATTTCACATTGTATTTTGTTATACTCTCATTTCCTTCATAGATTTCCTCCTCTCATGTCACCTGGCACTCAAGTTACAAAAACATGCAAGTTTCTTAAATGTGCTCCAGAAACCGTATTCTATTACAAATATAAGCTCTAACTCCAATTCTTGGTTTACTTTTAAGTTTTGTGATTCATCCTTTAGATACCTTTTTGAAATCATGGAACACAGTTAGTATTGGAGATAAAGACAGTTTACATATTATATTATCACTAACTCCCGTTTTTTATTTGTTTGTTTTGTCCCTTTTCCACCTTCACATGGGCTTTTTTCCCCTAGTCATTGAAAACAAACAAATCTACCTTAATGTAACTTACGTTGCTTAAGAAAGCAGTTCCCCAGGGCGCCTGGGTGGCTCAGTGGGTTAAAGCCTCTGTCTTCGGCTCAGGTCATGATCTCAGGTTCCTGGGATCCAGCCCCACATCTGGCTCTCTACTCAGCAGAGAGCCTGCTTCCCCGTCTCTCTCTGTCTGCCTCTCTCCCTACTTGTGAACTCTCTCTCTCTCTCTCTCTCTCTCTCTCTCTCTCTCTCTCTCTGTGTTAAATAAATAAATAAAATCTTAAAAAAAAAAAAGAAAGCAGTTCCCTCAGCTAATCTTTTCTGCTGCAGTTTACATTAAACTTGCATTAAAAGTATTTCAGCTGTTTTTTGAACTCCAATATAATACAAGCTGAATGGAAGCTTCATAGCAACAGGAAGTTTTGTTCACTGAAATAGTCCAAATACAGAACTGGTACCGTAGAAGTTCAACAAATATTTGTTGACTCTCATACTTTTTGATTAGAACAAATGTAAACAATACAAAAATGTTTAAATTTAAAAATAAAAGATTTGTCTTCCACAATTCTGATTCTTAAAAGTAATTACTATTAAAAGTGGTATGTATTTTTCCAGCCTTTGTTCCATGTAACCTACTTTTAAGAAAAGGTTTGTTTAATTATTTTATAGAGATAAAGAGAGCAAGGGGAGAGGGAGAGAGAGAATCTCAAGCAGACTTGCCCACTGAGCACGGAGCCTGAGGTGGGGCTGGATTCCAGGACCCTGAGATCACGACTGGAGCCAAAGCCAAAAGCCGGAAGCTCAACCGACTGACCATTCTAGGCACCTCTGTGTATACCTACTTTTTTTAGTTCTTAGTGAGAGAACATATATATATATATATATATATTTTTTTTTAAATTTTATTTATTTCTTTGACAGAGAGGGAGAGCACAAGCAGGGGGAGCACCAGGCAAAGGAAGAGGGAGAGCAGGCTTCCCGCTGGACAGATTGTCTTATCTGGGGCTCAATCCAAGTACCAACCAGGTGCCCCGAGAGGACATATTTTTATATGCTAATTGGTTATTTATTATATTTCTTATTCTATTTATATATTTTGCCCTTTTTTTCCCCTTAAGAAAACTGTTAAATATAATAAACTTCTGCTCTATGGCATCACTACAATTCATTGCTATGTTCAGTCACTGCATTAATATTTTAAGATCATTTGGGAGGTTAAGTTACATTCTGAAATTTCTAAAAAGACTATTCTGATTTGTTACTAACGTGTTATGTGGGATTGGAAAAGTTGTTCAACATCTCCATGCCGTATATTCTTCATCTATAAAAAAACAACCAACGGGTTAGTGGTGAATTTTTGGCAAACTTTGGTCATAGAAAATGAGTAATGAGTGGAACTTTCACCTCTCCTGATCTAACCCCCATCCACCACTGAGCAGGAATCAAATAAATTGCGGATGCTGATGGGGCATCTGGGTGGCTCAGTCAGTTAAGCGTCTGCGTTCGTCTCAGGTCATGATCTTAGAGTTCTGGGATCAAGCCCCATGTCAGGGCTCTCTGTTCAGCTAGGAACTTGCTTCTCTCCCTCCCTCTGGTTGCCGCTCCCCCTGCTTTTGCTCTCTCTCTCTCTGTCAAATGAATAACTAAAATCTTTAAAAATAAATAAATTTAAATTGCACGTGCTGCAAAATCAAGAGCTGATAATAGTCACTTTTTGCCCCTATGTTATTAAAATACAAACTTCAAAAAATTTGAATCATTTTGGAACACTATGTCATTATACAATCAAAACTTGAGAAAGCCATTTATGATTTATAAATCACAAGTGATATGAAATAGTTGTGACAGTTACCTAATTATTTAGGGTGAATCAAAATTAGAATGAAAATCTCTTGTGGATTTACCAGTGCATTAAAAAAATTCTTCCTAATATTGTAGGTGCCTTTGCAGATGCAAATGAAAACCCGATTCTGCTTCATTACATTTTAAAACAATCTTTGGTCAAAGTACAAAGAGATTGCTCTGGATGTTAGCATGGAAATGCTGAGAGTATAATTAAGATTTTTAAAAAGACTTAACTGAGAGCCAAGCCAGTTTTATAGCCTTCTAAGAAATCTATTTACAAAGTCTCTGGGAGTTTTCTTTATTTGGTATATTTAAATTAAATCAACCTGGCAGGAAGTCTTGTTTAACAAAAACTCCTTACACATGCAAGGACAGTTATCTGTCGCCGCACTTGACTGGTATCTAACCTGGCATTTGTGCTCATTGGAAATAGCTCAGTGTCCATTCCTGTACGGGCTCTTATACTGCCAAATCACAGAAGCCTTTTACAACTTGCTGCCTAGGAAGATCTAGGGCATAACAGTAAACAAGTTGAATAACTACTGAAAACAGTATTGGGAATAAAATTAAAATGTATCCCTTGTTATTGTTTGGGACCCCACAGAATTTTTCATTATCCATTTTGCCTTAAGGGCTTTATGAAGTTGGGAAAACTAGTCACTGAATTTTAATATATGAAATCCACACCTAAAAAGAACAGATCATAACCCCACTGAAGTCTAAAAATATCCTCTGATGCCTTCAGACCTTGATTCTGTTACAATATTCTTCTTAGGTTGCTAAACTAAGAGTTACTGCTAATGCAGACTGTAGTTTATGAGGGAGCTTCGGTGTAGTTGTTCAGTTTATTGACCCATGAACCATAGGAATATTTGATATCTTATGTAAAACTTATCAAATTTCTGCTTCCTTTCTGCTGAATGAGAAAATCTATTTACAGATTACATGATAACATGAAAAGCATGGCAGGGTTTTCTTTCAGGCAATGAAAACATAATGCAAATCTTCCCTTGTAACAAAAAACAGCTTGACAAGTGTAATTCTGTAATTGCTTAAAAGAGGACCACTTTTTAAAAACTGATCTTCTGGTCTTCTCAAAGTTGTGAAAATTAGAAACACCTCTTAGCAGTTGTCCATTCATCATAACTATTTCACAGATATGTCTCAGTGGTTAATGGAAGTACCAAGACTTGAAAGGTGTGTTCTAACATTTAATAAATGGTTAGTGATACACAAGGGTGAGGAGAAGGAAGGAGGGAAGTAGGAAAAAAGGGAAGAAGGAAGTAAGGGGGGAAGGGAGGGAGGGAGGAAGGGACGGAGGGAAGGAAGAAGGAAGGAAAGAAATTTGGTCTAATAAACCATGCCTAAAGTCAGCCTGCATTCCCAATTAGATTAGTCAGCTCACGAACTTGTCTATTACAGTTCCATTTTGAGACATGAGACTTTTATTAAGCATACTATTTTAGGTAACATCCACAGAGGCAGTGATCCATTTGTTCAATTAATATGTTATTATAACCTGTTAGATAAATATATGTAATGAAGCAAGAACTTTAAGCAAGCACATGGGAGTGATTCAAGGGATATTTTGTTGTTCTAGGTGTATATTGTCTCAATTGATTTTTCAAAATGCTGAAGAAAATATGAAGAAAAAATGTTTATGGTTTGTGTAGCATTGTTTGTAATAACTAAAAATTGGGAGGAACCTAAATATCCACTAATAGATATGGTTGAAAAAATTATATGCACTCCACTATTGAATATCATGCAGTTATTAAAATGAGCTCTGTACAACTACAAAATTTTCAAAACAAATTATTAACTAAATATGTAAGCCACAGAACAATACATTTACGATGACTTCATTTATGTAAAATATTTAAAGTTATATGCGTGTATGTATGCAAATACTTAAAAAAGGAAAGGAACTTTGAGATTGTTTGAATCTTTCATAATAGAACATATTCATGGGTTACTTAAGAAATTAAACAGACTTCTGAAAATAGCAGTTATATTTGGGTTCAAATTGGTTCATTGTGTGTTTAGCATGCAGCTGGGTACAAAATTAGTGCTCTTTGTTCTAGCTCTTTTAGTTTCTTGTCAGTTTTTAAGGCAAATACATTATAGTTACTGCTTACAACATATGGGCATTCCATCTGATTTCCAAAATAAAGTGAAAATAAAATCTGTCAATCTTAGAAAAAACTCACTTAGGGAGACTTAAAGAGAAAAATCTGGGAACCCTGCCCTTTGTTTTGGGATAAGGTTCTCGGGATTTTAAAATATAATTCCCTTTTATAATTTTTATTTGTAATCATGATCAATTCATTAGACTTCTCAACAATTAACAACTCCCCTCCAATAAAATAAGCAGGATACCAGGAAGAAAAAAATAAAATTTGATGTTACTATTATCATTAAAAGTGCCTTGGTTGCAGATAACCTAAGACCATGACTCAGTTGACTCAAACAAGAAAAATATATAATTTCACACAGCGAGAAGTTTTTCCAAGAAGATTGTGGGGAAAGGTAATGGGTTACCAATAGAGAATCTGAGAAGTGGGCTATTGTTTTCACCAACAGCTAAGGTGCATCAGTAGCTATAAGTACAGAAAGAATGACTCATGTCATGGGAGTTGCAGTTGGAAGGGTCTAGCAGGATAGTCTCCAAAGAATCCATAAAAACCATATTTAAGAATGACTCAGCTTTAAACACCTGCCAAATCAGAGAGTGCAAAGCCATTTTAAAATAGTACCAATCATGGAAGAACTTTTCTGCCTCCCTTTTCTCTCCTCCCTCCTAGTACTCCAACGTAGAGGGGTCAGCAAAGGGAGCTGAGAATGTGGGAGGAGGTAAACAAACAAGAAAGAAGTCTAACATGTCCCCTTTTGTAAAGGCCTGCCTACCATCATATCCTTGCTAACTGAAAGGATGAATAGAGAGAATCCTATTATTAATGGAGACGGAACTGCTAGTTAACATAATGATTCTGGATTTCAATGACTGTATACTGTAAAATATGATTTAAAGTGGTGGTTCCACTTTGTATGACCTAAGCATGAAGAGGAAAGTTAAGGGAGAATCTGGGTTATCACCCAAGTACCCAGGAAGAAATTCCTTTATTGAATATATTTTCAAGAGAGATTTGTAGATAATTATCTCTTTAGATTCACTGACTATCTTACATTTCATATATATATGAATATATGATATATATGAATATATATATATATATATATATATATATATATATATATATATATATATATGATATATATATGACCCTAGGATCATGACCTGAGCTGAAGGCAGACACTTAACTGACTGAGCCACCCAGGTCCCCCAAATAAAATCTTTTAAAAAAATAATGTTTTGTGATTTTCAGTGCACAAGTCTTGGAGTTTTTTGTATTTTCTTCTTTTTTATGCTATTATAAATAGGATTGATTTATGCATTTTGCTTCAGATTGTTCATTGCTAGTGTGTATAATTGATTTTGTATATTGATGTTATATGTTGCAAACTTGCTAAACTTGCTTATTAGTTCTTACAGTTTTTTAGTGGAGTCCTTAGGATTTTCTATATATAGGGGATGCCTGGATGGCTCAGTCGGTTAAGTAGCTGCCTTTGGCTCAGGTCACGATCCCAGGGTCCTGAGATCAAGCCCCACATCATGCTCCTTGCTCAGTGGGGAGCCTGCTTCTCCCACTCCCTCAGCCTGCTGCTCTCTCTGCTTATGCTCTCTCTCTGTCAAATAAATAAATAAAACCTTAAAAAAAAAGAAAAGGATTTCCTACATACAGGATTTTATCATCTTCAAGTAGACATCGTTTTGGTTCTTCCTTTCTACTCTGGTTGTCTTTTATTCCTTTTTCTTACCTAATTGCCCTGTCTAGAACCTCTAGTACGATATTGAATAGAAGTGCTGAGAGCAGACATATTGTTTATTTCTGATCTTAGGAAAAATCATCTAGTTTTTCACTGTTAAGTTGATGTTAGCCATAGGGTTTTTTGGTAGATGCCCTTTATCTGGTTGAGGAAGTTTCCTTCTGTTTCTAGTTTGTTTAGTATTTTATCATAAAAGTGTATTTGATTCTGTCTAATGATTTTTCTTCACCTATTGAGGTGATTATGTCGGTTTTATCCATTCTTCATGCTATGTGCATTTTTTAGGTGGGGAGGGGCAAAGGGAGAGGGATAGAATCTTAAGCAGGCTCCACACCCATCATTGAGCCCAATGAGGTGCTTGATCTCATAACCCTGAGATCCGGACCTGAGCCAAAATTAAGAGCTGGACACAACCGACTGAGCACACGGGCGCTCCCATATGTGCACTTTACAAGATAAATTAATAAATAAATTAACTGACTTATCTATCTATCTATTTACTTATTTATTTAAATTTAAGTTCTATGCCCACTGTGGGGATCAAACTCAGGATCTTCAGATTAAGAGTTGCATGTTCTACTGACTGAACTAGCCAGGCACCTGCATATGTGCATTTTAAACTTGAGTAGATAATGCTAAATTGCTCTTCTTAAGCTACAGCAATTTATATTCTTGAAAGAAATTTCCTATTTCCCTCATTGTCAGCAATGATCGTTATTAAGTTCTTTTACTTGTGGTCAATCTAATAGGTGAAAAATGCTATCTCATAGTTTTACTTTGCATGTTTCTGGTAATTAGTGAGGTTGAAGTGGTTTTAGTATTTTTTTGCTTATGGACATTTGTAATTTCTTCTTGTGAATTGTCACAATATCAATAGCCTTTGTTCATTTTTCTACAGCCTCATTGATCTTTCTTGTTAATTCGTGGAAGCTCCTTATATATTACAGATGTTTATTTTATGTCATTTATGAACAATATAGGTACTTTATCCAAGTTCAAGAAAGATAATTTTGAAGAATACAAAAAATCATTCACTTTGCCTTAATCACTGCATTAAAATTACTTTTTAGTTAACATCTTACATTAAATATATATAAAAATCAGTGACTCCTTTTTTTAGGTCTTAAAAAAGTCAAATGCTTTCCATGGCATCTTTGACACATTTAAGATTATATTCTACTAATGCCTTTTTGCAAAGAGCTGATCATAAAGGAACTAAAAATTTCTGGGTGTTAAAAACTATCATTATGACTATGCCCTATAATTTTTCATGTTGTTTCTGTCCTCTTTCAATTATATCCTAATCTGCTCTTGCTTACTGAACAGAATTGGCATTTTCAAAGGAAATGCTTTGGTTTTTCATGTCTTTCAAGGAATTTTACTATTTTATCTAAGTTGTTGAATTTTATGGCAAAAAGTTTTTCATAATATTTCCTCATTACACTTTTAATATCCATAGAATCTGAAGTCAATTCACTTCTCTCATTTCTGATCTTGGTCATTTTTCCTGATCCGTCTTACCACCGTTTTGTCAATTTTATTGATCTTTTCATATAAACAGTTTTTGTCTTTATTAATTTCCAATGTTATTCTGCTTCCTATTTTATTGATTTCTGCTATGGTTTTATTATTTCCTTTATTCTGCTTATATTTGGTTTCATTTGATCTCATGTTCCCAGTTTCTTTTTTTTCTTTTTCTTTTCTATTCATTTGAAATAGAGCGAGAGAGAGAGAGAGAACACAAGCAGGGTGGAGGGGCAAAGGGAGAGGAAGAAAAGGGAGCCCAATGAGGGGCTCGGTCCCAGGACCGCAAGATCATGACCTGAGCTGAACGCAGACGCTTGACCGATTGAGCCACCAGGCGCCCTATTTTCTTAGTTTCTTATGACTAGAGCTAAAGTAATTGGTTTGAGACCTTCTTTTCTCAGTTAGGTATTTAGTGCTATAAATTACGCTCTAAATACTGTTTAAGGTGTATTTTATACATTTTGATATATTATTTCAGTCATAAACATTTTCTAGTTTCCTTATTAATTTCATTGACCCATTGGTTATTTAGAAATGTGTTTTTAGTCTCCAAATTTTAGAGGATTTCTCAGATTGTGTTTCTATTATTAGTATCTGAAATAATTATATATTATTTAGAGAACATACTTTGTATGATTTTAATTCATTTAAATTTTTAAGTTTTGTTTTATGATCAGGGTATATGGTCTAGTTTTGTTAATGTTCCAGATGCACTGAAGAGAACATGTATTCTGCTGTTGTTGGCTGGCTTGTTCTGTAAAAGTCAATTAGGTCAAGTTGGTTGATAATGTTGTTCAAGTCTTTTATATCCCTATTGATAGTCTGGCTTATTGTCAATTATTGGCAGAGGGGAATTGAAATCTCTGACTCTCATGGTGGGTTTGTTTATTTCACCTTCCAATTCATAAATTTTTGCTTCATGTATTTTATTTTATTTTATTTTTATTTTTAATTTTTTTTCTTCATGTATTTTAAAGCTCTGTCTTTAGGTATATAAAGGTTTAGTATTATTATCTTTTTTTTTTAAAATAAGTTCCGTGGAAATACAAATCAAAACCACAATGAGATACCACCCTGCACCAGTCAGAATGGCTAAAATTAACAAGTCAGGAATGACAGGTGTTGGCAAGGATGTGGAGAAAGGGGAACCCTCCTATATTGTTGGTGGGAATGCAAGCTGGTGTTGCCACTCTGGGAAACAGTATGGAGATTCTTCAAAAAGTTGAAAATAGAACTACCCTATGACCCAGAAATTGGTATTTACCCCAAAGATAAAATGTAATGATCCAAAGGGGCACCTGCACTCCAATGTTTATAGAAGTAATGTCCACAACAGCCAAACTATGGAAAAAGCCCAGATATCCATGAATAGATGAATGGATAAAGAAGATGCGGTATATATATACAATGGAATATTATGCAGGCACCAAAAAATTGAAATCTTGCCATTTGCAATGACATGGATAGAATGAGAGGGTATTATACTAAGTGAAATAAGTCAATCAGAGAAAGACAATTATCATAAGATCTCACTGATACGTGGAATTTAAGAAACAAGGCAGAGGATCATAGGGGAAGAGAGGGAAAAAAATGAAACAAGACAAAACCAGAGAGGGAGACAAATCATAAGAGACTCTTATCATAGGAAACAAACCGAGGGTTGCTAGAGGGGAGGGGGGTGAAGGGGATGAAGTAACTGTGTGATGGACATTGGGGAGGGTACATTTTGTAATGAGCACTAAGTATTATGTAAAACTGAATCACAGACCTGTACCCCTGAAGCAAATAATACATTATATGTTAATTAATTTAATTTGAATAAAAATTGAATAAAATAAAGTAGGCTTCATGCCCAGAGCAGAGCCCCAACGTGAGGCTTGAACCTAAGACCCTGAGATCAAGACCTGAGCTGGGACCAAGAGTCAGATACCCAACTGACTGGGTCACCAAGGCACCCCAGGATTATTATGTCTTTTTGATGAATTGACCCCTTTATTATTATAAATAATAAATATTTTATTATTATGAAATGGCCTTTTTTATTTCTGGAAACATTTTTTAATTTGAAATGTATGTTGTTTGATATTAAGATGACTGCTATAGCTTTATTTTTATTATTGTTAGCCTGGTATATTTTTTCCATTCCATTCCTTAATATTTAACCTATTTATAACTGTATTTGAAGTGAGTTTTGGATATTGTTGAGTCTTGCTATTTTATCCAATCTGAAAAATCTCTGCCTTTTAATTGGGGTGTTTAAATCATCTACATTTAATGCTAGTATTGAAATGTTTGTGTTTAGGATTGCCTGGGTGGCTCAGTCAGTTAAGCCTGCTTCTCCCTCTCCTGCTGCCCCTGCCCCCTGCTCGTGCTATCTCTCTTTCTCTCTCTCTCTCAAATAAAAAAATAAAATTAAAAAAATTTTATTTTAAATCTTTCCTTTTGCTATTTGTTTTCTATTTGTGCCAACTGTCCTTTGTTTACTTTTCATTCTTTTTCTGCCTTATTTTTGACTAATTAAACATTTTTATTATTCCATTTTATCTCTATTGTTGGCTTATTAACTATAATTCTTTGATGGTTATTTTACCAATTGCTTTAGAGTTTACAACACCTATCTTTAAGTCATCACAGTTTATCTTCAAGTGATATCAGTTATCATATGGTGTAACAACCTTATGACAGTATATTGTCATTTTTTCTTCCCAATACTTATACTATTGTTGTCATACATTTTACTTCTACATATTTTATAAACCCCAAAGCATTGTTATTTTACTTTACACAGTCAATAATCTTTTTAAAAGATTTAAATAATAAGAGAAAATATTTTTATGATTACCTACGTAGTTACCATTTCTGATGCTCTTCGTTCCCTTGCATAGATCCAGATTTCCACCTGCTATCGTTTCCTTCTATTAAAGGATTTCCTTTAACTTTTTTATAGTGTAGTTATGTATGCTAATGATGAATTCTTTGAGCTTTTGTATATCTGAATGAGTTTCTTTTTTGTCTCAATATTTGGCAGATATTTTTGCTGAATATAGAATTCTAGTTTAGTGGTTTATTCCTTTTAGTATTTTACAGATGTTACTCCACAATCTTTCAGGCTCCATTGTTGCTAATGAGAAATCTGTAGTCTTTGTTCCTTTGGTACACAAAGTGTCTTTTTTCCTCTGGCTGCTTTTAAGATTTTCTCTTTCTCGGGGTCACCCTGAGAATATGAGCAGCTCTGCTATGACATTTGGGTTGTATCCGTTGCCTGGACCTCGTATAAGCAGGTAGAATGATCACAGTTTAACAGTTACTAAGAAAAACTCTTCTTTAGCTTGCAGATGTTCTCTTTCTTTTTTTTCAGTCTTCTCCCTACTTTTGTATTTTTCATTTGATAGTTTTTATTTTCACATTCCTTTATTCACTAATTTTTTCTTTTCTTTTTTTTTTAAAGATTTTATTTATTTATTTGACAGAGAGAGAAAGATCACAAGTAGGCAGAGAGGCAGGCAGAGAGAGAGGGAGAAGCAGGCTCTCCGCTGAGCAAAGAGCCCGATGCGGGGCTCGAACCCAGGACCCTGAGATCATGACCTGAGCTGAAGGCAAAGGCTTTAACCCACTGAGCCACCCAGGCGCCCCTTCACTAATTTTTTCTTCTGTAATGTCTTGCTCTAGCTAATTTTAGCCAATGTATTTTTCATCTGAGATATTATAGTTTTCATCTCTAGATGTTCAATTTGTGTCTTTTTATTTATTTTTTAAAAGATTTTATTTTTAAATAATCTTTACAATAAACGTGGGGCTTGAACTCACAACCCCAAGATAAAGAGTCATGTGCTCTACCAACTGAGCCAGGCAGGCACCCCAGATTTGTGTCTTTTTAAAAATATCTTTTTTGTCTCTACATTTTCAATCATTCCTCTAACTTACTGAACGTATGGCATATAATTATAACGTGTGGAATATCCTATTGATATTTTTTCTTTCCTTGCTTATCTGTACACCTAGTAATTTTTTACTGTATTCTGACATTGTAACTTTACCTTATGGGGTAAAATGGACATTTTTTCTATCCTTAAGAAGACCCTTGAACTTTGTTGTGGGATATAGTGAAGTTTCGTAGGCACTGTTTGATCCTTTTGGATCAAATTTTGATAGGCAATACTAGCACTACATTTAATCTTGGGATAATTTTGCCCCATTTCTGAGGCAAAATTCTTCTGTGTAGTTGACCTTATATTGCATAAATCATGAAGCTTTCTAATCTGATTGTTGGGAACTGGAACTATTTCCGGTCCTGTACGGGGTCTGAGGATTATACTTCTAATTCTTTAAATACTTTTCCCCCTGGTCTACAGTGGTTTCCTTACATGTATCCACTGAACAGTACTTACCTAAGTATTCGAGGGGGGAACTTATCCAGACATCTGGAGTTCTCTCTCAGTGCAGATTTCTTCTCTCTGGGATTCTGCTTTCTGAACTCTAGCTATTTTGGACTCTAAAATGCCAAGTTCCAACTCCTCAAATGAAGAAGTGTACTTTTCCCTGTGTCACAGCCTGGACACTGTCTCAAGGCAGTTAACTGGGCAATTGCTCAGTTTCTTTGTTCCCTATCTCAGAGGTCATTCTCCTCTCTTGTCTAATGCTCAGTGTCTTTAAAAACCATCATTTTATGTGTTTTGTCAGGTTTTTGGTTGTTTCAGGAGAGAGTGTATATCTGGTCCTAGTTATTCCATCTTGGCCAGAAGCAGACATCCCTCCTACTGTTTATTTAACTGCCCCTTGGCCCAACCAAGTTAAAGCCTCAGCTATTCCCTCCTTTGTAACTCAGACTACTCAAAGTAATCTCAGGAATTCCTGGTATCTTCCCCCCTACCACATTATACCTACTCATTCTTTCATTGTGTTGTATATTAGTTGATTCATTAAAGGACCAGTGCTAATGACTAATGTTTCGTTTCTTTCATTCTAAGCAATTTACTTTTTCAAAATGTTTTTTATTTTAAAAATATTTTATTTATTTATTTGAGAGCCAGAGCACGCACATGCAAGCATGAGTAGGGGGAGGGGCAAAGGGAGAAGCAGACTTCCCGCTGAGCAGGGAGCCAGCAGCTGGCTTGATTCCAGGACCCTAGGACCTTGACCCAGAGCAGAAGGCAGATGCTTAACCTACTAAGCCACCCAGGCACCCTCAAAATGTTTTTTAAAATAAAACTTTTTTTCTGTTCGTGATAATACAATGCTCATTCTAAGGAGAATATGTGAAAAAGAATCTGAAAATCACCTATAATTTCTCTATTCAGAGAGAAATACTGTAAATATTTTGTTAGTGTATCCCAGGATTTTTCCTATGTAATTTTTAATGGAATCATATAAATATGCAATTCTGCATCTTGCTTTTCTCACTCAACGTCTTAGTAAGTTTTGCTGTTATTGAAACTTCTTTGAGAAGCAATTTAAGTGGCTTGCAGGGTATTCCATTTCAGTATAATCAGATGTTCAGGTAGTTTCCAACGTTCATTATTATGTGTCACACTAGACAAATATATTTCTGCGTCCCCGATTATTTCTTTTTTTTTTAAGATTTTATTTATTTATCTGAGAGAGAGAAAGAGAGCACGCACAAGCAGGGGGAGGGGTAGAGGGAGAGGGAGAAGCAAATTCTCCACCAAGCAAGGAGCTCAATTTGGCGCTCAATCCCAGGACCCTGGGTTCATGACCTTAGCTTAAGGCTTAACTGACTGAGCCACTCAGGCACCCCGTCTCTGATTATTTCTAAGTAAAGTCTCAAAATAGAATTACTAGACCAAAGGATATAAGCCTGTTTAAGGCTTTTAATGAATATTACCATTTTCCCCTTCAGAGATATGATACCAATTTATACTCTCACCGGTAGTGTGTGTAATTATCCATCTCATCACCTTGTTTTTATTAAATATCAAAATAGCAGGGGCTTTTTAGAGGGTCGAAAATAAATTTATTCACAAGGAATTATTTAAATGATGGAAATTTCAGGTGCTATAGTTGACAGTAGCTTGTAAGATCTCTGAGCACAGTTGTACAGTCTGTGTACTGAGCAGAAGCACCTAGCTGAGGTGGCAAGGGAAAGCTAGAATCTAGTTCATGCTTTGCTTTCCAAGTTGAATACCCACAGAGCTTTTCTAATTCTAAAGAAGTATAAAGTCAGATGGTGGTCCTGATAGCTTCCACTTATCCATGTAATTACTATGTGCCTGACACTGCTAAGTGTTTTAAAAGTATTATCACATTTAATCGTAACAACTTTGTATTGAAAGTATTATTATTTTCATTTTTTAAAATATTTTTATTTTATTTATTTGACAGAGAAAGAGACACGAGAGAGGGAACACAAGCAGGGGGAGTAGAAAAGGTAGAAGCAGGCTTCCTACTGAGCAGGGAGCCTGATGAGGGGCTCAATCCCAGGACCCTGGGTTCATGACCTGAGCCGAAGGCAGACGCTTAACTGACTGAGCCACCCAGGCACCCCTATTATTTTCATTTTAAAAATGAAAAAGCTAATGATTAGGAACTTATATAACCTGACCCAAGTCGCAGAATTGATATGTGCTGTAGTCTGAATTTAAATTAGATTTGTCTGATTCTGAACCTATTATATCATACTGTCAGTGAGTGATTTTTAGTTAAGTGGACCCTCAAACATTCCTCAAATATCTCTGGTAGATCATTTAGGCAGGTAAAATGATCACGGTTTATCAGTCAGTAAAGAAAAATAAAACAACAATAGCATGATAGTTTGTAAATCTTTGTACTCTGACGAGGGATCAAAATTTTCTACTTTGATTACCCAATGTACATACAGATTGTGTAGTAGTAGGTGAGGTACATTTATGAAAGTAAATGTAGAAGAAGCATGGTCCCATTATAGCTTTCTACCTACTGTTGCATTTTGTGGTAAGACCACCTAGAGAATAGTGATTGCTCACATCCCTCACAAAATGTGACCAAATCAATTTTAGTAGAGAGCTGTGGGAGAAAGTATTATGAGCAACATAATGACTCTGTAGTAAAATGATTCATTTAGTGTCCTGCTAACTTTTTTCAATGATAGCCACAGTGGATTATTAATCATTAATTAAATTAGCGATGACCAAAGTTACTCATTATAAAGAATTTACCTATCTGTAATCTCCATTAAATCTTGGTTCTGGCACTCGCTCGATGCAAGACACCACTCGGGGGGAAGCAAGGTCCAGCGTGGAATATCATGATCTTTCATTTGTCATTTATCTTTCATTAGTTCCATTCTACCTAGCGGAGTGTGATTCAAGAGGTCATGTTGCTTCTACTTAAACACTATATTCATTGATATTTGACCCTTGGGAAAGAGGTTATCCATAGAAGCTCTCCCACATCTAACAACCTCTGGTTATAAATATCCTCTCTGTTCTCCTAGGCAATAATAATGCCCACATTTGGGGGCTCCAATTGATTCTGCAGTAATCATTTTGTGAAAGGTAGAAATCATTGAAATTTTACCTGTTGGCAGAAAGGTAAATATAGAAAAGGTACTGGTTATGGTTATGAAAGAAAAAAAGTACAGTTATTCTGTATACTTTAATTAATTTAAGATGTTTGTAAATGTGTTGATTTCTGGGTTCAGACTGCTCATGAATGTTATGTTTTAGATAAATATGTTAATCAAAAATCCAGTCAACATTATGTGTTGATCCCTGGGGGGAAAAAAGAACTTAGATGTGATATAAATTCAGCATTTTTTAAAAAAACATGTGTTGTATGGCTTGATGAAAAGATTGACATATATAAGAATTTGGGGCTTCCAATTTCGAGTAAATGAAAGTTGGCTTGATGTGCAATACTTTTAAAGGACATTCGTCTTCTGGCCATCATCTAGGTAGGGCTTTTATCTTCATTGATTTGTATTCTAGACTATTTATAAAATTGGGCAAAATTAGGGAATCTGAGAAAGGGATTAGTCTTATCACTCGGCTGTATCTTGATAATATTTCTGACATGTTAGGGCTATTATTCATTGACATAAATATCGGGTGATTTCTTTCCATATTTAGTTTAAAAAGTAAGAAAGGGGCTGTGACGAAGTTCGGTAACGGCTTTGGCCTAAAGGACAAATGCCATGATTGCTCTTATACATAACCTGCAATCAGGAACAATATGAGATATAAGGATATAAGAATTTAAATTGTAAGTACAGAAGGGTGGCATCCTGATATGCCTGAAATATATTCCATACTCCCTTGGCTTTAAATCTGTCTAATTTTTCTATTAGATTAGAAGTTATTCATTTTGGGAGCAATAAAGAAATTCCAACTTGAACTGCCTCACATCTTTTAATCGGAATTTTCCCAAAGCACAAAAGTAAAAAACGTAAAAGTTGCTGTATTTCATTAGTTTTATTCTTTTGAATGTTGCTACACTGAAAGCGCTGTGTGAAATTATTAGAAGACAAGTTTTCAAATGGTTGTAAAAGAAGATGCATATATGGGGACTCACTCAAAGGGCATTATTTAAAAAAGAAATTTTCCAGCCACCCAGATCTCAGGGTGGCGAGGCCCATTCAAGGATAGAGAATCCACCATCTGTATGATTATTTTTACATCTGAACTTTTTTTATACACCAGAGAGACTCAAAACTTTCAGGGTCATTTGCCCAGCATGGAGTGGAATGTCCTGTGCAATAGATTCCAATTAATATGAGCACGTTCAATGGCCCCGTACCACCAATGATGTCTAACTGCTTTCCACTTGGCTTTATATGGCACTTCTTTGTTGCAGCTGCAGCCAGGTCTATCGCCCCTTTGATAAAAATTTCAGTTACCCCAGGGAGAAGCTTTTAACTTTATTAAGCATTGAAGTCTGCACTTGTGTTCTTCTTTGGAAGAGCAGATCAAAAGCACACTTTCTAAGGAAGTAATCTGAAAAATTAGGATAGCACTTGCGGACTTTGGCAGTAATGTTTTTCTGTAATTGAAACCGAAGAACCTGTGTTAACTGACTAGACTATTATGAACTTCTTAGCATTTAACAAACCTTTCTCTTTTTTTGAAAGTAAATAGGGTTCCTTGATTCTATTTAACCAGTTCTTTAGCATGCTGTGTCTTTTTTGTTGTGGTTAAGAAAACCTCAGTCTAGATTTAAAGATAGGGAACAGACAATCAAGGAAAAAAGCAATTAGATGATCAAGTTGAGGTACAGAGAAAAGCCCGTGGCTTTCAGTTCCATCTCCGGCATTAACTTACCATAAAAACTTGAGCAAGACACTTAATTTTTCTAGGCCACAATTTTTTCATCTTTGAAAACTGAGGATAGGTTAGATGATATGTAAGATTTCTGCTGAATCTGAAATTCTTTGAATCTAAATGTTGGACAGAATGGGACCAGACACCGGCGACACCTCCTATTTGCTTTACATCTCCTGTCTGCTTTCATTCCAGATCCAGTTTGGCAATGGAATAATATGGTGCTGTTATACCTTTGCATTGAAATTAGATCTATCTGGAACATTGGTTAAAGCCAGAGTAGTAGTACCTCACAAAGAAGATTTGACTGAGTCCTATTTCCCCCACAATCCCAAGCTGCTAGAATTTTGGAAAAAGCACTAGAGAGACTTCTCTTGAGAAAATTTCCTCTTACACACACACACACACACACACACACACACACACACACACACACAAGCTCATGCGCACATCTGTACTCTGCAGATATATCCACAGCTGATGGGAAAAATTGCTGTCTTCTGTGTCAGTCTGAATCTGACGGCTACCCCTTTTATTTGCCATTTTAAAGGCTTAAAGACCCTTGAATTCTAATTTGTGGGATTTGGGTCCTTGGGGCCCCCTGAATCAAAATGTATACCACACACCGCCTATAGACTGAATATAATTCCTTGTAGCATTTTGCCAATGGATGCTTCTTATATAAGCACTAAATGTAGAAGTACTCAAAATGTTTTAGAATGAAAAAGTTAGAACAATTTTGTAGGCCAATTCTTTCTAAATTTTAAGTTCCAATGCTTAGGAATTAAGTTAGGGCCATGTCTTTCTTCAGGATCTTAATGAGAATGACTACTACTAGGACAGGGTTAATATTGTTAGAAACCTATTCTTGGGAGGAAGAGATTTAGGAGCCAAGTTTCTAGGCTCAGACCTTCAGCAGTTTATGTTGGATATTGGGTAGTTCAGTTGTTCTGCCTGTCCCTCTTTTCGTATCTTTTATATTATACCAAACCGCTACAAGTGGTAGTTTTTAAAGGTTAATTGCAATGTGGAATCTGAAAACATATAAGTAAACTCTGTGTACTCAGTTGTGTTAAAATCTGACCTATCGTGAACACTGAATGGATCTTTCACTAAAGCATGATTTTGTAATATTTTCCTTGGTCATTGGGAAAATATTGGTTCATTGACTTATTCAGATCTTCTGAATGTTGGCTTATTTCATTACATAATATCCAAAAAATTTATGTTAATATCACTACCATCCTCATTAGAAAAGCCTTTAAATATTGAGAAATTGTAAATTTCACTGTGGTAAACTCAGGTTTTCCAAAATTTAAATTTTCTCTTGAAGAAAATACCATCTGCTGTTTTCCTTGGAGTAGCCAGTCTATTTGTTCATTAAAAAAAATGTGAAAGTCTACCAAATACCCAATCCGGTAATCCATTATTTGTCTGTCACCCTTTTTTTTTTCCCAAGTAAAAATGGTGTTCCATGAAAACACAATGTGGTTCTGCTTGTGGTTCAGTGTCATAAATTTTTTTTCCTAGAGACAATCATCATACTTCCACATGCAACAGAAATACTTTCTGTGAACTTCCCATTTCTCATGCAGAATGTTAATAAGATGTGTAGATTTAAGAAAGTTAATCCTTTTTATTGCCTTATAAAGGACATTGTTATGTGAACCTGACATTTTATTTATATCGTGAGCACACCATGGTGAAGAATATAACTACCAGTGTGGTTTGGTGTCACTGCTTTGATTCTTCTTAAGGGACCAACAGTTTTACCACCATTGTTTTTGTACCACTAGTAAACATTAAAATAGTAAAGAAGAAAAATGCTGTCTTAGTTTTATTATAAAAGTAACTTTGGCCTAGCAGACTCCCTGTAAGTGTCTTGGAGACCTCAAGAGGGTGCAGATTGCATTTTGAAAACCGCTGGACTAGAGTTCATTACTATTATGGTCTTGACTTTTCTCCTTCTCCTGTTCTCAGAAGAATGGGCCAGCTTTTCACTACTCCATTTCTCATTAAGTTGCTTCATTAGAAGTAAGGAATCATTGACTTATGATAAGCTCACTTTCATAAACAGGGGCCCACTCCTTAATGACTAGATTGCCCTGTTTTGCTGACTGAGATAGAGTTATTAAAAGTAGGAACATAAGCCTGGGTGCTTCAGTCCACTGAGCGTCTGACTCTTGGTTTCAGCTCAGGTCATGATCTCATGGGTCATGAGGTGGGGCTCCTCGTTCACCGGGGAGTCTGCTCAAAGATTCTCTCCCTCTGCCCCTCCCCGTTTGTGTGTGCAGGAACTGTCCCCACCCCCCTAAAATAAAGAAATCTTTAAAAAATATAAAAGTAGGAACTTGAACTATTACAGTCAATAGCTGGTAAGCAGCACATAACTACTTTCTTCTCACCCTGCTTGCCTCTTTTTTCAACGTGGGCTAATAATAAACAGAACTTTAAGAACTTCTTGGCGAGGGACAAAGCCAGGATTTGCATTTAGCTGGAGATCAAAGCCCATATACTTGGCTACTACTTTATACTGACTCCTGTCAGGTACTCAGCTCTGAAAGTCAGTGACTCTGGAAAACAAATAAAGTCCATGAGTGGCAGGTGAGGCTGCTGGTAGTAGACAGGCCCTATAGACAGCCTTGGAAGTATTTAATACTAACACATACTGAAAGGATTTGGGTAACTGGAAGGATTTTAGCAAATGCAGCAAAAAGAGACTTTTCAACTACACAGTATGTAGGCAACATGGACTGGTCGTTTAAAGATCAGGCTTTGAATGAAAACTGTTCAAAGCTCAGAACTACCATAAACCAGCTTTGTGATTTTGGGCCAGTTACTTAACCTGTCTGTGCTTCAGTGTACTCATTCGTAAGGTGAAATGATTAGATAGGATGATGATGATAATACTCCCTGTTGAGGCTTCAGTTGGTAATGGTCTGGTAAGTAGTAGAGCACATGGTAAGCAATAATGAATCTTGACCATTAAAATCGTTTGTAGCGCTAGGCACATGATAACCCTGCGGTATAGATTGGCTATTATTACTTAACATGCTGCCTCTTGCTTCTCAGTACTGGTGCAAACACAAGCTTCATCTGTTATTTATTTATTCATTTGTTCTACACTGGTTTACTGAACACCTACTATGTAACTGTCCCTGTGCTAGGTGATGAACTTGCTTTGGTCCTACATGTAGTTGGCAGCTCCAATATATCTATTATTTCTTTTCCTCTCACCATAGAGAAATAGTACATTCACTTTTCATAGGCTTGCTCAGATCATGAAGTTCATGTCAAGTATCAAGTAATTTTCCTCTGTTTTTTTTTTGTACAGATGAGACCCAGCTTGTTAATAATTGCATTTTGATCTTTGACCAACATTTAAAATCAAACACATATAGATGGGAAAGTAAGGATCTTCTACTTTCTAGTATTGTTATTAAGGTTTTAAAAATTCAAGCCAGAAAACAATTTGGTTTGGTTTCTTTTTCTTTTTCTTTTTTTTGGTTTGGTTTCTTTTATCCAAGTAAAAACATAAGCTAATATGACACTGATGATTACAAATAGATTATTTGAGAGGAAGCTCTCTAATATTTTCTACCATGTGCAACGTACTTAGCTCTTGAAAATTCCTTAACTGCGTATATGCAGATGAAAGAGGAGTTTTTCACTATTATCCACATCACAAATGAATGTCCTGAGAATGTGAAGTTTCTCTCTAAGAACCCAAGAACACAAATGCTAACAATTTATTCACTGAAACTGAGAATAAGATTTGAAAATTTAAAGAAGATTATCTTTGAGCAGTAGGAAAAGCTAATCATTTTTATTCTACAGCTTTTAAAAGCTTTATTCTTCCTTAAAATTTAAATTCTTCTTAATCTTGGTAAATAATAAAATATATAAAAATCATAGTATAGGTGTATAGCAAATGTGTCTTTAAAATTTTATGTCTGGCAGATTTGAAAATTGAATCATATTTTAAATGTATTAGGAAAAATCCCCATATAAAAGAATCATTAAGGTGAATACTTTCGGTAAGAAATTCTATTGTTAACCACAGAAAAATCATCTCTAAATTATATTTTGAGTGTCTGGATTTGTGTAATCCATGTATTTTGAGGTAAAATATGTTATAGCAGAGGCTATTATGCTTATATGTATAATAGTAGAAGCTATTATTTATTATTTATCAAGTTAGAATCACACCATGTCTCAGTCAGTCTACTGAAAAGTATCCTGATGGAAATAAACTATGATGTCAGTCATGAGCTGAGCATGCTACCAGTGATGGAATTAATTTCAGCATGCATTTTTCTTTGACCTCTCAGCACCATTCAATACTATTGGCCACTCCCTTTCTTGAATGTGTTCTTTTTTTGTCTTATATTGACACATCTTTCCAATATTTTTCTCTCTTACTTCTTTGGCTATTTTTTCTCAGACTCCTTTTCTTTTTCTCTTCCACTTCTAGATACCTGAGTTCTTTAGGTCATAGTACGGGGTGTTATGTTTTTCACACAGAGTCTAGACTTCAAGGATCCAAATCCTGGTTACGAAGCTTAAACTTGCTATAGACAAGACTTAGGTGCCTATGTTTCTTTCTTTCTTTCTTTTTTTTTAAGATTTATTTATGTATTGGACAGAGAGAGAGAGAGAGATCACAAGTGAGCAGAGAGGCAGGCAGAGAGAGAGGAGGAAGCAGGCTCCCCGCTGAGCAGGGAGCCTGATGTAGGGCTTGATCCCAGGACCCTGGGATCATGACCTGAGCCGAAGGCAGAGGCTTTAACTCACTGAGCCACCCAGGCACCCTGGTGCCTATGTTTCTTAATATATAAAAAGGAGATAATCGTAAT
Source organism: Potos flavus (assembly GCA_028534135.1). Taxonomy (NCBI): domain Eukaryota; kingdom Metazoa; phylum Chordata; class Mammalia; order Carnivora; family Procyonidae; genus Potos; species Potos flavus. The sequence continues at coordinate 116,533,144 of CM052898.1, read as the reverse complement.
ATCAACTTCATGGTGTTATTGTGAGTATTAAGTGTATTTTTAAAACATTTAAAGAATTTAGAATAGTGCCTTGTACACAGTAGGCACTCAGTGTACTTTGTTTTTATTCTGCAATACATTCTCTCCCTAAGTAATTGTATTAATTTCCACCCAGATGCTGATAAATCCTAAATTTAGATTTCTAGTCCGGATGTCTCTTGTGAGGTTCAAACTTTTTATTTATCTGCCTACTCAGTATATTCCCTTGCATGTCTTTCAGACACTTCAAACCATGTTCAGAACTGAAAATTAAATGATTAATTTCCCTTTTTCTAGATCTCTTTCTCACCCCCAATTATTCCTCTTTAAAATATTACAATGTCAGTAAATGGCATCTTAACCCGTCCTCCTTCCTGGCCAGTTCAAACAAAAACTAGATAGTCATACTTTTAAAATTTTTAACTTTTTTTTTTTTAAAGTAGGCTCCATACCCAATGTAGGACTTGAACTCACAATCCGGAGTTTGAGAGTCGCATGCTCTACCAACTGAGCCAGCCAGGCGCCCCCCAAATTTTAATTTTTTAATATGGAAAACACACGTCTACAAAATAGGCTATCTGGCTTTAACATTTAGCATGGCCAATTTTGTTTCATTTATACTCCTCCTCAGTCTAGCACACCTCAAACTAGATTATTTTGGAATGAATCCCAAATGCCACGCAATTTTACACACAAATATTTTCATATCTATCTCTAAGAAGATAAAGACTCTTTAAAAACCTTATCATAATATCACATATTGTCTCATAATTATTTTTTAATGCTGATTTAAATCAAAATACAAATAAAGTCCATATATAGTGATTATTGATGTGTCTCTTAAATTTCTTTTAGTCCTTCTTATTCCTCCCCATTCCTCTGCCTCCCCCCTGCACGGGAAATATATTTGATGAAGAAACAGTCATTGCTGTGTGGTTTCCCTTTGTTCTCTGTATTTCTCGTTATGCTCATCATGATGAGTGCACTCCTAATTCCCTTCACCTGTTTTACCCATCTCCCACCCACCTCCCCTCTGGTAACCATCTATTTATTCTCTATAGTTAAGAGTTTGTATTTTGGTTTGTCTCTCTTTTTTTGTTTCCTTTGTTCGTTTTGTTTCTTAAATTCCACATATGTGTGAAATCATATAGTATTTGTCTTTCTACGATTAACGGTTTAGCATTGTACTCTCTAGCTCCATCCATGTTGCTTGCAAATGGCAAGATTTTATTCTTTTTTATGACTGAATAATATTCCATTATGTATATATCTTACATCTTTTTTATACATTCATCTATGGATGGACACTTGGGCTGCTTCCATAGTTTGGCTATTGTAATTAATGCTGTAATAAACATAGGGTACATGTATTCCTTTGAATTAGGTTTTATTTTTATTTGGGTAAAAATCCAGTAGCATAAATACTGGATCGTAGGGTAGTTTCATTTTTAACTTCTTGAGGAATCTCCATACTATCCAGTTTTGTTTTTTTATAAGAATACTTCATGGAGGCACACCTGGGTGGCTCAGTCATTAAGCATCTGCCTTTGGCTCAGGTCATGATCCCAGGGTCCTGGGATGGAGCCCTGCAGCAGGAAGCCTGCTTCTCCCTCTACCCCTCCCCCTTCTTGTGTTCCCTCTCTCGCTGTGTCTCTCATGGGAAGTACCAGGCACTTCCATCATGAGGCATGTAAAGTATGTCTTTCTTTTTTGTGATCTTGATAACTTTTGATGATTATTTAGAATAGATCCATTATGCTGGCAGTGGTTATAAAGTATTAATGTTCTATCATTGCTTCTTCATTTATTGGCTGAAAAACGTCTTCCTTTCTTTTTTTAAAGATTTTATATATTTATTTTAGAAAGCGAGAATGACTCTAAGTGGGGGAAGAGGCAGAGATAGAGGGAGAAAAAGAATCTCCATCAGACTCCACGCTGAGCACAGAGCCCGAGGAGGGGCTTGGGGGATCATGACCTGAGCCAAAATCAGGAGTCAGTGGCTCAACTGACTGAGCCACCCAAGCACCACTTGGCTGAAATACTTCTATAAAAAGAAACTTCCTCTCACAACTTTAGGTTACCCAGCAGTACATTTTAAATAGGAAAGACAAAATACTCTATTCTTTCACTTACCACCTTTTAGCATAATAGGTTGATTCTGTGTTATACTGCATGGGTGGCCAATGAACTTTTAAAAATATTTTTATGTGTTTCAATCCATTGCAGTAATTATTTTTATTGATGCTCAAATTATGCCATTTTTGACTAGTAGGAGCTTCTAATTTGGCTCCTGATTCCTTTTGACAAAGTTCAATATTCTTTGGTAGCCTTGTTGTTTTCTGGCATGATTCTAAGATCACCTTAGACATCTCTTGTTTCAGGACTGTAATCATCTATTTCTGCAGGAATCCAGGATTGGAAAGTCATATTAAGAGATCATGATCTAGGGGCCCCTGGGTGGTTCAGTTGGTTAAGTGTCTGCCTTCAGCTCAGGTCATGATCCCAGGGTCCTGGGATCGAGTCTCACATTGGAGTCTGCTTCTCCCTCTGCCCCTTCATCTCTCACTCGTGCTCTCGCTCTCTAAAAATAAATACATAAAATCTTTAAAAAAAAAAAACAGAGATCACAATCTGGATTTTAGGCATGCTCACTCCCACTGCATTGGTCATTGTTTCTAGGCTTGTTCAGAGCACAGAGCTAGGAAATACCTAAATATTTTTAAAGAGAAAATATGTTTTCACAATATTTTAAATTTAAGATTACAACATTTTTGCTTAACTTCTTTGATTTTATATTTATGATGTTTTCTACTACTGTAAAAAATATTAGTTCTTAATGGCATAAGCATTATCACTTATTTTCTTTGTCATAAGTTGTATATGATAGTTTCAGAATAACATAATCAATTTTATCACTAGCAATATGATTACTGAAATTTTTTAAAGATTTTTTATATTTCATGTATTTATGTTGATCCTCAGCATATATCTGACTAGCCAAACAAAATTATTGTATTTTTAGTTCATTTGAAATAACTTTTCTCTATATGATTATGCCATCAACTCATTGCATAAATTGATTTGTTTCATATTGCTTCAGATGTTTAGGGATTTCTTTTTTTAGCGAGATCTTAATTTTTAATTATGTAAAACATTTGTATGACTCCAAAGAAATCTACCAAACAAGGTATATTCAACGAAGTCAATTTTCTATTTCCATCTTTCTTATAGTTTCTTCTCTCCCTAGTATGTAGCCATTTAAAAACTCTTCTACCGGGGTGCCTGGGTGGCTCAGTGGGTTAAAGCCTCTGCCGTGAGCTCAGGTCATGATCTCAGGGTCCTGGGATCGAGCCCCACATCAGGCTCTCTGCTCAGCAGGGAGCCTGCTTCCCCCTCTCTCTGCTTGCCTCTCTGCCTACTTGTGATCTCTCTCTGTCAAATAAATAAATAAAAATTAAAAAAAAACTTTTCTACCTTAGCGTTCTGTTTAAAAAAAGCAAAAACATATGTGCCTTTGTATCCTCCCTGCTTTTCAAAGCATATTATACAGGGGTGCCTGGGTGGCTCAGTGGGTTAAAGCCTCTGCCTTCGGCTTGGGTCATGATACCAGGGTCCTGGGATCGAACCCCGCATCGGGCTCTCTGCTCAGCAGGGAGCCTGCTTCCCTCTCTCTCTCTGCCTGCCTCTCTGCCTACTTGTGATCTCTCTCTCTGTTAAATAAATAAATAAAATAAAAAAAAAAAGCATATTATACATTCTTTTCTTCAACTTGCTTTTTTCACTTGTCTGTATACTCTAGAGATCACTTTTATAGGAGTATATAAAAATAGCCTTTTTTTCTTTTATAGTTGTATGGTATTTCATTAAATGGATTTATCATAGTTTATTCAACCAGAATGCTTTTGATGGATGTTTGGACTATTTCCAGTTGTGGGTAAATGTTTAACAATTAGCTCTCCTCAGGGGAAAAAAGCTTTGATTTGGAGTGTTTGCAAATTTCTGTGTGGTGTAAATATTCCCACCATGGCTGATTTCAAGCTACTAACATCATGTCACTGGATTTGTAGTTGGGAAGTGATATATAGTATAGCACACCATTATGCAGAATTTCCACCATTCAGATATAATACATGTAAAACTCTCAAGAGACAGATAATAATATAGTAAAATACCTAAGAAGTGCTGAATTTTGAGTACTTATTACTTCTGTTCTTAAATAGAATTTATTTAATTGCAAGTTTATATAATTTAATTTTTAATAATCACTATGTTTAACAACCAGCTTACAAAATCCCTGAAAATTTAACAACTAATTCTTGGAAGCAATACAAGCCAGCTCAAGTACACTCACTGGTTGCTATTACAAATGTTGCTGTCATGAATAGCTTTCCACATATATCAATTCTGTATATTTGCCTGTGTATCCTTGGTATCAATTTTTACGGAGTCAAAGGATAAATGCTTATGTTGCTAACTTCTTTTCCAAAGAGTCTATGCCATTTGGCATTCCCACCAGCATGAAATGAGATTCCCCAAGTCCTGCCAACAGAGTGTGTTACCAAAATTTTGGATTTTTCCCTAAATAAGTGATCTCACTATAGATCTCATTTGCATTTATCTTATGGATAAGATTGATCATCTTTTTTTTATATCTGTTAGTCATTACTGAAAGTTCCTTCCTGCCTCATTCCCCATATATAACCCATTATCAAATATTTTTTTCTTTCTCAATCTCATTGCACAAATCCTAGTAAAAGCTGAAATCTTCTCATCTGGATTAATGTTTGGACTTCCTGTCTTGTCTTCCCATTTCATTTCTATCTTTTTTGATTCATTCTCTATAGGTCAGCCAGATTAACCCTTTCAGTAAAAACAGAATCATATCACTCACTCACTTCTAATAATTCAGTGGCTTCCTGCTATAATTTAGATTAAAAATTTCTTAGATTGACCTATAGGCCGTTAGAGAGAACTTTGTCACAAAAGCACACTTACGTGAGGGACACCTTGGTGGCTCAGTTAAGCGTCTGACTCTTGGTTTGGGTTCAGGTCCTGATCTCATGGTCATGGGTTTGAGCCCCCCATTTGGCTCTCTGGAATCTGCTTCAGATTATCTCTCCCTCTTCCTCCCACTCGTGTATGCTCTCTCTCTCTCTCTCTCTCTAAATAAATAAATAAATAAATAAATAACATTTTTTTTTTTAAAAGCACACTTATGTGGAAAGGAGGCTGGAAAACATGATTTGGAAAATGGAAAGAGAGAATTTATCTTACACAAGAATTTCTTTTACACTAGCATGAATTAAATATGGAATTAATTAGAGAGTGTTTAGGTGAGCCTAGGTGGCTCAGTTACTGCATGCCTGACTCTTGATTTCAGCTCAGGTCTGATCTTGGGTGGTAGGGTCGGGCCCAACATGGAGCTCTGTGCTCAGCGAGGAGTCTGCTTGAGATTCTCTCCCTCTTCTTTTGCCCCTCCCCTCACTCTGTCTCTAAATAAATATGTTAAAAAAGAAAAAAAGAAAAAATTGGAGAGTGATTAAATAAGGCTGGAGGTTGTTCAGGAAAACTTTTAAAATTTATTGACTTATTTATTTTTTAAAGATCTTATTTATTTATTTGACAGAGTGAGAGACACAGCAAGAAAGGGAACACAAGCAGGGGAAGTGGAAGAGGAAGAAACAGGCTTCCCGCTGAGCAGGGAGTCCAATGAGGGGTTTGATCCCAGGACCCTGGGATCATGACCTGAGCCAAAGGCAGATGCTTAACAATTGAGCCACCTAGGCGCCCCTTAATTTATTTTTTTAATTTTAAATTATTTTTTAATTTTTAAAAATTATTTTATTTTATTTTATTTATTTGAGAGAGAAAGAGCAAGTGGAGGGATGGGGAGGAACAGAGGGAGAGGGACAGACAGATTCCTGGCTGAGTGAAGAGCCCAACATGGGGCCTGATCTCATGACCTCGAGATCATGACCTGAGCCAAAATCAAGAGTTGGATGCTTAACTGACTGAGCCACCCAGGCACCACAATTTATTTTTGTATTAAGTAGTTCCATGCCCAGCATGGAGCCCAACACAGGGCTTGAACTCACAATCTTGAAGTCAAGATCTGACCAGAGATCAAGAGTGGGACACCTAACCAAATGAGCCATCCAGGTGCTCCTATTTAGGAAGACTTCTAAAAGCAGGTGATGAATGTGACCTCATGGAAAGAATAATGTGTGCAAAGGCCAATAGGAAAGAAATAGCAAGGCTTTCCTAGCAATAAGAAGCAAGTGGGAGAGGTAATAAGTGAAGAAGGAGCAGCTAGAGCCAGAGGTTGAGATAAACTTAAGCTCCAGTTTTTGAGGCTTTCAGAGTATTAAAATAGAAATAAATTCCAAAATAGGACTGCAAAATTTATGGTATGTTTCAAAGACATCTATTTGATACTTTAAATGCCAAAAATATAATGCAATATAATTGCATCATTCACAAATATGATTACAGAATTTATACAAAAATATTAATTCATGGAATGCCACAAATGGTATAGCAAGTATGATAATAGGGCATACATTCTGGAGCCCTGTGATGCATGTCTCTTTTTAACTTGATAGAGTATCCCTAGCAAGGACTGTGCCAATGGTGGTGTTTTAGTCCACAGTCTAGCAGATTGGAGACCCAGGAGAGGCAATGGTGCAGATGAAGTTGAAAGGTGGTTTGCTGGAGAATTTTCCCTTGCTTGAAGTGGCTGGTGCTTTGGTTCTATTCAGGCCTTCAACTGATTTGGCAAGGCCCACCCACATTATGGAGGGCAAACTCTTTTACACAGAATTCACCAATTTAAATGTTAATCTAATCCAAAAACATCCTCCAAGTTGACATATAAAATTAACCATCACAACCCGAATAAAGATATATTGAATTCCTAACCCCCACTACTTCAGAATGTAACTTCATTTGCAACTAGGATCTCTACAGAGTTAATCAAGTTAAAGTGAGGTCCTTAGGGTGGGCCTTAATCCCATATGATGGGTGTCCTTATCGAAAGGAGAAATTTGGACACAGACATGCACAGAGAGAAGATATAGATAGAATGCTACCTACAAACCAAGGAATGCCTGCACTTGGCAGAAGCTAGTAGAGGCATGAGACAGATTCTCCCTCACAGCCTTTTAAAGGAACCAACTCTGCTAACACCTCAGATTTCAGACTTCCAGCATCCCAAACTGTGGAACAATAAATTTCTGTTGCTGAGCCACCCAGTTTGTGGTACCTTGTTATGGCAGCCCCAAACCTACATACAGAGTATATGTATGACCTCAGTTGGAGATAAAATCCTAAATTTGAGACCCTTCACCATAAAGTTGACACTTGGACCAAATATTTCTAGGTCAATTTGCTAAAAAGTCAGTTTTCCAAAACCTGTCAAGAACCGTTTCACTGTGGTAAGGGGGCAAGACCAAGACTTTGGAACTATCCTCAATAGTTCATCAAACTGGCCTACATTCATCCTTTTAACTTCAACCATCAATAGACTCTAGTAGCTGCACATCTTAAAGTTTGCATCTTACAAAATAAGTGTGGTCATTTATGGGGATGGCTGGTCTGTGGTAGCTCTAATCTACGATAGTGTGCAGACCTTCAAGCACTGAAGTGATTGTTGGATTCAAGGTACTTGCCAAATTTAAACAGAATTTTGGGAAGGAAGATTCTACTTTACTTAGCAAATTAAACATTCTCAAAATGAAAAAAATAATTCTGCTGACAGTATGGTCCTATCGTTGGATCTAGGTTCCACAGATGTTTTAAGTTATAGAATTCTGTGCCTTATGGTTCCTAACTGAGAAGCACTGTGGTATAGTGGATATGGTTGTCAGAGAGCCTGACACTGTCGGTGCTCACTACATATTGTTGAAAGAATAAAATTTGCAAGTCTTGGAGTCAGATTAGATTTCAACTCCAGATCTACTCTAAGCCAAGAGTCAGCCATTGAACCTCTCTGATTCTCAAATGTCTTTCTCTGTAAAACAGCAGGAAGAAATCTGTCAACTTTTTCTTTCTTCTATTATCTTTCACAAGAAATGCCTTCCTTTGGTAACCAGATAAAAATTGATGTGATTTTTTAAAAAATTAATAATTCCTGCTTTAGTTCACAGAAATGGTGTGAAGATCAATGTGACAGTAAATATGAAAGTGCTTGATGAAATATAAAGTAATATATGGATGTAATGGGTTACTATCCTGCTAAAGGCATCAACATTCTCAAAATAAATCTCAGATTCAGTATTGTGAATGTATGTGTATGCTCCTTTAAGGTTTTAGATAAGAAAACGATTCTAGTACCTGTTTGTAATTTGTGCGTGTATCTATGCACATGTATATTTTTAAGCTGGAGGATTGTAATTTACCTAAGTTTAAAGTATAACTTCTCTTCACTTAAATAAAGTTCCTCTCTAGCATATTATTACAGGTCCATAACCTGATACCAGAAATCCAAAAATATTTTTAGAGAACAAAAGCTTTTTTGTAACTGATTTATGGTAAAATTTGACTTGACCTATTTACAGTCTATTTATTGCACTTAATGTGACTATTCGTATATTTGATTACAGAAGAAATATTTCATTTCTTCTCCTACAAAGAGTTTAAGAAGGCCAGACCAATAAAGATGGGAAAATTAAAGAATAGTATAAATTAAGTATTTAAGCTGCATATATTCAAGAGCTAAAATATTTGGTATCAACAGTAAGTTTTATGTGTTATTAGGCAAGAAATAAAATAACCATAGACTCTAGTTCTACTACTGTCTAGAAAGGTAAGAACAGTTTTATTGAATGATTTGTGGTATATTTAGATTCAACACAGTCCTTCTAATAGAAAAAGTACAGTTTCTGAAATGAATTCTAATTTTTCCTGAACAAAGAAAAGTAATGCTGATTCTTCAGAACTTTTCTTTCATCAAAGTCAAACCATCATATAATAAACGCTCTGTGTTCTGGATGCTTATGAAACTTTGTAATTGTTCCATATATTGGCTTCAAGAGGAGTAGGATCATCGTCAGTCTTGAGAAACAGAGAATTTGAGAGAATATCCAGATGTTGGCTTCAACTTAGACTAAGACTCATGTAGATTTCTTGACCTCAATATTTGTGCAGCTATCTTTCAAGACTCTGGCTTATTCCATCCCATTTTTACAAGGCGCAGCTTTCCAAACCTTACTTCTGGTGTTTCGGGGCAAGGTCAGAGTGCCTTGCCTTAATTTTAGAAGTACGGACTTTAGGACCCACAGCAGAATGCTGCCAGTCTCCACAAAGATTTGTTATTTTCCCTTGGAAATAAAGTCATATTTAAGCCTCAGACTAGAGTTGTAAGCTCTCAGGCTCTTATTTAAAAATCTAAAGGGCACCTGAGTGGCACAGTCTGTTAAGTGGCCAACTCTTAGTTTTGGCTCAGATGGCGATCTTAGGGTCATGAGATGGAGCCCAGCCTCCCGCTCAGCACTCAGCATGGAGTCTGCTTGAGAGTCTCTCTCCCTCTCCCTCTGCTCCTCCCGCTGGTGCTCTCTCTCTAAAAAAAAAAAAAAAGAAAGAAAAAAAATCTAAAATACCTTGAATTTTCTATCCATCTGTCCATCTGTCCTCGTTTACAAGATCTTTCTGGAACATGCAATTTATAAAAGAAAGGAATATTTTTCTCCAATAAATACTGTATTACTATTAGAAGACCCAATAAAAAGCATTTCCATTCAGTGAAGAGCCACTGTGGGACACTGATTAGGAGCAGAAAGTTTAGATTATGAAGGACTGGAGTCTAATCCCAGTTCTGCCACACCTACTTACTCTGTGAGTTTGGGCAAATGATTCAACATCCTAGCTTCAGTTCTCCCATCTGTAAAATGGAGGCAATAATAATACTGATAGTAATAGATTATTGTCAGTAATAAATGTAAAACATTAAGCAAATTTCTGGACATTATATGTAAGAACTCAAAAAATGTTAACTTTTCACCATTATTAGTAGTGAATAAACCTATAATATGTCAATAACTTTAGTTTGCAAAATGCTCCATTGTTTGACCCTCTTTCTCTTCTGTCCACTTTAGTGGCTGCCACATGCCTTGTGTTCTGTCCCCTTCCCACTCACATATCTGCAGAAGTACATCTTTCAAAGTACATGAAAGCTGTGGGAAAGCTTCCCGCTTCATTTATTCAAATGTTACTGGCCAATGTGACTGTGACCTAGAGTGTTGTCACTAATGTACAGCTCTCAGCCCTCAGGTTTAAAGGCCCAATAATACACTTCTGCTGAGTCATTTTACTTGAAAAATTGCTTTTTATACTTCCAAAGTAGGGAGACCTGATAGGGCCTGCCTGACTGCCACCCTTTTAAAACCCTATTCTCCTATCTTATCAATGGGGAATGATAAACACAAGGTTTGTGGGCATTCCAAATTTTGTTACACTGATCACATTGGCTTTTCAAGATATGAGTATGAAGTTTATGGACTGGCCCTCACATTCTTTCCATTTTCTAGAACAGAACACAACCTCTAAAGCAAAAACTTATTTCTCTGTTTCTCTTGTTGACTACCGACTATGTGCCAGGGATGTAAAATACTTTTTATTAAGGTAAAATTTTAGTACAGTGATGTTCTCCCCGCACATTTTGACAAAACACGCAATTACATCACAATTCAATTACGGAACAGTTCTATCACTCCAAATACTTCCTTGTGCTTCTTAAGATCACCTCCTTTTGTGACCCCCAATTCCTGGCAGACACTGATCTGCTTTCTATTCCTACAGTTCAGTCACTTTTCACATATATTGTGAATATTACCTAAAATCTGCAATAACTATTCTTATGGCAGAGACAGAATTGACTGAATATTTTTGTTTTTGTTTACTTCGAATTTTTATTGAATTTTTGTTCAATATTTTGTTTATTTCAATATTTTTATTTATTTATTTTATTTGCTGTAGGCGATAATTTCATATCTTTTAGCTTTCTCATCAACACAGAGCCTTATAACAAAGAGTCTGGGGAAAAAAAAAAGAAAAACAGCTGCTATCAAGTCAGGTGATTAGTTTCATGGTTTCCCTCTAATCAAAGTTTCTTTATTAAAGGGAGGAATTTTTTTTCTGATATCATATTCCTCCTTCTCAATGTGTAAACTTTCATTATTCTGTTTCTGTAACATCAAACCATTAACTGTTTACCTATCTCTGACCATTGAACTTCAACCATGAATGGGAAAGAGGAAGCAGTCAAACATGAATTCTATGATAATATTTTCTTTTCTTTTTTTTTTTTCTATGATAATATTTTCAAGCTCATGCCAGACTCCCCTCAAGGACATCTTCTGTCTGGAAGAATTGACTAGAGATTCATTCATGCAAATGAGTGCAGGACTGTATTTATCTTGATTTGTCCAAGTTGGTTTTTTGAAAGCTAAAGTCCTGACCTTTTATCTCTCATTGTGAACAACCACAATAAGATGGGAACAAAGAGAACATGGAATTTCCCAAAGTTAGAAGCGTCCTTTGATTGCTTTGCTGTGACTGGAGCTCAGCCACGCTTTAAAAATTCAGGTTTCTGCGTAGGAACAAGGGTGGCTGGCTGGCTCAGTTGGTAGAGCATGCAACTCTTAATCTCAGGGTCATGAGTTCAAGCCCCACATCGGGTGTAGAACATACTTAAAAAAAAAGAAAAAGATTCTGTATCAGAACAGTGGTGGTATGTGCCTGTAACTTTAGCAATCACATTAAACCAGCATCACAGAATAAGGAGAAGCTTCTTAACAATCTATATAGCTATTTTATTTTTAAATAGTATTTATTTGTGATTATAAAAGTAATTCCTACTATTTTAGAAAACATATTTGGAGATTTGGTTATCCATAATATAACTGCAACTTGCCCTAAAAAATAAATAAAGCTATTATACAAGATATAAAGATACGGCACAAATTCCTTTTTACTAAAACTCATTCATTCTTAAGGAGACCCTTGCTCAGAACCAATTTACCCTTATATTAGATAGTGGGGAAGAAGCAGGCACCTAAAACACTGAGAAAGAGAAATCCCCTCTGACCAGGTGAAATGTGGTCGAAGACCAAGTGGCCAAATATCCATTGCATTTTTATCTCTCTGTTCTCCTGCTGCTTGGTCCTGGATGAGGGGCTAGTCATGGGAAGTGCATGGGACATTATGGAAACTAAAACTCTAGTTTTCTGGACAGAGGACCAGAAGAAGGACTTCAGGGAGCTGGACATATCACAGCAACTGTAAGAAGGAGGGAGCTCAAGAGAGTGTATGAATACACCCATAAAGTTGTATATGAAATCCTGGGTTCACATATGGGGTATGATGTGTTGGTCTGACCCTACACAGTATCAAAGGCTTTGAGAACTGAACAGTGGGGTAGACCATTGCTCAGGTTTTCGACTGGCTATTGGGTGGTGCACATGTGGGACAGTTTAGAATAATGCTAGAAAAATTTTGCATACTGAACTGACATTGGAACCACAATTCACAGAATGCAGATCAAAACTTGCAACCTGAATAGACTGACTGCCTACTACAACAAAATTATCAACATTCTTCTGAGGATTTAAGGTAGACCCAAGTCTCATGGACAATATTCAAAATGTCCAGATTAAAATCTAAAATTACTCAGCACACAAAGAATCAAGAAGATTTTAACTTACAAGGGAGAAGGCAATCAATAAATGCCAACATGACATATATGTTGGAATTATCCAAGACTTCCAAGTAAGTATGATAACAATACTCCAAGAAGTGAAGTAAATGTAAATCTAAAGAGTCTCAGCAAAGAAATAGAAGATCCCAAATGAAGAACCAAATGAAAATTTTAAAACTAAAGAAATACAATGACTGAAAATTCAAAAAATTCACTGGATGGATTCAATAGCAAAATGAGGATGACAAATTGTTCCATTAAAATATCGACTCTGAACATCAATTTTAAAAAAGGTTGAAAGATAAACAGAGCTTCAGAAATTTATAGGGTAACACCAAAAGATCTAACTGTAATGTTATCAGAATCCCAGAAAGGAACTGAAAGAATGTGGTACAGAAAAATGTTTAAAGAGTTAATGGCTGGGTTCTATCTTTGGTAGCACATATATTAAAATTGGAACAATACAGAGAAGATTAGCATGGTTCCTGTGCAAGGAAGACATGAAAAGTCATGAAGCATTCCATATTTTTAGAAATGGAAAGACATTCTATGCTCATGGATTAGAAGAACAAATATTGTTAAAATGTCTATACTATCCAATGTAATCTACACATTTAATCCAATCCCTATGAAAATACCAACAGCATTTTTCACAGAACTTGAACAAACAATCCTAAAATTTGTATAGAACCACAAAAGATCCCGAATACCCAAAGAAAACTATTGGGACTACATCAAAATAAAAAGCTTCTGCATGGTGAAGAAAATAATCAACAAGACTAAAAGGCAACCTATGGAATGGGAGAAGATATTTGCAGATATCTGATAAAGGTTTAGCATTCAAAATATATAAAGAACTTATACAACTCAACACTCAAAAAACAAATAATCCAGTTGAAAAATGAACAGAAGACATGAACAGACAGTTCTCCAAAGAAGATATCCAGATGGCCAACAGACACATGGAAAGTGTTCATCATCACTTATCATCAGGAAAATGCAAATCAAAACCACAATGAGACATCACCTCGCATCTGTTAGAATGGCTGAAACAACAGGTGTTGGTGAGGATGTGGAGAAAAAGGAATCCTCATGTCCTGTTGATGGGAATGCAAACTGGTGTAACGACTGTGGGAAAAGGTATGGAGGTTCCTCAAAAAGTTAAAAATAGAGCTACCTTATAATTCAGCAATGGCATTAATAAGTATTTACCCAAAGAATACAAAAACACTAATTCAAAGGAATGCACACACCCCTATATTTATAGTAGGATTATTTGCAATAGCCAAGATATGGAAGTAGCCCAAGTGTCCATTGATTGATGAATGGATAAAGAACACACACACACACACACACACACACACACACACACACACACACACACAGAGGAATATTATTCAGCCATAAAAAAGAATGAAACCTTGCCATTTGCAGTGACATGGATGGAGCTAGAGAGTATAATGCTAAGGGAAATAAGTCAATCAGAGAAAGACAAATACCATTATTTCACTCATATGTGGAATTTAAGAAACAAAACAAATGAGCAAAGGGAAGAAAAAGAGAGAGATACACAAACCAAGAAACAGGCTCTTAACTAAACAAAATGGATGGTTACCAGAGGGGAGGTGGGAGAAGGGAATGGGTGAAATAGGCAATGGTGATTAATGAGTACACTTGTCATGATGAGCACCAGGTAATTAAAATAAAAACTTGAGAGGCGCCTGGCTGAATCAGTCATAAGAGCATGTGACTCTTGATCTCAGTGTCATGAGTTTGAGCCCCATATTGGGTGTAGAGATTACTTAAATAGATAAATATTTTTTAAAAAAACTTAAAAAAAACACTTGGAAAAAAAAAACCCCAAACCTCTGAAGAACTAATGGCTGGAAACTTCTCAAATTTGGTGAAACATATACATATACATTCAAGCTTAGTGAACCATAAAAAGGATTAATTCAAAGAAATCCACATTCAAGTGCATGAAATTCAAGCTACTAAAAACAGGGCTGCTTGAGTGGTTCAGTCGGTTAAGCATCTGACTTTGGCTCTGGTCATAATCTCAGGATCTTGGGATAGAGTCCTACATTGAGCTCCATGCTCAGCAGGGAGTCTGCTTGTTCCTCTGCCTGTCTCCATGCTGATGCTCTCTCTTTCTCTCTCTCGAATAAATAAAATCTCTAAAGATAAGGGAAAAATTAGTTGAATAAATGAGAATTTCTCATCAAAAACGCCAAAGCCAGAAGGAAGGAAATTTCCACAACATTTTTTAAAGGTTTTATTTATTTATTTGACACTGAGAGAGAGAGAGAGGAGGAGAGAGTAGCAGAGGGAGAAGAAGCAGACTCCTCGCTGAGCAGGGAGCCCAATGTGGGGCTTGATCCCGGGACCCCCAGGATCATGACCTGAGCCGAAGGCAGATGCTTAACCAACTGACCCACCTAGCCTCTCCTGTCACAACATTTTTATTTTATTTTATTTTTAAAAAAATTTGTAAGCCTTTTTTTTTTTTTTAGGATTTTATTTATTTATTTGACAGAGACAGAGAGAGAGATCGCAAGTAGGCAGAGAGGCAGGCAGAGAGAGAGGGGGAAGCAGACTCCCTGCAGCGCAGAGAGCCCAATGCGGGGCTCGATCCCAGGACCCTGAGACCACGACCCGAGCTGAAGGCAGAGGCTTTAACCCACTGAGCCACCCAGGCGCCTCTAAATGATTTTTTTTTAAAGATTTTATGTATTTATTTGAGAGAGTGAGAGAGCATGAGCAGGGGGAGGGGAAGGAATAGGGCAGAGGGAGAAGCAGACTCCCCACTGAGCCGGATGCAGGGCTTAATCCCAGGACCCTGGGATCATGACCTGAGCTGAAGGCAAACATTTAAATGACTGAATCACCCAGGTGCCCTTAAATATAAATGATCTAAACAAATTAAAAGACAGAAATTGTCAGAATGGATAAAAAACACTACGTACTCCTCCAAAAAATTCACTTTAAAGATTTTATTTTATTTATTTTGAGAGAGAGAGAGAGAGCACAAGCAAGGGGGAGGGGCAGAGGGAGAAGAGAAAAGAAATTCACTTTAAATTTAACAATATAGTAGATTAAAACCACAAGGATAGGAAAAGATATGCAATACAGACACTATTCAAAAGAAGCTGAGAGGCTAGATTAATATCAAGGTAGACTTCAGAGCAAGGAAAATAGCCAGGAATAATGAGGGACTTTACATAATGATAAAAGAGTTAATTTATTAAGAAGTCATAATAAACATAAATGCATATGGACCTAACAACAGAGCTCCAAAATACATTAAGAAATAACTGATAGAACTAGAAAATAAAAATTACAGTTGGAGTCTTAAGACTCCTCCAGCAGTAATTGGTAGAACAAGTAAAGAGCAAATTAACAAAGATGTAGAACTGGAAAACACCATCAACCAACTGGGTTTAATTAATATTCTTAGAAAACTACACCCAACAGCAATAGAATATATATTTTCTTCAAGTGCACGAAGAACATTAGCTACAACAATATTCTAGATCATAAAACAAAACTTAGAAAATTATGATTAATTGAAATCGTGCAAGATTTGTTTTCTGAATATAATGGAATTAAACTAAAAGAAATCTAGTAATCCTGAGTTTTTAACCATAGTGATAGAGTTTAGCAGATAAGAGCTTGGATTCTGGTTTCAAATAGAAGCGGATCTGAATTTTGAGTCTGCTACTTACATGTTTTGGAAACTTGGACAATTAGCTTATGCTTTCTTTTCTAATTTTCTAATTTATAAAATAGGCTTAATAATGATCTCTACCCTACAATATTGTCAAGAATAAATCAATAATGTATTTACACAAAGTGCATAAGGCAGTTTTGTCACCAGTATGTGTTCAAGAAGCCTAGGCTCCTATTATGAGAAGGAAGGAGCCAGAGTATTGATAACAAAAGGGGGTAGTAGCTGTTGGCTTTAAAATAACAAAATGTGGCAAATTTCTTGTCATTAATCCAGCATAACATATTTTAACATTTTACTTGAATATCACCCATTTGTCATTGTGGAAACATTTTTATTATGGATTACACTAGACATTGATTCGCATTCCAGAGACCAAACTTTGCCCAGCACTGGTGGACCGTATTTTCTTTTCTTTTCTTTTCTTTTTTTGGACGTATTTTCTAAGATTGATTCATATAGCCCCCCCCCTTGGCCACCCCCTCTTGATTGGTTAATTTTGTTGATGAAAATGGGAACCAGGATTGAGACAGGATTCATTCATTTAAAAAATTATTATTCAGCATCTACTTTGTAACAAGCACTATGTTAGATATGGGGGAAAGAGCACCAGAACTAATGGTCTAAAGTGAAAGCAGATACAACAAATTCTAATTAAGTAAACAATTATAATAGAAGTAGTTGGACTGTTGATAGACAAAGAATATCTCAAGTTCAATTTTCTTTTGAAATTGCTTTTCCATTATTCATCCTGTTAAGTGTTAAGGGTAGAAAATAGTATATCGAAACATTTCCCTGGGTTGGTGAATAATGGGCAGCGTAGGGAAGGGAAACACCCTTCGGATCTATCCTAGTTTATTCATAATGGTGTCATAGACTCAAAGAAGATTAGAACACACTGTTATAAGCTCACCACCCGGATCATCTTTCAAATTCAGAGATGCCAAAAGATTTCAAGATTCTGAAATTATGATGGCCTTGGATTCTCAACAGAATATGTTTACCATATTGGCAATACTGCCAATATGATTTTATGAGTATTTGTCAAAAGCAGACTGGAGGGAAGGACTGCTTGTGCAGTAGAAAATTATTTTCTGTGACTAAAGCCTCTAATGTCATATTACATTGTGGTTTCCAATAACGCACAGGAAACAGGTGTCCAATGAAGCAGTAAGAGACAGAGCTAGAACTCAACAGATGAAAGGGGGTTAAATCACATCTCATGGTCAGCATGTTTAAAATTGATTTCTCAGGTTAGGAATAGCATAAAGAGCTAGAATGAAAAAAGAATTCCAATGGCTGAAACAACTGACCTTTTGACCATGCTAGGAAGAAGCGTGACTCTTTAGTTTTGGATCCTTCTGCCTATGGTTATAAAAAGAGCTGGGAGTTAAAATTAGCCTGAGCATTATTATTGGCTATTTTGCTAAGCTTAGCATCTTGCCCTATGGGAACATTCAATGTATTAAGAAGCTTGAATCAGTTTCACAGAAAGTTTCAACGAGCAAGGTAAATTCCTTTTTTGTGGTAGATCTCCAAAGTTCTAAGAGCAGCAGCCAAACCTATTAATAAGAACAACACAGTTTTCCTGGGTTGGCAATACCTCGAGGATTGCATATGATTGAATAACAAAGAACATACTGCACATAATTTTGTGGTCTTGAAAATGTTGGATAATCTTAAAAATTAGAAGATTCCCAAAGGAGAACTAAGGATCTAATATCTGATCTTAGTTAAAATTCCACCGAATATTAGTATAAAGCTTTATAAGGTATGCACAAGTACCTTCATTCAGTCCTGACAAAAACTACTAAGAGAGGGTGTCTGGGTGGCTAAGTCATTTGACATCTGTCTTCAGCTCAGATCATGATCTTAGGATGCTGGGATGGAGTCCCATGTCAGGCTCCCTGCTCAGTGGGGAGTCTGCTTCTCTCTCTGCCCCTCTCCCCTCCTCCCTACTTGTGCTCATACTCTCTCAAATAAGTAAATAAAATCTTTAAAAAAAAAAAAAGAACTAGTAAGAGAGGTTATTTTTTAAAAATATTTTCTATTTTTTGAGGCGCCTGGGTGGCTCAGTGGGCTAAAGCCTCTGCCTTCGGCTCAGGTCATGATCTCAGGGTCCTGGGATCGAGCCCCGCATCGGGCTCTCTGCTCAGCAGGGAGCCTGCTTCCCCCTTTCTCTCTGCCTGCCTCTCTGCCTACTTGTAATCTCTCTCACTCTATCAAATAAATAAATAAAATCTTAAAAAAAATTTTCTATTTTTTTAAATTTTAATTTAAATTTTTTTTCTTTAGGTAGACTATGCCCAACATGGAGCCCAATACAGGGCTTGAACTCACAATAAAGATCTAAACTGAGATCAAGAGTCAGATGCTGAACCGACTGAGGCATCCAGGCACTCCATGTTGTTTCTTTTTTTTATAGATAATCAATCTGTAGCTCAGAGAGTTTAAGTTGCTTACCAAAGCCCAAATTATTGGTAAGTGGCAGACTAATATGGATATATAAATAATCTCTATGGAAATAATGTTCAAAGAGGCAACCATTTACAACTTTCAGAGATACCACTGTTATATAAATACTAAGTAATTTTACGTTGGGTGTAGGTCACACCTTGAGATCTTGTTCTTGGCTTGATAAATTTAAACAAATGATTAAATTATTAATCACCATCAATAAATGGCATCTTAAGCTTTCCTTTTTGTTTTACTTACATAAATAATATAAACTTAAAGTAGAACAATTTAAAAAGAGAAATAAACCAAAAGAAATATTATCCAACCCTCAAATTCTTGGCCAGAGAAATCACTGATAAATTTTAATGTGTATCTTTTTTTTCAAAGATTTTATTTTTATAAGTTATCTCTACACCCAATGTGGGGTTTGAACTTACAACCCCGAGAGCAAGAGTCATGTGTTCTACCGTCTAAGCCAGCCAGGTACCCCTAATGTGTATCTTTCTAGTGTTTCATAGAAGTGTGGGTCTGTAAACACTAAAATACATGTAAATAAAGTAAAACATACACATCTGCAAACATATACATAAGCACATTTAAAATACATATTTTTAATTTATATACCCATATATATTTTTATATATACATATGTAAAATAAAATAATTAAGAATACTCTGTGTATTCTACTTATATGTTGATTTTTGAAAATTTGTTATGCACATCTTTTCATTCAATAAATTTACTTCTACATTTTTATGGCAACATTATTGGACATTTTAGATTGCTATTATGAACAATACTGTGATGAACATCCTTGTAGTTTTAATTTTGCCTGCGTTCTCAGTTATTTCCTTAAGGCAAATCTCTAGGCTTGAGTTTTGATGCTTGTTGACAAATTGTCCTTCAGGAAGTCCTACTTCCACCAGCTGTGTATAAGACTGCTTGTTTCCTTACACATACATAGAATATTTTCAGCTCAGCAATTGGCATTTGTTAAAGTTCCTACGTGCCCATAGTTCTGTCCTCCTGAGGCTCTTGTGTTCTAAGTAACTGATCCTGATATACATGTGCATAGGGAGTGACAGGCAGACCAGCTGGGTTTCAAGGTTTAACAAGATAATCCACGTATGGCAGGTGGTAGAGTATCTATATGCAGTAAACGCTAAGTATATGGCAGCGACTTATTACTGTTGTTATTTTAACTTGGAATCTTCCCCATCATCTCCATCAGGAAAAGTCTTATTCTTTCAGCACCCAAATGAAATATAATCTTTTTGACGCCTTTCCTGATTTCCCCAAGGATGATTTAGACCCTTTCTCTCTGCACTCAGCGCACTTTGTATATACTTCTGTCGTAGGTCATATCACATTGTAACATAATTATTCTTTTATCTCTTTGACTCTCTCAGTACATTGTGAATGCCTGTGAATAAGGACAGTGTCTTATCTCTTCCCACAGCACTGAGCACAGGCTCTGACATATGGTAGCAATGCAGTAAATGTTTGTTACGTGAGTAAATGGATGAACAGCAAAAGAATAAAGATTTTGCTCTTCAAATGGGTGACCCGTGACTTCCTTATGACTCTTCATTGTGGGATTTAGGTTTGGAAGAAAGAGGGTAAGGACTATGTTCCTAGTTCCCTTGGAAGTTGGCAATAGAATTAAGAAAATATGAAGCAACTCTGGGGAAAGCATTTGAAGTAACTCTGGGGAAAACTGTGGCTGAGGATGTCATTAGAAGTGTCATCACGGTAATCCAGTGGTGTGTGGATTTGAGCTACTAAGAGCTCCTTCTCTTCTGTCTGTTTAGTAAGAGTACGTCATTGTAGAGGAGAAACTTGTCAGTTTCTCTGAAGGAGGGAAAGTTAGCAGATTCTCATGGGGGTGTCTACTGAGACTATGTTCCTCTTCTCTACTCCACTTGGGTGGGCCATTTTACTACTGTGATTCCACCCCCTCCTGACATAATTGATTGAGTCAGAGTGGACACCTGACTCTGTTCATTTATAACTGTGAGTCTGTCCCTTGGGAATTTGGAATTTGGACTTGGAGGTGCTGGCACTAATAAATTCCTGTAGACCTGAGAGAACATGTCAGGGCACCCAGGGTGGCAGACTTCGGCTTTGTGTACAAAGTAACTGAATAAGCATTTCTGCAGAGTGAGAAGAATGATATAGATGTGTGCAATGAAACAGAAACAAGCAATTCCACGGAGTAGAAGAAGGTGAGGAAGAGGAAGAAAAAGAAAAAGAGAAAGAGAAAGAGCAAAAGAGTTGGCTGCCTGCACTTCCCAGTTCTGGCTCTGGTTCTGTGTGGGGCTTGGCTGGGTTCTATACTGCAAGCCCCAGGAGATAACCTTAGATTACTTTAGAACATTTTCTATGTACTTCCGTCATTTGAGTGGTGTTTGTTACTTCTAATCTAAGGAGTTTTCAGCAAGGCAGTAAGTTAGTAGTTTTATGTGTATCGTAGTGCTTTATAGCAGTTAGAAACACGCTATTTGTCCTAGTCTGCTAGGGTTCTGTCCCAAAAAAGCATGTCAGGAGGTGTGATGGTAGGGTGTCCTTTCACTGTTCCACAGAGGGTTCCTGGTGCATAAGTTAGCCTTGAGGGCATTCAGCCAAGGCATCAAGGTGGGGTCTCAAAAAGGCTTTTTCTTTCGTTATCCAAATGGGTCTTGGAGTTTACCTTGGCCCCAAACTGAAGCTAGCCTGGAAAATCTCAGAACTTCTGGGCCCGCCTTGCATTGAGCACATAGAAACAAGATAGAAACAAGACTTAAGATCCTTTGGATTAGAAGCAGCCTGCTGACATAAGGGGAAAAGCAGCAAGCCTTGCTAACTTCCTGGAAAAAATTTAAAAATACACCTGTACGGTAACTTAGTCAAACTTTTGAAACTGAAAGAGGCACTATTAATAGTTAAACCAAAATAACAGTCATAAAGTAGAACTGCCTTTGGCAAATACAGCAGTATGGTCACCGTATCTCTGGGAAATTTGCAATGATTTACATATATATTTAGTTAGCAGAGGTTATAAGAACCAGTATTTATTTTCATTTGGGAGTAACTCATTTATTCTTATTATTTAAAAAAAATATTTTTTATAATAGACAAAAATTATAAAATGTAGACAGGCAGGGAGAAGTCAGTAAAAAAACCTTGTCATCTCTTAAGGATAATGACTATTAATATTTTGACATATATCTTTCTAGATTTGTCTAATTATGCATATGATATATTGAAATAAAAAATTAGAGCATATTGTACATATTATTGTATAAATTGGTTTTTTTTTAATGTCCTTCCACATCAATATCATTCTTAATGGTTATTTTCTGATTTGTTGATGATGTACCATAATTTGCTTAACAACTCCTTAAGGAGCTTTGGCTATCTCCATTCTTATGAATTGTGCTTTAAAAGGCCTCTTATTTTCCTGCAATATTTTTTCTAATGAAGAAAACGCAGGGAAGTGGAGGTGCCTTGTAAAGGATCATGCCTTCCAAGATCTCTCAGGTTAGAAATGCCTGTGGACCGCATACATAAGTCTATTAAAACATTTTAACTGGTCATCAAGTCGAATGTCAGGTTTTAATTTTTTTTTTTCTTTTTTTCTTTCCTGGAAGACAAAGGGAAGCATTTGGAAGCAGGGCCCAGGCACCCCCTTGTGTCACCTGGGTGAAATATGCTGCCAGCATTCCTCTGCGTAAGAAGAGACATTCCCGACGCTGAAGAGGAAGCAGGTTCTACAAAAAATACTGTGATGGAAATCAAAACACAAAAAAAGGCAATGTAATTTGTCTTTATATGTTTGGAGATATTCCTTACCATGAAACGAATCTGGCTTTTGAGTATATTATTAGATATAATTCTCTTTTTATCATAACCAATCTTTGGTACAGTATCATTTTACGTGACATAAAAATATTTTTAAACATGCTCATTGCAGAAAATGTGGAAAATTGTTGCAAAATTATTGTATTACCATTACTTGGAAATAACAAATATTAACGTTCTGATGTATTTTCTTCCAATATTTTTTCTACATATATACATATATAAATTATATAATCGATAGTATAATAAAGGTTTTCTTGCATTATTAAGCATTATAATATTATAAGGGTTTTCTTCTTGCCTTTTTCAGACTTGACCTTAAATTATTATAGGAAAGTCAGGTTCTGTACCTATCATGTTCACTGCTGAATTTCCGGTGCTTAGCTGATTACATGGTATGTTAGGAACCCCTTGATAAATATTTATTTGATTACTGAACCTTAGTATATAATCGTAATTTTCTTAACCATTCTTCTCTTGTACATCATTTCCTGTTGTTCACTATTGTAAATCGCATGATGGTGAACTTCTTTGTGCATAAAGCATTATCCACCTTTCTGAGTTTTCTTCCCCTCATGTTAGTTTTTTTTTAGCATATGTGCTGCTGAAGCGAGCACTCATGTTAGATTTTTTTAATGCAATGATTAAATCAAAAGGAATAAAAAATATAAAGCTTCCAATTATATGGTGCTGGACTACTTTCCAATTCATCCAAACACCAGCAGGACTTATAAATAAATGACAGAACTATAAATCCAACTAAAACCTCCACTCTGAAGCCTGGGTCCTTGACGCGATTCTATGTGGCTTCTCCATCGACCTAGTTACAAAATGATTGAACAATGGTAATCTAAAGATTCTGAATAATTAATTCTGATTTATCAAGCCAGTAATTCTAGCACAAAAAGAAAGTGTTAGTTTGGTAGGGCTTTAATTTAATGAAGCCCTTATGACTCATGATAACAGGGCCACTGTGTGTCCAAATGGCACTTCTGTATGAATTAGAAAAAGTGACCCTTCTCCAAGATATTTTAATACCTTGTGCAGGAAAATTAACTTAATCAATACGTTAACCTATGAGTATAGAGATGTGAGTTGCATCCTCTATAGCCATGAGGCATAAAACCTGGACAATTATATTTTCTAACTTTTAGGAATTCTCTGTTCAAGCCAGCCTAGAATTGTGTGAGAATACAATGTCAACCCAGGTAGTCTATGCTTTCTGGAAGCCACTTTTTGAAAATTATTACAACTTTGATCCTTCTTTTCATCTCCTGGCTCCTCTTTACGTCTCTTTGTTTTTATAATGTTTCTGTAATCTCATCTACAAACCATGTTCTGGGATCATAGATCCTTTTGGTTTACAGAGTGACGGGGGTGGGTATTTCATTTTATAATAAATTCATTTATTTTTAAGTATTTATAAACTATTTGTAATTTTATTTTATTTATTTATTTTTAAAGATTTTATTTATTTGACAGAGAAGAGAGAGATCACAAGTAGGCAGAGAGGCAGGCGGAGAGAGAGGGGGAAGCAGGCTCCCTGCTGAGCAGAGCCTGATGCGGGGCTCAATCCCAGGACCCTGAGATCATGACCTGAGCGGAAGGCAGAGGCTTTAACCCACTGAGCCACCCAGGCACCCCTGTAATTTTAATATACTGGATATAAAAGCCAGTTTCATGTGTGCATGTGCATTTGAAACAACTTTAAAAACATAAGTTTATTAAAGAAATAGTAACATTTTATTTTTCTGGTATATTCAGCCAGAGACTTTCCATGGTGAGTTTGATTATCTGGCCCTTTATTGGACAAAGTTCCATCAATTTTAAAAGTATATTGGATATTCTACCTTGACATCTCAGCTTATAAATATAAACTTGTGAAAATAAGTTGTGTCTTCAGAGTTATTGTTATTATAATAAAAATTATTTACAAATACTATATTATGAATGGCCTGACAAGTTGAACAATTGTGAAGAAATCTGCACCTTGACTTTTCATTACTGAAATATTGTTGATGTATTTCTATACTGGAAGAGAAATTTTAAGGGCATATTTTAATTGAAATAACACTCTGAGACCTTTTTTACTTAGTAGTTGCGGGTGAATAAATTTCACTGAAACTAGAATTTTATTTTCTATTTTGTTCTGCTGCTGCCATCTAGAGTAAAAGTGAAGCAAGGGAAGCGGATAGTAACCAAGCAGTGGAGAGAATCCAGATTTGATTGAAAACAGGGAATAGTGAGGGACATTTCCCAGAGCTCCTATTTTCACAGTGGTGAATACGTAATATCTGCCTAGAGTATCTTCTGCCTTCCTCTTTTTGTTCCCTTTTCTCTTACTTGCCAGTATTTCCCCAAGGTTCCTGGGCCTGAAGATGCTTTTACTTCTTATCAAAATGTGTTTTCTAGACAGGATCTTATAAACACCTTCATACTAAAGTATAAAGGGTAAATAAACTAGATGTGTGATCTGTCACCTCTCTGCATCCATGTAGGGACAATTTGAGTTGAATGTATTCAGATCCAAGTGGCAATACAAAATTATAAAGTCTTGAGGATTTAATCTAGGTTAGCACCCTGCATCTGGCTTTTAGGAAGACTTTGCCTATAACTCCATTGATGACGACATCCTATGAGACCTCGACATTAGTATACAAAAGACCTGCTGCAGGGGCTTTCTCTGATGACTCTATGATGTGCTCCCATTGTGTCCAGAACTTTGCTAAGAGAGCATCTGTCTCACTTTATAGTAATTGTTTCAGTATCTGTCTACCCCACTAGGTTATAAACCTTCCTTTTGCAGAAAATGATGTAGCCCTTAACACTGAGTTGACACTCCATAAATGAGCTCTGAACAAACCCATGAGTGAAGAAACAGTATTATCTTTTAAAATTTATTTGAGTTTCTTGTTCTTAAAATAATTGAGCCTTAAATATTATTGTAATGGCATAAGAATTCAGGCAAGTAGGGCAGTCTACAGAAAAGGGCAATGTTTAAACTTACGGAGTCATAAGATTTGAATTTGCTACTACTGTTATCAGCATCACTTAAACCATAACCATCATTAGATGACATGTTTGAACAAACCATGATAATTTCTGAAGTGCAGGTGTGGCACCAGCATTGAAGCTGTGATATCCTTATGCTCAGCCACTAAATATACAACTAGTTACATGATAACTGAATATCTAAATAATCACTCAAAGTGGAATGAATAATAGAACAACAACAATGAAAAAAAGAAGTTACAAAGTCAGGCCAAATCGGGACAAATATAAACCTTAAAAAAAGCATCATTTACACTTATTGCTGATAACAGTGTCAGATAGGCTCTGTTGGCCTAGTGAAGGGCCGGTGAAACAGAGGAACAGGAGCTACGTACCATGGGAGTCCTGGGGAATAGCGACAGATCAGCTGAATGACAATAAAGTTTATTTATGTGTCAAGAATTCCTATGATACCTACTAATCAGAAATATACAAGGTTCTAACAATTTTCATTACTAACATAATCTTTGATTATGAGAGACCTTCAGAAAAAATGTTAAACTAAGTTCAATAATTGAGAAAGATCTTAACATTAATCAGCCTTCTTTGAGGGGCTATTAATGGTTCCAATTTATTTATTTATTTATTTATTTGAGAGAGAGAGAGAGAGAGCATGCACATTGGGTTGTGGGGAGGGGCAAAGGAAGAGGAAGAGAGAAACTCAAGCAGACTCTGCGCTGAGCAGAGCCCCACATGGGACTCAATCTCACAACCCTGAGAGATCAGACCTGAGCCAAAACCAAGGTTTGGACGCTTAAGGGACTGTGCCACCCAGGCACCCCCCCACTTTTAAAAAAATATTTATTTATTTTAGAGACAGAGAGAGAGAGAATGGTTCTAATTTAAATGGAATCCTGTCACAATCTCATTTGTTTTCCTCCCTCCCTCTCTTTCTCCCTACTTCTTTTTCTTCTCTCCTTTTTTCCTTCTTTCTTTTTCTTTCCTCCAAGTAGCTATGAGGGTAGTGTAAATTATTATTTCTCTACAAGATTATTCTATTCCTATATTATCACCCATTTTTTAAATACACCAAAACTTTCCAACTACAGTCTGTAACCCTTGCTGCTTCCTCATTTCCCATTCTCTTCTTAACCTATTCTAATAAAGTTTTTTGATCTCATCATTCTACTTTGTCCCTCACCACATTATTTTTTAAAGATTATCAATTATATTTATCTTCCCACTATTGTTTATTTTCTACTCTCATCTTACTTGACCTCTCCTCAGTATTTGAAACTGTTGAGAATTCTTATCTTTTTGAAAAAAGTTTCTTCTCTAGTGTCCTGCTCTAACACACTCACCTGGTTTTGCCTATTCACTCAGTGGATAGTCCTTTTTGACCAGAATTCCACATGTTTGGCCTGTTTCTAATGATTTGATATTACAAAAAATGGTGCAATAAGCAACCTTGTATAGGTATCATTTTACACATTTAGGAGTGTATCTCTAGGATATATTTCTAGAATCAAAGAAGATGTGCATTAGTAATTTTGAAAGTAATGTTAAATTGCCCTCCACAGTGACTGTACCATGTTGTATTCCCCCAGCCATGTCTGAGAGTGACTTTTTCCCACAGCATCTTTTTTAACCATTGCCAAATAGGTGAAATATCGTATCTCAACATAGTTTTAATTTGCATTTCTTGTATAATGACAGAATGAACATTTTTTGTATATTCGTCACTTATATTTATTTTCTGTAAACTGTTGATAATCTTTTGTAAACTGTTGATAATCATTTTTCTTTTTTCACCCATTTTTTTCTTTTCTTTCTTTCTTTTTTAAAAGATTTTATTTATTTATTTGACAGAGACACAGCGAGAGAGGGAGCACAAGCATGGGGAGTGGGAGAGGGAGAAGCAGGCTTCCCGAGGAGCAGGAAGCCCGATGCGGGGCTGGATCCCAGGACTCTGGGATCATGACCCAAGCCTAAGGCAGACGGCTTAAGGACTGAGCTATCCAGGCGCCCCTCACTCATTTTTTTAATTGTGTTTTTGTTCATTTTCTTACTAATTTACAGAACCTAAACATATGTTTTGGAATTTATCTTTTTCCACTGATATGAATTACAAATAATTTTTTCCCGTTTGTCATTTTATTATTTTTGTGTGCTCTTTTTTTCCTACAATTTTTAAAAACTTTCACATAGTCAAAATCTTTGATTTCTTCGATGGTTTCTGGGTTTTGTAAAATGTAAAAGGCAATTATGAAAAATATTTCCTATGGTTTCTCACAGTTCTTTATAGCTTACTTTTTTACATTTACATCTTTGACTCATCTGGAGTCGATTTTGAAGATGTGAAAAATGAATTAAAATTTACTTCCCTTCCCAACTGCCCCTAGTTCTCCTCCATCCCCCCACTTCATAGGTCCTCAAGTGACACACTTGCTCATATTAATTAACTAATTCTACCACAAGCTTTCTCGTTCCCATTTGGTTGTGGGCTTGGGTGAGGGTTAGAAGGTTGCCTAGTGGCTGCAGGGAGAGGTGGAGGCAGAAGCCCTGATGCCAAAGAGACAGCAGGGGGCCCCTCAAAAGCAGCTGGGCTCTGGAGGTTCCTAGTCTTGCTCGAAGGAGAGCCTTCCCAGGAGACACGCGTCCAGCCCAGCCTAGCCTCACCGTCCGCTAGCCCGCTGCGGTTAGTCACGTGGTCGCTCCTCTTCTTGAGGAGTCTCACCTCCTCATCCAGGAAGTGGTTGTCCGGGGAAGTCACTGCGTCTGCGCAGGCGGAGCCCGGGGCGTGCAGGTATAAAAGGGCGTGGTTCTGGTTCTTCTGCAGAATTAGGGGGGTTTTCATGGCGTTCAGGGTCTCACTCCTTATCTTGGGTCAGCTGGGCGTCCTGGGAAAGGGTGCCACGGCTGCTCCGGTTTTGCATATTCAGTCGCTTGGGGCTCTCCTGCTTCTCCTTCGCCGACTGCTGGAAGAAGTGGCGCAGCCCTCCGGAGCCCCAGGGTCAGTGGAACTAGATGCCGGGAGAGAGGTAGGTGTTAAGAGGCCGGCAGATACCTGTTGACCAGGTGGTTGATGGCGGCCTCCGTCTCGGGGGAATAATTCTACCAAATCTGGGAGTTCGAGGTTGATGGGCTTAAATAAGGAGCTAAACTCAGAAAAACGGTGTTGGCTGGTCATGGAGGTTGAGGATGGCTGAGAAGATGGTTCTGAGGGTTGCAATTGGAAAAGAGGTTGGAGGGTGGTGGGAGGCTGGAAAAAAGAGTGTCTCTGGGTCTGTTCCACACCGTTGAGGTGGAGATGGATCTGTGGGACCACCCTGCAACCCACTTGTTCATTTTAAATCTACTGATTTAAAATGCCGTTTTTAATCACATACAGTTTACTTTATGCTTTTTGGTCTGTTTTCTGGACTTTCTTTTCTGTTCTTTCCGGGCTTTACTGTCCTGTTGAGGTGTTTGTCTATTTATATGCAGGTGCAATATTGTTATTTTTATACTAAATATCTTTTTTTAAAGACTTTATTTATTTGACAGAGAGAGATCACAAATAAGGGAGAGGCAGGTGTAGAGAGAGGGGGAAGCAGGCTCCCCGCCAAGCAGAGAGCTCAATGCCTGGCTCGATCCCAGGACCCTGAGATCATGACCTGAGCCGAAGGCAGAGGCTTTAACCCACTGAACCACCCAGGCGCCCCTAAATATCTTTTTTTTAAATATGAAATATCTTGTGGGGCCAGTCTTCTTTTTCAAAAAATATCCCATGAATTCTTTATTTTCCTAATGAATCGCAGCTTATATATTTGGAAAACAATTTTTTAAAAATTAACATATAAGGTATTATTTGTTTCATGGGTACAGGTCTGTGATTCATCAGTCTTACACAATTCACAGGACTCCCCATAGCACATACCCTCCCCAATGTCCATCACCCAGCCATCCCATCCCTCCCATCCCCCTCCCCTCCAGTAAACCTTCGTTTGTTTACTGAGATTAAGAGTTTCTTATGGTTTCTCTCCCTCTCTGGTTTCATCTTGTTTCCTTTTACCTTCCCTTCCCCTATGATCCTCTGTCTTGTTTCTCAAATTCCTCATATCAGTGAGATCATATGATAATTGTCTTTCTCTGATTGACTTATTTTGCTTAGCATAATACCCTCTAGTTCCATTCAGGTCTTTGCAAATG
Organism: Potos flavus; assembly: GCA_028534135.1. Lineage (NCBI taxonomy): Eukaryota > Metazoa > Chordata > Mammalia > Carnivora > Procyonidae > Potos > Potos flavus. The sequence goes on along the minus strand of CM052898.1, from coordinate 116,503,228 downwards.
GCAAGATTTTGTTTTTTTAATTGCAGCTTATTTAGCTCAAAAAATATGTTGATCTTTTTACTGGGATTGCATTTTATATAAAGATTAGTTTGGGAAACATTAACCAGCTTTTTGAAGTTTAGTGCTCATACACAAGAACATGTTATGCCAATATATTTGTTCATGCTTCCTCCAATGTTCCACAATGATATTTTAAAGTTTTCCTTATATAGATCTTCCATATTTCTTGCTAAGTTTTCCAGTATTTTTTTTTGAAGATTTTATTTATTTGTTTGTTAGAGAGAGAGAGAACAACCAGAGGGAGAAGCAGGCTCCCTGCTAAGCAAGGGGCCTGACGGGGAACTGGATTCCAGGACCCTGGGATCATGACCTGAGCCGAAGGCAAACGCTTAACTAACTGAGCCATCTAGGTGTCCCAAGTTTTCCAGTATTATATCCTTTATTGGTTGATACTTGTGACCCGTCTGTTATCTTACTTTAAGTTGTTTTTCATCCTACAGAAGATTTCCATGCCGATGTAATTATATTTTGAGCATTTACCAACATTTTCCTTTATGGTTTTGCAATTCATGTGTTATTTAATTAAGAAGACCTTCCTTACTCCAACCCTATAGACAAATAATTTTTCTTAAAATTCTGATAAAATTATATTTTAGTCTATAATTAAGAGGAATTTTAGTTCATGCCCACAGGGCCATAGACTTCTACATTTAATTTAATAAATTTATTTCATATTTTTTTAGCTTTCTATTTTAAAATTTTCAAATTTACAGGATATTTTAATGAACAGTGTAATGAATACCCTTGTACCCTTCATCAGTTTTTAAAAATAAAATTACAGAAAAAGAATAAAATCCAGAGGGCAGCAGTATAGTGTTTAAAAGCAATGAATGATGAACTCAGTTTTCTACTTATTGAGATTATTAGTCTTGATGGCTATTGATTTAATGGATAAATCATTCAAAATGTTTGATGTAGTTATGTCAAGTTAGGGACAACTTTTGCCTTGCACATTTCAACATATGGCACTATTACTATTAATACCAGAATAGTTTCTATTGCTCCTTTGATTTCTTCTTTAATCTAAAAGTGATTAAAATGGGATTTTATAATTTTAAAATGTATGTATATATTTGGCTATTATTATAATTTCTAATTTTATTGCATTGTGATAAATAAGTTTAGTCTGTATGTCGTCTGTCTGCTTTTCAAATTTATTGAGATTTTCTTATGGGCTTATATGTGATCCTAATTGTGCCTTCTCTTTTTCAGAGTTAACAGTTATCTTGGATTTTGTCTTTAAAATTACCTTGCTTTTCTTCAATGTATTGTTTAGTTTTGCCTGTTTTTGAACTTTATGTAAACAGAATATTGCTTTTTTTACACTCTTTTGATTTGCTTTTTCCATGAAATGTTTTTGAAATTTTTAGATGTCAATTTGTGTAGCTCTATTAATTTGTCTTCATTGCTAGAAAGTATTACAGATATTAATTTTCCATGATTTTTGAAAATTTATTTTTTTCAATTGTTGATGGACGTTTGAGTTGTTTCCTGATTTTTTTCTTTTTTATCCATTACAAAAACAAACAAAAAAAGAACAAAAACCGACCTATGAGCTTGGTTTTCCTTATGGTTCATGCCTGACTTCTCTAAACAACCTTTGGATAGATTTTGTGTCATTTCTGTCTTTTAAGTGGAGTATTTAGTCCTTTTAGATTATGATTATTCATATATTTGAATTTTTTTAATGGATCTGAATGTGAGTTGCTAAGCATTGTCAGTTTGCTTTCCAGAATTTCTGTGCTAAACTTTTGCCAGTTGTGCATGTGGATTACCATTTCCTCACATCCTTACCAACATTTATTATTATCTGATTGCCTAATATTTGTCACTTGTCATTTTTATGTGTCTGGTTTTAATTTGCATTTCAAAGATAACCAGGAAGGTTGAAGATTGATATCGTACTTATTTATTTATTTATTTTTTAAGATTTTATTTTATTTATTTGACAGAGAGAGAGATCACAAGTAGGCAGAGAGGCAGGCAGAGAGAGAGGGGGAGGCAGGCTCCCTGCTGAGCAGAGAGCCCGATGCGGGGCTCATCCCAGGATCCTGAGATAATGACCTGAGCCGAAGCAGAGGCTTTAACCCACTGAGCCACCCAAGCGCCCCTGATATTGTACTTATTTTTTAAAAATATAGCTGATCGCAGTTGGTTAAGCATCTGCCTTCAGCTCAGGTCGTGATCTCAGGGCTTTGGGAGTGAGTCCCACATTGGGCTCCCTGCTCAGTGGGGAGTTTGTTTCTTCCTCTCCCTCTCCCTTTGTGCTCTCTCTCTCAAATAAAGAAAATCTTAAAAATAAATAAAAATATAGGTGATTTCATGTGTTCATATAATTATTATATATATGTTATTTGAGAGTAGTTTGCATGCACGTACCCCTTTGCCCCTCTAATGCTTTAGGATGCATTTAATGTGAACCATAGTGCTGTGTTTATATGGCAAAAGTACAGTTATCAAATTCAAGAAATTTAACATTGATGAAGTACTTTAATCTATAGTCTATATTGTAATTTTGTCAATTGTTGAGGCACTTGGTTGGCTCAGTTGGTTAAGCATCTGCCTTCAGCTCAGGTCATGATCCCAGGGATGGAAGATGGAGCCCTGCATCTGGCTCCCTGCTCAGCAGGGAGTCCTCTTGTCCCTCTCCCTTTGTCCCTCCCTCCCACTTGTGCTCTCTTTCTCTTTCCCTCTCTTTCTCAAAGGAATAAATAAAAAATCTTTAAAAAATTTTTTTGGTCAACTGTCCAAATACTGCCTTTTATAATATTTTTTTCTCCAGGACAGAATTTAGTCCAGGGTCACATATTGATTTAGTCATCACATCTTGCATCTTTAAGAGTTTCTCTGCTTTTGTCTTTTTTGGCATTAATATTTTAAAGAATATGGGCTAGTTATTTACGAAAGAATGCCACAGTTTGGTTTTGTCTGGGACATCCCTTCTCAACTGGGATTTTGTGAGACAATTAAGCACTGGGGCATCAATTGTATAAAATTAATTTCTCTTCTATGTATCTGGGTGGAGAATTGAGAAAATAGCCACCCAAGTAATTTTCTGTAAGGCTAGTTCTGTTGTGGAACCTGCATGAGAAAGCTTGGTTTGTCCCTTATAATTTGATTCAGATTATGTAGCACTGGCCAGAATACTCCCTATGTGATATTGTATCCCTCTCAAGATATCACATTTAGAGCCACGTAATGTCATCTGCCCTTCATTGGTGATTTTAATTTTGGTTATGCAATCAAAGTGTTTTCTAGTTTATCCACCATAGAGTTACTGCTTTCCTCCTTGCTACTAGTAAACAATCTTGGGGGATACCCTTTGAAATTATGCAAATATCCTGCTGCTCCTCAAACTTTTCCCATAGATTTAGCATCCATTGATGATACTTGTTCAGACAAGTCATTACTATAATGATTGCGAAATGGTGAAATATGAAGAAATTCCATGGAATGCAGCTCAGAAAGATAATGATGTAGAAAGTATCAATTATTCTGAGGCTAGTATGTGGTCTTTCATGTAACCAGTCAGAATCCCTGAAGGAGAGGATAGAGAGGAGGGAAAGGGAATACTAGAAAAGATAACGTCTGAGAATAGTTCAGAACTGATGAGAGACACCTGCTCCAGATACAGGAAATCTAAGAATCTTAGGCAAAATACATAAAAGGATGTTCACACCCAGATATATCATCATCTATTACAAACCTCAAGCAAGAAGAGCATATTAATGGTGGCATGGTAGAAAAGGTATGTGCCAGCATCATTCCCACTATAACCTTGTCCCTGACCTCTAGAGACTCTGCAGGTAAAAACTGTCTTAACTTTTGAGATAATAAATTTCTTGCTTTTTTGTTTTGTTTTATTTTACAGTTTTACTATCTGTATTAATTTCCTAGGGCTGTAAAAAAGTGCTACCCAGGTAGCTTAAAACAACAGAAATTTATTGTGTCACATCTCTGGTGACTAGAGAAATCTGAAATCAGGTAGTTAGCACATCCACACTGTCTTTGAAGTCTTTAGAGGAAGACCATTTCTTGTCCCTGGCTCCTGGGAACCCCCGGTGTTTTTTGGCTTGGGCAGCGTAGCTCTAGTAGCTGCCTCCACCTTCACATAGCCATTTTCCTCTGTGTTTGTCTTCCTCCTCTTCCTTTTCACCCTGATGACCTCATGTGAACTTGGTATCTGCCAAGATCCTACTTCCAAATATGGTCACATTCATAGGTACTGCAGGTTAGGATTTCAACATATCTTTTTTGGGGACACAATTCAAACCATGATACATCCTAAACACTAAAGTCTAGTTTTTCCTGTTTTTGAATTTGAGATGAATGGAATCATAGAGATATGTTTTAGACTTGCTTTTCATCCATATTAGTTTGGGTGATCCATTCACATGGTGTGGGGTTGCAATTTTATTCATTTTCATTGTTTATACTTTTCAATTGTATCCATATACCACAGTTTATTTATCCATCAATTTTTTATGACATTTAGGTTGATTCCTGTTTTTTTTCTTGCTATTATGAACAGTGGTTGCTATAAATATCCTGCCCAACTATCTTGTTGCAGGATATTTCTTGCACATGTGCAAGCATTTCTTTACAACCTATATCTGAGAGAAACCAGCTAGGATATATATATATCTTTAACTTTATAAATAATGCTAAACTGGTTTTCATAGTTTTAGAAACAATTTACATACCCAGCAGCAATGTGTAGAATTCTATATTTTGTCGTGTTTATTGGCCATCCGTATTTCCCATTTTGTGCAGTTCAGCACTTTTTCCCATTTAAAAAATTGTGTTTTGTTTTTTCTTATTGATTTTAGGAGCTGCTTATATTTTTTGAATTTAAATCCTTCATACAATATTAAATTGAGGTAGTGATAGTAGGCATATTTGCTGGTTCCTGACCTCAAAGGGAGTGCTTTAAAGAGTTTTTATTAAGCATAATGTTTGCAATCGTTTGTTTGTAAATACCTTTCATTAGTTAAAGAGATTATATTCTATTCTTAATTTGCAGTGAGTTTTATCATGTCTATATGTTGAATTTTTGTCAAAAGCCTTTTTCTGCATGTAGGTAGAAGATCGTATGCTATTTCTCTTTTAATCTGCGAATATGGTGAATTACTTTAATTGATTTCATAAATTAAAACAATCTTGCATTTTTGGAATAAACCCAACTTAGACCTGATAAAAATGGTCCTTTTTTAATACTGATTTAGTTAAGGGATTTTGCATCTATCTATGTTATAGAATCTAAAATACCATTATTTTACATATGGCTATGAAAGACCAAAAATGCTGCCAATTAAATTATGACACAATACTTTTTTCACTTAGATTAAAAAATATGTTTATTTTGAAGTACCCTTTTTTGGCTTAAACATAGATCTTATTATATATCACTGTTGTACATACTTAGGAAAAAATGTAAGCAAGATAAATTGGTTGAGGTACTATTGAAGTGTCTTCATAGCAGCTGTCATGACTATATTACCTTAAATCTAAAACTATGCCTTAGTCAGTGGTAACTACTGTATTTCATCAAGTTGAAAACTCAATTGCTTGGGGTGAAGATACAGCCCTCCAGAGCACATTTGCTTTTGCTTCTGTTTTTGTGCAAACTGGAACTGTATTTTCTCAAATATTTGCTGTGTATATTTTTAGAATCTTATTTTGGATTTTCTTTTTTCATCTGAGAATGCTGTGCATTTCTTTTTCTAACTCTAACTTGACTCTAGTGATTGCGCAGGAGAGGCGGCATAGGGTGTAGATGGAGTGGATTATTCTCTTCATACTTCCATATGAGGGAGCTCTTCAAATCTTCAGAGTTGCCATCAACCCTGGGCATTAACCTGCCTCTCTGGGCTAAGGGCTCCACACTCACTGCTCTTGTCTGAAACAGAAGCCCTCTGTTGCTGCTCATTAGATAAATAGGGGCAGGGTGATAAATGTTAGACCTACCTGGCTGCTATTTCTGTGGCTTTCCAAATAATCACCTCGTTTTCTCCAAACTTCCTCCAGCTCCCCATGTCTGTTACCTCTGTCTTAAAGTACCCCTTGAGCTGCTTCTGCGCATCTTCTCTTACTCATATTGGGCTGTGATTTCTCCTTTAGTAACCTCCCCTTCTTCCCATATTTCGGAGATGTTATATGCTTTCTATACCATCTTTTTTTTTTTTTTTTTAAGATTTTATTTATTTATTTTACAGAGAGAGATCACAAGTAGGCAGAGAGACAGGCAGAGAGAGAGGGGGAAGCAGGCTCCCTGCTGAGCAGACAGCCCGATGTGGGGCTCGATCCCAGGACCCTGAGATCATGACCTGAGCCGAAGGCAGAGGCTTTAACCCACTGAGCCACCCAGGCGCCCCCAACATAACCATCTTTTATTGTTGGTATCCTAGGCTGTTGTGGATTTATTAATATTATTTTTCTATTTCCAGAAGTCTGGGGTGGGATGTGAGGCTAGAATGTGCATGCATACCATAGTATTTCTAATCTCATCTACCAGCATTTTAATAATAGTTATGGCTGAGTAACTTAAAATTTATATTTGATATATTTTTAAACTCTTCTCTTCCCTTTTCTCTTCTCTTCTCTTCCTTATTAAGTAGGCTCTATGCCCAACATGGAACGCAAATTCATGACCCTGAGATTAAGAGTCGCATGCTCTGCTGACTGAGCCAGCCAGGCACTCCAGCATTTTAAATAATATATATATATTACTTTGCTTAATTGTATTTTCAATTACAAAAGGAATTGAAGTATGCTTGTACAAAATCAAAAGTGACACTCTGTCCTCCTCACCATCTCCAATTCCACTCCTCAGAGGTAACCACAGTCTTTACCTGAATTTCATAGTCTTGGTACTATTGGCACATGGGCCAGATAATTCTTCGTTGTTGAGGGATATTCTGTCCATTGTGGGATGTTTAGCATTATCTCTGATCTCTACCAGGGATGCTAATAGCAACCCCAAGTTGTGATAACCAAAAATGTCTTCAGACGTTACCAAATGTCCCCTAGGGGTGTTGGGGGGAAGGTCATCTGTGGTTGAGAACTATTGGTCTAGATTTATACATACATACATACATACATACATACACATTTAAGGGAAAATAACTTGTTATACTAAAATAGTACATGCTAAATCCTTGCTGGCTCAATATGCTAATGTATATTCTTAGCCTGATGCTAAGAGTATTATGAAAAAAACAAAACAAAACAAAACCCAAAAACAGTGTTCTGTGGTTAAATTTTAGTAACACTGAGTTAACAAAATTAAACTGTTTTCTTTCCTACCTGACTACTCTGAACCTTTAAGTTACTCCTGTGCCTTGTGAATCTCCAGGAGGCAGCTATAATAATACTACTCCTGAGTTTATATGGCTGATAGTCTTTATTTCATGGAGCATTTCACGGGACTAATGTTCTATGGAAATCCAGTGGGAAATTACACATTGATCCTCTGGGTATAAGAAAGTCCATGGCAGATTTTAAACAGAGACAAAACTGAATCAATTAAAAGCACAAGCAGAACACCAGAACTATTTATGGCAGGTTTTAAACAAATTTAAAGTTGAAACAATTAAATAAATAAAAGAACTATTTTATGTTCCCAGGATTCTCCCATCTCCCTACTTTATCCAGTCTATTCCGAGGAAAATCAAACCTGAGGTAAAGTTCGGCATAAGAATCAGACAGAAGCAGATTGGCAGGTCCACTTGGCATGTGGAAAGGTATGCGTCTCTTTCACCACTGGGCCAGTTATTTATAGAATACCACTAGTTGTAGCCAAAGAGGGGAAAAAAAGGATACCAATTCCATTTCTGAAGAGGCTTATCTCATGAGTGGCCATCACAGTTCTTCAGTTTTCCCTCTACTCAAGATTCCAGGCCACTATCTGATTTTTTTGTTCCACATTGGAATAGGGTAGATCAAGTTATTGTTTTCAACAGAGTTACAACGGCATAGTGTTTCTCTCTTTTTTTTTTTTTAAACTCTCATTGACTTTCTAACCATGTATTAGGTCTTTAGATCTTAAAACAAAATTCTTATTAGAGGAATACAAATAAATGAAGATCTTTTCTGGTGTTTCTCTCAGATTGATCATCACTGCTTATGTGTGGTGAATACAAGTCTTTTCTTTCTTGTTTTAGTAGTTGTTAGACAAGACTCAGATTGCATGATAGGACTTGGGGCAGGAGTGCACTGCAAAGAGACTCTCGATTGAAGTGAATGTAGCCTGGGGTTAGTTGGATGTTTGGTGGTATAAAAGATAGCAGGGATATAAATGAGCAACATTCATGCCTTTCTGTCCTTTTCTCTCCTCATCAATGAAATGAGAAGGTGAAAGTAGGCTGAGAAGAAAGAAAAGTTGAAGATAGAAGATGTAGAAGGTGACATTTATGGTATTTCTGTACCATTTCCAAGCTGATTATCCAATATTCATAATTAGGAGAGAGAGAAAAGAGTGAGAAAGAATAAAAAAAACCACATTGACTCATTTAGTGGGATCGGGGCAGAAAAAGTGAAGGCTGTTCCATGCTTATCTAAATAGTTTGTTTCTGTTTTTGAAAGAAAAGCAGCATTATAAGAGGAACTTGTATCCTAGTATTTATTCTCATCCATGTTGACACCAGAGGGCACTAGTAAATGTGTATAAAAAGTTAAAACTCTAAAATATACAGAGTACAAAACTGTAAGTGTGAATCCTGGTGAAGTCCATTTGCTACCCTGTTTTTTTTTATTGACCTACAAACTGAGATATTCATAACTACTTCTAAACGAAGATCTCAGAAGCTGAAATATTTATAACTACTCCTAAATGAAAGTCTCAATTTTTAAAACTGTTGCAAATTCAGATGGCTTTTTGATATGATCAGTTATGACAGGTGAACTGTTATAGAAATTTTAATTAAAAAAAAAAGAAATCTGGACTTTGAGAGGCAGTGGTGGTACCTGTATTATCCTAGGGTGCCATGGAGTTGGGGCTTTGCATTTTTTTCCTTACCTATCAGCCTGATGCTGTGTCCTGACTTCCTGGGCATACTTCAAGAAGATAGTGTGTGTATTTGGAGAGAAAACGGTAAGGTAAAATGAGGTTGGGAGGGATGGAAATAAGGCTCTACAGGAGTTTTTGGATAAAGATTTCCTATGCACCAACGAAAGGGATAGATAGATTGAAATTATACAACACATGGGGCACCTGACTGGCTCAGTGAGAAGAGCATGTGACTCTTGATCTTGGGATTGTGAGTTCAAGCCCCACGTTGGGTGTAGAGATTACTAAATAAATAAATAAATGAATAAATAAATAAATAAATAAATAAAAAGAAGTTGTGCAACACAGGTTCCAAAAGAAAATATACATAGACTTTACAACAATGCTGTCTGGTAAAAACAAAACAAAACTCAATTTAATAAATAATGTTTATTTTGAAAAAATGTTTATTTTAGAATATTACAAGTATAGTTTGTTTAAATAGTAATTACAGGTTTACTAATTAAGGTTACACATTTCAGGTTTTTATTTATTTATTTGTTTTTACAAATGAAGCTAGGAAAAACTTGAGAATTAAAGAGACTATCATTATTTTTGTAAAACAGAAGAAAGTAATTATGTGTTCAGGACTTGGTGTCAAGCAGATATGGAAAGGACTTATTTTCCCAAAAGGAATTGTATGGGGAAGAAAAGAAAATAACTCAACTAAAATTTAAAATGAAATTTGTTGAATGTAAACTTTGTCTCAACAGGCTTAGTTACTGTAGTGCCAGTCTTTGCAATTTCTCGTACTTATAATTCTTCATTTTTGTCATCATAACAAACATTAGCAAACTATATGGGGTTCCCTTAGAGTGAGGAAAAACTTCTCTACTTTTGTTTCTCTGTTAAAATAAAGTTAATATAAAAGGATAAAAGACTATAGTTTTAAAAAATTATCATCATCTTTGGAGTTATGCTTGGTAAAAATCCCAAACTAACTTCAGCAATCCTGCATCACATCTCTTCTGCCTGAAACCTTGAAACAAAAGCAGATGTTGACTGACCCTGTTCCGTCTGCATATACTGGCTCTGTCTTTGCCAGCGGCTAATCTTGGTGCATTCATAAGAAATCCAGTCGAGCCGAACCTAGCAAAATGTTTGCTGTTTTATTCATAATTTGTGAAGGCACGAAAAGGGGTCTCAGACCAAAAACTGAGAATTTCTCCAGGAAAATTACTCTAAACCGTCTCTTCTGTAAATCTTCTCCCAGCTTCTAGTCACCAGGTATCTCTTCTTTTCTGTTCCATCTCTTGCCCTGATCTGCCCTCAAGAAACTCTTAATTCTGCTGCTGCTTCTCCCATTTTGTTTTTCAGAGTATTATTCCCATGAAAAATGCTATCTTCCCATGAAAAGTGGGAACCATCTGAGGCTTCATTTAGCCAGAAGTGGGCTATCAAAGCATCATCGCAGTAGAATTGGTCCCTATTTCTTTTCTTTTTCTAATGTAATTTTCATTCCAGCTGCTGAGAAGTATTGTTTATAAGTGATGCATGTTCATACAAATAAACAAAAAGTTGGAAGTTCTTGTTCTTTCCCTGTGGAGTAGTGGATGAGAAGGTAAAATTACCGAGAATTACTTATGGACACCATATAACCCTATTGCTCCTGGAATATTTTGAAAGACTTAATTTTGCTTCTACAACATTGTAGAGGATGGACGCTCTTTTAACTGCTGAAGTGCAGAAGGAAAGTGTTGCTTCTAAAATGTGCTACACTGATAGGTTCTTCAGGATATTGATATCAGAGTAGAGCTTAGTTTTATGGCTATTAATTTTCTATAGTTGCATAACAAATTACCACGAATTTAGTGGTATACAAAAAGCTACACTTACCTCACAGTTTCTGTGGGTCAGGAATCCAGACATGGCTTAGCTAGGTCCCATGCTTAGAGTCTTTTAAGGCTGCAATCAGTGTCTTGGCTGGGCCGTTCCTTTCTGGAACTCAGTGTTCTCTTCTCAGCTAACTTGGAACTTGTTGACAGAGTTCAGTTTCTTGGTTATAGACCTGAGGTCACCATTTTCTTGCTAGTTATAAGCCTGGGGCTGTCTCAGCTCCTAGAGGCTACCTGACGTTCCTTTAACCTGCCACAGTTTTGTGCTGGTAAAAGACCTGAGATTCCTGGGTCAGAAATTAGGGAGAGTTTATTACTCACAGTAATATTAATAGCTGGAGCATCAACATTTGCATAAGTTTCCTGTGTTACACTTCCCACGGGGCCATGTGAAGAGTGCTATGTAGACAGATGCCCACATATGCAGCGGGTTGCATTATAGGAAGGGAACGCTGAATTTAAGGAAACCAGATCTTTTATAATGGGTAGTAATTATACCTGCCCTTTGCTCTAAAGGGAAATACTATCTCTGTCTTCCAAGAATATTACATTAACATTCCTGAAGTCAAGTCTGCTCCAACATGAAAATATAAAATTGAATTGTGGAAAGGAGCACATGGTAGTCAGGACTGGGGGCCGGGCCCTCTTGTTAGTAACTGGCTTTGTGACCTTAAGTAAACCACTTTCCTAAGGGCCTTAACAGTAACACAGTAGTGAATAGAACAGGGGCTTTGGAATCTGGCAGAACTGGACTAAATCCTGGCTCTGACACTTATTAGAGGTGTGACCCTGGGTTATATAATAAAAAAATTTGTCTGGTCTTTGTTCATGGTTCCTGGGAGGGAACCTCTAAACCCTTGGAATTTCTCAAGAGATAGCAGTGTCTGTGTTATTCATGGGGGCCCTGATAGTTTATGCCAATGAGGTAGCATGGTGGCCCCTAGATAGCTTATGCTCAGGATGAGGCCAGACCGGAAAGATAAACCATGTAATTAGAGACTTGGGGCCTTGAATCACTTGCTATTCGCCTGACCTCCCAGCCTCCTGGGATTGGGAGGCCTGGTTATTGAATGTAGTCATGTGGCCAGTGGTTCAGTCATGCCCACATAATGAAATCCTAATAAAATCTCTAGACAATGAAGCTTGGTGCAGCTTCCTGGTTGGTGAACACATCAGTGTGCCAGGAGGATTATATGCCCTGATTCCATGAGGGAAGGCATGGAAAGTCTATGTTCAGGACACTCGGAGACCTTGCCCTGTGTGTCTCTTCATTTGGCTGGTCCTGATTTGTACCCTTTATAATAAAACTATGATAGTGAGGAGAAAAACAAACAAACACACAAACAAATTCCTGAAAAGATAGTTCAAAACAAAGGCAGTCTGCCTCTGTTGAAAAAAACAGGGATAATTATCTCTCAACAACAACCATTATACAGTTTTCAAAATCAGGATATTAACATTCATATAATACTATTACTTAATCTAAAGACCTTAGCAAATTTTATCAACTGTTCCACTAATGTCCTCTTTCTGCTACAGGATCACATGTTGCATTCAATTGCTATGTCTCCTTCGTCTCCTTTAATCTGAAACAGTTCATTATTCTTAGTCTTTCGTAGTCTAGACACTTTTGGAGATAACAGGCTAGTTATTTTGTGAAAGTCCTTTAATTTTGATTTGTCGGATATTTCTTCACTATTGATTTCAGATTATACATTTTTGACAAGAATACCACAAAAGTGGTGTTGGCTTTTTTTAGTGAATTATATCGGGAGGCACTAATATAATTTTGTCCCACTGATCTTTTGGTCAACATGGTGTCTGTCAGGATATCTCTGCTGTAAATGTAAGATTTCCCCATTGTAATTAGGCAGTCTTTTGTGGGGAGATATTTTGAGACTACATAAATCAGCTGGTTTTCATCATAATTTTGCCCATGAATCTCAGCATCCATTGATGATTCTTGCCTGAGACAATTATTGTGGTGGTTGCCAAATGGTAATTGTCTCTTTCCTTTTTCCTTTAGCATTTATTAGGTTGAGTAAAACTGTAAGAAACAGCTTTACCTCCTCGTTGTTTATTTATTAATTAAATTATTTGTATCAACATGGACTCATGCATAATTATTTTATTTGAGGGGTTCAAATCCATTATTATTACTATTAATTTTGAAATTTTTGGTTTAAATCCAGTATTGTCACTGTTTTGTTACTTAAACTGTTGTAGATTTGGCCATTAGGAATCCCTTTAAGTTGGCAGTTCTGTCTTTTTGACATGCCCCATCATTTTCTGAGTACTTCCTTATTGCTGAAAATGCCCATTGGTGCTGGGATGTCATTGCCTCTGGACCTTATCAGCAGATAAACCTAGGAATTATATGTACACCCTGGGGTTTTATATATATGTATATATATAAATTCCATTCCAATCCTACAATGGTTATTTTAGCCTTTCCCCTTACCTTATTTCTTTTTTAAACAAATTGTATTCCAGCTTCCTCGTGCCTCTTTGTACAGTTCCCTCGCTTTACTCCATGGTACTTCCATGGATCTGATTTCTCTCCCTATACTGTTGCCTTTTTCAAAATGTCATATAATTGGAATCACAGAGTATGTAGCCTTTTGTGTCTGGCTTCTTTCAGTTAACACATTGCTTCTGAAATTCATACATATTACATGTATTAGTGGTTCGTGTCTTTTTACTGGTGAGTAGTATTCCAATGTATGGATGTACCACAATTTGCTTATTCATTTACCAGTTGATAGACATTTTTGTTTCTAGTTTTTTACTATTATGAGTGACTTGTTATAAACGCTTTTACATTAGTCTTTGACCATATTTTTTCATTTATCTTGAATAAATACTTAGGAATGAGATTGCTGGATTATGTAGTAAGTATGTTTAACTTTATAGGTAGGTACTGGTAAGCTATTTTCCAAATGACCTATATCATTTTGCATTCCTACCAGTAGTGTTTGAGATTTCCATTTGTTCCACATTCTTGCCATGAGTTGAATTTGTTAGTGGTTGGCATCTTTTTTTTTTTTTTAAAGATTTATTTATTTGAGAGCGTGCCCCCCCCCCCATACATGAGTGGGAGGAGGGGCAGAGGAGAGAGTCTCAAGCAGATTCCCCACTGAGTGCAGAACCCAAAGTGGGGCTGGATTTCACAACCCTGATATCATGACCTGAGCTGAAATCAGGAGTTGGTTGCTTAACTGACTGAGCCACCCAGGCACCCCTGAAATTGTTAGTCTTCTGAATTTGAGCCATTCTAGTCAATGTGTAGTGAGAACTCACCATGGTTTTAAATTTGCATTTCCCTAATGACTAGAGATGTCAACCATCATGCCTTGTGCTTATTTGTCCTCAGTATATCCTCTATGGTAAAATGTTCAAATGATTTTCAAAATTAGGTGGTTTCAGTTCTTATTATTGAGCTATAAGAGTTCTTTTATATTCTGGATACTTCCCTCAATTTTTAAAAAGTTTATCTTTTTATATTAGGGGTATATCTGTTGCAATAAAGTTGCAAAATTTTTTTCCAGTTTGTCAATGTCTTTTGATGTTATTAATAGTGTTTCTAGCCATAAAAAAGCTCATTTTAAAAACTATACTCCTATTTACCAATTTTTAAAATTGCCACTGGATTTCGAGAGGCTTCCTAATAAGCCTTTTTCAACAGTGCGATTTGAAGAGGAAGTCACTCATGCTTTCTTATAGTCCCTTATGATTCTATTAAAAATATTTATAATACATAATCCGTGGAGTTCATCCTTGTATATGGTATGAAGCCTGTGTTTAAGGTTTTTTTTCCCCAAATGGTTACCCAGTTGAACCAGCACTATCTATCTATCTGTCTATCTATATATCTATTTATTTATTTTTAAAGATTTTATTTTTAAGTAATCTTTACTCCCAGCATAGGGTTTGAACTCACAACTCTGGGTCAAGAGTCACGCACTCCACTGACTGAGCCAGCCAGGCACCCCACCCCGGCACTATTTATTAAATCTTTGCTTCAGTGATTTGAAATAACACTTTTATCATATACTAAATTTCTACTTGTATTTGGGCCTATTTCTGGGTTTTCTTTTCAATTTCATTGGTCTGTTAGTCTACTTTTGCACATTGTTTTAATTATAGAGGCTTTATAGTACATTTTAATGTCAGGCAGGACTAATGCCCTTCATAGAATTTTTTTTTTTTTTTAGTGTTTTCCTTCCTATTTTTGTACCTTTGGTTCTCCATATGAACTTTAAAAAAACACAGTCTTTTAATTTTGGAATAGTTTTAGATATGTAGAAAAAATAAATCAGTCAGAGAAAGATAAATACCATATGATTTCACTCATATGTGGAATTTAAGAAACACAACACACGAACATAGGGGAAGGGAAGGAAAAAATGAAATAAGATGAAAATTGGGAGGGAGGCAAATCATAAGAGATGCTGAACTAGGAAATCAACTGAGGGTTGCTGGAGGGGTGGTGGGTGGGGGGTGAGGTAATTGAGTGATGGGCATTAAGGAGGGCACTTGAAGTAATGAGCCCTGGGTGTTGTATGCAACTGATGAATCACTAAATTCTACCTCTGAAACTAATAACACAGTATATGTTAATTAAATTGGATTTAAATAAAAAAATTTAAAAATGTAAAGAAAAAAAGAATTGTGAAGATAGTACAAAGAATTCTCAAAATACTTCATGCACAGTTTCCTTTGTTTTTTGGTTTTTTTTTTAGAAGAATTTATTTATTTATTTGAGAGACAGAGAGAGAGAGTGAGCGAGAGAGAAAGAGCACAAGCCAGGGGGAGTGGCAGAAGGAGAGGGAGAAGCCCACTCCCCGCTGAACAGGGAGCCCTACATGGGGCTTTATCCTATGACCCTGGGACCATGACCTAAGCCCAAGGCATATACTCAACTGAGTAAGCCACCCAGGTACCCCCCAGTTTTCTCTGTTATTAACATCTTATAATAGTATGACATTTATCATAGTTAATGAACCAACATTAATACATTATTATTAACTAAAGTCCATACTTTATGCATAAGTCTTGATTTTTACCTAATGTCTTTTTCCTGTTCTAGGATACAATCCATAATACCACATTACATTTAGTTGTTAAGTCTCCTTAGGTTCTGCTGGCTTTGGCACTTTCTCAGATTTTCCTTTATTTGATGACCTTGAAAGTTTTGAGGAGTTTTGGTCACATATAGTGTAGAAGATCTACAATTGGGGCTTGTCTGATGTTTTTCTTATGATTAGATGGAAGTTATGGGTCTTGGGAGGAAAACCACAGAGGTAAAGTGACTTACTTATCACATCATACTATATCAAATGACTTATTACTTGGCATTAACTTTAGACACTTGGCTAAAGTAGTTTTTGTCATGTTTCTCCACTGTAAAGTTACTCTTTCCATACTCTTTATAAGGAGGTCACTATGCACAGACCACACTTAGAGTAGGGAGTTTTGCTGCCCCTCTTTGAGGATGAAGTATCTACATAAATTATTTAGAATTCTTCTGGAGATTTATTTTATATTTTGGATTATAATCTGATAATTCTTTATTTTCTTGCCCAAATTTTTCCAGCTTTGGTCATTGGGACCTCTTTCATTTGGCTTCTGTGTCAGTAGGCACACACCTGTTACTGTGTTTTATGTTTGAGCATTCCTTGTGTCCTGTATTATATGCATTTTATACCTTCTCAAATCATTATACAGTTTTTCGATGTTATTATTTTTTAAAATTACTTTGCATTTCAATTTAGGAAGTTTCTATTGACTCATCATCAAGCTTACCAATTGTTTCTTCATTTGTGTCAATCTACTGATGAGACCATCTAAAACATTCTTCATTTCTGTTACAGTGGTTTTGATTTCTAACATTTTCTTTGGATTCTTAAAGTTTCCTTCTCTCTACTTAAATTACCATCTGTTCTTGCATATTATCTACCTAGAGCCCTTAACATATTAATCATAGGTGTTTTAATTAGTTTTTAGAGGTTTTATTTATTAGAGAGAGAGGGAGAGGGAGAGAGTATGCGCGCACACACACACACACACACACACACACACAGACACAGACAAGTGTGGCGGGGAGGGGCAGGAGGAGAAGAAGCAGACTCCCCACTAAGCAGGGAGCCTGATGTGTGGCTGGATTCTAGGACCCTGAGATCATGACCTGAGCTGAAGGACCCTGAGATCATGACCCTGAGATCATGGCCTGAGCCACCCAGGCACCCCTAATCATAGGTGTTTTAAATTCCCTATCCGATAATTCGAACATCTGTGTCATATCTGAGTCTGGTTCTATGCTTGCTTTGTCTCTCCAGACTGATTTTTTCCTTGCCTTTTGGCATACCTTGAAAGCTGAACATGTTATATCAGATAGAAGGAATGAGATAAGTAGCCCTTTAGGTGTGAGGATTTATGTTAACCTGGCTAGGAGTTGGGCCCTGTTTAATGTTTTCTGTAGCTATACTTGGCGGAGGCTTCAAATTGTTCTATATCCTTTGTTTTTGTCTCCCTTCTTGAATTTGGGCTTTTCTAAATATTTCTCAGAGTCTATGTTTTGCTGCCGTTTTAACTTTAATGCACTCATGATACTGGAACACTTTGGTAGTAAGGTGTAGTAAAACATTCTATAATATTCCAATTAAATCTCAGTGTTTTAGTGGACCTTTCTCTTGGGGCTGTGACCTTCACATGTGCTTTCCACCTTTCTTCCTCAGCTCCTCTCCCCCCACTTTTTTCCCTCAGATGCAACATTCCCAATGTAAGCCCTGACACCTTTTGATTTTTTTTTTTTTAACCCCTTTAAATTGAGACAGGAAGGCTAGAGGATACGGGAGTGGGAGGAATGCTTTACTTCAAGGAACCTACCAGGTTCTCGCAGAAAAGAAGCCCAAGAAAGATCCCACATGGCTCTGGCAAAGTCTTTTCCCCTGGGAAGTAAGCCCTTGTTATAGAGAAAGCTCGGAGTGTATTTTTATATTTCTCTTTCCCTGCAGGAGCCATGAGAGCAACTTTCTTGGCTTTTTTTTTCGTGAGAACCTGGTGAAGGTCCAAAAGTAGAGTCACAAAGTTGCAGCAGCATCCCCCAACCCAGACTACTATCCCCAGGAGTTTCCCACTCTCATGCTAGTTCATACTTAGCCTTGTTGTAAACGCAGGTGTGATGACTTTAAAGCTCTGCGTGTTGGATATGAAACTGAAAATACCCATGTGAAGTTTTGTGTCAACTTCTCTAGCTCCGTAAATAAGCTTATTAGTATATTTAATGGGATTTCGTCAAATTAATAAACTCACTTTGGGAGAACTGACAGCTTTATGGTGTTCAGTCGTAGTATCCAACCACAGGAGATGCTTTTTCATTTGTTTTTGTTTACTTTTGTGTCTTTCAGAATTGATTTAAAGTTTTTCTCATATAGGTTTTGCACATTTCTTGTTAAGTTTATTCCCAAGTAATTTTCTTTGTTGGTATTATTACTGGAGTTTTCTCTACCCTTATGTGCTCTAACTGGTTATTATTTGTGTATATGAAGACTATCGATTACTATATGTTAATTTTCTAATTTATTCTCTTATTGTTTGAATCAGTTTTATCTTTTAATTTCTAGCAGTTTTTATGTATACTACCATGTCATAGAGATAGTTTTAATTGTTCTTTAACCATTCTTATGCCTCCAGTTGATTCCTCTTGTCTATTTGCATTGGCTAATACCTCTAGTACAAAGTTGATTAGTAGTGGAGATATTTGGCATTCTTGCCTGTCCCTGATCTTAGTGGAAGTGCCTCAAGTGTCTTCCCATTAAGTAAGGTGCTTTAGGTCTAAGATATATGTTTTTTATGTAGGTAAGAAAATATATGTCACTTTTATCCTCTGGAATCTTTTCTCATCAGGAATAAGTGTTGAATTTTGTCAAAGATTTTCTTCAGCATTTATGTAGCTAACTAAATACATTTTCCTCTCAGATCTATTAATATCGTCTATTGTCCTAATGAGTGGAATACACCTTGAGTTTCTGGAATATATCCTACTTGATCATAGCATGTCATTTTCTTCCTGTGGTTTTGAATTCTGTAGCTATCATTTCACTTAGAATTTTCATATTGATATTGATAAATGACACTGCTCTGTAGTTTTCATTTTTTTATACTGCTTTTAGATGTATTTACCAACATTCTACTTCCTTCCGTAATAGAATTAGGTAGTCTTACTTACTTTTCAATGCTATGGAACAATATATAGAACATTAATTTTTGGTCTTTGAAGTTTAGGTCGAAGTTCCCTGTGAAATTATCTTGGCCCTGTGCTTTTGCCAGGTTAATTCTTTGATAACTTTCTTTGTAGAAACTTTGTAGAAACTTCTGTAGAAACTGTTATTTTTAAGCTTTCTATCTCTAGTGGGGTCAGTTTTGGTTATCTGTATTTCCCTAGAAATTAACCATTTTTTCTAGGCTTTCAAATTTATTTCCATATAGGTTTGCAAATTAACATCTTAGGAGTAAAAAAAAAAAAATGCTCGGTTACAATGCTTATTTCCTCCTTATAATTTCTTATTTTGTATATTGGTACTTTTCTTTTTTTAAAAAGATTGATTTATTTGAGAGAGAGAGAGAGAGAACGAGAATAGAGTGGGAGGGACAGAGGAAGAGGGAGATAGAATCTCAAGCAGACTGCACAGAGTGAGATCCCAACATGAGGCTGGATCTCAGAACCTTGAGATCACGACCTGAGCTGAAACCAAGACTTGGATGCTTAACCGACTGCACCTAATGGGTAGAGGCTAGGAATGGTGTTAAATATCCTACAAAGCACAGGACAGCCCTCACAACAAAGAATTTTCTGACCCAAATTGTCAACAGTGCTGAGGTTAAGAGACCTTGCTGCATAGCAGTCACCTTTTGTGTTTCTCGCTTTCTTTTTCTCCCATTTTTTAGTTGCATTATTTCTACTTTGCCACAATATCTACTAGTTGTACATTATTTCTCTTTTGTCTTCATTTTTTGTTTGTTTATAATTATCTACAATCATATTACATATATACCATACCTATTTTGTCTGATGTTTTCTCAGTTATCTCTTCATTGGCATAAGTTCATCCTCTAGAACTATTCTGTCCAATATGGTAGTCACTAGCTACATGTGGATATTGAGCACTTGAAATATGGCTAGACTGAATTGAGATGTGGTATAATTGTAAAATACACACTGTATCGAAGACAGTATATATAAGAAAAAAGTAAAATATCTCAATAATTTTATACAGTATATCAAAAATTTTAGTATTTTTGACACATTGGGTTAAATGATATATATTATTAAATTATTATTTTTAAAATTAATTTCATCTTTTTTTACTTTTTAAAAAGTGGCTAAGACAAGACAGCAAATATTTTTTGAAAAACAAGTATCTAATTATTTCATTATGTGTTTAAAAGACACACACACACACACACACACACACACACACACACACACACACAACACCAAGAAAAGAACATAGGGGTCTGGGGAAAGGGAGACGATCGCTGATTACCAGAATCTTCAAAGAGGTGGACACAGTTTAGTCTTTGAATCATTTGCAAGTTGCTTGTTTTATATAGTATGTTGTGTGTACTGATTATTAAGTTGTTGCCATTCAGCTTCAAAACCACCCTTTTCTTTGTTACGCTAGGCCTGGGAGTCTGCAATGACACTTCTGTTTTGTCAGCTGCTTTCCTGTTATGCTCTGTCGATAGGGAGTACTAGAAGGGGACAGGAAGGTTAAAGGAGAAATGGATCCTTTCTGGTTTGCTTCCCGTTCAGCTTTTACTTCCTGTTCCTGTCAGTTGGTTCCAGCAGTGGTTGATTTCTGAAGGAATAGTTGGTTCTAGTTTGCAGTTTTTCTAGAACCAGCCTTGTCACAGCTTCTCAGAGATTCCAGCATCTGCTGCCCAGTGCTCCCTACTCACAGGTTCAAGTCCCAGATCTGTTGGCCCCTCCTTCAAGCTCCTCAGTTTTAGTAACTGGGTTCAGTTTTCCATTTCCATTTCTCTGGAAGAAATTCCAAAAAAGTGTTAGCTCTTTTTTGGGGGAAGTTATTGTTTAATATACTAGACAAAGATACTTCTCTGCTCAGTGCTTCCTGAATTTTTTAAAATAAAATTTATACTTTGACTATAAAAGGAATTTACAGCGGCACCTGCGTGGCTCACTTGGGAGTGAAGTCTGCTTAAGATTCTCTCTCCCTGGGGCACCTGGGTGGCGTAGTCAGTTAAGTGTCCTACTCTTGGTTTCGGCTCGGATGGTGATCTAGGGGTTGTGAAATGGAGCCCTCTTCCATGCTCAGCACAGAGTCTCCTTGGGATTCTGTCTCCCTCTGCCCCTCCTACTTGTGCTCTCTCTCTTTCTCTGTCTCTCTCTAAAATAAATAAATAAATCTTAAAAAAAGGAAAAGATTCTCTCTCCTTCTGCCCCTCCCTGCTTGTGCTCTCTCTCCAAAAGAAAAAAAAATCCACATTTATAAGGGAAACTTTTTTTTAAGATTTTATTTATTTATTTGTTAGAGAGAGAGAGAGAGAGAGAGAGCACAAGCAGGGGGGAACAGCAGGCAGAGGGAGAAGCAGGCTCTCCGCTGAGCAAGGTTCCCGATGCAGAACTTGATCCCAGAACCCTGGGATCATGACCTGAGCCAAAGGCAGACACTTAACTGACTGAGCTACCCAGGCGCCCCATATAAGAGAAAATTTGGAAAATACATGATCGAAGAAGGAAATTAAAATTACCTGTATATTTCTTATATACAAGCAGCATTAAATTTTAGTTTATTTTTTTCAAGGATAAATTCTCAGGGATATTTTTAACCTTAGTTTAAAAAAATTGTCAAAATGATCCATATTGTTTATAAAATAAATTCTGACAGTTTGAAAGTTAAAAGTAAAAGGTACTTTACTTCTTTTCTTCCTTTTTCTAATTCTAATTTTTGGACACTACTTTAACACTGTCAGAGAGTTTGGTTGAAACTATTATAAGTTTTGTAATGAGGATCTTTGTGCAAAATATGTGTTTCTGAATTTAAATTTTCTTCCCAGAAGTGGAATCACTGAGGTCAGGGGGATTCACATTTTTTAGGTCTTGATATCTAATGTAAAATTGCTTTTGAAAAAAATTATTGTCAATTTATATATCTAAGAACAATAGAGTTTTTAGTACTGGAATTTTGAATACCATAACTGATAGTAGGAGATTTTCAATAAGAGGCTTTCTATGTTATTGTAAAATCACTTTACACAGGTGTCTTTTTAGTTACATTATTTGACTTCATTGCCCATCCAATCATGTCCTCCATAAGGAGACTGATTCCAAATAAAAGATAGTTCAATCTCTAAAAAAATATGTTTATTCTACCCCAGAAGAACAATATCTGCCAATTTTATATCCTTAGGTTATCCAATTGTACACCATCTCTGTGGCTGTCAAGCTTTAGGATACCTACTAATTCCAGGGGTAGGGCTAGGAGGCAGGACTGTACAGAATGTGGGACTCAACTCTACAGAGTCTGAGTTAGGAGGTCGGGGTTGGGACCCTGGAATCTGTATTTTTAACACGGGATTCTGATGGGATGGTCTCTCACCCTGTGAAGAGAAACTCTGCTCTGTGGATTAAATCACTGATTCCTAATGTTTGTTTTGTGATTAACAGTGGTTGATTGTGAAAAGGGAGCAGTAGGGTAAAAATAAATGTGGGCGATGCTAAGTTAAAATATTAAGCAGGTTTAAATATATTTTTCAGAATTTTTAATATGCTAAAGATGCTCTGTGACTTTCTAAGAAGGGCTTATTTTTTTTTTTAGAATATTCCAAATTTATATAACTCACTGAATTTATTTTATTGTTTGTTTTATTTAGTTTGTTTCGTTTCAGGGTAGGCCAGTTATTAACATATGGCATTCCTAGGAACAAAGTTTGGAAATCTAGAATTAAGCAGTTTTTCTGTTAACAGTATTGCCCATTGTCCCTTTAGTACCTTGAAAAATTTAATAAACTTTCCAGGCACATTGCTTTTATTATAATTTAGGCAAAATAAAATCTTTGTATTTCGTAAATCTGAATTATCAGGGCTGGGCTAAGTGACTTCCTAGCAATTACACGTTAACTTTTTTTCTTTATATTCAAATGCCTTTTCTGTTCATTCGCTTAATAAAAAGTATACCAAAGCAACCTGTTCTGAAGCCCTCCAATTCCTATTAGTGCCTATTAACTAAAGTAAGATGTGATCTAGAAGAACTTCATATAATAGAAATCAAGCCCACGTGACCAAAAATTTTAACACTCATACAACAACAACTGCTTTAGAAGCGGCAGAGCCTTTATTGTTTAGAATTTCTAATGTTGGGGTTTTATTCAAAATGTTATAAAAAGGGTCTTTTGAAACACTCCCGTAGCAAATTATTTTGGCTGAATTATAAACCCTCAAAAGTGGGGTTTTATTTTAATGGAAACAGAATAAATTCTAACGGTGTTTGTAGGCAGCACTGTATAATGAGGATTGAGTGCATTGCTATATTATGACTGCAAGTGTATCTTTTCACTATCTCAATAAAGCACTCCTAGCTTTTATACACAGTGTTATTGGTCAAGTGCTTTGTGAGTTTCCCTGTTTCTTTTCATCTGATTGTTTAACACATCTTCTGCATATGAAGCACCATAATCCCAGATGACCCTGTTGGTTTTAAATTATTAGTCCTAGATCATTCTCCTGTTAGAAATGTTCTACATATTTGTCTGTGGAAGTAAATAACAACTTCAACTTCACATGTCAGCTACTCTATAGAATGTTCTAGCCAAATTGGATGAGTCCTATCTTCTTAAGAGCAGCCTCTTAGATTTGCTTGGCTGATAAGGAAGGACAATGAAGATTAATTAACTAACTCTGTATTGATGCTTTATAATTTACAGAGCATTTAATATACACGATCAACTGAGAGAAATCCTGAAATGATCCCATGAGGCAGATACTGTTTTTATCTCTGTTTTACAAAGTTAGAGAAACTGAGACTCAACTAAAGTGTAGTGACTCATCTAAATGTCTTATCGAGGAGATGAAGCAGCTAGGACCCAGAACCAGGCAGTTTGATGTGAAAACTGTACTCTTTCTACCACACAACATTTCATTTCTCTAAGTCCCGTTCCACTCAATATAAACTCCAAGAGAATTTGGTTGTTTAAATCCATGCCCCCTTAAAGATCACAAAGGAACCTGCCAGCCTTCCAATTATAAACCCTCTTTGACTTCATGAAGGCAGTGGGGTATAGGGGACTGAGTGAGTCATAAAGCCCTGGGTTTGGAAACCTGCTGCATCTACTTAGTAGTCTTGTGACCTTGAGAATGTTATCCTTCAGGAGCCTGGTTCCTATTTGTGAAAATTGGGATGGTAGCTCTTACTTTAGCAGGTTGTTAGGAAATTAAACAAGTGTTAAGAAAATTATGAAAGTATTTATGGAATATGTCCAGCATAATACTAAGGGTACCCAGTAACTTCTCAAGAAGTGGAATGGTAGTCGTTTTTAACCTCACTTGCAGAATTTGACAATGTTGAATTTTACCTGAGCCTTCTGATCCTAGAAAACAGTAAGTTAAATCTCTGTACTATCTTGGAAAATGACTTAATAAGACTCACAGATGCCTCTCTTTTTTAAATATAGCAAACTCAGGGCTACCTGGGTAGTTCAGTTAGTTAAATGTCTGAGTCCTGATTTCAGCTTAGGTCATGATCTCAGGGTTGAGGGATTAGATGGACAGGCTCTGTGGTCAATGGGAAGTCTGGTTGAAATTCTCTCCTCTTTCTCTCTGTCCCAGCCCCCATTTGTGTGCATGCATGCATGCGCTCATGCGCATTCTCTCTCTCAAATAAATACATCAATACATCTTAAAGATTAAGTATGATAAAGCCAGACATAGATCCTCAAAATTCCTGTTCTTTGCCTCATAAATGATATCTAAACTACTTGTCCCCACTGATCATTTAGATCAAAACACTCATTAACCAAACTTTGGTTAATTCTCTATCCTCCAGGATCCTGAACTTTGGTCCATCCTTAACATGAGTCAGCATATAGCTGCTCCTGAGGGATGGGAAGGTAGGAGGGAAGGAGAGAGAAAGCAAGCTCTTTGGTGTCTCTCATTATAAAGACACTAACTTTATTGGGTCAGGGCGTCACTCATGACCTCATTTAATCTTAATTACTTCCTTACTTTGAATGCAGCCACAGTGGAGATAAGAGCTTCAATACATGTATTTGGGGGGTGGAGGTGGAGTGTCACATACATTAAATCCATAATACACATACTTACTCTAAAGATTTAAATAATATAATGAGTGTATAAAATAAAAAGTGTAAGTGGTCCCTTTTCCTTTTTCTACTTCTACCCCAGAGAAGTTCCAGTCTTTTTTCTATGCTCACACAAACATATATGGAGGGGATATATATATACACGCACCCACTTATACATGCATACATACAGCCACGTGTGTAATATCTTTTTGGTTTTAATGGAATTATACATTGCATTTTCTGCATTTTGCTTTTCTCATTTCACAATACATTCTAGACAGCTTTCCAATGCAGTTCATATGGATCTATTAATTTTTTTTCCAAAAGATTTTATTTATTTATTTTTTGACAGAGAGACAGAGAAAGAGAGAGAGAGCACAAGCAGGCAGGAGAGGGAGAAGGTGGGCTCCCTGCTGAGCAGAGAGCCCAATGCTGGGCTCTATACCAGGACCCTGAGATCATCACCTGAGCCAAAGGCAGACGCTTAACCAAAACTGAGCCACCCAGGTGCCCCTATTTTATTATTTTAAATAGCTACTTAGATTCCTTTTGGTACTATCATTTGTTGAAGGCATGTAGGTAATTCTCATTATTTTTGACTATGTAACTTTTAAACATTTTAAACCAAGGACAAAAATCTGTTAGTCCAGTATAAACCTGGTTTTGAATAAATGAAACATTTTTAAAAGGATAGAATGAAATAAAATGTAAAGAGTGCTTATTTCCATAATGGCAAAAATACAGATAGTTTTATTACTTTAAAAAATAATTTGCTATATCTTCTGCTTCACACTTTTTTTTTTCACTTTCCATGTACAGTCTTGCATCAGAGTGTTGGAATTTCTGCTGCAAAGAGGATAAATAATTCAACTGTTGTGTAAGCTACTTCGTTTAATTGTAAACAGTTATCAAAATTACATTTAATTGCATCATGATCATCATTATCGCTTTAATTACATAAAGCAGTAGCTTCTTTTTGGAGAGATTGTGGTCAACGAGAATGTATATGGAATTTTGTATTTGATAGACTTGGGTTTCAAACCTAGTTGAACTCTGTGATTTGAAAAGGTTAACTTTA
Organism: Potos flavus; assembly: GCA_028534135.1. Taxonomy (NCBI): domain Eukaryota; kingdom Metazoa; phylum Chordata; class Mammalia; order Carnivora; family Procyonidae; genus Potos; species Potos flavus. Next base: position 116,476,884 of record CM052898.1, on the reverse strand, counting down.
CTTCTCTTGACTCAATTTCCTCATCTGCTAAACACGGAATTGTGAAAAACCAAGAGATCAAGGGAGTGAAGAGCCCACTTGTTGCATGCCTATGAAACAATGCTAACACACCATTTCTTTCTCACTGTATGTGTCAGTGGGGAGTGGAGCCTATAGTCTGTGTAATGTCCTTCTGGCCCTCTTTTGAGTAGGTTTGAAATATATAAGAAATAAAATTGGAGTTCTCTTTCTGTAACAAGTTTTGCCAATAGTTAAGCCACTTATGTGATTTCTCCTTTAAATGGTTTTTATGCTGTGCACACTTGCCTTTTTTGTTATGCAAGCATTTTAAAAGTTATTTTGAGGGGAGGAATATTGCTAACTTCAGGCTGTTTTTCAAGAAAAGGTCAGGACAGGTTTCGGTGGGTCAGGTTACTTCCTCTGGCATCCTGTTGGAAAGCATCTGAGCGGCTCTGCAGTGCCCTTGGGCAGTTCTGCTCAGTATAAGCAGTTGGGTTCCTGTCACACACTGGCCAGGTCTGTTTCCAGACTCTTCTCCCAGACTCTTACAGTGGGAGGGGGGTGTGGTTGAGGAATTGGCTTTCTGAGCGCTTTCCCCAGAGCATCAGCAAATGACCTACCTGGCTGCACACTGTTCACCAAAGCCTGGGAGCACAGGTACTCTTTAGTTGGAGACAAACTCCTCCCCTTCTGTTCTTAAAAGAAAAAAATACAGCATAGATATTGTAAGCTATTAATTCAAAGCCAAAAGTATAAAAAAACAAAACAAAACTAGAAAGTCTTCAATATTTGCCCTCCAACCCACTGTTATAAAAACTAGTATACACACCTTGGTATATATAAAAATATAAAATATATCCTTAATCCTATCTATAGGTTTACACATACACACACTCTATATCTCTTCTACCTTCGTTGTGTGTGTAAATTTTTTTTTTTCTGCTCGAAGTGGTGTCATACATGTGTAAGATAGTGTAACTGATGCTAGGGAGGCTGGACATAAAATTACAGAAGGATTTTGGCTTCCATTAATTTAAAAAAAGTAATTTCACATATTTAAACTTCTTTCCATCTCCAGGTCCTCCCAGTCTCCCAGCAGGTAGGCCTTGGAAAGCCTCGATAAGATCTTTCTTCTCAGATTTGCCAATAGTTTCTTCTGTGACTAAGTTTCTCTTAGCGTTTGTGCAGGAAAACGGTCTTTCTTGCTTAGGTATTATCTTTGTCATTCATTTTTTTACTTCTTCCACTTTGGGGATTAATAGATGGAAGAGACTTTTCTTTTTAGAAAAGAAATAATTTAAGTATTTATTTTGAAAATCTTTATTGTATTCTGTTGGTTTTGTGTCTAGCCAAACAACCCAGAGGTCAAGCTGAGAGACATACATAGTTTTTGTCTAAGCATTTATTGAATTCTGCCCCCCACCGCCAGGCATTATAATAACTACGTTAAAAAGTATTTCTAAGACAAGTTAGTTATGCCACAATTTAAGGCTTATGTCCTCTTATTTTCTGAGAATACACAGAGCAGTGATCATGGTTCTGATTAAGCCAATGATTGGAAAATAATCGCATCCAAATGGGTTTTAGGATCTTGAATGGTATTAGGTGCTAACAAAATATTTCTCCTCTAGGAAGCAGGTAGTGTGGAAAAGCACAGGACAAGATGCTTTAGAATCGGTTTGCCTAGCAGCCATTCTGTATCTTCCAGGGTTAGTTGCAGAGGAGGACTGGCAAGGAGCACTGTAGCTCTATAGAATAAAACAAATAGGCATTCTAGCACCCTGCCAAATTGTTTGGGCTCAATGTAATTTGCCAGGTCTTTTAAAATATATATATATATATATATATATAATCTATCTAAATATATAAAATCTATCTAAATATATATATTTAACTATATATATATAAAATCTATATATAAATACATATATATAAATATATCTATATATAGATACATATATATAAATCTATAAAATCTATATGTCTATATATAGATTTTATATATATATAGTTAAATTCTGATTTACTGCTTATTTCCAGGTTGACCCTTAATAAAGTTCTATCCCAGCTAGCCTTCAATTCCCAAGGAAGGAGTTACTGGCAGCCAGGAATAGGGTGTTTTGGATCACCAGTGGTTCCTCCCCTCAACCACTTGCTACTCATAGAGAGGACAGTTGCTCTTTTTCCCTCTTCACGGTTCATTTAGTCATTGTCCCTCTAGCCCAAGTGAGTTGAGGTGAGCAGCAGTGATTAAACAAAGCCACAACTTTGTGATTATTTTTATGCCTGAATTGGATTTCAGAAAGAAGTCACAATGAACTGGATATGTCTTGCTTAAAAAATACCATTATGTTCCTCTAGTATACTGTGTTTTAAAGGCCTATTCATTCTTAAGATAATTTTTAAGTTATTGTTATTTGTTTCTTTGTGTTATAAGCTCCATGAGAGCAGAAATTTTTTTTATGCATTGCTATATCCCAGTACCTAGAACAGTCCCTGGCACACAGTAGGCCCTCTATAAATATGACAACTGATATTGTTCCTTTATAGCTTTCAAGGGTGTCAGCCTAAGAAAGAGATTATGTGTTCTCTGTTGTAGCTGCTTTTTTTTTTTTTTTAAGCACCAGCAAAGATCCTCAGTTCAAATTCTTTGGTAAGAAATGTGTTCACAAAGCAACAGGAAAAGAGCTCTCCATAGATCCTCAGTGAAAGTTGCTGAGTACAGACTTCTTTCTAGTGACATTTGGTTGAGGGATCATTCAAACTCTGAACCTTCTCCTGAGGTGGTCAACAAGAGCACCAATGAATATCCACTTGTTCATGTGGAACCATGGATCATGAACTTTGGTTTTATCCATTTTCTTGAATTGGTGTCAAATGAAATCATTCCTGACTATTCACTTGCATTGCAGTCAAAGCACCACACACATGAACAACCAGTATATAAATCACCCCATTGTGACTGTCTCTATTTCTTGCATTGTACATCTCCTGTTTAGCTCCTGATTTATACCAGAAAAGTCTTTCACATTGTATTTCTCCTGTTTTGTTCCAGAAAAACCTTTCGAATGCTTGTCTGTGCCACTGACATTTTTGTGACAAGATATAAAAGATTAGGGCAAAATAGGAACTGGTATAGGAATTATCGTCTTAGGAAGCATCGTGTATAAAATGTTGGTTATATGAAACCTATAGTATGAACAGTTAAAGAATGCAGTTAACTTAATAAAGTTCAGCTGAAAAATGGAATGAATGAATAAATAGTAAATGGAAAAAAAATGGTTAATATTAAAAATCCATGTGTCTGGTATAATTACTAGATCTCAGGAATCCTGTCCTTTTCTCTATGTTGGCGGCGTATGTAAGCCACATGGTCATATGTTTTAAAGTGCTATATGTGGTTTGTCTATGTCGCCATAAAAGAATAGGTCATATTTCATAAATGTCACTGGAAAAGTACTGAGGAAATGTTTTGCAAAGATTGTTTTCCCTTCATTCATTCATTCATTCTTTTTTCTCTTCTTTTGGCCAATTATTCATTTATCCCATTGCCATAAAAGGTGCTAGGCTTGGGAATACCCTGGGGTCTAAGAAAGTGCAATATTTGGCCTGAAGATGCAATGGGGACTTTGCTACAAAGAATTTTATTAAAATAATGCCTTAATTGTGAGAGATTTGGGAATTCTGATGTCAAAGTCGGAATTAATTGCCAGAAAGGGAAAACTTTTTGTTGTCCTGTTCAATAGGCTCCTACTTGATAGGGTCCTTAAAGCTGGTGTGTTCAAAAACTGAGTCCAGAAAGTTGAATGGTTTCTGGTCCTCTCAAGGTGGTTCCAATAAGGCAATATCCAAAAGCACTTAGGTCAGAGGGAATGCCAATTTACTTGTTTTCCTTCAATTACTGCTTGACTCATCTAAACATGATCCGTGGTTATTTCAAAAATTACCCTTTCCCTACCATCAAAAATAGAACCAGATTTCTGAGAGCAAATTTAACCTATGTTTGAGAAATACCATAGTTGCTTAAAGAGTCTTAGACTATGCTTCTTTTCCTTGATGCAGTGCTTTTCATTTATAGTGTTTGTTTTTAATAAAAACAAAAACTGAACTCAAAGGGAGTCCATCATAACATGCCTTAATCATGGAAAAGGTAAAAACATATAGGAGATGGGAGAAAAACTATATTGCAAGGCAGAAAAAACTCCCCACCCAAATGCACCTTGAATTTGGAGCCCTTCAGTTCTTTACTGCATGCAAACCTTACTCCCTACTCTTCATTGCTAAAGAAATCTGTTTTAGTTATCCAACGGAGTTGTTTTGCACACATTTGTGGAGATGACTAATTTCAGTAACATTAAAAATATACATTTTTGGGACGCCTGGGTGGCTCAGTTGGTTAAGCGGCTGCCTTCGGCTCAGGTCATGATCCCAGGGTCCTGGGATCGAGTCCCGCATCGGGCTCCTTGTTCGGCAGGGAGCCTGCTTCTTCCTCTGCCTCTGGCTGCCTCTCTGCCTGCTTGTGTTCTCTCTCTAACAAATAAATAAATAAAATCTTAAAAAAAAAAAAATATACATTTTTACATGTATCCATTTATACGTATTTATTTAAAATTACTCTTTTTTCCTGTAGGGATGTCTTTTGTTGTAAACTGTATTGCTGAGTAGCTTGTGTTTCTATATAATGAAGTACCACTGGAGAGAACAGTCACTTGTGGCAGGTAGCAAAGAAATTTCAATAAAGTAAACTCTTAGTATTATCAAAATTATACATTTGGGGCTGTTAGCATGGCCTAGAAAAAGATGAGGACAGGCTCATCTCATTAAAAGAGAAGAAATAGTGGAATTAGCTTGAATCTAATTACAAGCCACACTATCTAATGTAAAAACATGACTGTTTTTTCACTCCCATTCATTTTGACTAGTAATTAGTTTTGGCCTCTAAAATGCCACCCTTTAATCATCCAAACACAGATGTGATTTGCCGTGCAATTTAATCTTGCTTTAATGAAGAACTAATGGACGCATCGCAAATTACTTTCCCTGTTGGAGAAAAATTCTATTTCCTGCTTTTCAAAAGATCAAGAGTATCTTGTGATAATAGCCCAAGCGGCCCTGGCAGCCTCACCGCACAGAGCAAACAAGCTCTTTTACTCAACTCCCAATTCAATGGAGAAAAAGAGGCTACAATTAGCAACAAAGCAGGGGAAACGCAGCATTACAGCCGAATCACTTTCTGTAGCTCAACCCCCAGCAACCACTGGCTTGTTAGAGCCAGGTCTAAAGTGTCAGGCATGAACAATGCGCTGTGATAAATTACTCTCTTCAAACAGCTGCACTGCTAATTTTCAATTATACACACAAATGGCTCTCAGATTGGAAGAAAATGGAGTGCATGGGGAGAACAGTAGTAGATTTCTATGTTTGTTTGGTAGTGAGGATGGAGGCGGGAGAATGACATCTTGAAAAGAAAACCATAGTGAGGAGTCAGGGTTTGAACTTCAGAAGATGAGCCATCCGAAATCTTAGGGAGACCTGTGTGTTCCCCGTTTCATTCTGGGCTCTGAAAGGTGTGAAATTAGGAGTTAATTTCCTTCCTTGGTTTGTTTTTTTGTTTGTTTTGACCCATCACCCACTTTTTGCTGGAAATTTGCTACTGACCTTGTGGCTGCTCTGTCTTGGTGAGGAATCCCAAAGCCTCCGTTCCCTGGGTCCCCTTGCTATCATCGTACAAATCCTCACAGACCCTTCCGTCTCCTTTCTTCCATAGTTCCCCTCCAACCTCTCTGTACTTAACCCCTGTACTCTTTCACTCCCATCAACCCGCCAGTCCGCAGAGCCAGAGTTCAGTGCTTTAGGCATAGTCTCTGAAGACACACCTCCTCCACCCAAATAAAAAACATTCACTGTCTTAGAGGAAGGAAAAATTTGAACAATCTCAGGGTTTCTTCTTGAACAAGATTTTTGCCTTCAGGAATACTCGGATTTCTCCCTCAAAGGAAAACAGGTATCATGAGACATTCCTTCGTATTTGGTTTTTGGAGCAGAGATGAGCAGTGTAAATTAACACATTATTATTCTGTTTTCTTTACCCATGTGTTTGTTTCCCATGTGTCCTAAGTGCCAGACTATTTTTTGGTTGATTTCGATATTAGAGTTTTGGGAGGTACATGCTGCTGGACCATCTCTTATTCTTTCAGGAAGATTTCATGGTAGACCTGTGCCCAAACCTGCCCCACCCCAGACCATTGGCACCTACCTTTGTGGAACATATGATCCATCCCCTCTCCCCCATCCTATTTTTCAACCGTGGTTATTTCTCAAGACACAAAAGGCAAGGATTGGCTTTTTCATAGAAAGATACTTGCTAAAGATCTGAATGGTGGTATGAATTTACTTTCTTACAGAAAACAGAAAGCCTGTTCTGGTTGAATCTGTTTCTGTCTTATTCCAAGCAGGAGGATAGAGCCACAAGTGTGTGACATGGGCTCCTTCCTGTAGCTCGCTGTCTTAGAAATTGGCTTGTGACCACAGGAGCTGCTCCATTGTCTTGCTTCAGGGATGGTGTAGTTGTTACCGTATTTTTCATCTTGAAGATGTTATAAATCTCTTGCTGCTATCAGCATCAGTTAATCGTGCTCAGTGACAAAGATGCACTCAGTTTTGGGGTAACAATCTGGGTAGACATTTTACTATTTTACTGTGCTGATTCAAGCCAGGGCTTCCTTTGACTTCAGCAGCCGGAAAGAAGACAACAAATGGTCTCACCTGCTTCAGGGCCACAAATTAACAGGATCATTTGGCCAGAAGAGAATAATGGCCATTAAATGTTCTGATTTCTAACTATTTTCTAGAAGATAAAATGTAATGTAAATCAGTGTTCGAAAAAGGGGCCTCCAGAATGGAATTTGTTTTTAAAAAGAACAACTTGTTTGTTTGTTTGTTTATTCATTTACAACCGTTTTAGAAGGTAGGGTAGGGTAACCACTTTTGGAGTAGTGTTCCTCAGCAAGGAAAAACTGTAAACATTATGTATTTGAATTAGGAATATTACCATTCAGAAAAGACTATGTGGAAAATTTGAAATGCCAGTTATTAAAAGTTACTTTTCTTGATGCAGTTGGGGAAGGCTACTGAGCGGTGGGGGATGGTTGTGATAGTGAGTGGAAATGCGGTACTTTTTTTTTTTTTTTGCTGAAGTGGGATTTTTTTCCTTCTACTTTATAATCGTTACAGAAATTTAAACCTCAAACCATTTCAGCCCAAGCTTATACTAAGCTTGTTAGTGGTTTCTGATGCTGTGGACGATAATGCTGCAGCATTACCATAAATCAGCAGAATTAACTATGATCTTCAGAAGCATGCTTGAAAGTGGGTGACAGAAGTCTGCAATTTGGTGCTCTGAATATTATGATAACATTCTATATTAAATGTTCATAATCTACTTAAAGCCGAGCTTCAAGTACATTTTGTATTTGTGCTTTGCCCAATATTAAAAACCAGTAACAATTACTAAAATCCATCTGAGGCTTCATTATTTGCAAATGCAAAATGTAAAAATATATGGTCATGTATGTACCAAGTGGCCCTTTTATTAATTTTTTAAAGTGTTAACTTGTTTTTCATTTAAATGTGGTTATTGCTTTGTCCATTTAAGAATTGGCTTAAAATTGTATCTTTACATTGCCATTCACAAGGAAAATGATCTATAGATTCAAATACATTTCAAATACTATATTGTAAACTTCTAAAATATGTTTTTCATTCTGCCTTTTGCATCAGATGTCAGTTTTCATATAATCTTAGCTTTGAAAGGATCCATATTGGTCACTGAGTCCCAGAAACTAACACTCTATTTTGAAATAAACAATTAATGTCTGTAATATGTTTTTTTGCACCCCCCCATCACAAAGACATATTCTCTGACTTGGTCCCAGAATGATCCCTTTTGTGAGCAAATTGAGGTTTCTTTATTGCCCTTGCTGTTCTGTGTTACATTGCACATATACTAAAGCATATTGCTCAATACTCTAGAGGTGAGAAGAAAATAGCTAGGCAAGTCATTCTTAGCAAATGAATAGAAGGTGAATTTTTTTTACAATGTTGAAGAAATGCGGTTTTTTCATTGCTTGACCTGAAACCATCACCTAGCTGGTTAAGCTTACTTCTAAATAGCACTTCCAGTAAAGGTTATAGCACAATTGATTGGCTAATTTAACAGGTAAGCAAGTTAGACACACCGAGGATTTTAAATATGTAATTTATTGGCCTAAAATGAGCATCAAATAAGTGAAGCAAAATGTAAACTCAACTTTATTTTCCCACTGATTTTGTGCAAACGTATGGAAGTTAGAATTTTGACAGTATTTTCCATTTACAATGGTTATACAGAAAAGCTCATCTAAATCAGATCCTAAATGGGATTAAATATGATCTATATTAAATGGATCATCTTATAAAAACCTCATAAATTTCTAACACTCAAATGCTCTCAAAGAAGCTCTGCCTCTCAGGTCTTGATTGGGGATGTGGGAAGAATCTTAGTTTTTGAGATGCTACAGTGTACGGTGCTTTCTCAGGCTCCCCTCGCTCCCTTTCACATCAGTCAACAGTTGCCAGCAGCCCTCCTTCTCAATGTTCCTGTGCCCATATTTCATCCATAAAAAGAACATGAATAGAAAAGATCCATAAAAGCACTTTGAAAAGAGAAACTGCTATGTGCATGCAAGAGATACATACAACAGAATAACAGTGATAACAATCACAATTTATTGGGTACCTACTAAGTGTTGGAATGTTTAAATGCTTTACGTACATTATTTCTAATCCTTACAAACTACCAGCAAGATAGGCATTTTAATCTTTATTTTATAGATGAGGAAATCGAATCTCCAGAGAAGTAAATTACCATGATCAACAATTTGAGGGGCGCCTGGGTAGCTCAGTCGGTTAAGCATCTGCCTTCGGCTCAGGTCATGATCCCAGGACCCTAGGATCAAGCCCCACTTTGTTGGTTCTCTGCTCAGCGGGGAGTCTGCTTTTCCTCTCCCTTCTGTGCTCTCTTGCTGTCTTGCTCTTGCTCTCTCTCAAAAATAAATAAAAAATCTTAAAAAAAAAAAATAAAAACCCAAACAATTTGAATCCAGGGAACTGATTCTAAAGCTTGTAATTTAAATCTCTGTACTACTCTGGCTCTAATTATTTAAATATATCTATTATGTATCATCATTATTTTAAAATGTGTGTTAAAATGGATGTTCTAAATTACATGGTCAATGTTTTGTGAGTTATGAAAATTAGGATTTTTGATCAATTTCTTGCTTTTCCAAGGGGACAAGATTTGAGACATTTATCTCTTGACCATATTATTGGGAAAAGAAGGAAAGATTGGGGTTCTCAGGGGATTGGGGTTTTCAGAACACTGAATCAGGGACATAATGGCCTTGGTATGAAGATGTAGTGGTTGAATTTGCTACTTTAAGTAGCTTCAAATTGAGACTTTCTTTTCTTTTTCTTGGCATGATATGTATGAAGAATGTTTTCATCAAAAGTAGCATTATTTTCCCCATGAATTTAGTGAATTTACAAGAATAAATGGGCATGTAAGGTATAAATGGACCCTGTGGCATCATTACTTATAATAGTAAAGAAGATTTAGGAAGAGAACTATGTTTAGAGACCTGCCTTACCAGCAGCAAACAAGGAGATATGCTAGCCAAGTTATGCTAATATGCAGAGGGAGTTTTGATTCAAGGGTAGACCAAGGACTCAGTGGGACAGAACATAAATATAAGATCAGTATATGCATAGGGATGTAGTTATAATAAAAGCATATTTCAAATCAGTGGAATAGATGACTTTTCAGTCCATGTGTTAAGATAATTGGTTGTCCATTTAAAAAAAAAATGCAATTATGTCTTTACTGTTCACAAAAAAAGTCCAGATGTAGCAAACAGATAAACACATAGCAATGCCAACAAAATAACACCATAAAAATCCTAGAAGAAAAAAAATCCTGGAAGAAAATATAGGAGAATTTTTTTTTTTAACATTAAGGGAAGAAGTTTCTAAGCAAAATGCAAAAGCACCAAGTCATAAATGAAAAAGATGTGACAAATTTAACTACATAAAAATGAAAATCTTTTCTATAGCTAAAGAAAGACCCATTAAAAAGTTACTAAAAGACAAGCAATAGACTAGAAGAAAGTATCTGTGATATATACAATATTCAAAGGAGTAATATCTACAATATGTAAAGTTCTCCTACAAATCCAACAAAATCCAATGGAAAACTGAACAAAGGATATGGAGAGGCAATTAATTCTTGGAAGATGAAATACAACTAAGTGGCAAACACAGATGTGTAATCTCATTAGCATTTAGGGAAATACGAATGAGAACAAGTTGTTTTTATCCATTAAACTAGCAGAAATTTAAAAGCCTGCTCATATTCAGTGTTAGTGAGGATATAAAGAGCACACTTATACTGTGGTAGAATGTGAATTGTTATAATACCCATCAAAATTAAAAATACATAAACTACCTGACCCAACAGTCTACTTCTAAAAGTAATCCAATAGAAATATTTTGCAAATTTGCTCAAAGATATATGTATAAAGGTGTTCATGATAATATTTTTTATAATGAGAGAAAATTGGAGATACACAAAGAGTTTATCCATATTAGGATGGTAAATATGGTATAGCTTTATGTGGAATGTTATACAGCCATTAATAAGAATGAGATATAGCTATAAATCAAAAGAGGTCCATTGATTAATGAAAAAAGGCAAATCTCAGAATAATATGTGTGGTGTAATCTTATTTATATCATCATTATGTATATGTGTAGTACATAGAAAAGTTCTGGAAATTGTTTATGGGAGATGAAGAGAGACTGAAATTGGCAGGTTGGGGAGTGTGTGTGTATGAAGATTTTACTCATACTTCTGTATTGTTTGAAAATTTTTTTTACAGTAGTCTCGCTTTTTTAAAAATTTGCGGTGAAAGTAATCATAATAAGAAACCCAACCATATAAACAAAGCATATTGTAGGGAAGACAAAAGTTCTTACTAACATATCCTTGCATGTTCTTTAGTTGCTCTTTCCCACAGTTTAGCAACTAGTTAATGGAAAGAGATTTGGAATCAGATAATGTGTGGATTAAAGTTCCAGTGGAGGGGTGCCTGGGTGGCTCAGTCTGTTAAGCATCTGGTTATGATCCTGGGGTCATAGGATTGAGCCCTGGGTCAAGGTCCCCACTAAGCGGGGAGACTGCTTCTTTCTCTCCTTCTAACCCTCCCCACTGCTTGTGCTGTCTCTCTCTCTCTCTCTCTCAAATGAATAAAAAAAAAAAAAAATCTTTTAAGTTCCGGTGGAAAATTCCTGAAATTCCTCCAAATTCCTTTGGAGACCTCAGTTTCTGTATCTGGAAAATGGGGATAATGGTTCTTATCTTACAAGATTGTCGTGAGGATTTATGAGGTAATGAACCTCAACTGCAGAGCTTGCAGTCTAGTCCAGAGTCAGAGTTTGATGAATGGTGGCTTTATTTTTGTATCTTCACAACAACTCTGTGACTTGGGAAGATATATTTAAACTCTAATTTTTGGGGCGCCTGGGTGGCTCAGTGGGTTAAAGCCTCTGCCTTCGGCTCAGGTCATGATCTCAGGGTCCTGGGATCGAGCCCCCGATTGCTCAGCAGGGAGCCTGCTTCCCCCTCTCTCTCTGCCTGCCTCTCTGCCTACTTGTGATCTCTCTCTCTGTCAAATAAATAAATAAAGCCTTTAAACTCTAATTTTTTACACTTGGAGAAATTCAGGCTCAGAGAGGTGAAATGGCTTTTTTAAAGATCAGACAGAATCTGAGACTGAAGTCTGGATCTAATTATAATTATTTTGACTTCTGATTCTTTTTCTTAGAAGCTGAAGAAATTGAAGTTTGGATAATTTTTACTCCAAAAATTGCCATTAAAAATTTTTATTTATTTATTTATTTATTTGATAGAGAGCACAAGCAGGGGGAAGTGCAGGGGGAGCTGCAGAGGGAGAGGAAGAAGCAAACTCCCCACTAAGCAGGGAGCCCCACACGAGGCTCAATCTTAGGATGTGGGGATCAGGACCTGAGCTTAAGGCAGGCACTTAACTGACTGAGTAACCCAGGCACTCCAAGATTGCCAATTTTTAACTACATTTTAGAAACTGCTACTTTCACCTGTGAAATGAACCCCCCCCAATTTGCTGTGGAAATTGGCATTAAAGGAAACCAGTAGCTCTGCATAGTTTTTTAATGAATTACCTGGCCTCTAATATAGAAATATCTGTCATTACTGGGACCCTAGGGCAATGAAAGAGGCAGATGCTGCTCCCAGCTTCATCTGATTCAACTACTCTCTCCTCCCAGTTTCCCATCTCACCCAAGTAGCCTGTCCATTCTTGAATCTCAGCTTTCCCTTTTAGTTGACAGAATCCTCTGGTCTCTGGCTTGCTACTCCATCACCCGGATTCCTCTTTTGCAACTGTAGTGCAGTGCCTGCTACCATGTTCATTGAATGATGAATGACCATGGAATTTTACATGCTTTTTGTTTCCCTTGTTTGTTAATGGACAGAGTGTTTAGTGCTACAGATTTAGTTCAATATAGGGAAGAAATAGCTAACAATGGGAAAGGTTGTCTGGAAAGGTTTGAGGATCATCTATCAAGGATGTCTACAATGAGTAGGGAGCTACATGATCATATATACAATCTCTCCTTGATTCTGGGACTCAGGGATTTTATTATTATTATTATTGTTACTATTATTATCTTTTAAAGATTTTATTTATTTGAGAGACAGAGTGTGCAAGCCATGGGGAGGCAGTGTGAGAGGGAGAGAGCATCAGAATCTCAAGCAGACTCTGATGTGGGGCTCTATCTCACCCTGAGATCATGACCTGAGCTGAAACCAAGAGTCTGATGCTTAACCAGCTAAGCCACCCAGGTGCCCCTGCGACTCTGGGATTTTAAAATGAATGCTGAGTGTCTGCTTTTGTTTTTGTTTTTTGTCTCTGTACCAGATGCTTGAATCCTGAAGTTAGGTAAAGATAATTATCTTTTTATTTTGTTCTCATAGAATTAAAAACCCAAAATTAGCAAGTTGATAGACATAGGAAAAAACATAATCTTAGGGAATTAGTGTTAGGACTGGAGGTTGGTGGGTAGCTTAGAGTCTGGCCAAGCAAGGCATGAAGGACCTGGGAAATTTACATGTCTTTTGGAGTGTGCAGGCACTTGGAGGAAATCTAGCTGGGCACGAGATGATATCCCAAGAGCATAGAGACATCAGTAGGTGGTGTCTGGTTAGATAGCAACATTAGGTGATACGGTAAGAAAGAGATGTTCTCAAAGATCAGCAGAATCCTAGACTAGGAACTATATGAAGATTCAGGAAGAAGTCTGAGGCAAAAGTGGAAGTAGGTAGCTAGACCTTAGACCTCCATCTTCAGACTGGAATTCAGGGACAAGCCTCCAGAATCATGGGTGACTGGGGAGAACTAAGTAGGTGTCAAGGTATGAACACAGTGCAGAGCATGAAGTCAGAACTGAGTTCAAGGGTATAAGGTAGATGCCTGGTCAAGACAGAAGTCTGGTTATAGAAATGGAGCTCGAGGTCAGAGCACAAAACACCAAAGACAATGAACTAGGATTTTTAAATTACTCCTACCTAGACCAACATTAGGATGAGTTCTAAAATAACCTGTCCTGTCCCCAAACAGCCCAATCCTGACTTTGGCCAGGTAGCATGTAAGGAACCCTGTTCTTATAGTTGATAGCCAGGTGGGGCATTATATTGAGTGATAAAATAAACGAAATATAGAGCCCATTTAAAAAGAAAAAAATATACAATATTTCATTTTATTAAAAATGCTTTAATATACCCTCCTATCCTCCATTTTGTTTATTAGGAGGATTTTTGCAGGTGAAATTTCATTTAGTTTTACATTAAGAAAATTCAGAGAAGCAGTAGCATTTCTTCTGTTTTGTTTTGTTTTTTTTAAAGATTTTATTTATTTATTTGACAGAGTGTACAAGTAGGGGGAGTGGGAAAGGGAGAATCAGGGAGCTGAGCAGGGAGCCAGACACCGGGCTTTCTCCCAGGACTCTGGGATCATGACCTGAACTGAAAGGCAGACACTTAACTGACTGAGCCACCCAGGTGCCCCAGTTATTTTATTTTATTTTATTTTATTTATTTATTTATTTATTTATTTATTTATTTATTTATTTATTTATTGCAGTAGTTTTTTTCCAACTTTTTTTTTAAACTATAAAACCACTACTTTTAGTAGGATTATTTGCTCAAAAGTTATGCTTATGTAGACGATGTGCTTTATACCTCCAATGCGATACTACTCAACCATTAAAAAAGGAATGAGGGGTGCCTGGGTGGCTCAGTTGGTTAAGCGACTGCCTTCAGCTCAGGCCATGATCCCAGGGTCCTGGGATTGAGCCCCACATCTGACTCCTTGCTCAGCAGGGAGCCTGCTTCTCCCTCTGCCTCTACCTTCTACTCCTCCTACTTGTGCTCTCTCTCTGTCAAATAAATAAATAAAAATTTAAAAAAAAGGAGTGAAATTTTGCCATTTGCAACATGAGTGGACCTTAGGGGTATTAAGTGAAATAAATCAGAAGGAGAAAGACAAAAACGGTATGATTTCACTTGTACGTGGAATCTAAAACAAAACAAAACAAAACAAAACCCAAAAGCGAACTCATAGACACAAAGAACATTTTGGTGGTTACCAGAAGGAAAGGGGGTTGGGAGGTGGAGAAAATGGGATACAGAGGTCAAATATATGGTGATGGATAATAACTAGACTTTCGGAGGTGATCACTTTGTAATGAAAACAAATGCAGATTTGTAATGCTGTGTACCTCAAAATTATGTAATATACCACTCCTACTCAGTAAAAAAAAAAAAAGTAAGCACAGCCTAAACAAATTATGTGATGCGGCTAGAGGGGAAAAAAAAGACCTGTTAATAATAATCACAAAATTACCATTAGCATTATGCAGTTTTTATGAGTCATCATCTATTTTGAGTTAAAATTCCTGTAATATGGACCTGACAATACTATTTTCACAAAGAGGCCAAATAATCAATGTAGTTTGGTGAGTGCAGAAAATTCAAATAAGATTGGTGTCTTTAAGCCTTGTCTTTAGTCATGGGACTAAAACTAGGTCTTTAATAAAAACCTTTTGAAAGACCAGAGTTGGTATGAGTTTTCTTTTGGTTGACGACCGTAAGTCTTCAAGGACTTGCTTCCCCTATGGAGGCAAATTTCTTCAAGACTGTGGTCCATACAGACTCTCCAGGAAGCCAGTGGGTTGCATACAAGTTTTATGAGGCCTTCGATTTGCATTAAGTCTCCTGCACACTTCTGAGCAAAGGACGACGGGAGGGGGAGATTTTCCATGAGGAGATCCGTTGAGTTTTTGTGCCAATTGAAGACTATGAATTAATGCTTTTCTGATATTCCTAAAATTAAAACCCCATGAACTAACCATTTCAGGGTATTAAGCTTTGCTGCAAAATGCATTCTCCACAGATGAATCAAAGGGCCTAATGCATTTGCTATTTGGGAATAATAAAGCATGAAATGGGGTGTAGGACTTATATATTTACATAAGAAGAAAGAGCTGGGAAAGTTTAGGAAAAACAACAACAGAGGAAGGTGCCAATGTGAGACTTGCTCTGAAAAAGCAGACATGTAAACTTCTCCTCTTCAAACCGCTACCCAGATTATGACAGTCGAGGTGCAGAAAGGATTGTGGAGGTGTCACTCCTTCCTTTCCTTTGGGTTCCTTAGAACTTTCCTCTAGATTTTGGCATTTCCCTCACGTTGCTGTGTACTCCTGAAAGAAAGGGCAAGGAGAAACAAAGGAAAAGAAAAACATTTTGTGTTTTCCAAACGTTCAGTGTTGATCAAGTATCACAATTAGGAAAATAATATTTAGAATGGAAGACAAAAAGTCAGATATAGGAACTGTGGGAATAGCAGTGATCTAGTTAATTTAAAATTGACTCAATTTAGACATTGCATTTTTATGCAAGAAAAAGTTGTCTCCGTCACATATAAATGTGCACAGCCTTTTCTGCAATCTCCTATACCATCTTATGGCCCTCAAGGTAATTCCATTGAAAAATCATGGAATCACATAGCTTTGTAACTATGTGTTGAATATTCTGTTACGATAACTAGGACTTTTTGTTGTTGTTTTCAAACAAAGATATCATTACAGAATCTATTTTATTTACTCACGTCAAAACAAATTCAGGTCTAGAGTCATGCTGTATGCAGTCCCTGGGCAGATAGAGGCTGTGTCAGCCTAAGTTTTGAGTGCATATGATGGCAAGTCCAGGGTTATAGAGACTTAAACAGGATTAAAAGCTTATTTTTCTATTTCAAGTGGAATTAATGTAGAGGGAATGAGTCCAGGGCTGATGTGGTAAGTCCACGGTCACCAAGGACCTCAGCTCTTTTGTTCTTGCTGCTTTGCCATTCTGAGTTTATGCCATGTCCAGAAACAGCAGTTCTAGCTCCAGTTGTCCTGTTGGCATTCTAGCCATGGAAGGAAGGTACGGAGGGAGGGAGAGGGGATATAGAAGATGGAAGGCAAAGGAGATTCCAGAAGCTGCCATTCAGCTCTTCTAGTTGTATTTCTAAAGCCATTGCTTAATCAAATGGCTACACCTAGCAGCAAGGAGGGCCAGGACTGTATTCTTTATTCTGGGCAGTAATGTGCTGGTGTTTTATTACTAAGGAAGAAGGTGAGAATGAATATCAGACTAGACAGCCAGTAGTCTGTATCTGCATGCCAACTAAATGCTTATTCTAATATCCAGTCTCCATTTTGTTACTTACTTCTTTTAACCATGTTTCCCCTGGATGCATGTACAGAGCACTGAAACATCAGTTATATTGTGCAATGCCTATAATAATAACAGCAAGAGTTAATTGGGAAGACGAGAGGTAGAGATGGTTTCAGAGAAACAAAAAACAAGGAGGAAATGACTTATTCAACTTTTTTTCCTCTCTGTCTTACCCCTGTCCCCTTCCACACAAACTTGTACTCTAGTTATTTTTTTTCTTATTTTTTAATAAGAAATGGCTGGAGCCAATGGCTGGAGCACCTCACTAAATAGTTGAAAATATTTCACATGATCTGGGGAAGAGAGGATGACTGTTAGTTGGCTTTTTTGCACTTAATGGCAGATCATTTCACAGGAAGGTCAGCTGGTTTGTCTAGCGAATTAGTAAAGAGGAAAATACTAATTTGTAAGAGGCATCAGTTGTAAGAGACACGACATCTATTGTTTTTTTTTTTTTGTTTTGTTTTATTTTGTTTTTTTTTTTTAAATCACTGTTTGCTGAAGAAAGTCAAAAGCCTTGAGTTTCTTTGGTTATTTCAAATATTATCTTTCGTTGTACATCTTTTGCTCTCAAGTTTTTGCCAACCAAGATAACCAGTGAAAGTGGTGGGTTTTACTTGTAACATCAACAAAAATAATGCGTTCAATGTGAGAAATTCATTTGTTATTTATTTCATCTTCAGTGTTGAGTTGCCTTAATCAGGGGAAATTACCTTGAAGTGATATGTGAAGTGTCTTCAAGTGTCTATGAAGCAACATTCAAAGCCAATGTAGGACGAAGACTCGATTGTGCTGGCCGTGAGAATAGAACGATGTGAGTTAAGACCAATTATAGAATATGTTGGTTGAATAATTAGCTGGATGATAGTAGTGCAACATGGTAAAAGTAATATATACCTAGAACTGTGGTTCTTAAACTCGAGTGTGTATAATAACTGAGGAGCTTGTTAAGTTTTTAACATCTGTTCTAGGTCCAGCCCGCAAACTCAGATTTAGTGCATCTGGGACAGATTCTACGAATATAAATTTTGACAAGTATTTTAGGACAAAGCTTTGAGAAATACTGATCTACACATTCAGTTAGCATGAAGACATTGATAGAACATGAGATTTAATACCATAAGAACTGGATTTGACTCATCTTCCTGTTTATTTATTGTGTGATCTTGGGCAAGCTACTTAACTGCTAAATTCGGTTTCCTCATTTTTATTTTTATCTTTTAAAGATTTATTTATTATTATTAGAGAGAGAGAGAGAGACAGCTCGAGCATGTGTGAGCAGGGGGAGGGGCAGAGAGAGAGGGAGAGAGGGAATCCTCAAGCAGACTCCCCACTGAGCACGGAGCCTGATGCGGGACTTGATCTCACAGCCCTGAGATCATGACCTGAGCTGAAATCAAGAGTTAGCCGCTTAACCAACTGAGCCACCCAGGTGCTCCCAGTTTCTTCATTTTTAAAGCAGACAAACATATATATAACTATCTCATAGAATTGTTTTTTAGATTAGTTGGAAGAAGACAGGTGACAACATATTGTACATTGCTTGGGACTTAATAAACACAAAAAAGTTACTCCATCATGGCATAACCCAATGTGTTCCACAGGGACTCTGTACTCAAAAGCTCCTCACCAGTAAGCACCCCAAATTCCTACAGAAGAATCAGGACCTTGGGTTAAAACATTGTCTTTAGAAAACACCTGTTGTGATGCAAAGAGGTCACTTGGAACTGCTAATCCTTATCTGATGCTTCCTGGGGTGTGTTCTATATGGAACAGGAGTCCCATGGGACATTAAGAGGGGGTATAAAAACAGTTTTCATGATCAAATAATTTTGGAAAATATGGGATTAAATGGAATTAAAGTTTCTTTAGTGTAAGACTTCTCTGAGCCTTTAAAATATTAATGCAAAATTTGAATCTATAAGAGGAATTTTTTTTGTATAAACACCTTCCAGATTTAATGGGAAAATCCCTTTTAATGAATTTATCATCTGTGGTCTTTGCTTAGACTTGTTCTTGGTGATCCAAGAATTACTAATCTATTTTTATCTGAAATTAATTTGTGCTCTAAGGGGAAATTCAAACCTCATACATAGCCAGAGTGAAACTTTCCCTGACTCTTGGTGACCCCTGTTCCATAGTACCATATTTCTCTGAATTGATGGTCTAAAAAAACATTAGGCATACAACTCAACTCATTTACTAGAGTTGCCTCTTATATAGGAATGATCTCTGAGAATTTCTTAAATGCCATTTAAATTGATAGGGTCTGAGCACTCTGAAGTTCAAAAAACAAGAATTGGCCAATTTTGTTTTTCTTCACTAATTTTTTGGCTGTGTCCTTTCTCCCTTGAAGCAGTGGGATCTGAGGTTTCAATGTAACTATAGATTGACGAAGAGAAAATAGGAATTTCTCCCTAAACCGGGACACTGTATGAAATGTGAAGTTTAGGGTCATGGCTGATACCTCTTTTTATCCTCCCTGATTTCCAG
Source organism: Potos flavus (assembly GCA_028534135.1). Classification (NCBI taxonomy): domain Eukaryota; kingdom Metazoa; phylum Chordata; class Mammalia; order Carnivora; family Procyonidae; genus Potos; species Potos flavus. The sequence goes on along the minus strand of CM052898.1, from coordinate 116,457,482 downwards.
TATTATTCCTTGTAGGTTTGTTGATTAGTTTGGGGAGAGAAGTGCCTACACAGAATTAGAACTATGAAGTACTTTCCTGAATAAAAATGGTACTCACTGTGAAGGTAGAGAGAGAAGCCATCTCTCTGCCTTAAGGCAAGTGTCTCTGATAAAGTCCTACATCTTTTTTGCAATGCTCTATGTATTTAAATATTTAAAAACTGGAATTTTATGAAATCAAGCTGTCTTATCTTAATTTTCAAGAAATAGGAGTTTTAAAATATGCATAGGTAAAACAGAGATAAATATCTATAGACCTATTAATTAAGTTCTGATGGAGGAAAAAAAACTGTGCTACTAAAAAAATGAGAATGTTACGAGCTACTAATGTATATGCCTGTAGTACTTTTTGACAACATGTAAAAGAGAAAAATAGAACACTGTCTCCTACATAACTGCTATTGCTCCAGGCAAAACTTTGGCCACGAGGTCTGCTGTCTTGCTTCCCTGATTTTCTTGTTTCAACAATTGCACTAAATTCTGGGTAAATTAATTTTCCCTCAGAGTGAAAGGCTCTTTTAATAATTCCTTGAATGTTCACATCATTGTCATTAATGGGCTTTGTTCTGTTCACTGTAGGATAACTTCTTTATATACTTGTCTTTTCAAATGCTTTCTTCCCATGAATAGACATCATAGTAAGTCACTTGAAAAATCTCCTGTAAATATGAATTTTTTTCAATATTATCAACCATTGTCTCATAATTTTCTTTTATAACTCTGACTTAGAATTACAGAAACCCTGGTCATGAATACCAGGTCAAATTCTATACTTGTGGCTTGAAAAAAGCAGTTTGATAATAAATACAAAGCTTATTGTAGTGTAAAAAAAACAATAGTAAAGCATCAATATGATTTTGGATTCTGAAAAATTTATTTTTTAAGTATCTTTTGTTCTCGTTCTATACTTTGAGGTTTAAACTGAGAATACAAGATAAAAATATGAATAGTTAAGAGTTCAGGGAAATGTCATTTCTGAAGACTATATCCTTGAATTTTTTGTTTTGTTTTGTTTTATTTTTTGGTTTTTTTTTTTTGGTGGTTGTTTTTTTTAATTACGAAGAGAGGGATTCAGGGTAGAATAGTGTTTAGACCTGCAGGCTCCAATGAGTGGCACACCTGACTGACTTAATCCCTTGGCTCTTCAACTTATTAGCAGTGTGACTTTGGTGCATTCATCTATAAATTGGGGATAACAGCAGATACTTCAAAGGGCTTTTATGAAAATTAAATGAGGTAACAACCTACATAAAGTGCTTGGCAGTGTCTTAGAGATAGCTATTGTTATTATTATCAAGATAGTTATTATTGGTTGTTAGAATTATTGTCTATATCTGTGTATTATTTTGGCATTGCGTGAAATTTGAAACAAGGAAACCAAATAATTCTAGGAATGAGAATTTATAAACTTTTTTTTTAGGGCTCAAAGGAACCCTTTTCAGGGGTTATAGTACTTTCCTTTGGGGGGCTCAGGTAAGAACACAACTTTTCCAGGAGAGCTATGTGATTGAATATTATTTTTGTGTCCTCCAAGAGGCTGGCTAGCTATGTAGAGCCCATCAAACCCATGCTCCCAGTTCTCAGTGTAGAACAAAACATCATCCAGTGGATTGAGAATAAATTTATAGGCCACATACTCAGGTCTCAAGTCAAGAATCACTTTATTTTTCTACAGGTAAAATTAATATCTGAGTCTAGCTCTCATTCCACTGAGAGGCAAGAATTCAGTTTCTCCTTAATTCAAGTTGGTATCTAATCCTGGAGGGTTTACATGGAGCACATTCACTAAAGGTTTCGGGGGCGTGGTTCAAAGAACTGGGTGCAGGATTTAGTCTCCAATTCATTTTAAAACATCTAGCACTATTTTCTTTTCCATCCTCCTCTCTCCTTTACCTTCTTCTGGTGTAGACAACCTCTATTTAGCCTTTGGGGAAGACCTTGTCTCCTTCCTATTTTTTTTTTTAACGGATAAGCTTTGTGTTCTGAATCCTTCAGGTTAAAGTTTTGAAATGCTTTAAGCTAAGATTTTGCAAGTAAAAAGTTGTGTGTTTTATTTGAGAGGCCTTCAGAGAAATGTGACTAGATATTGGATGATATTAAAGAATTATTGTTTAATTTTTAAGTGTGAGTATGCTATTTTGGTTATGTTTTCTTAGAGTTTCTTCCAGCTAATACATCTTGTACAACAAATGGGCTGGTATAGAAAGAGAGAACCACAAAAAAGGCTCCATCTTTTAGAGATTTATATTGAAATATTTGTGGGTGAAATGATATGATGTCTGGAATTTGCTCCCAAAACTTCAGGATAGAAGTGGAGTGGGCAGGTGACTGGGTGACTCAGTTGGTTGGGCATCTGCCTTCGGCTCAGGTCATGGTCCCAGGGTCCTGGGGTGAATCCCGTATTGGGCTCCCTGCTCAGTGGGGAGTCTGTTTCCCCCTCGGCCCCCTCTCTCTCGCTCACTCTCAAATAAATAAATAAAATCTTAAAAAAAAAAAAAAGTGGAGTGGGCTAAAGGTGTGGATAAATCAGTATTGGCCTTGAGTTGATAATGGTTGAAACTAGGTGGTGTATATGTAGGAGTTCATTATATTAGTCTTTCTGCTTTTGTATTCGTTTGAGAATTTCCATAATGAAAATGTTTTTTAAAAAGCCATGAGTTCTAAGAGCCTATTATAGCAATCAGAAAATAAGAACTGAATGCCTCTCTACTCTGCATTCTTTTAGGTCATCCCTCCTTCTCTGAATAATGATTAGTTCTGACCAAGTGAGAAAAGTCACAGAGTAATGCAATATTCTTGGAAGGGAGAGATCTCGTTATTATATCAGAGTTTCATCCTTTTACACAAACCAACCAATTAATTCAGGCTTTGGATGTAGATACATTTAACGATTAGGAATACAAACAACTAATGCTTCCCTAAGATCCTTTGGTTATTTATTCACCATGTTAGATGTGCAGTGATGCAGAAAGTTTGGAACTGCTAAAATACTTTCTAGGCTTGAAAAAGGTTTTTTTTTTTTTTTTTTATCAACCAATTAGAATGCAGGTTTGGGAGTAGGCCTGGGATACAGATTATACCATATGAGTTATTCTGCACAGTTCAGCTAACAGGAATTATCCTCCATGGCCCAGAGTTTGTGTAAATTGATGTAGCCACACTCTTGAAAATGTAACAAGCTCCTGTAAGAGAAAGAAGCTGGTAAGTGTAAAACATGGTATTAAAGTGGTGATATTATTCATGCCAATATAAAAAAATGACAAAGACAGCTACCGTGCAGGCTATCAAATATCTGGCAATACAGTGGCTAATTTCATCCCTGATTTATCCCCTTATGGCAGAGAATTTATTCATAAAACATTTGTTGAGCACCTATGCTGTGCAAGACACCAGACCTGAGAGACCAATAATACACAGATCCCATTGGAGAGCTCATGGTAGGGTAAGTAGTTGCGGGTACAGCTGGGCCACTCCTGATTACCCTCTCATCCTCTGACTCTCCCAGTTTATATACATTAAGATCAGGGGTAAGAAAATTCTGAAAAACTCTACTTATAATTAGTTTGAACCATTTAGAAACATACAGATTTATTCTCCTTAATGGCAAAGAGTGTTGAAGATGAGCAACTGTTGGCTATTATAATTGAGTGCATTCCTTTTCTTTGATAACTTTGAAATTCAGAGCGAGGTGTGGGAGAAAAGGTGTTTTTCTTCTCAACTCATTTATTTTCTTACCCATTTCTTCTTTTCTTCACTCCCTATCTACCTGCTAGAGCCACAGTGAGAATTATTTTAATTTCTAAAAGGCACTTCTGTGTGAGAGAAAAAAAATGTTACAGTGGAAATAAATGTTGGAACAGGTATAGTGCCCTCTATGAAGGACACTGAAGTAGCTAATAGTTCCCCTAAGATATTACCAGTGGAGTGGTCCTATATGAAAGAAAGGTGGCATGAAAGATCATTGCTTCAGTTATTATTAATGGATTGCTGTTCCCACAAAGATCATATGGAGAATGATTCTGATTGGTTGACTGGTGCCATCAAAGGTAGTTTGTTTAGCTGTGTGACTAATGCCACTGTTTTCAAGGTCTGCTCACGGTACTTCAATTAGATGGAGGCTGTGGCAGTTAGAGAAGCTTTCTTGAACTCTTTGCTGAGTTTCAGGAAAGGAAAACTTTTCCATTAACTGTGAAGTTTAGAAAAAAAAATCCTATAATGTATTTCTTAACCAGATTAGAAACCAGAACCCTGGTAGGCTTTTGTTTAGCTATTTTGCTGAGGGTGTTCTGCTAAGGCCATGCAAAGAATGAATAATTCACATTGAAAACCTTAGCATTTTACTTAAAAGCCTTATTTTCATTTTTGGAAAATGTGACAGCAAGAATTAGTACTGGCACTTCTGTTTCAATAATGGTGGTGATGTTTAAATGACAACAAACACATAATTGGACTTACATGCACATTTATGGACACAAAAATGTCATTACCTATTTTGGTGGAACATTTTACACTTACTCTATAAACAACAAAAATCAGCTTTAGTTGTTTTTATCTGTAAGCAATGAATCAATGTGAGAAACCTTGTGGCATTCACACTTTGAGAAAAATATCCTTTTTTTTTTAATTCCCTGATTTTGAAAGGATGAAATTGTTTGTTTTAAATAAGATCTTGATGAGTCTTCCTAAAATAAATGTTAACCCATTTTCATAACATTCCTAAAGGTCCTTTGAAGATCAATAATTAGACTCTTCCTCAGATTAGAGATAAACTGTAGCAGAATAATTTTATGCTTCCCTCAGTTTGATTGAGCTGAAATTGTCTGAATATTACAGGGTATGAGATTTAGCATTTTATGGTGAGAACAGAGAAAAGAGATTAGGAAATAGAATGTTGTGGGAAGAATGGGGAAACTTATTGGTAATACCTTGGGTACCAATCATTTTACCCGTGGAAAACACAGGATAAAAAACAACTCTTCTCCTAACTATTGCATATATTTCCATTATAAGAGTAAAAAAAATAAATTTAGGTATTAATAAGAAATATGCTAATGAGTTCAAAGACTTACTGTGAACTCCTGGGTCTGCTCAACCCCAACAGTGAGGTCTGAGTATTTCCATGCTTCCCTGAATTTTCTGAGAGACCCACAGAGTCACAAATAACTCTTATTGTTGCTTTTTGTCTGCCAATCTCTTGGCATTAAACTGTAGGTTCTCTTTGTTAACTTGAATTGTTTCTTTCTTTTTTTTTTTTTTTAGGATTTTATTTATTTGAGAGAGAGAGAGAGAGAGAGCCTGACACAGGGCTCGATCTCATGACCCTGAGATCATGACTTGAGCCAAAATCAAGAGTTGGACACTTAACTGACTGAGCCACCTAGGAACCCCAAATTAAGTTTTCTTTAAAAATATACTGCTTTAGGTGCACCCAGCTGGCTCAGTTGGAAGAGAATGCAACTCTTGATCTTGGGGTTGTGGATTTGAACCCCACATTGGGTGTAGAGATTACTTTAATAAATAACTTTAAAAAAGTATTGGCTTAGTAGGGTGTTTTCCTAGCTGTTGCTAACCTTAAACATTACACATGCATTCATTTCAAGTGGCCATGAGACATTGATAGGTTTCTCCTGGAGACTATTTTAGTCCACCTATTCATTGGGACATATGGATAAACTCTGAGAATTAAATCTGTAAAAACAACTAGCTATAGATACGTTAAGATTGACTGTTCTGTCTTTAACAACTTGGTAGGATGAATCTGTGTTTTCTGTCTTGCAGTGGCTAAGAATATGGCTGCTGCTGTTTGTTTTCTGTGTTCCCTGTTCCTTTCTCAGATCCACGTAATTGTTCTTGTTGTTTGATCATGTTGCTTCACAACTCAGGAGCCCTCAGTGGTTTTGTATCAAATACAACTCACCCTTCTCTAGCAGATGGTTCAGTACAGTTTGTCTTTATCTTGGGTAAAAGTTTACTGCTCCTCTCCAGTTTTATCCCTGCTTGGTCACTTAGCGCCTTCATGCCCTTTTTTCTTTCAAATCTAACCCCAAGAAAGAAGATTTTTAAACTCAACATGGTCTAAATCAATTATATTGTTTAAAGGGTTATGTTTCTTAGGCACATCTACATTTACGAGCCCACATCAGTTTTAGAAAATAAAATTATTCTTTATTGGTAGAATTTTAAGTCTCAAAAGACATATTGGAACAGTTTCCTGGGGAGGGTGGAGGGGGGGCAGGTGAGTCAAGAGGTCTTGTCCAGCACCTTGGAAAATACTCCCAGTCTCTTACTTTGCTTACTTATAAGATTAGTTCTGGTGAGGCATAACTCCCCTTCTCCCAAACCATCTCTCTCTCCCACCTTCATACTGAAGATCAGGGAAACCTCTGCTAAGAAGCTTTTCTTGATTAGTCTCCCCGTGCTTCGGCCAGCCTGTTTAAATTCTGGCCTACTCTTCACTGTTATTGGGCTGTTAAAGACCTCCCACTTTTACAGGCCCTACCACACCTCATAGCACATCAAATGCACAGACATCCCACATTAACTGTATTTTTTCCTGTAAAAACAGTTTAAAAGGATTGTGATACATTTACATCTAAAATTTTTTAGTTTTGGACAACTTGTTTAAGATTGACTGTAATTTCTTGGTAATCGTATATTTTCAAAAATCTTAGTGATGAGAAAATATACCTTTTTTAATGTAATGAAGTTTTATGAATATATAATTTCATAGGCAATGAAGAAGGCACTATGGTGCCAGTTTATGGAAATTTAATTAGCACTTGTTAATTTACTTTTAAGGCCTTTTGTATTTCATACTAAATTTTTCTTTCCAGGTTTCAGATGTTTTTTACAAGTTCACAGAATTCTCATAGGCACTCATTTTAGTGACTTTTATGTATATCAGGCAGTGTGCTGGCAGCTGTGTTAAAAAGTTGACAAGGCCAAGTCCCTGCCCTCAAAGAGTTCAAGGTGTGAGGAAAATATTTAAGTAAATAATACCCATGCAGTGTGGTAAGTGTGCTAATATAAATAGCATTAGAAACACACAGATGACTCTGTGTAACCCTGCACAGCCCAATTCTCAGAAAAGGTGACTTTTGAGCAAAGCAGTGACTGGCTTCATTTATTCCTAGATTGAACAATCCTTGTCTCTGGGTACTTCATGGAGGATTGTCTCATTGATTATTTTCACATTCTGTTTCGTAACTAATACAATCTTGAGTTCTTGTAGAAATCTGGGACACCTATCAGAATTAGTCTGACAATTTTCAGCCCTTCAGGCCACTCTCTGTTTTCAGGTGCCTCCCCTTCCACTGTAGAGATAGAATATGAACCACAGTGTGATCCAGTTGCATGTGATCTCCCTCAACAGAGAACCTTCAAGGTCATTGCTATCATGATCCCATTATATAAGTGAGGAAATAAAACCTCAGAGAAGGAAAGTCATTTGCCTAAAATCAGATGGGTAGGAAAATGGCAGAGCTGAGATTGAAATCTACTGTGCGTGTGACTCCACAGCTCTTAACCGCAACACTCTGTAGGCTGGGAGACCCAACAGCTCATTCCCAAATGCATCCGTGTGGCCTCTGTTCTCTAGGTAGCTTTTTGTGTACATTTTCTCATTAATTTCCTTCGCTGTCAATGAAGTGTAAAAGGATTTTTAAAAAGGGAAAAACAAACAAAAACAGCCCTCTCTATACCCAGGAAGAGGTAAAAACTTCTATCAGGAAAAGATAACTCAGAAAGGAAAAAATATTCAGTATAAAATCATTCCCCAAATACCCCTAGCTTTTCCCATAGCTTCTTTTATAAAGTGACAAGCATTTCCATCTTCACCTTATATTTTCGCCTACCTTAGCAAGAAATATTTTGCTTGATACATAATTTTTGATAAGGGAAGATTCATCAGAATAAAAAGATATAATATTTCGTATACTCGAATGAATTTTAGGATGGAAGTTAAACAGAATAGGAGTATTCATATTGTAATCACCATTTTTATTGATCTAATTTTAAGATTTTGTTAGAAGCTGAGAGTAGAACCCACACAAACATTGAGTTAGTAAAAGGTACTAATAGCAAAAATTCCTCAGAGCCATGACGATTAGTCTTTGCTGTAAGTTAGGATAATATTCTGTTAGAAGAGTTCTGATTTTAGTATTGTGTAAGCTGTTTTCTTAATACATATCTACCCTCTGCCTAGGTGATATTCATGAAATAAGGCATGGATAATGCATTTAGTAACACTGAGCTGAATCACGCAAAACATAATTTGTGTGCAATTTTGGGGAGTGTAAAATGAAAGTTGTTTTAAATGTCAAAAAAAATCCATAAAAATAAAGCATTCTAATCAGAGAAAAAATTCAAAAGCTTGTGTCATAAAGGAAAACAATTTACTTGTGCCGGTACCCTTAATAAGTGCCCCAGAGCGTTCCAGTGCTGTTACATTCTCTAATGATATTACAGTATGTGGCACATCTCATCTAATCTGTTAGTAAAATCCTAAAGTCACTTATGTCAGTCTCTAATGCAAGCCAAATGAGTCTTTCCAGTAATAAGAAGCTTCGCAGAATTAGTTTTCGTTTTGCAGAAAATTGCCATTGGGGCTGGCACTTTTATCTAAAAATTTCACTCGTGCATAAGCAAAAAACTCATATATTATTTGGTTACATTCCATCAGTATGAGAAATAACATTGTGAGAATTCTATGCATGCTAATGATATATAGAAATCCACCTGCTTTCAGATAAAATGAGTTTAATTTTCTGTTGCCCACTGCCTGGTTGGCCTTTCATAAATTACTTATGCACAGCTATTATTAAAATAGAGGGAAAGCAAATTAGAAAGTCCTCCTATCTCTCTACTGGATTTAGCCAAGGCAGGGCTGTGACAGCTAGAGTCAGCGTTTTTGAAAAAATTCTGCTCTCTCGAAAAATTTTGCATCTCTATACAATTCTATACCACTGTTGTAAACGTTCTGACCTGCCTTCTTACCAAATTAACCTAAATCCTTTCTATTTTTCAACATTAATGGAATCCTCTAGAGTCCTGCTGATATATATTAAAATATATTTATTGGTTAATTTGAATTCCAGCATTTTGTACCTCATCTCTAGCGCTCCTGTTATATCTGAACAGCTTTGAGCTTTAGCATTAAAAACTTACAAATTAAGATACATACAGTACATCTTACAATTATCAGATCAAAACAACTTAACTTTTATTGGAGTATAGGATGGCAAATTTAACTTTCTGATAAAACAAAATGAAGACTGTGCGAAAGAGTTAATTGGATTTCAAAGGGTGTTTTCTAGCTGATGGGGGTCTTTATTGGTCAATGAATACTTAACCTTTTGGTTTTAAGGCCAGGTGAAAAGTTTTTTTATTTCTAGAGGATTTTGAAGTCTAAAGTTCCCAATCACTTAAGACTAATTTCTGTTAATTATTTTGCTTCGTTCAATTATGATCACAGATTTCTTGGAATGTATCAGGTGACCATGTCTTTGAAGGCTGAGTAAGCATTGATGAGGCTCTACCCTTGCAATGCTATGGTGTTAAAAGAGCTATCAAAATGCTGTTTGAGAAGCAACTTCAACTGCAGTTCATAGTGAAAAAGATAAAATAAAGAACCCTTCAAGCCATTTCATAAAATCTCAATATAAAGAGATCATTTTTTAAGACAATTGCATCCTGTGTCAGGAAGGATGGTTACATTACTACAAAAGTAGTGTTGTAACCTAATTCTGGAAAATAAATATGCTCACAGTTTCTGCTGTTAAGATCTTTTTCATAGTGTTTTGATACAAGCTTTGTGCCTAAGTGTAGTTTTGAAGAGTATCTTGGTAATATAAGTTACTAATACATATAAAATATGTATTTGCATTATATGTGTGAGGTAAGAGTGGAGCAGTTTTAGGGAAGTATGGTGGAATGGGAAGGGAGACACATACCTCTTTTTTTGTCATCTGTGCCCCAAATCCTACCTAATCATTTTTTTTCCTCTTTGGGAGAAATCGTTCAAACAAAGGTAACCAACAAACTTACACTAATGTTTAAAATGGATGTTCAAAAAGAATACCAAGCAAACAAACCTAGCAATACAACTAAAAGACATACAAATGATTTTGAAAATCTGCTGTCGTAAGATACCAGAGGATAATTTCATTTTCAGGTCTGTCCATAGCAGTGTTCAAATAGAGTCCTCTCTTCTCCTGATAAAGTTTAATGATAAAATGTATGGATGTTTGTTCATCCATAAAAATGGATGAAAAATACTATTTATATGTCCAGCATCATTAATCCTAAAGTTCAGCATGTAATTACACGGTTTTATGATGACTTTACAATACAACTATTCTGAAATTTGCAAAGTGAAATTTATTAATAGAGCTTTGTCAATAGTCTCCAAAAGACAGAATACAGAGTTTAAGATTGGTCAACTCTTTGAACTATGATATGTTAATTCTCTGTTTATAAAATACTTAACTAGCCGAAGCTTCTTAGTTGTCTTGTTTTTACCTTGGCACTTGTGGTTTGAGCCAAGAAATCCCACAGGAGACAATCAGAGAGTTATTACTCTCCCCAGGCATCCACATAAAGTCTAGCACCTGCATGAAAAGAGAAACATCTATTCCTTTAGACAAGTTTAAGTTGTTAGCATGGTTGGCATTGTGTAAACACAGCGTCCTATCTGTTCTAAGGCTTGTAGACTAGGAAGAAACAAATTTAAATTGAAAGTAGAAAATAAATTAAATTATCAGGATAATTGAGACAAAAAGCCAAAATAAAGTATTGCAGATAAGCTGATCACATGCTACTCCTCAAAAACTGTAGCTTACTTTTCCTGTCGGACCGTTTGCTTTAAATTAATTCATCATTTAATTGATCAGTTGTTTCTGTGTAAATTGATTGAAAGGCAGCATGAGTGGGGTTGTACAAAGCTAGGAACTTTTGAATTTGACAGCTAGATTTGAAACTTGGTTAGAGCATTCCTAGTGATGTTATTCTGGGTAGGTGTATAACGTTACTTGAGCCTCAGTTTTTTCATTTATAAAAATGGGATAATACTTTACTCATAGTTTGTCGGGAAGATTGAATAAGATTATATATGAAAATGATTTACTTTTGAGTATGTAGGTGCTCAATAAACATTAGGCTTACTTTAGTTCATTTAATCAGCTGTAGGTATGGAAGGCTTTTTAGAATGTGCTTCAGATCTTATACATTTTTTTTGTAGTATTAGAGGTAAGAGTTCCATGTATAACCTTACTTTAGTCATTTGTAGGTATGTAAAAATAGTTTTGTTGTTGTACTTTTAGATCCTATATATGTTTTTATAGTGTATTGGTATGACCTCCATATATAGCTCCCCTATATGTACATCTATGAATGAAGCAGAGATCTTGTTTCTTAAAAGAGGACAAGAACTTTGAAAATATGAAGGATTTCAGTACATTTTTCAACAAGAAAATCCTTAGATATTCATTGTAGAGTATTTGGGAATTATATAACAATATAAGTTAAATGAAAATCTTTCCATATTCCAAAGATCTTTGAATATGTTTTCTTTTCAGCTTACTTTTATATGTATAAAATATACATATATATCTATATCTATATATCTATATATATATGTCTATATCTATATATATATCTATATATCTTTTTACAAAATTGAGATCATATTGTATTTGCTAAGATTTGATACACATTTAATTTAGTAACGTTTGTGGTTCTTCATGACTTAAATATTTTTATAAGCATGATTTTTAATGACTGCAACATATTCAATTGAAAATCTTAAAACAATTTATCAAACCATTTGGTATTTTTGAATGCTTAGATTGTTTCTAATTTAGCACTCTTATATAAATTTATTTAGCATAAGTAAGAATTTTTTGTTGCTGGTAGGTTTGACCTTTTTAAATATTTATTGGAATTTGAATTGTCTTCTTTAGTGAATCATCTTTTCTTATCCTTTTATCATTTATATCTTGGTGTGTTATCTTTTTCTTTTTGACTTATAAGAACTACTTATATATTAAAATGTAAATCCTTTATCATTTTGCATTTATTTTTGGCCTTTTAATATTATGTTTTAAACCTTATATGGTTTTACATTTTTATGGTGAAAAAGAAATCCTTTCTTATAATATTATATATTTTAATACTTTTATAAGTATTACTTCCAAATGTTTCACTCCAGAGAAGAGAAAAATTATTGCTAAAATTAATTCTTTTTTTATAACTTTATTTTTTACATATTATACAAATCCTCTGAAATTTTTTTTGTATTTTGTGAAGAGGTATGGTGTTAGTTTTATTTTTTCTGTAGAGTAGGCCACTTTTTCCTATTTCTTGTCTCATGGGCTTATGATACTTTTTGCCTTACTTTTCAGTTATCTGTTAGATCTATTTACCTGCAAGTATTTCCCCGCTAATACAGTGTTCTTTTATGCAATACAAATCTTAGTTATTTTATTATTTTGGCAATAATAAAATAATTATTACAATAAATGATTATGACGAGGACAAGAATTATCAGTTCAGTCAAGTCAGTTTGCTTAGGTAAACTTCGTTAAGCTACTTACCCCATTTGGGGTAAGTAAAGGGGGAAGGATCTGCAAAATGGGGAGAATAGTACCTGGTGAACATTGTGGTCAACGCTTCGCTAGGCATTTTGGTCCAACTCTTTAGTGGCCAGTTATGGTTGTCTTTTTTTTTCTTTTTTTTTAAAAGATTTTATTTATCCATTTGACACAGAGAGAGAGATCACAAGTAGGCAGAGAGGCAGGCAGAGAGAGAGGGGGAAGCAGGCTCCCCGCAGAGCAGAGAGCCCGATGTGGGGCTCGATCCCAGGACCCTGAGATCATGACCCGAGCCAAAGGCAGAGGCTTTAACCCACTGAGCCACCCAGGAACCCCCAATTATGGTTGTCTATGGTTAACAGAATTTGGTTTAGATAGGGTCCTGTCTAAGCTAATTTGGGTCAATAAGACTTGGGAAAAAATTGTAGCTGTAAGCATCCTGATTGATACATATTACCTCTTGCAAATTTAGTGTGATAAGCAAATAAAAGCAGGATTTCATAGCTTTAGACTATTGCCAGGAATAATATGTGGTTGTCATCACCAAGATGTCGTTAGATATGAAAATGTTGTTGTCATTATGTACAAGTTAGTGGATCACACATCTCGACCAGCAAAAAAGGTTTGAGCATGCAGCTTCAATATATTTATTTATTAGATGCATTACTGTACACATATGTGATAAAGAATCTATGTTAGATACATATAATATTGCATATTATGTGGATTATAAAAATTCACAAAATAGGAACTAGAAAGATAAATAGGAGATAAGTAATTTAAAATCATTTATTTTACTTATGTTACAGAAAACTCGTTTTCTTCACTAATAGCACCATTGTTATTAAATTTATTTTATAAAAGTATCTGCTGATAACAGCCCATTGCCAAACACTTACCATCTTAGAAGAGGTCAACAAATCATGAGCAGTTGTTTTTAAAAAAGTGTCACAACTCTCCTTTACATTCAGCTCTTTTTGAAGAAACTACCAGCACACATCTATAATATACCAGGCTTTTCATGCTCACTCCTAACCTACTTCAGATACTGTAAAGATTGTGTTTTTTAAAGTAACATTTGGATGTATATTTAGCCTCACACATAAACTGTAATGGGCCAAAATATGCTGAAAGTTTGTAGAAGAATTAGGGCTTTCCTTTGGACCCCTGCATTACTAAAATCACGTATTTCCCTCCACCATACTGACAAACCTTTTGTGTGAGGTTGACCAAATTAGGGTGTCAGTGTCAAGTATATATTAAATACCATTAGGGTTTATTTTATTCCTTTTTAAGATAAAGATAAATAAAAACTCATTATTTCTTCCCATAGGGCAGTGGATTATCTTATGTCCTCTTGGTCCGTGAGCACCCTGCATTGGGATCACTGGTTAGATATCAGGTGTGAGCTGCTATTAAAAATTGACACAGCCTTTATACAAATCTGGTTTTTTGTTCAAAAGCAGCAATCATGAGATAACATGTCGAAACAGTGGAAAAACAGATCCTAAGCAACAGATTACTCTAGTTGACACACTGTTATGGATGCAGTGGCTCTCGTTATTCTGGCCATGGTATTGATTACAAACCTTGCAATCACAGATACAAGCACAAAATAAGAATGGTTGGTGCTACCATGGAAATTGAGGAAAAGCAAGACTAAATCAATGAGATTACTTCTCCTAGGTAAGGGACAGAACTAGGAATTTATCATCGTGTAAAAAACCACATGAAATAATTATCTTAAACACTTTCCACAGCGATGGAGAGCCAGTAATATCATATATTTGTGGTAAAATTTAGCCAGCTTTAAAATAAGGTGAAAACATAGTTACATCTGGGTACTCCGAGCCCTTGGCAAGTGAGTTACACTATGTAGCCAAGGTGTATTGCTTCCTAAGGACTAAATGGTCAACAGTCAACCCTTTTATTATATTATAATGTTTCTAGTATGAGTTTGGAACATTTGTGCACTAAATAAGCAAACACTTCCAAGAGTGTTCTATAGATTGTTACAGAGGGCTCATCTGAAGTATGTGAGACCATTTGCCACATCCTTAAGTAACTCCATATGGCCGTCCTTTTTGAATTCTTGCTTTGCTTTCTACGGTGTCTCTATTTTTTCTTTTCCTTTTATATTGTCCTTTCTTGTTAATATACTAAGGTCTGCTTCTGCAGCCCTTCTCTCCCTTCCTGATTTGCTACTATAAATTGCTTTTGACTTCGAAACAAGTCAGAAATGTCTATTAAAGACTAAACTGGTTTTGATTACTGGCAGAAGTTCTCTCCTATGAACAGACTATAAATTTTACTGCCTGGCTGTTATAACATACATTTTGGTTACTTAATATTCTTTTTTTTTTTTTTGGTTTTGGGATTGATGAGGAAACTACAGACCCATGCTTTCAAAATGGGTAAACTGTTACTTAAGCACATAGTATGTTCTGCTTTTGACTTGGTGGTAGTGGATTCCTTCAAACTTGTCGTGTCTGTTGATCACTAAGCCTTAACTCACAAAAGGTAATTATGACCTATTTTCTGTTATTCAGCTTCTTAAAAAATGTTTCTCTCAGAATTTGGAATTTGGAAAAACATATAAACATCTGAAGGAATGCCAAGAAGGAATCCTGCATTGAACACTAGTGACCCCTACTTAATTTTTGTTATTCCCTTAATCTAAGACCAAATTACAAAATATTCATTGACCAAGAATTGTTTCTTTTTGACTTCGGGAAATTCAGAGTCATTGCCTAAATTTTTGGCTGAAATAAAGAAGTAAATGAATGAAATAGTAAATAAAATAAAATAATATGTATTTGTTGTTTGTGCTACAATAACTTTCAAATCATTTGACTACTTACCAAAACTAGCTAGAGTTGACAGTGTTCATTTGATATTTGAAGTGCATTTCATAATAGATTTTTTGCAATTTTGAAGTTATTTAATGCCTATTCCTTGAGAAATTACAGAAATTTATTAATCACATAAAGTCCAATAATACTACTACTTTCTGTCTGCTTTGTATTTTACAAAATTTTTTTAAAGACTTTATTTATTTGACAGAGAGAGAGAGATCACAAGTAGGCAGAGAGGCAGGCAGAGAAAGTGGGGGAAGCAGGCTCCCTGCTGAGAAGAGAGCCCTATATGGGGCTCTATCCCAGGACCCTGAGAAAACAACCGGAGCCGAAGGCAGAGGCTTAACCCACTGAGCCAACCAGGCGCCCCTGTATTTTACAATTTTTAAGGCATTCTCTCCATAACTTAATTTTTTTAGTTCTCAGAACAATGCCAAGAGGAAAATGGGGCAGGCGTTATTAACTGTTTCGAACTGAGCCACATTAAAATTGCATCTAAGGGACTGACCAAGGTCACAGAGAAGGCTTATAACTGGTAAAACTGGGATGAGAATGCTGAGTCAATGCTTTTTGCCCTTCGGCATGCTGCGGCCTGCTGTGTGAGGGCACAATTCACAGAACTCTTGATTTGAAAATGAATGCTTAATAAAAACCTACTGATTAGGGGCACCTAGCTGGCTTAGTCGGTGGACCCTACAAATCTTGACCTTGGGGTTGTGGGTTTGAGCCCCATGTTGGGTGTAGAGATTACTTAAAAATAAAATCTTCCCCCCCAAAACCCCTACTGATTAATTGATAAAGAAACAAAACATCTCTAACTGAAATGAGAAGAGGCTGGCAACGATCTCAGAACAGACCTGGAGAGGGAGCTGGCATGTGCCTATGCATTTTCATTCTCGGTCACTGCTAGATCCTGTTCTTACTGTCAATGAAATGGCCCTGGAGTTCTTCCTCCCTGGCCGTGGCTGTAGCTGCTATATGTGTACCAACTCTCGATTTAACTGGGATTAAGGGGGGACCATAGAAGAGAGACAAAGGGAGTCTTCTCTTTACTAAGTAGGCTGAAAAAATGTTCAGATTCGCAGCTATTAGAAACAGCAGGTCTTTGGCACCCTCCCTGTGTGGAAAATGATGATGGGAAGTTCTAGTCCTTCAAAATTCAAAGTTCCTGGACTTCAGAGTTCTGTTGTTTCTTTGAATCTTGGGAAAGGACTTTAGGATGACATAGCACATATCAATACATACAGTATTTTACAAGAATCTGTCTTTTGTCCCCAGAAGTTAATTTTCCTTTTTATTTAGCATAGGACATATCCTAGGAACTTAGTAAAGGGCATGCTACAATATTAAGAATTCTATAATTAATGTTAGCCAGGATTTGAATTTAAATCCTTTACTTTTCAGGGTCTAATTAAACTGAGGCATTATTGTGGTGGAATGAGACATTTTTCTGACGAACCATATATTAATGGTTTAATGGGTAAGGATTTTATGTTAAAAGTTTAAAACATATTTGGAATAATGTGTTTTCCTTTGAAGTTGAGAAGAGTGAAAAGTTATCTTGCCTTAACATAAAAGGAAATCACCTTTGATATAAGAGACCTTATTAGGGCAAATATTATTTTATTTCTTTACAATTCTCAATAGCTCTAAAATACACTACAAGATTGTAAATATAATTATAGACACTACAGCAAGATAACCATTGTAGTTAGTAGCTTTTGGTTCTAAATTACTAATTCATTTTAGATCACATTTTTAGCTATTCAGTTGAACTTTTTGTGGAATAATGTTAGTATTTGCAGGTAGCTTAACTGTAAAACTGTTGATACAACACAATTGTGCATTCAAGTGCTAAATTTCAGGTTTTACTTATGCTATTTACTTATGCTATAAAAGGTAGTTTAATATATGTTCTAGAAAGTAAGCTATAAGAAAATAATCATCTGTTGAGGTTTATGGTGTACTCTACAAAAGAAATAGTGTTCATTTTCTGGCAGTCATTTGCAGCAAACATAATGCATTAACAGCATTAATATCTTAGATATCTGTAGCAACTTTTTCTGGAATAATTCAAGTTTTTTTACATCTATTATTTCATTGAATCTTAACATCAATATTCAAACTCACAAATCAATGTTAATTGAAAATAGTATTATAAAACTTAAACCTGAAAGAGCAGTATATAATCTGAAATTTATAAACTATAAAAATTGTAAAAAAGAGAAACCTCCAAAAATATTCTGTTCCACAAAAGAATATTCTTCAAATTTCACAAAGACCAAAATATTAGTTAGATTATTTAAAACTCAACTAATATTGAATAAAATCATCAGGCATACATAAAGCAGCC
This sequence comes from Potos flavus, assembly GCA_028534135.1. Taxonomy (NCBI): domain Eukaryota; kingdom Metazoa; phylum Chordata; class Mammalia; order Carnivora; family Procyonidae; genus Potos; species Potos flavus. The sequence goes on along the minus strand of CM052898.1, from coordinate 116,439,648 downwards.
AGAAATGCTATAAAATAAGCCTTCAATTTTTGTGTAAAATAAAAGTGTGTTTTCATGCTCATACAAGCTTATAATCTTCTTCTGCCCTACTTCTCTGATCTCAGGAAGAAAGGATCAAATTCTTTTGCTTTTTTTCAGTTTGTCGAAATAGAAATCATAGATCTTAGGGGAAGGAGACAAGGAAGCGCAACAAAGGTCAAAGCTAAGGGCCAAGTGAACTGAAAAGAAAGCTGAATTCATTTTCCCCGAATCCGACTGCTCTCTGGAGTTACTTATCAATGTCTTGTGTTGTAGTCGTAGTGTAACTCACTCAGATCTATATTTGTCCTGCAAAGAGAAAACTAGCCTGTTAATTTTAGGAAGAGTATAATTGTCACAAAGCCCTCAGAGTAAGGCCCAGTGACCGAAAGGAATGGAGGAGCACTCAGAGATATTTAACTAAAGATTGAATTTGGATAAATTACTTTTATTGCCACCGGCAAATCCCAGAGTTGGAGCTCTTGAAACTTACTATATGTGGTTTCAGTAGCACAGGGGTTAAGTGTTCTTCCAACTTGCCCTAGGCTCTTCTTAAGAGCTGGGAAAGCAGTTCTGTCAATTCCCAAGTAAGTTTATTCAAGACAGCATAAGGCAGAGCTCAAATTCTTCTGTTGAGAACTTATCACTGCCCAAACCATAAGGAAATCTAAAGGCTGCCAAAATGCTTTTCTGATGTCCTCCTCCACCAGGAGAGAGATAAAAATGAAAGATTTACAGAGCAAACTACAGTGTATGGAATACACACACCCACCCACCCACCCACCCACACACACATAAATTTTTAAAAACCCTACCACTTTGTCTTATTTGCATGAACACAAATCGCTTTCAAGTTAATGCTGGAGAAAAAGGCAACATTCCCTGTGATGACTTGCTGAAAAGCTCACTGTATTTGTTTGATAATGGATTTTAGTTCATTGTCATGTACTTCACTCTTCATCAGCAGGAGCACTTCAGGGTAAAGAAACAGGCTTTTACCACACTGGAACAAAAGCTGTATAAGAGAAAAAAAATCCCGAGCAGATGGAATATTATTTGCATTTGCACAAATAGTGCTTTTTAGCACAATTCATATTTCTCCATTGTGAGCTAAAGTAAGCCAGATGTGTCTACAGCATGCTGCAGACACAGAATCGGCTTTTTGTTTGTCAGACTCAGAGGTCCCAACCTTATGATATCTTTGTACTTGTATATCCATTAGTTTTATTTCAGTTACTTATCAGGAGGGAAAAGAAGGAAATGGCACTATGTATTTAAGAGGACCATTGCAGAGATGGCCAGATTAACTATTTTTTATTTTTATGAATGAGGATCAAATAGGTTTTAGTTATCTGAATGTCCATCTAGAGTCTAGATGATGATGTCAAATTAAAAAGCAGAATGTAAGTGCAATAAAATTCAGTTCTCTCTGATTACATTAAATAATTACATATTTTTCTTAAGTGTCTCATGGAATGTAGATCAACAAATTATTTGACATGATAGAATTAAAATAGAATTTTAGGTCTGAAAGGGGTCTTTTACATTATTTTGTGCAATGCCCTCATTTTACAAATCAGAAAACTGAGGCTCTGGAACTGAAGTGACTTATTGGCACCTGGTCTCCTGACCTTGAATCCAATCCACTATCTGTATATCAGCATTTTTAAAAATGGTTTACTGAGGCTCCAAGCTTAAAAAGGTTTGATAATTTAGGCTTGAAAAGAAAGTTAAACTAAGAAATTTTTCTTAGCTGTTAGTGTGTGCCATTTGTGTCGGACCTTTCTAAGAGCGGGAAATAATAAAAGCAGCCTTTCCCAAAATGATTTGGGACCCCTTTTTCCAGAGTACATTCCCAGGGTCACTTGTGTAGAATGGCCTTTTGGGGAATGCAGCAATGGAGCACTACATCTCCTCTACAATGAAAAGACAGTGAACCAATTTAAATCACAAGAAAAACAGTGGATGACTTCAATTTCTTGTAAAGATAAAGATATTCTGTTTAATTAAAAGCAGTGATATACATATTTTTTTAAGTAGGCTCTATGTCTAACATGGGGCTTGACCTCACAACCCTGAGATCAAGAGTCACATACTCTACTGACTGAGCCAGCCAGGTGCCCCAAAAACAATGAGTGATTTTTTTTTTTTTCTTTTAAGATTTTATTTATTTATTTGAGAGAGAGCGAGCAGGAGAGGAGAGTGAATAGGAAGCAAGCTCCTTGCTGAGTGCAGAGCCTGACACGGGGCTCCATTCCACGATCGTGACCTGAGCTGAAACCAAGAGTCAGATGCTTAATCAGCTGAGCCACTCAGGCGCCCCAGTGAGTGATATTTTTAAAGATAGCTAGACACTGGTTTTTAAAAATCTGTTAACATTCATTTACTTCATTTCTTAAACCTCTGCTTTCCATGTTATTCGCTATGTTTTATATATAATAGGGCGCTCATCTATCCATGCTGGTAGTGGAATAGTGGCTGCTCTCCATCTATGTTAACCCAGGGTCTAGTGGGTAACCTGAGGGCCATTTTGATTTGGCTTTGAGATGCTCTCATTCATTTGTCCATTTAGTCACTCCATGGTATGATGGAGCCCCTCTATCACGCACTATGCTGGGCATTGAGACTATAGAATAAGAGAGCACTTCTCCTCAAGGAGCTTATAATCTAGTTAAGGAGAACCAAAAAACCCAGCAAACAAATCTAAACAAGTAAACAAATATATCAAGAAAAAATAATTATGTAAAATATACAATATTCCATATCAAATCTTATAGCATACTTTCTGATATCATAATATACAATAAGTGCTTATAATAGGATGCCATGGAAGCAAATGAAAATGGGCCGAGAGATCAAGGAAAGCCTTCTGCAGAAAGGTCTCAGCTAAGACCTGCAGAAAATCCAGATGTCGGCTATTGCTAGGCACGGTGGGAAAGGGAGAAAGAAAAGGCATTTTAGGCACTAGACTGAACAAAGACCAAGAGGTCAGTGAGAATATGGCATGTTGTGGTGCTATGTTTCCATGTGCTGGGGCATAGAATATGACAAGGAGATTAGAAGATAAATCTTCTAGAAGATTAGAAGATAAATCTCACTTCATGCTGGAGAAGTGAGTAGATACCAAAAGATGAAGGTCTCATGAACTGTGTTAGGAATTTGAGTCTTTGTCCACTGAACAGTGAGTATAAAAGCCTCTGAAGGATTTTACTTTGTCAGATTTGTTCTTCAGGATGGTAACTCTGCTTGTTGTATGGACTGAGGGGGAGGGGGCCAGGGTGAAAGTACAAAAGACAAGTTAAGGGCTGTGAAATCATTCAGGACAAAGATGGAGAACTGAACACAGTGCTGGTGGTGATGACAGGAAGTGGGTAGTTTGAGAAACATCAGGAGGCAATATATGCACTTCTTAGTGATGAATGATTAGTGCAGACTGAGAAGGGAGAAGACTCTAGATGACTCACATGGTTGGTGCATTCATAGGCTGCTTTACTTAGTTATATTTGGTTTAGGTTTTTTCTCTAACCATCTGACAGCAAAGGAGAAAAAGTGCCTTTCCTGAGATCTGAAATGATACAGAGTCACAGGGATGTAAAAAAATAATTGTTTTTTTCCCCTCCCTAAAAGTTGAAATTAAAAGGAAAGAGTTTTGGGATACCTGGGTTTCTCCGTTGGTTAAACATCTGTCTTCGGCTCAGGTCATGATCCCAGGGTCCTGGGATGGAGTCCTGTGTAGGCCTCCTTGCTCAGGGGAGAGCCTGCTTCTCCCTCTGCCCCATCCCTCTCTTCCCCTGCTCATGCTCTCTCTCTGACAAATAAATAAATAAAACCTTAAAAAAAAAAAGGGAAGAATTTTTCTCATTATAAAAATAGAAATATTTGTATCTTACTAACTTTTTAACTATAAAGGAAGCACTTTAATTCAGTGCATAATCTACAAAAGTAGAAAAAAATAATCTGTCATCTCTCACTCAGAAATAGTTACTATTTATTTATTTATTTTTAAGTTTTTAAATTTTTAAAAAAGATTTTATTTATTTATCTGAGGGAGAGAGAGAGAAAGCACGAGCAGGAGGGAAGGGTAGAGAGAGAAACCTATTCACCGCTGAGCAGGGAGCCCGATGTGAGACCTGAGCTTAAGGCAGATGCTCAGTGGACTGAGCCACTCAGGCACCCAATAGTTACTGTTTTAACATCCAGCTATTTCTAACTATGAATGCTTATTATCTGAATTCAGGACTGAATTTTGATAGCATGGAATATTTGTATCTCCTTCTAATCTTTTTTACATATACATTTTACAGAATTGGTTTCATAGTGTATCTGTAATTGTGTCCTGATTTTTTTAAACATTACATTGCATACATTTGCCCTATTATATAGTCTTTAAAAATGGGCTTATACTGACTGGACAGTAATCCACTATACTATAATATGGAACCATTTCCCTATTGAAAAACATTAAGTTTATTTTTGTTTTTTCACCATAAGACTGTGGCAATGAACATTTTTAAATATAGTATTAGCCTGAGGCGCCTGGGTGGTTCAGATGGTTAAGCCTCTGCCTTCGGCTCAGGTCATGATCCCGGGGTCCTGGGATCGAGCCCTAGCATTGGCATCGGGCTCCCTGCTCAGCAGGAAGCCTCCTTCTCCCTCTCTCACTCCCTCTGCTTGTGTTCCTGCTCTCGCTCTCTCTCTCTGTCAAATAAATAAATAAAATCTTTAAAAAAAAAAAGATAAAAAAAGGAAGTTCTTTGTCTTCCTCCCCCTTTCCCAGAGATGTTTCATCCAGACCCACTTTAACTGATTCCTTTTCCAAAATATAGTGCAGATAGCTGTCTCTTCTCTGTTTTTCCTTCAATAGCACCATTCCACTGCGAAATTATAATTTTCAAAGTGTTAAAAATATGAGGCTCATACTTCCATACAAATTACTCTCATACAAATAAAGTGAACACATAGCAAAAATTTTATTCAGCTCAGGGGCACCTGAGTGGCTCAGTTGGTTAAGCATCTGCCTTTGGCTCAGGTCATGATCTCAGGGTCCAGGGATAGAGTCCTACATCGGGCTCCCGGCTCAGCAGAGTCTGCTTCTCCCTCTCACTCTGCCCCTCCCCGCCCCTGCTCATTCTCTCTCTCTCTCTCAAATAATAAATAAAATCTTTAAAAATTTTTATTCAGCTCATTAATAGAAGGAGTGTCATTGAAATAATTATGATCATATTGAAGGAGAATTTAAAAAGCAGAGATACATACAAGTAGTTAGGAATGCCAAAATGAATATACCAGTAGATGGAAAACTGGTTAGTATTTTTTAGGGCAAAAATATGGTATGTTTGAAGTTATCTTTTCTACAGGTCAAAAGTCAGTTATATCTCTACTGGACAAAATTTATTTGCATTGCTATTAACAAGAATAATTTGCATCTCTTCATTTTTTTTTTTTAACAAGTAAACTTCCACCTCTACAGAGTTGTGAAACAGTTTAGTTAATAGAAAGTCAATGAGAGGTACTATACGTTGCTACAAAATCAGATAAATCCTGGAACCTCCTAGGAGGACATTAATAATTGCTTATGTCCTTTTCCAAGTCTTGGATATTTTTCCTAACACAATCATGACCTCTGTTTTAGTTATATACATTTAAAAATTTTTTCCTATTGTTAAGAATAAACAAACCTGTCCTTCTACTTCTACTTGTTTCACTTTCAGATTTCCTCCACATTTCTTTATTTCCCTTTATCAGTCAACTCTTGCAAAAGTTGTCTGGACTTTCTGCCTTCAAAACCCAACAATCACTGTAATCTCCTTTGAAACTCAACATTTCACTAGAATTGCTATTACAAAGATCATCCAACTCCTATCTGCCCAATCTCATGCCATAGTTTTCTAGAGCATTTGGCAATGTTCACCACTCCATATTTTTTGAAATGCTCTTCTCCCTTCTTTCCAGGTCCCTGTTCTCTCCTGATTAACCTCTTCCTTCTTTGACTTCTTGACTACTCATGCATGAATTCAGCACACATTTCATGAGTGGCTGTCACGTGCCAGCTACTTTGTCAGAAAACAGAGATACAAAGATGAGTAAGACCCTGGAGAAGTCTGGTAAGTAGAAATAAATTTATAAACAAATAATATCTACTGTTAGTCTAGTGTTTTCTATGTGCTAGTCCCTGTACCAAAAGCTTTACACATATCTCCTTTATTCTCAAAATAACCTTGCAAGTAAGGTATTTTCCTTTTTTTTTTTTTTTTCAGAGGAAAAAATCATAACTCAAAATAGGTTAGATAATTTGCCAAAGGCCACACAACTAGTGGATCATAGAGTGGAAATTCAACTCAGGCCTTTCTAAATCTGTAGTCTGGGCTCTTGTCCTTAGTGCTACAGAATAAAAGTGTTATAAGAATTACAATAAGAATATTATTGTACAAAGTCCCAGGGGCTTGGCACAAAGGTTGAAGCATTCAGTTCTATTAGAGGATGAAGAATGGAAGATCCAACAAAACCTTGAAGCAATATTATGATTGTGTCGTGTCATTACAGATGAATATACATTCATAAGGTAGACAAAGGGAAAAGAGCACTCCAGAGGGAGGGAGCATGAACAAAGGCCCACTCTTTAAACACTGATGTTTTCACATCTAGCAGGTTCACCTTCTGCCATCTTTTATTTCTCACTTTATGGGCCGTCTGTGAACAATTTCATCCACTTCAGAGGCTGTAAACACTGGTATAGCTTTATTTGTCTCAAGCCTATATATTTATTGCAATCTTCTTATGGATTACCAGAACTATATTGTTACTCACTGGATGGCTCTCTTTGGCTATTCAACAAGCACTTTAAATGAAACATGATTTGTTCCCTTCCAGCCAGGTTGTCCTTCTATACATATATTTAGATTAACCTGATTTCATTATCTTAGATTTCTTTGAAAAAAGATCACTAAGAACTATTAGTTCTCTTTCTTAAATATCTCTTGATTCTGTCTTTTCCTCCTATCCTGGCTGCTATAAGTCTTATTTCAGGCTTTTATTATTTCATTGAGAATATAGCCTTCTAGTGGAACAGAAGCAATATGACATATATATAGTAAAGTGGAAAGAATATAGGCTCTGGAGTTGAACAAATACAACTCCAACAATCCAACAATTTCCAACTCTTAATAACTAAATAAAGTTATAGAACTTATTTGAGTCATGATTTTTCTCCCTCTATAAAAATGAGGAATCGTAATATCTGCTTTTCAGGGTTGTTGTAAAGGTTTAATATGATAATGCCTATAAAGCACCCAGCACCATACCTGGTATGTAATAGCTATTTAGTAAATGGCTGGTATCTTTTGTATTTGGTTGTTGAGTGAAATAAATGCAATTAAAAGACACACAAAAGAAGAATATTGACACATGTAACTGGGAATTTCAAGACACTGTCAATCCAGGGCTGACACAACATTGACAGAGGTCTCTTTTTCCTTTTACCTGTATCCTTCTAATGTATTGACATCTATTTTACACAGACTCATTGTAATGGCCAGATGGCTGCTGGGAACGCTCAGCCTATGTCCTTAGACTATATTGACTGAAAGTATCCATGTGTTAAACCTCAACAAGGAACCTAAATTGGCCCTGCCTGAGTTACATGCTTACCTACAAACCAATCATGTGTCCCAGGAAATAACAGCATTAACAATGACCCAACCTTATGGCTCCGTGGAACATGGTGATTGACAGTCCCACAAAGACAAGTGGAGAGGAAGTTCTCACCAGGAAATGAATGCCTTCAGGCAAAAACATGTCCGCATGCCTTTCCTACCCAATCCCCTTGTCTCCAGCATTTTTTATATTATATCCTCCATGATATAAGTGAATTATTTTTCTAAAATGTGGAGTGTATTATGTGACTCTCAAAACCTTAAAAACCTGTATCTTACTAAGAGAACATAGCACCAGCTTCTTTATAGGACTTCAGATACGCACACTATCCTACTCCAACCAGCCTTCCATTCTTTCCCAGTGTGTACCAACAATACCATCCATTTCCTCACCATACACTGAATTTTCCTTCTCTTCCTCTTTCCCTCTTGGGCCTTTGCTGAAACTATTCTGCTTAAAATGACCCTTTTCTCCATGTTAGCTTGGAGGTGGCCAATCTATCTTAATAGACTGCAGTGGAATTCATTCTTTTGGTTTACCCAGAACTCCTCTTCCTAAAAGAATTTGCTTCTCTCTCATTGCAATGATGTGCTTCTGAAAGCCATGCCAAACATAGTAGTGCCCCAATTTTGGCTATATGACCTAGGCCAGACAAATCATGTTGTGGCCACAGTGATTGATCCAAGAGGAGCAAGTAACTGAAGCTGGGCCAGTTGGAGTCCTTAGAATGAAGGTAGGCAAGACAGGTACTCTTTCCTTGTGAGTCATTAATTTGGAATGATGTTTAGCCCAAAGCTGCCAGTGACTATGTCCCCTAATACAAAAAGAAAACACACATGCAGAAGGTGACAATGAGGCCAATGTGTAAAGAAAATTAGGTAAGAGGGGTGGAGAGACTAAAAGTTCCCGTGTTCCAGTCCTTGTTTTAATAGTGCCCACTCATAGTTGCTTTTTTTTTTCTTTCCCTTAAACTACTTTGATTTGAATGTCTATTACTTGAAAGAAGTAGTTTTCTAGGTCCAGCTTAAAAATTTCTTCCTCTGGGTGGTCTGTCTAGATCATACCATTATAGACCTGTTGTATTATACAATTACTGTCTACTTTTAAGAAGGTATAGTTAAGTATTTACCTATCCCACTATGGGCATTGATTCAGTAACATTGACCAAGTGTTACCATGTTTCTGACTGGGCTAGATTGAGAGCTTAACTCCTACCCCACTCAGCACAGGGCCTGGTACACAGCAGAGTTAAAAAAAATGTTCATTAAATTGAATTGCCGAAGGTCATTGAAAGAAGGATTTTCTTCCCATTGTCCCTGATAACATGTAGTTCTCTCCATTCCAAGCTTTGTAATAGAATCACAAATAATCTAAAATATTTCACTAAAAATGTGATTTTTGAAAAAATATGTGAACTGGAGAACATGAGCTACATTAGAAGCAGAAAAAGGTTAAGTTTTCAAATAACGAACTCAAGCCATTTCAATGTCTTACCTCTAAATAGCAGGTACAAATTGGTTTATTTGCATTTTCTTGGTTAATTACACATTTTGGAATGATCTTTCCATGTGGAAGTCATTGATAACAGGATCTAATTCCAGAGACCAAAGTGCCATTAGTTTCATTGAATTGAAGCATTTTCAGAGGTTGGAGTCAAAGCCTAGGAATTAGAAATCGTGGGTTTTAATTACATCTTGGTCACAGATTGGTTGTTTTCTTGGAAGCACAAAACCTCAAAGAATTCAAGTGCATGTAAAATGAAGATGAGAATCTTTTTGCCTCCTTCAACATCAGACTTTTATGTCATTTAATGAAATATTACCTAAAAACACCTTTGAGTTCCTAGGATGGTATGCATTACTTGAATAGAATGGCTGTTTAGCATCATGAATGAACAGGTAAATTAAGGTCTCTGGTCCAATGGAAAGCAAAGTCTAGTTGTTTGTGAAGGAGGCACAGAAATAGAGAAGGGAAAAATGTGAGCCTGGATTGGGTGCCTACTATACACTAACTGGGTAGTGGGGAGGGCTCTTTACTTATCTTTAATCCTTAGAAAATTTTTAGGAGGTAAGCAGAGAATACGTTTTACCCATAATGAAACTGAACCTTAGATAACCTAAGTATTTTTCTTTAGGGTCACACAAACAACAGGATGATGGTCTGTGTGCTGGTTTTCATAGAATTAATTATGATGTAAAAGCTCTGCTGTTGGTCTGTCAAACTAAGCCATTTACCTGTAACAATAAAAACTAGGCATCCATTTTGGGTATCTTTTCAGAAGTAATGTTATACATTTTATTCTAATTATTGTCAGCAATAAGGGGAACTTTGAACGTCAGAGTGACTCATAAATTTAAAATGTTAGCCCTTGAGTTTGTCTCTGGATAGAACTATAGGAATGCTGTGGGCAATTGTTCTCAAACTCTAGATTAGGCATTAGATTGACTTGTGGAGCATGTAGAAGAAACCAACACTGGATCCTTTCCATGTTGACTCTGAAGAGTGTGTGCGTGCGTGTGTGTGTGTGTGTGTGTGTGTGTGTGTGTTGTTTATATATACTCTCCTCTCTGAAATAGGAAGACAGTGATCCAGGAATGACAGATTTCTTGTGAGAAGACTAAAGCCAGTCCTATGGAGATGCACAAGAGTGGGAAACACTACGAAATCTAAGTTCTCTTTAGGGTAACCCGGAGTCCCTAAATTCACTCTATAGTTGCTGACATTTCTAACTTGGCTTCAGAACTGACCTGCTCTTCATATAACCCATTTGGCAGAGACATTACCTGGTCCTGACAGGTTCTCTTCTCTCATCTCGGAGCAGGTTTGAGTCAAAACAGCTACTGGAGGTGAGGAGACAGCATTCTGGGTGAATATGTGAAGCAGCTAAAGTGAGAATCCTTTGGCAACAAGCCAAAAACCATACCATTAAGGAGGCTGCACCCCTTTCAACCACCAGATAAGACAGGATAATACCTTCATGTTTCACTTGGCCAGTTCATAATGTGGCACTCGAAAAGAAGCAAGTCTGTCAAGCTTGTGTCTGCATTATCTGATTTTCCCCACACTGCCCCTGCCGTCCCCCATTGTGTCAGAAGTGCATTACTTGTTGGAGCAGTGAGGCTCAACCAACGTGGAGAGTGGGGCTGGGAGGATTATGGTGAAGAGCAGTGAGGCTCAACTAATGTGGAGAGTGGGGAGAGGCAGGGAGACGTACAACAACACAAGCTCTGCTTTGACTCACACGACCAAATCCAGTTGAGAAGCCATTTCAGATTTTGGTGTAACAACTCTATTGGGAAAAGACAGCAAGAATTTTCCCAAAGCTGTTTCTTTTGAATTCCGATAAAACGGTGTTAGAAGGATGGGAATGCCACTCCCTTAATTTGTTTTATTCAAAAGAGATTTAAGTGTGTGTGTCTCTGTATGTGTACCTGTGTGTGCACTCATTAATTATTCCCCACATGGATATATGGAAGAAGTCTCTTTTGGAAACGGCCCTAGTATGCTATGGGATAAAGCTATTTTGCTGATATTTTTCTTGTCCATAAGACACAGACTTTAACCTAGTATTCCTTTCCCATAGAAACCAGCAGGAGTCAATATAGCATTGGTGTCAGATGAGGATTGGGGTGCACGAGAGTCCACATTTTGATTCAAGACTGTATCTATATGCAAAAGCAAATAGTCTGTGACATAATCAAAATAATCAGTGTAGGCTGACAATGGATTCTGAATAGTTCATAAAAATGGTTCATTATTAACCAATATAGGTCTAGTAATCACATTGATTTTTAAAACTGGCCTTAGAAAACCACAGGGGTCCTTTAAAATATTGACAGTTTAATAAGTTTAAATATTTCTGATCATACATGATACCCTGCTTTTTTACATCTCCCTATTAAAGAAAAATTTAAATTCTTCAGGTGAGAATACCACTTAGAAAGTACATGGTAACTTTTAGTAGAGAACCTCAAATATACTTTTTAACGAACATTAAACAGTACTAAACAGTAATAATAAAAATAGCTTCCATTTATTGCATGACTACTATGTACCTGGTAGAGTGATGTTTAACACACATTATCTCAATTAGTTCTCCCAAAGCCCTATATTCTTGATGCTATAGTATACCCATTTTACTGATGAGGAAAATAAAGCCTGGAGAGTTTAAGGTCACATAGCTAAAATAAGGGGTGGATTTAGGGATGAAACCTATAGAGGCCTGATCCCTGGAACCTGGTTCTTAACCATTACTCTATCCTAGAATCACAAACACCTGCAGTATAACTGGGAAATATAGCAAGAAGAGTTAAATGGCTTGTCATGTTGATTGAACTTTTCTAAATTAAAAAATTAGGAGTTCACTAGATCACATAAAAGCTTCATTAAAGCAAATCAAGTTATCCTCCTTCCTTGCTAGTCTAATACCAGTAAAGGATGGACTAGGGAGACTAGACTTCCAGTTTAATTTTGTTCCAAGCATGGTTGTTCATGTAAACTACATAATGTCAGCACCATCCTGCTGTCAAAAAGACCCCAGAGATATTCTATTAGATTCTCTTTAGGATTGATTGATTGATTGATTGATTTATAGTGTGAGAGAGAGCGAGTGAGCATGCACATGTAAGCAGGGGAGGGGGGGCAAGAGGGATTGAGGGTGAGGAAGAGAGAGTCTTAAGCAGGTTCCACATCCAGCGGAGCCCAACATAGGGCTTGATCTCATGACCCTGAGATCATGACCTGAGCTGAAATTAAGAGTCGGATGCTTAGCCCACTGAGCCACCCAGGTGCCCCTAAATTGCTCTCAAATTAAGAATTGCTATTTAGAAAAGAAACATAGTTTAATTGTAAAAAAAGAAACAAAGTGAGAACAATACAAATATATTCAAGAAAAAAAATCACCTTTTCATAACAGAGGCCACTGTTTACATTTGTTGTTCTTATTATATTCTTCTAGTCTAGTTTTTGTGATTATATATAAATTTTTATTTTTTTAAATAAAAATAGATCTGCCATAATGTTATTTTATTTTCTACCTTCTCTTCCAGCATATATGATTCTGCAGCCACAGCCCCCTTTACATCTTATAAATTGTGAAACTTTGGAAAAGTTGCTTAATTTCTAAGTGCCCCAACTTGCTTTTCTGTAAAATAGAGATTGGCATAAAGGTTCGTTTTTAATATAAGGAAAATGCTTAGAGCAGTACCTGGTACATAGTAAGTACCATATAAGTGTTTGGTAAATGAAAAAGTAAATACTGGAGCAAAGGATACACATTTTTCTTTAAGGATTTTGATACATAGTACCAAATTACCTTCCAGAAAGAGTCTACCAATGTATAGTCCTAATAGCAGGATATAAGTGGAGGACCCATTTTCCTGCCTCCAGGGCACAGTGGTTAAAAGTTTAGGAGATCAGGCTACCTTATCTCAAATTCTGGTTTATTACCCAGTAGCCATGATATCTTGGGATATCTTTGACAATGCCGAGCTTCATTTTCATTTTCTGTAAAATGGGAATGACAATAAATATCTACCTCACAGGCATGTTGTGAGGCTATGATGAGATAATATAAATAAAGCGCTTCATATAGTGCCTAGCATAGAAAAAGAGATCCATAAATCTATGTTTGCAGTTTCTCCATTTATAAAGATGAGAAAAATTAGGACCAGAAAGTAAATCATCCACGGCTGAGGCTCTAAGGTAATAGGTCAAAATGGCACAGGAAATCCAGTGCAAAAGGAAATATCTGGTTCTAGGTGATATATTTTTTGTGCATGGTGGACCAGTATAAATATCTTTTAAGACATGTTTTCAGGGTGCCTTCCTGTCGCTAGTGCTCAGCATATATTAGTTAGTGACATGGACAGTGAGGGCAGAAAGTATGCTCATTAAACCTGCCGTTTAATGTGAGGGCAGGAGGGAGTGAACTTCATCTTGAGAGGAAGAACCAAAAAGACATGATTCTACAAAGAAAAGTGATAGATGGCTACTTTAAAAGCAAAATCAGTTGCCTGAGTACCAAACGGGGAATGAGTGATTATGTTCAAACCAGGCCGCAAGAGTTGTATTAGCCAGTCTGTGCAAAAATACTTATGATGAATATAATTCTACAGCTTAAATTATCCTGGGAGACTTAGATGGGGTGGTAGCCTGCTCTTTTTGGGCGCTGCTGGTCAGCTTTCTGTAAGTCACAAGGTGGACTGGGTTCCCTAGTTAGAGATCGTCGTGCAGAGTATAGGATGTCATCAGAGGAGACCTACAGTACAAATGGCTGGAAAGATAAAAGAATCTAGCATTATTCTCTTTGAGGAATTTAAGTCAGGCAATTTTGTTATTCTTTCAAGTACAGGCAAGACTCTCAGGAAAGTGTACAGTTAGTTGTTTATTTCCACTGAGAATAGAACTATGGGAAGTGGATTTCAAACTGCAACATGAAAGATTTAAGTTAGAATGATTGAAAAAAATTTATTAGTAGTGTGAATTATAAAACATTGCAAGCGATTACCAACAAAAGCTATATAATCTCTTCAGAATTATTTAAAATAGGACTTTTTTTTTGTATTGGTTTTAAATTATTTTAGTGGATATTAACTAAAGGCAAGAGAATAGGCTGGGTAGACTCTCAAGGTTCCTTTCTATGATTTGATGATAAAAAAGACTTGATCCTATAAAGATTGCTCTGGCTTCTTTTCTATTGCAGCTACCCAAGGAACAGCTGTTGCCTTGACAACAAGGGACATTCTTAGGTTCCTCATATGCTAATAGGAAAACGGCCAATTTTCTTGTTCATAAAAGAAAACTGTTGGTTACTGTGTGAATCTCTCTCTCTCCCTTTTTCTCCTACCATTACTAGCCACCCTTACATGAACCTCAGTGAGAGGTAGAGTTAAAAGAAAGAGGGTAGAATAGTTTGTATTTTCAGAAATCCTCACTGAAACTTAAGAAACTCACTCACAAAAGAGTTTGGAGTCAGATAATGACATGGGAATAACAAGAAATGAGCATTCAATGTGCAGAGATGAAAAACAATGGATAGCATAAAACTCTTAATCCACAGTAGAGTACAGGCAGATACACTGAACAGATTCCAAGAGGGAAGATTGAGTGTAACTTCACAGCTGTCTCAACACTGATGACATCTGTCAGACAGTTTCAAACAACCACTTCCAACGACCTAGGTACATGTATACACAGACATCATCAACTTTGGACTGAACTGAGTAGATTGTATATGAATAATAATATAGAATGTAGCAGAAGAATAGCAATTACTTCCACACCCAGTTCACTAAAGTAATAAGCAACAATTAGTTCTCCCAGGGCAAAAACCTTTGCTACCTGAAATATAGCCAAATGCAGGCTAAGAAACAAATTGACAGCTGATAAAAAGTATTTTGAGGGGCACCTGGGTGGCTCAGTGGGTAAAGCCTCTGCCTTCAGCTCAGGTCATGATCTCAGGGTCCTGGGATCAAGCCCTGCATCGGGCTCTCTGCTCAGCAGGGAGCCTGCTTCCCCCTCCCTCTCTGCCTGCCTCTCTGTCTACTTGTGATCTCTCTCTCTCTGTTGAATAAATAAATAAAATTTAAAAAAAAAAAAAGTATTTTGAGTAAACTTCCTCATACATTATGTGGAGAGCTATATAGCTCATTGAATAAAAGAAGGCCACCTCTCTTCAGTGTCTCTTGAAGCCTTAACTATAAAAAAGCCAAATTTCTTAGCCTAATGGAGTGGTGCTTTTTCCATATTGCAGCATGGAAGGTGCAAGCTGCAGCCCCGTATTGGCCTTGTTTTTAATGCTGCGCTCACGTGGATGGTGTGCACAGCATCAAGACAAATACACATTTCCCTGTATCTTACCCTACATTTTTCTATACAGAAGTTATATGGTGGGTATATTTTTTTTGCTTACTGTTGCCACTACTCCTCTTTACCTCCCAAGGATTTTGGGGGGAGTATTGTTGTTTAAAAGTATTTTTCCTGCTCATTGTAAAGATATTAGAAAGTTTAGAAAAGAACAAAGAAGGAAATGAAAGAATCTTTGTATTATTTTGAAGAGCAGTACTGAATGCAACGAAGCCCATTACCAATCCATCACCAGTATTTCCTTTACTAACTACCAGGATGGTGTAGGACACAGGATCTCTACTTCCTCTCTCTTTCTGTGTCCATCATGGACCCTGGAGAATAAGAACACTGATGATGTACACAAACATGCAGGTACCTGTAGGTGTTACTATGTACTCTGAGGACAGTGGGATTGTCAAAGCACATGGGAGAATATATAAAGCTTGGAAAGCTAGGCGAAAACATATTTACACTTTGACAGGATAATTTTAAGGAGGTTTTGAAAAGTTTGCTATTTGTGGCACAGTACTGCTGGCAGATGTTGGAGCTAGCTTTTCTCATCCCAAGCCCACTGGTCCCTGGTATTTCCCACAGGATGAGAAGAACATTTTCATGGTTAGTCCTACCTCCAGATAGTCACAAAGCCTGACTGTCTGCCTCTTTTCTCTTTTGCTATTTTAGATCCTTATTACTGATATGTTTTCCATTTATTTCTCTCAAACAAAATTATTCAGTGTATCCCTGTTATCCACAAGAAAATATTTTTGTCTCCTTGTACCTTTCAACTTTCCCTGCCTTGTCTCCTGTTCCTCTCCTAGGCAAATAGTACACTACAAAAGTCACTCCATTCCTCACTCAGCAGTGTTGAACTACTTGTAACTCCTCACTTCCCTTCACCTCCCAGGTTCAAGATTTTCCACAACTTTTTTCCTCAGCTTTTCACCAGGAACCTTTGTATCCACATATTTGAAGTTACAGGTAAGGCCCTGTTCCAGTGGGGTGGCTCATCTGTCCTCAAACCCCTCCCACAGGAAGACAGACATACTTTCCCTGAAGAGTCATGATAGCTTTGCCAAACTGTGTGCACTTGGTCTGTTTTAGTTAATTTTGTTTTTGTTTTTGTTTTTGTTTAATTTTATTTTACTTTTTCAGTGTTCCAAGATTCATTGTTTATGCACCCCACCCAGTGCTCCATGCAATACATGCCCTCCTCAATACCCACCACCAGGCTCACCCAACGCCCTACCCCCCTCCCTTCCAAAACCTTCAGTTTGTTTCTCAGAGTCCACAGTCTCTCATGCTTCGTCTCCCACTCCGATTTCCCCCAATTCACTTTTCCTTTCCTTCTCTTTATGTCCTCCATGTTTTTCCTTATGCTCCACATGTAAGTGAAACCATATGATAATTGACTCTCTCTGCTTGACTTACTTCACTCAGCATAATCTCTTCCAGTGCCGTCCATGTTGATACAAAAGTTGGGTATTCATCCTTTCTGATGGAGGCGTAATATTCCATTGTATATATGGACTATATCTTCTTTTTTTTTTTTTAAACTTTATTTATTAGAGAGAGAGAGAGAGAGCATGAGAGGGGAGAAGGTCAGAGGGAGAAGCAGACTCCCCATGGAGCTGGGAGCCCGATGCGGGACTCGATCCCGGGACTCCGGGATCATGACCTGAGCCAAAGGCAGTCACTCAACCAACAGCCACCCAGGCACCCTGGACCATATCTTCTTTATCCATTCGTCTGTTGAAGGGCATCTTGGCTCTTTCCTGCTTTAGTTAATTTAATGAAAGTTCTGGAAGGCAACATCATACTCTGTTCACTGATACATGTCCCTATCACTTACTACAGGGAGCACGTCACACATTAGGTGCTCAAAGACTATACAATGAATGAATGAATGAATGTCTACTGTGTACCTAATGCTTGGAAGCCAGGATTAAATAAGCTAGATACTCTTTGGCTTATATTGCTTACAGTGTAATATGGGATGTGGAGAAGTGAAAAGTTTTGTAAGTCCCACAATAGTGCAAACATGATGCTGGAGAAGCATGAATAGATCAAGGAAGGTTGACACTAGCTGGACAAATTTGGAAAAAGTGCCCGGGCAGAAGAAACATGTGCTAAGGCTTGAAGTGGGAGAGACCTTGACGAAAAGTAAACAGATTCATTTGAGCTAGAATTCCCAGTGTGAGGTGAGGGAGAGTGAGAGATCAGACTGGGAAGGAAGCAGAACAAGTTCATGAGGGCTGTATAAGCCATACTAGGGAAGCCACCGAGAGCCAAGGAGAAGTTCTTATTGGGAGGGATGATGTACTGAGATTTGAGGTTTAGAAAAATCCTTTTGGCTGAGGTGTGGAGATGGTGTTACAGAGATCAATTATGAAGGCAGTTACCAGTTAGGAGGCACTTCACTAATTAAGGGTTGGTTTCTCTACTTAATGGTAAACTCTTTGAGGGAAAGATAACACTTTTTCAAATTTGTAACTTGAAGCCTAGGTCAGTCTTTTAACAAATGCGACATGTCTTTTATGAATGAAGAACTCTCCTTATGTCTGTTATCATACCTCAGAAAGGCAAAAAACAAGCCACTTCCTTTAAGAAGTTGTGTCCCTTGTGGCTCATGTAATCATTGGACCAATGTTACTGCTTCCAGGTAAGCTAGTTACAGAGGAGATTTTTTGGCACCCCACCCTGACCTTGCTCTCAGTAGGTATGTAAGTTGATTTATATTACCTTACCTTATCTATATTATAACTGACTATTTTTTTCTATCTTTTTCATTAAGATGTCATTCCTGGATTAAGATCATGCCTTTTTCACATTGTATAGCCTACCTAGGAGTAGCCAATTCAATTTTGTCTCTGTGAGTTTTTTCAAGGACTGGTCAAAGAGTTAATGAAAACATGAATGACAAAATAGTCATCTGAAAGGTTACTTCTGACTTTTCTGTATTTGTATTAGAATCTGGCCCTTAAAGTGATCTAATTCACTGAATAAAACCATTTTATTAAGCCTTTGGTCAGCAGATTATAATACCTATATTATGTATAGAACTCTTCTAAAATTAGTGACTACAGCTCTCATTTTTCTTTGGATACAATGAAAAGAGTAAAAAAAAATTTAAAGAATGTAAAGGACATTATGAAATCACATCACAGTTAACTAAATCAAAATTTAATACAATAAACTAATACAGTACTGAAAATGTTCTAATTTTTAAATTAGTAGTTGATGTGCCCTTATTCTTGGTTTATAATACAATGATTTCAAAGCATTTTGAATTTGTGAGCTAATAGCATTACAATCTGCATAGTAAAGGAGACAAAAAATACACAACTTCTGATTCAGATTATATGCCCAGTTTAGTTCTTGTGTTTATGATACATAAGTAACATAAATTAACTGTTCGTAGATTGCTGGGTGATATGGATTATTTGTGCTGATACCTAAACAGAGTCTCTACTTTTATGAAGCTTTCAGTTTTTGATGATTCACGAAGAAACAATTTGTATGGTTAAGCCTAATAGCTGATTTAACAATAAACTTTATCTTTACAAAAATTATATACCTAAGTTTTTTTGCCATGTTATCTTCTTAAATGGTAGATCTACCCATTACAATCTTAAATTTAAACTTTCATTATTAATTATTATCGTTGTTATGGCTGCTTCATAATAATAGCAACTAGCAATACTTAGAAGAATAAGAGGGATTCTAATTTTGCATCTGGATGTTTTTAATGGGCTGATACAGAATTCTGTGTGACATCGAAGATTTTGTCATGTTAGAGTGAGAATGAGCTGAGGAAGAAAAGTGGTATTTGGTCCACAGTTATTTAGCGGGGAGGGGGTACATCTTTAGTTCTACACCCAGAGATTTGGCTCAGATGTCAGGAATAATGAGCTTCATCTTAATAGTAAACCTTGATGAGAGTTCTGGCTAAAAAAGAAAGAGAGAAAAGATTAAAAAAAAAAAAAAGAAAAGAAAAGAAGGCATTTGTGGTACTTTATATATACAGACATGTAGCACCATCTACTGGATTAGAGTAAGTGAATAAAATCTGTAAAATATGTATTTCCACTAGCAAAAGTATGAACCCATGAATATCAGAGCTTCTTATAGTATTGGTTTAGTCAATTCTTTGGTTTTAAGGTTTGTTTTTCTGATAGATGAGAATACTTTGATATAAAGGACCTTCTTTTTCCCTTTGTCCTTGCAGGTAAGAAATAGTCACAGACAATTGTTAGCAGTGACTTAAAGTTACCCATCTACAGCAGTTGTACCTACCTGCGCGTGCACACACACGCACACACACCCTCTGAATACCCAACTCAATAATATTATTTTACAAGGTAGTGGTTGCCATGGGCAAAATAAAATTTGTGTACATATATTTCCTATAAAAGGATATTAGAAAGTCTATAATTTGAGAGTTCTTTCTTCAATTGTTTCTCTGTAGTAGAAAATGTTTTATTTAACTATAGTTATGGGCTCCTATTAACCAGGGGAAATAAATCCTTAAGAATAATCTATTCACTAATTTGGCAAGTATTAAGTGATTACTGTTACATTACAGAAACAATGATAAAAACATTGAAAAAAAGGAGCAGTGATTTCAAAAATATTGCATAATATTGGGCTGTGATGTAAATGTTCCTTTGTAAAGACTTACATCCATCTTTTTCATTAACAGGGTCCAGCAGAGCATCCAAGTATCTGATACAGCCCTTGTGAAATGTGTAAGTCTGCAAGATGTTGTAGATACTGGTCAGTATATTCACCACTAAAAACATATATTGTATAGGTAAGGAAATTGAGGAACAGGACAGTTATGAGACTCCTCTGACGTCTTTCCAATAAGACTGTTATGTCATTATCCAGGTCATTATCTGTTTCATAATAAACGGATTTCCTCAGGTGGGAGTGAGTAGCTGAGCAGTAGCAGCATAGACGCACTCTTGCTGAAGTGCATGTTGTAGCCACAGGCAATCTGAAAGTTTATTCTGAGTTTATATGTAAATGTTCTGAATCTGAATCATATGCAATGATTTAAGAATGAATTGTATAAAAGAAAATCTGAAAAAATGGGGACATTTACCATTTTTCTGAGTAGGAAGACAATAAAAGTTTCAGTTTTTCTGAAATTATTATGTATATTCAGAGAGATTTCAGTGAAATTCCTAGGATTCTGAGTTCTCCTCTTTTTGGGGGGAGGGAGATGGGGAACTTGACAACTTGATTTGAAGGAGGTTGTTGAGGATAGACAAGAATAGCTATGATGGTGGTGATAGCTGGTGTGTTTGGCCCTACCTTATTAAGAAACCGTGGTACTCAAAACTGTGATACTTTTATAGAGGTAGATAAATACATCAGTGAAATACCACATATCCAGAAACATATCTTTGTATATATGAGAATTTAGTATTTAAGAAGGACACATTTCAAACCAAAAAGCAAGAAATATTTAATAAATGGTGCTGAGAAAATTACTATTTGTTTTTTTTTTTTAAAGATTTTATTCATTTATTTGACAGAGACACAGCGAACAGCGAGAGAGGGAACATAAGCAGGGGGAGTAGGAGAGGGAGAAACAGGCTTCCCGCTGAGCAAAGAGCCCAATGCAGGGCTCAATCCCAGGACCCTGGGTTCATGACCCGAGCTGAAGGCAGCCACTTAACGGCTGAGCCACCCAGGCGCCCCACTATTTGTTTTGAAAAAGAACTATGAATCTACTTACTCCCACACACAAATATAAATTTAATGTGCATTAAATTTTAATATATAATTCTTTTTAAAAAGATTTTATTCATTCATTCATTCATTCATTCATTCATTCATTCATTTAGAGAGTGTGAATAAGGGGGAGGGATAGAGGGAAAGAGAATCTCAGGCAGACTCTACCCTGAGTACAGACCCTGATGCAGGGCTCTATTCCAGGAAGGCAAGATCATGACCTGAGCTGAAATCAAGAGTTCGATGCCCAGCTGACTAAGCCACCCAGGCACCCCTTAATATATAATTCTAAGAATACTGGAAAAACTTTTGTTGATCATTCTTATAGTCTTCTGGAAAAGGCTCTCCTTAGTGTGGTCTAAAACAAAAGTTATCGAGGAAGACTGACAGATTTAATTATAAACAATTAAAACTCCTCTTTTTATTAATATATTGATTCTTTCAGCAGATTTTGTTGAGCACTACCATGTACAGGTATTGTTCCAGTTGCTGAATATAGGGTGAACAAAATGTATCTGGTTCCTACTGTTATGAATATTGTAGTCTAAAAGATAAAAAACAAAAAAGTCGGGGTGCCTGGGTGGCTCAGTTGGTTGAGCGACTGCCTTCAGCTCAGGTCATGATCCTGGAGTCCCAGGATTGAGTCCCACATCAGGCTCCCTGCTCAGCAGGGGGTCTGCTTCTCCCTCTGACCTTCCCCCTCTCATGCTCACTCACCCTCATTCTCTCTCTCTCAAATAAATAAATAAAATCTCTCTAAAAAAATTAAGAAAAAAGTAAACAAGCAAATAAAAACATTAACTGCCAATTGTGGTGAGTTGTCTGAATGAAATTACTACATGTGAAAAATTTGCTTTAAGAAAGAATAACAGGAAAAAGCCATGTCGTATTAAATGGGCAAGGAAGATCTCTATAAGGAGGTTATATAAAACTGAAGACTATGGAACCCTGAAGAATACTATAGAACCTAGTCATGACAGGGAAAATGTTCCAGGCAGAAGGATCAACATATATGAAGCCCCCAAGGCTGGAAGACACCTTAGTTTTTCGAGGCTCTAACAAAACAATTTAGAAAAGCCAGGGTAGCTGAAACATAGTGAATGAGAGGAAAGATGGCAAGAGATGAGGTTGGAAAAAATAGGCAGGGACCAGATCACATAGGACTTTGTAGACAGGTTAAGGAGTTTGGATTTAATTCTAACTAAATTGAAAAGGTTGGGCGTGTTTTTATAAAACTAAACATATACACTTACCTTATGGTCAGCAATTATATCCCTTGGTATTTATCTAGGAGAAATAAAAATACTTGTCCCTGAAAAGACTTGTACTGAAAGTATATGTTAATAATTATTAATTATTATTAATTATTATGGAGAATAATTATTAAAATTAATAATTATAGAACTAGTTTAAATGTATATTGAGGTTGAAGAAATAAGTGAATGGATGATGAATAGTGGGAGCAGGGTTTCTTACTGTTAGAAGGGACGTTTCAAATAAGAGGCAGGCTAGAATGAGCTCTGTGGCACTAGATT
The DNA here is from genome assembly GCA_028534135.1 of Potos flavus. NCBI lineage: Eukaryota > Metazoa > Chordata > Mammalia > Carnivora > Procyonidae > Potos > Potos flavus. Next base: position 116,416,855 of record CM052898.1, on the reverse strand, counting down.
GGAGTCAGAGACATCAGTAGGTACTAATGTTTAGCTTATATGGGTAGATAGATACAAAGACAATTATAGATATGTATAAATTCTTGGGTTAATGTATATACATATGTTATCTAATTCTGTCTGCTGATTGGGCCCAGAAATAATGACAACCCTATAGCAACGAACATACCCAGAGCCCAGATCTTAGTTTCTAAATACCATTCTCCACCAAAAGGAACCAGGCCTCCTTGGAGAAATGGCTAATTCTTAGGCTGGGTAAGGAAAAATACAAGATGATTCTGGGGCATTTTGCAGTGCCAGAAAGTAAGGCGTTGCTCAAAAGGGTGAAGGCGTGTCAAAGAGACAGGGGCCGATGGCTAAAGCTGGAGCAAGTTGAGCAACAAAACAGCGAGTTTTGGAATCTGAAATATAAGGTGTATATCAGTCCATAGTGCTATAAATTAATAATTGAATAAATAAATGGAGAAGAGATAATCTTACTATGGAAAAATTTTAAATAACATGTGTAGGTACTCTCCTTTTAGAAGTTAGGGTATAATCTCCCTTCTTGAAGGCAGGCTGAATATTGAATCACTTAGAGTTTGGAAAGGAAAATAGCAGCTCTAAAATGGGGTGAAATAGGGGCACCTGGGTGGCTTAGTAGGTTAAGCGTCTGCCTTTGGCTCAGGTCACGAGCCCAGGGTCCTGGGATTGAGCCCCACATTGGGCTCTCTGCTCGGCGGAAAGCCTGCTTCTCCTTCTCCCTCTGCCTGCCACTCCCCATGCTTGTGTGCTTGCTCTCTGTCAAGTAAATAAATAAAATCTAAAAAAAAAATAAAGTGGGGTGAAATAGATAAAAGGGACCAAGAGTATGCTTACCTTGATGAGCACTGAGTAATATATAGAATTATTGAATCATTACCTTGTACACGTGAAACTAATATAACACTGTATGGTAATTATACTTCAATTTATAAAAAAGAAAAAAAATGGAAAAACCTGGCAAATCCTACCTTAACAAAATTATCAAGATTAAAATCACCAGCAATGTCATGAAAACATGTACTCCCTGATATGATGTGATGAGAAGTGCACTTTGTGGGTTTCTTTCCTAAAACCCATAACTCTGGCCTAATCATGAGAAAACCATCAGATAGAACAAACCAGTACCATTCTACAAAACACCTGACCAGTATTTCTTTTTTTGAAAAGTATTTTATTTATTTATTTGACAGAGAGAGACATCACAAGTAGGCAGAGAGGCAGGCAGAGAGAGAGAGAGGGGGAAGCAGGCTCCCCGCTGAGCAGAGAGCCCGATGCGGGGCTTGATCCCAGGACCCTGAGATCATTACCGAGCCGAAGGCAGAAGCCTTAACCCACTGAGCCACCCAGGCGCCCCCTGACCAGTATTTCTCAGTTCTGTCCAGGTCATGAAAAACAAGAAAAAACTGAGAACTTGTCACAGGCCAGGGGAGACTAAGGAGACATGACAATAAAATGCAATGTGGTATGCTGGATTGGATTCTGGAATAGAAAAAGAACATTGAGGAAAGGACTGGATATGTTAACTACCTAAAATTTAAATAAATTTAAATAAAATTCATAAACTATATAAGAAAAGAAAGGACTGGAAAATTTGGACTTTAGTTCATAGTCATGTATCAATACTGGCTTCTCTGTTTTGTAAAATGTACTACAGTAATATGTAATAACATTGGAGGAAAGTGACTGGATGAGGAATATACAGGAACTCTTTGCAACTTTTCTGTAAATCAAAAATTATAAAATAAAAATGGTATTTTAAAAAGGCACATACAAGTATGTTTATAATAACTTTATTCATAATTGCCCCAAACTGAAAACAGTCCAGGTGTTCATTATTAGGAGAATGGCTAAACAAAGTTTGTTATATTATGTAAGGGAATACTACTTAGCAACGAAAAGAAATAAGCCATTGATACCACAGTATGGATGAATATCAAAAAATATTATGCTGAGTGAACAAAAGCCTGACATCAAAAAGTACATACTTGTATGAGTTTGGATCCAATCGGAAGAGAGAAACCACATAGTAATTTAATAGGGAAAGCTTAATATCAAGGATTATTAACTATAACAGAGGATTGAAGTACCAAGGGTCCTGCGGTTAAGAGGTTAAGACAACTCCAAAGAATGTAGAAATAGGAGATATAAAGAGCAGTCATCCTTAATGCTGAGAGAGTGTCCAAGGAAGATGACCCTGTCAAGGCTCGCTGAATGGCAGAGAAGTTATTGTTGTGCTGGTTGAACTTGCTGAAAATCTGTTCTCTTGTGGTGCAGGGAATCTGTTAGTGGAGGATGTCTCATTAGAGGCACTCTGCTGCAAAACTGCTCCGGTTTGGGTGGGGGAGGTGCTAGGGGAAGCTGCTGTGCGCTGCAGGAGCCTGGAACTGAGGAAGTCGCAGGCACTGCAGAAACCTGATGCTAGGCATACTGCCTGTGAGGCAGGAACTGGATACTGGAGAAGCTTTGGGAGTCTACCAGGTGAGAACACTGGAACCAGGAAGAAAAAACACTTTCTTCCTCTTGCAGTGTCTCTTTTGTACCCTCGTAAAGCTTGATTTTGTGCCAGTGGTCGAAGGAGAAATACTTAAAGAGCCTGTATCTGTTTTCAAAAAGCAGGCAAAATGGGTAAATTTGGAGCGGAAAGGCAATAATTTATAAAATATAGTACCTTTAGCACAATAGAGTACGTTTCCATTTATTTGAAGTTTTAAAAGAGAGGAAACTAACTTATGGTAGTGAAAACATCAGAATGGTAGTTTGCCTGTGGGGGTTGGAGAAGGTAAGAGCCAGGACTGACTGGAAAGAGGCAAGTGGGAAATTTTTGGAGAAGTGGTAATGTTCTACATCTTGAGAGTTTAAGTTAATCGGATGTATGCATATGTCAAAACACAAGTTTTGTTTATTTCTTTGTATATAAATTTTACCTGTATGCAAGAGTAAAGATGTGTGGTTAAGTATTTAGGGGAGAGTATATGGATTCTTGTATTTACTTTGAAATGCATCGACACAGATTGATGAATGGATAGACAAGTGATAACACAAGAATAATAAAAAAAATAGTGGTAGTATCTAGGAAACATCTAGATCAAGGGGCTCTTGGTGCTCACTGTAAAATTATTTCAACTTTTGTGTTATGTGGAAAACATTTCAAATGAGTTGTTAGAAATAAAAGATTACCTTAACCGTTGAGAGAGAATGGATTTGGGGGGAACAAGAGTGGAAGTGGGGAGATTGTTGAGGATGCGGCTGCCTTAGTGCAGTGAGAAATGATGATAGTCTGAATTGGAACGGTGGTAGTGAAGATGGAGAGAAGTAGAATCAATGTAGACTTGGGATAGAAGTGAGATGGCATAATGATGTAATGGAGGTGGAAGGTGGGGAAAAGGAAGGAATCAGTAATGACAGCTGGGATTTGATTTTGTACAGCTGGATATATGGCTTTGGTTCTACTGTGCTAGGAAAGACTGAGAGAGGTTCGGAATATGTGTGGGATGAAATCAAGAATTCTGTCTTGCACCTGTGTATTAGATTTGAGGCATCTCATCTAGGACCCATCTCAATGGAACTGTCACTTAGGCAGTTGGATTATGTTTGGTGTAGAAGAGAGATCTGGGATACAGTAATACTAAGGGGAGTTGTTAGTTTAAGTCCATGGTATTTAAGCCTTGAAAATGGATATGATCACCTAGGAAGCAAGTGTAAGAAGAGAAGAGTAGAGTGGCAAGCTTTGGGTCTTGAGGAATACCAATATTAAGAAACTAAACAGGACAAAATAAAGCAACAAGTGAGATTGAGGAAGTTACCAGGAAACTGATAGGCATAAAAAGCCATGAGAGAGAAAAAGAGGGAAAGAATAGCTGAATTGAATGCAGTCCATAGATCTGGCGAGTTGATGCTAAACTTCCCATTGGAATATGAAGCATACTAATGACAACAGCAGTTTCAGAGGTGGTATGGCAAAATATACCAAAAACAAAGTTTTAAAAACCCCAAAAAACAAATTGGGAGAAAAATACCATTCATCCACACATGTCACACACAAGCATGCACCAAGAATACTGTCCATATAATAGAAAGCACTGTTATAATTCAAAAAGAAGAGACATCGTAATAGGATGGGTGGGCAAAGGATATACTATGTGTATTTATTTTTATTTTAAAAAATTCCAATATAATTAATGTACAGTGTTATATTAGTTTCAATATATTAGTACAATTAGTACAATATAGTGATTCACCAATTCTGAACATTACCAGTGCTCATGATAAGTGTACTCTTCATTCTCTTGACCTGTTTCACCCATCTCCCACCCACTTCCCCTCTGGTAACCATCTGTTTGTTCTCTATAGTTAAGAGTCTTTTTTTGTTTGTCTCTCTTTTTTTCTTCGTTCATTTGTTTCTTAAATTCCACACATGAGTGAAAACATATGGTATTAGTCTTAGGATATGATAAATTCTTAGCAGAAGAAATATGATGCTCAGTCTCATAAAACTGTCAATAAACAACAAGATACCATATTTTTCTCTTTAGGTTGTGAAATATCGCTTGCATAAATATGCAAGGCTACTGCCATATTCTGTTGGTATGTAAAGATGTTTTCAAAGAATTTAGTAGTAACTATCAAAATAAAATTGCTTATATATGTTTTCCATTAATTTTACTTCTAAGAATAAGTTATGCAGAAACACATATGTGTGCAAAGTTATCTCACCAAATCAAAAACACCACTGATTGAAATATGTATCCCAATTTTAGAGATGTTCAGATGTGAAAATAAGTATACCCCAGATTTGATGAGATACAGTATTATAAAGATGTTCATTGTAGCATTGTTTAAAAGTTAAAATTGATGGATAATACTGAATTTTAAGCTGCCATTAAAAGACCAAAGATCTGATATACTGATATGGAAACACAGCCACTGTTGTTAAGTGATAGAATGAATCTGCAAAAGAATATTTATGATTCTATTTCTATAGGAAAAATTAATATATCTATGCATATGTAGCTTTACTTAAAAAATACTGGTAGGACACATGCCAAACAATGGCAACCTCTTGGGAATGAGATTAGTGCGGAGGTGAAAGGTATCTTTTCCTTTATACATATATGTATTTTTCTTTTCTTTTTTTTTTTTTTACAAATATCACATTATTTTTGCAAAACCATAAATCTCTTCATATTTTAGCCTGAAAAATCTGATTTGGATGAAGTTATTTACTTGGGAATGAGGTAGTAAAAGCGTAACATCTACCTTCGCATTTTGGGATTAAATTGAGTATTTCATGGTCAGCAACAAGGCTTGTAAAACTGGGTTTTATTTCTAAGTTTAAATCTGAATAGATTCAAGTAGAGTTATAATAGTGAGATTATGAAAGTGGGAACTAGGTGATATGGAATGCTGTGGTGATGAGGTGGAGAAGCAGGAATATCGTTTTAAGGCAGAAATGTAGAATTAGGATGTATGGACATTTTGTACAAAATTCAATATTGTATAATTGTCATCCCGAAATTCAGGAAATAAAATCCACGAGACATGGGAAATGGGACTTTTTGCATGGATTTGTCTGCCAGACTTCTTATGTCTTTGGGGCCTACAGGAGTACACAGCAAAGACAGCTGCAGTCATGTATTTGGCAGCTCCTGCTAACACTGAGAGGGATGGATCAACAGATTGGCACAGGCTGAGGCAGCTGCCTCAGTATTCACATTAGTAATGGGGATGAGGAATTAGAAAAGAATGTTTAAGACATATGGACAGAACAACACTAATAATTTTAGGAAGCAGCATTGCCATGACAAATCTCCAGTATAAATAACTATATGCCATTTTAGTATGTGCCGGAGACTAACATTTTCATTAGTAGGAATGACTAAACTATTATAAAATAAAAGGTAATCTTTTATAAGGTTATTTAAGCTCTAAATTTCCATTACTCCACACAGGTTGAAATCCCCCCTACAAGCTGTCTTTCTCCTCTACCACCTTGGGAATTTAGACATTGCAGAAGTGAGGAATAAAATGCTGTGCTAATTCTGCCACCTATAGAAGATATTTCTAAGAATGTTGTGTATGTGAATAAGTACAGTGTTATTTACAGTGAATGATGTTTTACCATACTGTGCTGCATTTAATATACTCCATAAGGCACACATATAAAAATTCTTTCTAAAAATGGTAGTTGTATATATAGATAAGTACAGTATTTCAGTGAAGGAATGTGTTCGTTACACTTAGATGCATGGAATATACTATGTATAGTCAAATGCATAAAAGTTGTTTCTAACAATAATGAAATTTTATTGCATCTGAGTAATGTCACTCAGTGAAATAATATATGCCACATATGCTGCATTTAATACATCTGTAAAGTATGCCATATGTATAAAATGTTTCTATAGTGATAGAAGATAAAAGATAAATGCTTTTAAAAATACGAAAAGTTAATTCTAGTCTTTTAGACTATAGAAATAGTCCATAAGATTTAAATATATGGAAAACCATGTAAGCACAAGGAGACAAAATTACAAGATTTCAAAAGTATAGTAAGAAAAGTATAGTAAGAACAAGATTTCAAAAGTATAAGTAAGGGGAATATGTACTAAAAAAGTATAGTAAGAAACCAATGGTAAAAAGACATTTTCAGGACAATTGAAGAAATATAAACATGAAATGGTTATTAAATGATATTCAAGAATTTTGCTATTGTTAATTTTAATAGATTGATAATTATACTGTATTTATGTTAGAAAACATTGAACGTTAAACATTAGTGATGCATGCTCAAGTAGTTAGGGATGAAATGTCATGATGTCTGAGATTTTCTTTAAAATGCTTCAGCAAAAAATATAGATGAAGTGAATGTGGCAAAATATGTTAAATCAAAATAATGAGTATGTGGGTGTTCATCATACCCTACTCTATTCTTTTTTCTCACCTCTCACCTCCCCTTTACTCTTTTTTATATTAAACTTTTTATAATAAAAAGTGTAACAAAATAATAGTAAAATAAAATTCAAAAGGGCAAAAAAGGGGACAGTTACTTATTGGATAAGCAAAATTAATTTGAGCTCATGATGCTGTAGTAGAAGTATTTCAGCCAAGAACATCTCTCATTGCAGACAGCATAGTTTGTAGTTGATTTGTATCCTGGTTTAGGTCCTGCTGATTTTAATGGCTTCACCTTAGGGAGCCTCAGTTTTTTTTATCTGGAAAATTAAAGGATTAGATTAGTTGATCGTTTTGTTCTTTCCAGTTCTGAGATGCTATATAGAACAGAGGCTGTAAACTCACAGTCTACCAGTGCCAAGCTGGTAATTCAAATTACTGAATTGATGAAGTGCTTGCCAGTTCTAAAGGGGGCGGCCCTTCAGCCGAATAATGCCTTCCTGATAATGTGGGCTCAGTGTTTCCTTTTTCGAGATTAGGAAGAAACACAGATTTCTTTGTGAAATAGATTTGTGAATGTTAACAAATGAAAATGTAAAGAGAAAAATAAGGTGTAGGAGTGGTGAGGGAGGGACCACCAAACTCTGCGCCCCAAGTTTGCCATGTCTGAGCAGCCCACGTCTTCGGTTAGCTAGGACACGCTGCAAAGGGCAGATGAGCATTGTGAGGAAGACCAGGAGATTAAAACAAAGATCCAAACATACATCAGTGATTCTAAGGGATGAATTGTGCTTCGAAATATCAGTCTACTTCAGCCTACGAGATTTCATCTACGGATGAAACTCAACAAACACCACTTGGGAAGAAAGTTGGGTTTACTGTTTTCTTTAGCTCTCCTCTGCTTGCGGCAGATGCGTAGCGCAATGCTCTTCCCGTACCCTGAGTAGCCTAGAGACCGCAGGCGCCACCGACTTTACACCCTCCGGGAGTGCCCGGGGGGACGACCCCAGGCCGCAATTTGAGGGAGAGTTATGGTGGCTGCTGGCAACCCCAGCGAACTTGTGGAGTAAGGTGCTTCGCTTCCCTGGAAGCTCAAAAAGAAAAAGCGACTTGAGATCTGGGGACCGAGCTCTCGACCGGAAGTTTTGCCTTTCGGCTTGAATACTTCCTGTTTGGTAACTAAGGACGCGGGACGGTTGCTAGGGCTGCGGTGGTGATTACCGCGGAGCTTTGCTGGTGTGGGGGATTGCCTCGCGTGCTACTCCTCGGCTGTTCGAGAAGGCGGATCTATCTTCTACACCCTGTCAGAGGTCCCTATCCGTTTGCCATCATGAGTAGCGAATTCTTGACGGAGCTGCATTGGGACGATGGTTTTGCTATCCCGGTGGCAAATGAGGAGAACAAGATACTGGAAGATCAGGTAAGGATCAGGTGAAGAAGGCGGGGTAAAGGGGGAAGTTTTCTGGTTGGCAGGAATACCCCAACCCTTTTATTCCTCCAATCTTCTTCCCCAGTTTCATCTCTTCACTGCCTCTCAGCTGCACCATCTTCTTCCTCCCTCACCTGCCCACCCTTTTCGGAACTTGCCAAGCATTACAAAATATAAATTGAAACAATAATTGATATTCAGGACTATAAAGCCTAAGATGTTACTCTCTCCTCCTCTCCTGCTCCGTGTACTCATTTCCAGCCTCCTGGGCAGGAGAGGAAAGGCTGATCCCCAGTTTCACTTTTTCCTTCTTCAGAATTAAGCGCAGCTTGCAAAGGGACTTCTGAGGTTTTTGTAGCAACAGTTGTTAACGGATGTTTATAAACAAAACACGTTCTGGTTGACATTTCTTTTTGAGTTTCTGCCTATGACGTTGAAAGTTGAAAGTGACTCGAAGAAATGTTTTCAAGAGGAATGTTCTAGTAAGAATGTAAAATGTACAGTTTGCAGCTTTTAAAGTGAGAATGTTGTCACAGAGTGATACAAAATATTTTTCGTTGTAAGGAATATTTTACACCAGCTTGCAACCAATGCATAATAGTTGTTAAAAATAAAATTGCAACCGGGTCAGAAAACTTTCGAAAACCTTTGACAGTCAGTCTAAAGTTCCATCACATGGCAATGTGTTGTGTAGAAGAGGGTCCAAGAAGAACAGATGATGTTCACGTTAGTTTATAGAATGGAAGAGGTTTTCTTTGCTCTGAAAAATGAAAATAAAAATCCTTCACTGTTTTTTAAAGATTTTTTTTCAAAATACTCTGACTTATTTACTCGTGTCTAACTTAGTTGGCTGCAGTTTTTGTTTGTTTTAATGACGAGCAACATTAGGGAATAGAACAGATTTAGCACTGAGTACTGAGGAATAATAATATTAAGAAGTATCCAGCCCTGGGTTCAGATCCTAATTACCAGCAGCGAGCCTGTTTCTTCTTCTATAAACTGGAAACAAATAATTATTTCACAGGATTGTAATACAGCTCTAAGGACATTAATGTACGTTAAACTTTCATTCAAATGTTAGCTTTTTGTATTATTACCATAATATTTGTCTCATATGATTTTATATACATAGTAATTATATTAGCTATTTTAAAAATATCACAGAGAAATAGAAGAAGAGTGAGGGTCATAATTGCTTCACCTGAATAAACAATGGCATTAAAAAAGCAACTCTGGTAAGTTTAAGCCATTAACACAGAACAGAAGTGTATAAAATAAAAAATGGAGTATTCCCTCCTCAAAATACCTGCTATTGACTCTGGAAGTGCGACTATCGTGACATTAAACAAGGATTCCAGACATCATGGCCTACAGATACATGGATAGAAAAGACAAACAGAAGTATTATAAGAATGGAATCCTATATGTGCTGTTTTTAACATAACAATTTTTATTTAATAAAAATGTTAATTTAATTTTACTTGAGAGACAAAAAGAAAGGGATTGTTGAATTTCAGGTAAATATTACTTGATTACAAGAGATAGTAATTGGTAAAAAATTTTCTTAACATTAAGAAAAGCTATATAAGGAAATAAATGAAATGGTTAAATTATTGTTTGAAAAAACAGCTTTCATTTTTGACAGTACGGGTTGACTCCCTGATCTTTCATTTTTCATTTTTAAAACAAAGAAATTAGCTCTCACACTTCTTTCCACAATCTTTACCCCATTAAAAAAATAGCAGTTTTATTATTTTTATATTATCAAGGTTTATTTTTTAATTCTGCCAATGTCCTTAATTTACTACAAGTGTTTAGTCTTAGTTTCATACGTAAACTGATTTAATGGTCCTTAATGCAGCCACTTTTACTGAGTTTACCTTTTCTTGGATTTTTCATTTTAATTCGTCTTTTGACTGGTTGGGTTCTATCCTTAAATAGTTGTTTCAAGAAGTGTCCGTATTACTGTGCTTTCGATTCCTTGCATTCTTGGTTGCCAACTGATTTCTTACATTGCCTGCTTTAAGTTTATATTCTTTAAATCATAGTATCAGATCTTCAAGATACCTTTTTTCTCCCTCCATTCCTTCCTTCTAGAGTCCTGTGTTTTTTAATGTGGATAATTTTTTCACGGGCCTATTTTCCAACTGTTAACTTGAGAATTTCCTTTTTTCCTTTAGTGGGTTGATGCTCTATTTCCTAGATCACATATCTTCTTTCTTGGGTTATTTCCTTTTATTGATAAAATACTTTCTTTTGTGTCCCTAAGAAGGGCGTATAGGAGGAAAACTCTGAATCTGAAAATGTTTTTTATTTAATCTCACATTTGATGGTTTTGGCTGAATAGAATATTCTAGGTTAAAAATATTTTTTCCACAGAATTTGGAAAGTATTATCTTCCAGTAGTGATGTTATCTGATATTAGAATGATTTCCATTTCTTCATAGGTTACAATTTTAATCTCTGGAAGCTTTTAGGGTTTTGTTTCATTTTTACATTATAGTTTTTATTTGGCAACTCTATCAACCATATTTTTAATTTTCAGGTTATTTACTTTTTTTTTGTAGCACACGGTATTGTTTTAGGAGTACAATATCATTTACAGTCTGGCTGAGTGTGTGTGTGTGTGTGCATGTGTGTGTGTTTAATTCTTTTTTGTGTCTTGAGTTATGTTTCCTTCGGGATCTTTTTGTTTGTTTATCTTGATATCCTCACGTGATGTAAGTTTTCAATAAATATCTGGTGGTCCTTGCGTGACCTTTTATATTTAAAAGAAGCAAAATATATTGTCTGGGAATTCTGTGGGGAAGGAATTATCAGCTTGTGGAGAGTTAATTGTTATGCTTTCATTAAAAAAGCAAATGCTTTTGCTCTGGGTTCATTATGCAATCATAAAAGTTGTAACTGATGAAGAAAATTAAAGACATAAAGCTGTATGCACCAAACAACACAATAACTAGGTACATGAAAGTAAAAGCTATTACACATGCAAGTAGACTTTGACAAAAAAATAGTAGGATACTTCAATATTGACCTCCCCAACTGCTCAACTGAGCCAGCCAGGTGCCCCAAAGAAACGCTTTAAAGAATATGTCGGTAAAACATTTACAAAAGTGGATCATTTACTATATACCAGAATGAAATCCTTAATGCATTAAAAGTGAATGATAAACCTTAAAGATGTTATACAAAGTGAAATAAGGTGGACGTAAAATACTGTATGGTTCCGCTTATGTGATATACCTAGAGTAGTCAAATTCATAAAGATAACAAATAGAATGGTGGTTTCCAGGGGTTGAGGGGAAGGGAATGAAGAGTTAGGGTTTAATGGGCACAGAGTTTCAGTTTGGTAAGATGAAAATTTTCAGGTGGATGGTGGCAGTGGTTGCACAACACACGAATGTACTTAATGCCACTCTTAATGTACACTGAAAAAGAGTTAAAATGTTAAAAAGTAGGTTATGAATATTTTACCACAATTAAAGAAATGAGTAGTAGGAATTTTTTTAAAAGATTTTATTTATTGAGAGAGAATGAGAGAGTGAGAGCATGAGAGGGGGAGGGTCAGAGGGAGAAGCAGACTCCTTGCTGAGCAGGGAGCCCAATGCAATGTGGGACTTGATGCTGGGCCTCCAGGATCAGACCTGAGCCGAAGGCAGTCGCTTAACCAACTGAGCCACCCAGGTGCCCGAGTGGTAGGAGTTTTATAGGCCACATTCTCTAATCATAAGCCAATAGCATTTGTAATAAGTAGTTTTAAAAAATTATCCTCCATTGTTATGGACTGATGTCCTTCCCCCACCCCCACGTCATATATTGAAGCCCTAATCTCCAATGTGATGGTATTTGTCAGTGGGGCCTTTGGGAGGTAATTAGGCTTAGATGAGGTCATAAGAATGTGGCTCCCATGATGCAATTAGTATCTTTATATGAAGCAGAAGAGAGACCAGAACTCTCTCTCTCCACCATTTGAGTATGTAGCTAGAAGGCACTATCTGTAAGTCAGGAAGAGAGATTTCAACAGAACCAAATTGGCTAGCACCTCAGTCCTGGACTTCCCAGCCCCCAGAACTGTGAGAAATAAATTTCTGATCTTTAAGCCACTCAGTCTATGATATTTTATTATGGCAGCCTGAGTTGACTAAGATATCCATCTTAGGGGTGCCTGGGGGGCTCAGTCGTTAAGCATCTGCCTTCGGCTCAAGTCATGATCCCAGAGTCCTGGGATCGAGCCCCGCATCAGGATCTCTGCTCAGCAGGAAGCCTGCTTCTCCCTCTCCCACTCCCCCTGCTTGTGTTCCCTCTCTTGCTGTGTCTCTCTCTGTCAAAAAGTAAAATCTTAAAAAAAAAAAAAAAAGACATTCATCTTAAATCATTAGGCCAATTTCTCAGATATATATTCCTGGATAGCACTTCTATTATAGAGAAATTGAAAGGGAAAAGTCAGCTTTTAGAAAATAATAAAAAGAGTACTTCACACCTATATCCATTAGAAATAGCAAAAATCTTACTTAGAGAAAACTTACAGGCTTAAATGCCTTCATTTTTAAATCAGTGCCTTAGCTGGCTTGGATTGCTATAACAAAATACCATAGACTGAGTCACTTAAACAGACATTTATTTTTCAAGGTTCTGAAAGGCTATAAGTTGAGATCAGGGTGGCAGTGTGGTTGGGTTCTAGTGAGAGCCCTCTTCTTGGCTTGCACTGACTGCCTTCTCACTTTATTCGCACGGCAGAGAGAAAGGAAGCTCTCTGGTCTTTTGTCTCCTTATAAGGACACTAATTTCATCATGAAGGTCCTACCTTCAAGTCCTAATTTAAACCTATTTACCTCTCAAAGGCCCACCTCCAGATACCATCACATGTGGGTAAGGGCCTCAACATATGAATTTGAGGGTGACATAAGCATTTAGTCCATAGTAATTGATGTGACAAAAAGTAAGGAAATTAAGAACTGCTCTTAATAAATTTAAAAAAGAACAACAAAATAAACAAAAGAGAATTAAAAGTAAAACCGAAATTAATGAAATAAAAAGCAAAAAATACATTTAATATTAGTATGTTTAATAAAATATAGGATATAACATAGAGTACATTAGTATTTATTTTCTTTCTTCCTTATTTAAAAATTCAAATACTGTCATTTGTACTTCAGTGGATTTTGTTGCATACCTCCTGGGTTGTAGCCCCGACTTTGGGAACTGCAGATCAAGACTATAGGAAAGGATATTTTTGTTTTGTTGAGCTTTTATATTGCTTTGAGGGGTGATACATTCTAGTTGTCCTGAGAATCTATGTTGTAATTTCCTAAAGTTTTTTTTGTTTGTTATGCATTTGCAGTATTTTGTTTCTACTCAGGGTTCTACTTCAAGGACACTCAAAATACATTAAGAAATAGGGTCTACGCACATGAGAGTTAGTTGTTCTATTCTGTCCAGCTTGCCCTAAATCTGTTGGTTTTGCATAGGAGTTCAGGAGGATCTATTATACCTGGTGTCCCACTACTTTTCAAATTTATGGTTCATGTTCTGTGTATTTGTTATGTATGTTATTATACTCTTGTTCTAGAGATATTGTGGTTTAATTATGGAATAAAATCTCATTTTTTCCCTGTAAGTACTGCTGTATGAAAATTGCATCTTAGCAGTGGTCCCTGAGAGATTTCTATTGTCTTAATATAGTGCTAATTTTCCCACAGTAATCTCTAAATTACCGCACATATTATTTACAGTTGTCAAAGCTGCAGGAGGAAAGGTCAAGCTTGCAAGATCAGCTACGTGACTATGAAGATCGAATTAATGCTATGACTTCTCACTTCAAAAATGTTAAGCAAGAATTTTCATTTACACAGGTACAGTTATGCCAACATAATGTTGATTGTGCCATGTGCAGTCATGGAACATTTCACATTGTGTTTACATCTGTGATTTTATTTTAGAGATACAACGGGAAACTTTAGCATAGCTAAACTATTGTGAACATAACCTTGAACTGGAAAGTAGGTAGAAAAAAAAGGCGTTGAGGAACTCACTGCTGCCACCAAGTTCAGGAATAACTAATTCATTTGAAAGAAGAAATCATTCCAACAGTCTAATGTAATATTAAGGCATCAGATTATATGAGAAGGGTTTAGTGATCAAACAGTGATTTTAAGCCAAAATAGACCTAATATAACATGTGATAGAATTTCCACCTCCTTTTCACTTTTTCAGTGCAACCCACTGGGCCATTTTGAGTGGAGGCAAATAGTTCACATGCTTCAGTAGCCCTTAGGGCACCATAGTATTTTAGGATCCTGAGATAATAGAAAAGTTAAATCATATTTAGGGTATATTAGGGTATTATTTAAGATAACCAGAGAAAGTATAATCCATTTTAGAAATATTACTACAAATAATAAACTTAAACCTTAGGATGATTAGTTAAGTAATCTAATGGATATTAGATAGTTTTATGGATAGTTTTATGGATAGTCTGTTCATGTGTAGAACATCATTCCCTGATGATGCCCAGCAAATCAGCTCAGCAAATCAGCACTGGAGAGTTTACTAACTTCCATTTCAAACTTTTTTTTAAAAAATGCATCTACGTTTCTTTGAAAGATATGTAATTCTTTAAAGTGAATAAAGCATGCTTTTAATATCAATTTATAATTAATACAGATAAGTAACCATTTTATTGTATTCAAGTCTTATTAGGAAACTACAAATTTAATGAACTTTTAAAAGCAACATTTGTACGCTGGGGCAAATAATACATTATATATTAATAATAAAAAAAAAAGCAACACTTGAAATTTTTGAATCCTGATACAATTGAGTAACTAATAAACTGGAACATCTTTTCTTAAAGTTATTAAATCACCGAGTTGGGGATTTGAAAGTCAAGAGACTCTCTGTAGGTATTTTTCATTATAGTCAAATCTTAATTAAATCAGATAATAGATACAAAAGACAGTAAACTCCCATAGCACTAACAGCTCTAATAATTAAAAATAATACTGATGGTGATAACTTCGAAGCACTACAAACTCAACAGTCAACAAATACTATTTTATTAAGTAAAACAACACAAAGATATGATGGTTTATTAATATATTCTGGGAAATATCTATAACCATCAGTGTTTACATAGTCATTTATAAATTATCTCTTAATTAGAATATGTAATCAGTCCATGGAAGCATCCCAATTCCCAAATATTTTTAAGTCTTACCATTATAAACTTTGGTTTTCTTCAATTTCCCTAGACCAACATAATATCTGAAAATTGCTAACAACAATATTTTCTCCTGGGTCATTCCATGAACTGACTTTCTTACAACTAGTATGCAACACAAACTACACTGAATCATAAAGTTTAACATGATTTAGGTTTCAGAGAAGTGGAATTAATAGTACTTAATATAAGTGTTTTGTGGGAACTTTTGGGGGCTAATGGATTATTATGAATATTTTATAATATTAAAAATTAAAAAGTCTTTCTCTCTTGTAAATTATTCTGTAGTCTCTTTGTAAAGCCAGGGAGCATGAGATTGAAAGTGAAGAGCATTTTAAGATCATTGCTGAAAGAGAACTGGGACGAGTGAAGGATGAAATCCAACGACTGGAAAATGAAATGGCTTCAATACGGGAAAAGAAAAGTGATAAGGAAGTGTGTATTGAAATGTTACTTAAAATTTTGTGCTATTGTTCTTTCTTCCCTCACCAATCAAACACTGATTTTTTTTCTGTATGGGAAAGGCATTCTTTAGTTTCCTGACATTTACTTACGTTGTTTTTTGGACAATGAAAGGCATGCAGAGTTGTCATTTGAATGAAACAATAGAATGTTATATTTATTTTCCCACTATTCATTTACCAAATAGTCATTGAGCCACCATGTGCAGAGTACCATACTGGCTATTATGTGATACTTGTCATAATTTATTCGTAAGTATCATATGGTACTAGGCATAATTTATTCATATATTTTTAAAAGGCCACATTAAAAGATTACTTTTAATATTGAGTTTCATTTTTCATTCAGAATTTTTATCTTACATATTAATTTATTAGCCTGTAACTCTAATATTAAACTACTGTAACCTCTTTTTCTCTTTTCCTTTGTTTTTAGTTGCCTGATTTGGGAGATTCAACTCTCTTAACATGTGCATGTACATATAGAAATGCATGTGTGTATGCATCTGTACACATATACATACATATTTTATTATATTGTATTTATTTGCATATTGATCTATTTTCTTTTATGACTCTAGATTTGTTAAATGAATACATTATGGAATTTTTTTTTTTATTAGTTTTAGAGGTAGAATTTAGTGATTCATCAGGTGCATATAACACCTAGGGCTCATTCATCCAGAACCCTCCTTAATGCCCGTTACCCAATTATCCTTTCCCTCTACCCACCTCCCCTCCAGCAACCTTCAGTTTGTGTCCTAGAGTGCAGTGTCTCTTATGGTTTGCCTCCTTCTCAGTTTTCATCTTATTTTATTTTTCCTTCCCTTCCCCATGTTCATCTGTTTGGTTTCTTAAATTCCACATATGAGTGAAATCATATGGTGTTTGTCTTTCTCTGACTGACTGATTCATTTACAGAAATATTTTTATCTTCTTAACAACTGTATTTATTTCAATTAGAAGTACTTCCAAAATTTCCATAGAAGAGGTCTCCTAGAGGCAAGAATCTAATTGGAAATGGAGCTGAAGGGTACTTGATTTAGGCTTGAGTTAGCATATCAAGCACATTATTTTTACTAAGATTATATATCTACATGAGGTGGATTTGGTGGAGTGACTAATTTAGAGATTGCTCTGGGGGACTTTCTTCTTAAGCCATCTTTGACTCAACTACTATTCTCAACTTTGTATAATCATTTCCCCTCTATTTTACAACTGAAGAATTAAATTCAAGTATGATAGTTATATAATGAAATATGGTGCATTACATGTATCTGGAAGTTGGGAAAGGGACAGGATTTCTTCTTTTTAATATGTTCTGTAATATGTAATATTATGTTTTAGTTTAGTTTGTGTAGTAAATAATATTTTGTAATCTCTCCCTGCCTCCTTTCTTTGGAAATTAGAATAACATATTTAAAACTACTCAAAAATTGGATGGTTTGAAATGTCAAATGAACTGGGACCAGCAAGCATTGGAAGCCTGGTTAGAAGAGTCAGCTCATAAAGATAGTGATGCCCTCACTCTTCAGAAGTATGCACAACAAGATGATAATAAAATTAGGGTAAGAAATTATAAATTGTAACCTTAGGTTTTCTCTAAATCTGTAGTATGTGAACCTTTTTACCTAAATTAGGTTTGTAATTTGAAAGCCGTAGTTCATAAACTTTTTTGGTTCAGAGAATCCTTTGACAGTCTCATAAAGAAAGGATCCTTGACTATACTCAAATACTTATAAAATTTTGCTGAAAGTTTTATAGATCTTCTGAAACCCTCTGACCATTCAGGGATCAACAGACTCCAGCTTAACAATCCTGATTGAGAAGAGTTTTCAAAAGCATTTCAGAGAAGAAAGTTTTATATTAGGATTATTTATAAGTAATTTAACTTTTTTTGTCTAAATAATAGTTCGAATGTAACATACAGTGTTCACTGACTCGAGGCTATAGTGTTATTTAATATATTATTATAACATTACTTAAAATCTGCTTGTAATTAAATGTGTTAATATGTTAATATTATGAAACATGCTACTTTCTAATAGATTTAATACCAAATGCATTATTTCAAATAATTTAAAATGGCAAATTATTGTTTATTTTTTTCTAACTTTAAAAAGTATTAAAAGTCTTTTTAGAAATAATGAGTTTTCATTGCAGCCCTTTGGGGTGAAAAGATTATTATTTTGTAGTTGTTTTAGATAGCAAGTAAGTGTGTATCTATAATATAATAGTACTTAATGCGAGATATACTAATAGCTTTTAAGTTAAATGATAATTATGAATATTTTTACATGCAACTACATCATAGGCACTGACCCTGCAATTAGAAAGACTGACTTTGGAATGTAATCAGAGAAGAAAGGTACTTGACAACGAACTTACAGAGACTCTAAGTGCACAGGTTAGTTTAGTGAAGATTTTTATTTCTTAATTGTCGAAGGGACGTATGCCAAAGCACTTAAATTCACAAAAATGTTATTTGCTCTCTATCTGACAGTTAGAATTGGATAAAGCAGCACAAGATTTTCGTAAGATTCATAATGAAAGACAAGAACTCATTAAACAGTGGGAGAACACAATAGAGCAGATGCAGAGGAGAGATCGAGACATTGATAACGGTGCCTTGGTAAAGTAGTTGTTCGGTCCTTGCAATGTTCAACTGTGTTATTCTCTTTTGTATTTAACTCATTCATTTCAAATGTAACTCCCATTATTTGAAAATCACTTTTGTAGTAGGGTTCAATAGTTTTGGTAAATGTTTTTCAAATGTTTTACAACTTTTCAAAGTTGACTCTTTCCATTTAGATATGTGATTTTATGACGATTATTTACTTATGGTATTATAATGCTGAAGACTAGATCCTGCCACTTTGAAATCTGGCACAAGAGAAAGTCAGTGGATAATGTTAGTTCAGTAAAACCAATGCTCTGACTTACACATGGTTGTCCAAGGTGCTTTGGATTTAATATATGTGCTATTTGGAGTAATCACTGGCATAGGGAAATGATTCTCATGGTTGGCCAAGAAACAGAAAGGGAGAGTCAGGAAAGAAACCTGGACTGTGATAAAGTTTCACTTTTGAAACTGAGGCACCCATAATAGGGTAGAAGCTTGGAAGGGAAGGAGTACCACACCAATTAAACAGACTTAGTGTTATCTTTTGCTAGTTTCAGAGGTAATTTAGGAGACATCTCCTGGAAAATCATTAAAGGGCAAAATGGTGGTGAGTAAAAATGGGAAGATTAGGTAGAGTTGGGAAGGAGAAGGAATTGAGGAGGAAAGGAGGCAGATGAGAAGATATATTAACTTCCATTCTGAGTCTACTCCATGGAAAGGCAAGCAGCTTAGGTCATTGGGAATTTGGAATTCTCATATCTGTATGAGGTTTACTTGCCGTATGTGACTTTTATGTAAATATATTATTCTTTTATTTTAAATTTCTGTAAGTAACGAACATTTTATCAACAAAATGGCCTATGCCTTGCTTGGAGGGACAAGGGAGAACTACTCTTAACTATGAGTTCCTCTTAATTCTTAATGTGGATCTTGGTTTCAGACATCAAGTCCTGACTGCTTCCTCTGTGTAAATCAAATGTGACAGTTCCAAGATTGCAGATCCACAATTGCATTCTCATACAACCCCACGGCTCAATTGACTCAGCCTGCTGATTTGGCAGAATATACGACTTGTAGCTCTCTGGTCATATTCATTATGGTTCCTTATGTACATCTCCTGGTTGTCTTTATTGTAAGAGAATGGAGAGGGTGCTGAGAAGCGGCTCCATGTGTAGCAGTATGCTTCTAAGTGTTTAACAACTGGCTCCCCATTTGTAGTATTTCTGATTTCTGTGGGGAAACTACTTCCGTACCAATGTGACTCCACTCAACACAGAGTTGAGGAGAGATGTGTCAGTCAGTGCTGGTGAGCCAGTGAGATCCAGTTCATACCACCAGCAGTTTTAATCTTTTGTTCCTTTTCCTCCAAAACAGTTCCTGCCTCTTAGTGTCTTCTTGGCAGGAGTCTGAGCATATGAACCAGAAATTGGCCTCTTAAAAGAAACTTTTACATTATATAGAAAAGGAAAAATATTTTTCTATTATTCTTTTATTCCAATGTAGAAATTTTGGGATATTACTGTACTTATCAGCATCACCTACAAAAACTTAACTATGAGTAAGTAACACTGTTAAAAAATGTGAATGTTGAAGTAGGTATTAAAGTATCTGTTTAAGTGGTAGAAAGTTAATATAAGGCAGAGAGTTCTAGATCATTTTACATTTATAAACTTAGGATGTTTTGACCTGTCTTTGGTTGAATGAACACAGTAGACAGATAGATAGATAGATAGATATTTATATATATATATAGAATGCTACATTATAGAGTATTAATTGTTATAGAGAACATGTGGGATTAAATACATTTACAATGCTTTTCTAAATGTAATGCATTTCAGAGGCACCTGGGTGGCTCAGTCGGTTAAGCATCTGCCTTCGGTTCAGGTCATGATCTCAGGGTCCTGGGATCCAGCACCAAGTTGGGCTCCCTGCTCAGCGGAGAGCCTGCTTCTCCCTCTCACTCTGACCTCTGCCCTACCCCACTCCCCTACTGCCATTCCCTACTCCCCACTTCTCCTTCTCCCTCTCCCTCTGCCCTACCCCACTCCCCTGCTCATGCTCTCTTTCTCTCAAATAAATAAAACCTTTAAAAAAACATAGTACATTTCAGATATATATTCATTTAATATGCTAATATATACAGTATTACATGCAGCATTTCTTTTTTTTTTTTAAAGATTTTATTCATTTATTTGACAGAGAGAGAGAGAGCAGCAGCAGCAGCAGAGGGAGAGGGAGAAGTAAACTCCCCACTGAGCAGGGAGCCCGATAGGGAACCTGATCCCAGGACCCCAGGATCATGACCCCAGCTGAAGGCAGACCCTTAACTGACTGAGCCACCCTGGCATCCTACAAGCAGCATTCCTATAACTTACTCATTTCAGAACATATACCCTCCCCCAACCCAATTTTCTGGGCTTAACTGTTTGATGGGACCCCATTTTGGAGTTATATTTTAGGGTAAATTTTCCTTCTTCCTCCAATTCCTCTAACATGTTCCCATCGACATCACTTATAAAAACCACATGAGCTTTTTATTCCTCAGCTCTAAAATCTCCTTTGTTCCACGTTGCTTAAAAATTGAACCTCTTTAACATGGCAGTTAAAAAATTTGAATTTTTTCATAATTGGGCCCTAATTCTACCTTTTCAGCATCATTCCTTTCATATATACCCACCCCTTCTTAATACATCCCCATTCCACTCCTGCCCTCCCTATACTTTAACCACATTATTTATGCATCTCCATTTATCTTTTTAGGCCTAACTTAAAAGAAGCCTCTTAAGTAATGCCTTTTAATAATTCCTCTTGGGTAGACGTCATCATCTCTTTTTCCCATGGTGCTTTGTCCACATCTCAGTTACTATGTTGTATATTCTATTTATTTTGTATCTCCAAGCCCAGCAAAACCCCTGAGTGAAGACATTCCTATTGAAACCAATAAATAAATTATTATTCTCAAAAGATGGAAAAAAACTGGTCCTGTGAAATATTTAGAATAAAATAATTGAAATCCAACTTTCTATGTAAAAATATTCAACAGTGTTATATTTTTTAGATATCACCTTTTTTTTGTGAAAGCTTGACATTCTTCTCATCTCTTTAGCAAAGTACCAGATGAAAGAAAACAAGATCTTAAAAAAAAATGAGCTTATAGATGCTGATGTGTAACATATTAATACTTTGTTTTTATTCATGTAAAAACAGACTCTCTCTCTCTCTCTCTGTTTTTTTTTAAGTAGGCTCCACGCCCAGTGTGGAGCACAATGCAGGGCTCGAACTTATGACCCTGGGCTCAAGACCTGAGCTGAGATCAAGAGTTAGATGCTTAACTAACTGGGCCACCCAGGTGCCCCCAAAGTAGACTCTCTTTAAAGAAAATATTGTTTTAAGAAGTTTTGCTAAAATACTGAATATAGAAAAATAAAAACTAAATTCCCTTTTGTTTTGCTCATTGTTTTAAACATATATTTAACATATTTTTAAACCTTAGGCATTAACAAGGATAAAGCAGGAAATAAGAGAAAAAGAAAATTTGGTTAAAGAAAAGATCAAGTTTTTGGAAAGTGAGATTGGGAATAACACAGAGTATGAGAAAAGAATTTCTGTTGCTGATCGTAAACTTTTAAAATGTAGAACGGAGTATCAGCGTCATGAAACAAACAGAAATCAGCTGAAAGATGAGGTATGTCAACCAAAAAGACTGGCTTGTGTGTTTATGACAAATTACTGTAAAAATAAGCATAAAAGCTCTCCTTTGATTAAGGAACTGTCTTCTAGTTCCTTTTTCTTATGTCCCTTCATGTTGTGGAATTTTAGGGTACTGCATTTGAGCCCTGCTTGGTGAAAGCAAGAGGGGTGCCAGGCATATCACAGGTGGTGTGAAGGGATTGGAAATTGGGATATTGTAGAGCATTTCATTGTATAAGTTGTTATACTTTTTATTTCTGATAAAGAAGGAAAGATTTTTTTCTGTCCAAAAAGAGTAATTATGTATGATCCTAAAGAAGTAAAATAAGCAAATTTCTTGCCTAAATTAAATGTCACTGATAATATTTCATTCTTAAAATTTTTTAAGTTTAAACCAATTGTATTAATGAATGCAGGGACCCATTCGTTCAAAATTTGTTTATTGAGATGTAATTCACATATAATAATTTGCCCTTTTAAAGTATATAATTCAGTGGTTTTTAATATTTCATAGAATATGCAACCATCACCACTGTCTAATTTTAGACTATCTTTGTCTTTCAAAAAGAAACCCCTTACCCATTAACAGTCATTCTGCTTCCCTCCTCCTACCCAGCCCTGGCAACTGCTAATCTACTTTCTGTCTCTATGGATTTGCCTATTTTGGACATTTCATATAAATGAAATTATATACTATGGAGCACTTCATGTCTGAATTCTTTTATTTACATAATATTTTCACGGTTCATCCATGTTGTAGCTTGCATTAGTACTTCATTCATTTCTTTCCTCCAAATTTTAAAATTGAGATAAAGTAGGAGCACCTGGGTGGCTCAGTCAGTTAAATGTCTGCCTTTAGCTCAGATCATGATCCCAGCGTCCTGGGATCGAGCCCTGCACTGGGCTCCCACTCAGTGGGGAATCTGCTTCTCCTTCTGCCCTTCCGCCTGATCATGTTCTCTCTCTCTCACTCTCTCTCCCAAATCAATAAAATCTTTTTAAAAAATTGAGATAAAGTACACATAACATACAGTTTACCATCTTAATCATTTTCGAGCATACAGTTCAGTGGTATTAAATACGTTCCTAATGTTATGCAACCATCACCACCATCAATCTCCATAACTCTTTTCTTCTTGTAAAACTGAAACCACATACTAATTAAACAATAACTCCCCATTCTACCCCTCCTCCCAGCTCCTCGGAACTACCATTCTACTTTCTCTCTCCATGAGACTACTCTAAGTACTTCATATGCATGAAATCAGACAGTATTTATCTTTTTGACTGGCTTATTTCATTTATTTCACTTAGCATAACGTCCTCAAGGTTTCTCTATGTTGTTGCAGATGTCAAATTTTTGTTACTTTTTAAGGTTGAATACTATTCCATTGTATATATATATCACCCTTTGCTTCTCTGTTTATCTGTCAGTGGACACGGGTTGCTGCCATGTTTTAGCTATTGTGAATAATGCTGCTATGAACATGGTGTACAATGATTTCAGAATTGCTGGATGATAATTATGGTAATTATTTTTAATTTTTTGAGGTACCAGCATACTATTTTTTGTAGTGGCTGTACCATTTTATGTTTTCACCAAGAGTGCACAAAAATTCATTTCTCCACATTCTTGCCAACACTTGTTCTTTTCTTTTTTTGGTAGCAGCCATCCTCATGGAAGAGTGTGAGGTGATATTTCATTATGGTTTTGATTTGCATTACCCAAATGATTGATACTGTTGACCATTTTTTTTATGAGCTTATTGGCCATTAGTATATCTTCTTTGGAGAAATGTCTATTCCAGTTCTTTGCTCATTTTTGGATCAGTTTGGTTTTGTGTTGTTGTTGTTGGTGAGTTTTAGAAATTATCTATATATTCTAGATATTAATCCCTTATCAGGTATATGATTTGCAAGTATTTTCTCCATTTTTGGACTGCCTTGTAACCGTGTTGATATTGTCTTTTGATGCACAGAAGTTTTTAATTTTGATGAAGTCCAATTTGTCTTTTTTTTCTTTTGTTGCCTGTCATATCCAAGAAATCATTGCCAAAATCCAATACTGTGATGCTTTTGCTCTATGTACCTTTAATGCATCTATGTAGGGCTCTGTAATTTGCCAGTTTCATGCAATAAGCCATTTAAAATCAGATCAAAAAGAAAAACCGTTAATATGTATTACAGCAACATGGCCACTGTATTTATGGGTGTGATGTAGGTTAAAAACTAACATGTTCAGAATAGAACTTCTCAAAAATGAAATTAATTTATAAGATGTAGAGTAAATATGTAATTTCTGTCTGTTAACTAATGAATAGCTGGATTCTTTAAAAGCCACTGTGAATAGAAGTTCCAGTGATTTAGAAGCTATAAGGAAAAATATTTCCAAAATAAAGAAGGACATTCATGAAGAAACAGCAAGGTAAGAAAAAGGATATTTAAGTATGTTTATAGTTTTTGACTACTTCTATTTTTTTAAGATTTTATTTATTTATTTATTGGAGAGAGAAAGAAAGAGAACAAGTAGAGGGAGGAGCAGAGGGAGAGGGACAAGATGCAGGGCTCAATCTCATGACCCTCAGATCACACCTTGAGCTGAAATCAAGAGTTGGACACTTCAAGGTGCCTGGGTGGCTCAGTGGGTTAAAGCCTCTGCCTTCGGCTCAGGTTCTTGGGATTGAGCCCTGCACCTGGCTCTCTGCTCAGCAGGGAGCCTGCTTCCCCCTCTCTCTGCCTCTGCCTGCTTGTGTTCTCTCTCTGTCAAATAAATAAATAGAATCTTTAAAAAAAAAAGAGTTGGACACTTAACTGACCGAGCTACCCAGGCACCCTAGTTCTTGACTACTTCTAGAAAAATTATTAAATATTTAAGCTTTTGTTAAATAATTGTAAACTTATAGCTACTAAATTATTAAACTTGAAAAAAAGTTTTTCCTGGGTTTTTCTTTGTAAAGGCTTAGGAACAATATTTTTATGACTTATTAAATGTATATTTAATAAATATATAAGGTTTTCAGAAAGGTAACAAAAAGGTAATAAAAATGTTTATGGCAAAAGAAACCTTCACGTTATATGAAGAGATCTTAGAATAAACTATTTCTTGTTTGTATACTTTTTAGACATGTTTTCTACTTTTTTCCTCATAAACTCACTCTAGATTACAGAAAATTAAAAATCATAATCAGATTGCAAGAAAAAAATTAAAGCAGATAACTGAGAAAACGATGTCTGTAGAAGAGAAAGCTACCAATTTGGAAGATATGCTAAGGGAGGAGGAAAAAAGTGTAAAGGTAAAGTTTAGTTTTAATTCTTAAACAGTCACAGTGAATTAGACTCTAGCAATCAGGGAGTAGGAGATCTTTTAAGAGGCTCTGCTTTCTGGTGTGATCACGCTTGTAATCGGAATTTTGAGTTTTGGACTCCTTTTTGTGTGTGGCTTCCAAGGATGTTTCTGGCCTTCTCAAATATTCTACTTCTCCTTTTGCTTTACTTTCGGCATTTGACTTGGATGTCTTCTTTCACAGGTGCCCTCCGCCTGCAGTCTTGTGCCTTCCCAATGCCTGGCATGTCGCTGCTTGTCATTCATATATATGCACTTATATTGCGGACATACCTTGAAAAATTCCCATATTTCAAAATTGATTTCTACCCTTAAAGTTGGTTTTCATTTTTTTTTGTTTGTTTGTTTGTGATCAAATTCCCCCCAATGGTCTACATTCTTTCCCTGTATTTCTTTATCATTTGTTATCTCTGACCGGCTGGCTCTATTTATAGGTAAATGGACTCTTAAGTGTTCTACTTTACTAACTCTGTTGGAATGTCTTTGGCATCTTGATAGCATTTAGGCTGATTTTTGAGGAACTGGAAAAGGCTGCTTCATCATTTCCTCTTTGAAAACTTCAAAGTGACTTCTGTGACCTGACACTATTTACACTGCTTCTTGCTTTTACTCTTTTTCTGAGGGGCAGCTAAAGATCATGGCAATATCCCCCATTTGCTAACTATCAAGTATGGTTTCACTTATATTTGGATGGAATCAAGCTTCTTCAGTGTGCTGTTCAATGTTTAAAATCCCTAAATGATGAAGTCATGACTTGAATGGTATATAAGTCTAAATCACATTATTTTTTAAAAAGTTTTCTTTTTTTCCTCCTAAGAGCATGATTTTCTGTAGCACATGAAATAGGACAGTATTAGAACTTATTAGGGGGCATCTGGGTGGCTCAGATGGTTAGGCATCTGCCTTCGGCTCAGGTCATGATCCCGGGGTCCTGGGATCGAGCCCTGCATCGGGCTCCCTGCTCAGTGGGGTGTCTGCTTCTCCATCTCTCTCCCTACTGTTCCCTCTGTGCTCTCTTGCTCTGTCAAATAAATAAAATTAAAAAAAAAAGAAATCTGTAAAGACTGAAATCCATATGAAATAGACCTTTTGATGATATCATTAACAACTGGTGACATTTTTGAAGAAATTAGCTTAATTAGAAAAAATGGGGTTGGCAGCATGTGTGCTACTTATGCTGTAGCTGCATATTATTCATAATCTTGGTTTTTGTAGCTGTTGGTTTTTGTTTGGAAAAATCCTAACCCTATATGTTTTGGAAGTATACTGTGTTATATACCACCAAGCACTGACTTTAAAACTGCCAGGTAATCTTTGAGAAGGTCTTAAAATGAATGAAAATTGTCTATTATATAAAAAAGCATTTTTAATATTTTATTATATTCCTTAATTTGTCAAAATTTAAATGTGCCAATCACAGATTTTTTTTCGTATTGAAGTTCATTTGTTGCCAAAAGGAAATATGCTTATTTAGATATAAGAGCACAGAGGGAAATTATTTCAACATTTAAAATTTCAACATTTCAATAGATCTTGCTTGGCATGGGAGATCTATTTGAAGCCCAGAACACATGGTTGTGTAACCTTGAGGTCAAGACAGATCTGCCTCTTGAGAAATGAAGGGTGGGAATGAGGGACTGGTTTCTGTTTCCTAGAAGATTGCACATGTAAGGAGGCCAACTAGAGACAAGGTATGAATAAAGGGTAGTGCCAGTAGTATGTTGGGGCTAGGCCTTACCAGCTCAAAAAGAATTGATAGTTAAATTTTCTGGAATTTTGCAAGTCAGCTGCTAAACATAGCTACTATTAAAAATTAAGTTATATAGACTTACAATTAAATATATAACATTCAAAACAAAGTAAAATAAGTACTCAGCACTCATTACTTCCAAATTATTTTACTAGATTTTACTATTATCTATTTATGCTCTGAAGATTACTTACATTTATTATATCTGTATAGTGGAAATGCTATGTAATGGTTTGCCACTGCCTATCTCTTCCCAAATCTGCATTTAACAGAATCATGTTAGTGGCTTGAAATTGGCCATAATGGGAATATTTATACAGTGAAAATCAGCTTCTTCCCCCTAACCTCCCATTCACTGGAAAGCTGGTAGATAAACATTTTAACTGCTCACCACTGGATAGTGCCCAGAAGGTGGGAGATTGTGTGATATGACTTCTTTCCTGTAACACCCTCAAGACTTCAGCAAATTCTGTGAACTTAAAAGTTATGTGTCTCTGGTATATTTTATTTTCTAAGGAAACCAGTGGAATGGCCAAGTTCTAAGGTCAGGGTGACATGGTATAGAATTAAGATGACAGATCAATGTCCTGGAATAGAGTAGACTATAAGAAACATTGGGGATTTGTTGAAATTGTGGGAAGGGCATTCTTATATTCTCAAAGACTAAAATGTTGGGGGGGGGTTAATTTATGACCCCCAAAATTATAATGTTCATAAAATAAAACATTTTAAGGTATTATAATTTCACTGATCACTATTATTCTTACCACCAGGAAGTGGAAGTTCAATTGAACATAGTGAAAGAGGTGCTATTTAAGAAAGTTCAGGAATTACAGACCGAGACAATGAAAGAAAAAGCTGTTGTATCAGAAATTGAAGGAACTCGTTCCTCTCTAAAGCACCTCAACCATCAGTTACATAAACTGGATTTTGAAACCTTGAAGCAGCAAGAAATTATGTACAGTCAGGTAGATGTTAATCTTATGAATGTCTTCCATATTGATTTGTTATAGTTGTGATAGTCAAGATACCACAGTATCCTGAAAAAGCAAAGATTTTTAAAGCACTCTTGGAGGGATAGACAGATGCTGAAATGAAATATCGTGTTTGATCACTAGTAGGGTAAGGGAGCCCTAAAAGCTATTTTTTTCTGATCTGAAATAAACAGGTGAGAGGATAGATAACTCTAGTGAGAGAGAACTATGCTTTAAAGGAACCTGGGGCAATTGGGCCTGGAGTAAAACAAAACAAGGAGTGGGATATCTGAAACCTGGAAAAACTGTATGTTGAGTCTTAGTCATGCAAACATGGGCTTCCCTACCCCAGCCTGTAGACTAATAGTTTAAAAGCACTTCGGAAATTTTCCCTTATTCGTTCCATTTATATATTCTATCTCCCGTTAATTCTTTAATATCATCCCTCTCTACATCTTAATTTCCTCATCTAATGTAGTCTTAGTTTCTCAAAATTACAGATGCTAAAGTATTATTTTAAAAACAATTCATTGGAAGTTCATCATATTTGAGCCATCCATGGCTAACAATTTATGACTTTTTTTTGTATCCCTTAGAAAATGTGCCCTCAAAAATCCATGTCCATGTAAATCCAGTGGTTTTACTGAGGTTCCATCCTAGTAGTATGGTGAATATCCTCCTAGCTGACTTCTTATATTTTCAGAAGATTACTTACTTTTATGTCACTATCATGTACGTAGATTGTTGAAGAATAGTTTGTTATTTCTCTGCTTAGAGTTAAGAAGGATTTTATACTATAAATTACTGATGAATTAAAGTGACTTTAGTAAATGATGACACTTAAGACTAAACTTTAAGAAAGTATTTATTGTGTTTTTACATTTATAGAAATGGTTTTAACTGTTTCTCCTTATTATCTGTTTTTAAAAAATGTAACAGGATTTTTACATTCAACAAGTGGAACGCCGAATGTCACGGTTAAAAGGAGAAATTAATTCAGAAGAAAAACAAGCCCTTGAAACAAAAATTGTTGAACTTAAAAAGACATTGGAAGAGAAAAAATCTACATTTGGCCTTTTGGAAACACAGATCAAGAAGCTTCATGTAACTTAGCCAAAATACTTTTGATGTTTCAAATATCCTAGTCATAAGTTATTCTGTTTTAAGTCAACATGGTCCTAAGACTTTACTTTGGATAGGATGATTGCCAAGCTACCTGCATATATAACAAATGTATGAACTAATGTTCATGTTTCTATACTGACTACGAAAATATAACATTACCATTAATTATGCATTTACTATATGTTAAATATATTACATGCCTTTAGTATTTTATCTCATTTAATCTTTATCAGTGTCTTGTGAGGGAGATATTAATACTCGTGTCACAGATTAAGTAACTTCTCCATGGTTACACAGCTAGTACATGGAGTGCTACAATTTCATTCCTAGCCCATTGGACTTCAAAATACTCTTAAATGGTACATGATTTAAAACATTGACAAATTTCATTTTTCTATTATGTTTTTGCCAGAATAACTTGATTGTCCTTTGTCTTTGAAATGACCTTTAAGGGTCATCTATGGTTATTCATATATTTACTTGGTTACAATATTTTGAATGATTCTATTTTGTTAATAAGGTAAAAATGTTCTTTATTTTTTGGTATTTTAATGTTTTTGGTCATATAAAACCTATGTTAGAGGAACCTATGTAATATAAATCCTATTTTAAAGTTTAACTGGAGAATAAGGTAAAGGAGCTCATAGACCTGAAGGGGATAACCCCAAAGGATAGGAGTGTCGTTTAGTTTGAAAGGCTTGTGATGATTGTCCTCTAGTGGTTACAAGAAGAATTGCCCTGAATTCCTTTAGGACTACAAAGGTGAGAGGGAGCTCTTACTTTTTAAAATTAATTTTTTAAAAAAATTTTAAGATGATAAAATTTTGGTTTGGAGTAGTTTGTAGTTTGATGAAATGTTTGAAAACTGTTTCCTTAACTTTGTGGAAAAGAACATGTATTTTGGAATCAGAAACAACTGGTTTTGAATATCAAGGTTATATCAGTACTGCTATTTTAACTTTTCTGAGCCCTAGTTAACTGAGCCCTAGTTAACTCATCTATTAAATGAAAGAAAATATTTGATATTATGTTAGGGTATTTAAGTATTAGAAGCAATGTATATCTTAACATAGTGCTTTTAGGAGGTATTTGATAAATGGTATTGTTTTAATTACATAGAATATGATGAGAATATCAATGCTGCAGAATGATAGGAGGGTGACATTTGTATGCAAGCACGTTTCTTGACTCTGATGTGAATGGTGTCTGTTTTGCTGTGTGAGAATGCTTCTAGTGTTCTGCCTTTTAACTACTCTGAGGCTCTGTCCATTATGCAGCCGTCTAGTACTTATGCCTCTCCCAACTCTGATTTTAATAGAGAGATAAATAAATTAAAAGAAACACAAGTGAAGTTTTTAAGATATTAAAGCTAGTTAACCTTCTAATGAAGGTCTGCTCTTCTCAGTAGTACCATGAGATTGTGAAGTCGTTCTGCATTACCTCTTCCATGCCATTCCATCTCATATTTTGCATAATAGAAACTAATTCCTTCTGGTTGAAAATCACCTTAAGTTAAAATTTTTTCATTCTAAAAGTTAATTTTATGAAATCACATCTTTATACAAAAAAAGTATTCCTCTTCTTACTGTCTTGCTGCAGTGCAATTCTCTTGATACCTGAGAGAAATACAGGCAATGAGAGAGGCATAGGAGGGAGGCAGAGAGAAAGAGAGAATAAAAGACAGAGGGAGAGAGAGGAACAGAAAGTTTTTGCTTGGAACTAGAAAGTTTTTGCTTTAGGTACCCAGAGGGGACTCTGAGCACAAACCTTGTTCCGAGGTCTGGGTGAGTGGGGAGATGGAGACTGTTACAAAGCTAGGAACCTGATATCTGATGAGTATGTGTGACACACTTATGCATCTGATGGAATTAGACCTTTTCTAGCATTTTTCTCTCTAGCAATACGTGATTATATATGTAATTAAGTAATAGTAAAAATTCATGACACTTCTATGTGTCAAACACTGTTTTAGATACTCTTTGACATAACATCCTTAGTCTTCACAGCAACCCAGGCAGATAGGTATGTCATCTCCATTTTAGAAATGAGGAAACTAAGGAAGAATAGGTTACCCACCAGGGTCAGATAACTAATGTGTAATTAAGGCCATCTGATTCTAGAACTTGTACTGTGAACCAAAACCCTACACTTTTTTAGACCGTGAAGGTTTTTGCCTTCTGTGACTCGGGTTGAATCAAATAAGGAACTTTAAAAGGTGAGCTGTTCACTGAACCGATGCTTGGCTTCCTCTTCCTATTTCTCCCCATAAATGGCGGTAACCCAATAATTCAGGTTGAACTGTACATAATATTTCCCAGAATTATTGAACCGAAACCAAATCCAAAAAATTAATAGGTGATAAAAAGGAGTATGTTTCTATGTGAATATTAACGTGTATTATATTAGAAACATTAGAGCATGAAGTGTGAGATTTAAAAATCCAATTATTATATTCAATGGAACACATCATGTAATATAAGATGTTTAATACTATGTATTTAATGATATTTTAAAATATATATTTATATACCTCTTTTCCCTTTTTATAGAATGATCTTTATTTTATCAAGAAGTCAAATAGTAAAAATTGTGATGAAAAACAGTTCCTCATGACCAAAATAAATGAACTAAACCTTTTTAATGACAGATCAGAGAAAGAACTTAACAAAACCAAAGCTTTGAAACAGGTGCAGTAAAAGCATATGTGTATGTAATATTAAAAACCATGTTTTAATGCTAATTATAGAAAATTTAAAAAATATACCAAACTACAAAGATGAAAATAAGTCACTATAATCACTGTATACAAGATAAAGTGTTAAAGTTATATTATTTCCTTCTAGTCTT
This sequence comes from Potos flavus, assembly GCA_028534135.1. Lineage (NCBI taxonomy): Eukaryota > Metazoa > Chordata > Mammalia > Carnivora > Procyonidae > Potos > Potos flavus. The sequence goes on along the minus strand of CM052898.1, from coordinate 116,384,476 downwards.
TTGAAGAAAATTGGCTTTATATATTATTTAAAAATTTTTTAAATACATTATCTATTTCCATGTATGTCTGCAAACATTAAATATTAAACATTAAATATTCTTTAAAAATTATTTTTAAAGTCTTCCTACAGTTTTTTCATGTAAGTTATCATAATTTATTTAACCATTTCCTATTTTTTGGATATGTGTTTATTTCCAATGTTTGGTTATTCTAAATAGTAATACCAGGGGGGCCTGGCTGAATCAGTCAGTGGAGCATGCAACTCTTGTTCTCAGGGTCATGAGTTTGAGCCCCACTTTGGATATGGAGCCCACTTAAAAAAATAGTACTACCATATACCATGCGTATATATCATTGTATAATTACTCAATGAGTTAGGAAAAATTTCTAACTGTATAATTATGGTTCAAAAAGAATGAATAATTTCAGTGTCTTGAAGCTATTTTCTTTTTTTAAAAGATTTTATTTTATTTGAGAGAGAGAGAGAGCACACATGAACAGGTGGAGGGGCAGAGGGAGAAAGAGAGACTCTCAAGCCGACTCCGCACTGAGCAGGAAGCTCCACATAGGGCTTGATCTCATGACCCTGAAATCAGGACCCAAGCCAAAACCAAGAGTCAGGCACTCAACTGACTGAGCCACCCAGGTGCCCCCAAACTATTTTCAAGCCAATTTGTCTTCTAGAGGATTCATTTAATACTCCCACCAGCAGTGTGTGAGCATTCTATTTTACTCACCACCAGTAGAGCTGGACATTATAATTCATAAAATTGTTGTCAATTTGATGGGCAAACATGGTATTTCATTGTATTAGTCTATATATTTTACGTTGGTGACATGTGATGTTTAAACATAAAATTTAAAATATTTATGTTTAAAAAAAAATGTTTAGGTGTGCCTAGGTGGCTTAATGGGTTAAGTGTCTGCTTTTGGTTTCGGCTCAGGTCATGATCTCAGGGTTGTGGGATCCACGTGGACTCTGCACTGAGTGTGGAGCCTACTTGGGATTCTCTCTCTCCCTCTCCCTCTGTGCCCTCCTTCCCCCTGCCACTTGTGTGTGGTCTTTCCCTCTCACAAAAAATGTGTATTCCATGATCTTTCTTTTTTGGATTTCTAGTTTATTATCTTGGCCCGTATTTCCATTAGAAGGTTTGTATTTTTTAATTGCCTTGCAAAAGAACTTAATATGTAAAAATATTAACTCTGTCATATTATCAATATTTTTTCCGTTTATATTTAAATTTTTATTCAGTTTTTTTACACTAAAAACTTTTTTTAGCATCAAATATTTTTTCCCTGCATGATTTTTATACTTAGAAACTTCTTTGTCATACTAAAAAACAAATGTTTAATATTTTAGTAACTGCATTGGTTTTATCTCTTACATTAAGTTTTTAATTAATCTGGAATTTTTGGTACATTTGAGATGTAAGGATCTAATCTTTTCTCCAACTGAAAAGCTATGTTTTGAAATAATAAAGTCTTATGTTCTGGAGTGTTTGTTTCTGGGCTTCTATTCTGAAAAGTGATCTATTTGTGTACTCTTGTGTCAGTACTCTATCCATGACTGAATTGTTTAGAATAGAAATTTATTTACATGTTATTTTGTGAGATTTAGTTTAGAATATAAAAATTTTCATCCATAGGAATATATATATATATACATTTCCTGGATCGTAAGATTGTAAGTTTCAATTTTGGAAATAACTTCTTCTTTTTTTTTTTTTTTTTTTTTAGTAAAACTTAAAATTTCAATTTGAATTATAATAAGACTTGGAATAAACCTTTTTCTTAAAAAGTGAAGAAAAACCAAGAGCTATCACTCAGCAATCTAAATTTAATCCTAGTTATCTTGGTCAGTGGTCAAATTAGAAAAAGTTGTATTTTCCAGTTTGACTTTTGTGGCAATAAAAGAAAATATTTTGGTTTGTGTATAATAGTAATTATTTAAGTATCTGACAATTTTGTTATGTTGATAGGATTTGATGATAGAAGATAATCTTTTAAAACTTGAAGTTAAACGTACTCGAGAAATGCTTCACAGTAAAGCAGAAGAAGTACTTTCTCTGGAAAAAAGAAAACAGCAATTACACACAGCTATGGAAGAACGAATGGAAGAAATTAAGGTTCACAAAACAATGCTTGCATCACAAATAAGATATGTTGATCAAGAACGGCAGAGCATAAGGTAATTCGCGTTTTAAAATACTGCTAACAATTTTTGAAAATGTAAGGTTGATGTCAGAAGAACTGACTGGATGATCATCTTTTTCTTATTTAAAAAGGCTTTTAATATATTGGACACATTTTAATCATAAACCTATGGTTTTTCCTCCCTCTTTCCTTTGGTTAACTCCTAATTCTCTAGATTATCCCAATGATCTCATTAGCAATGAGATCACTAATTCCCTTGTTTGATTTTCGAGTATGTTTTGTGGTGAGAGTTCAATAATATGCTTTCCCTTATGGCTGCATTTATTAAAACAATTTTTCCTAGAGGTTTTGCATATCTTTTATAAAAAAGATTTATTACTGGCTGCATGCTACTTTTTATGTGATTAAATTAATTAATTAGTTAATTTATTATTTATTTGACAGAGAGACAGAAAGCGTGAGTGGGGGGAGGGGCAAGGGGCAGAGAGAGAGAATCTCAAGCAGGCTCCATGCTGGGTGCAGAGCATGATGTGGGGCTCGATCTCAGGATTCTGAGATAATGACCTGAGCCAAAATCAAGAGTCAGATGCTCAATCGCCTGAGCCATGCAGACGCCCCTACATGCTACTTTTTAAAATGTTTCTGTCAATGTTATTTCCTTTTAAGTCATTTCATTTTTAGTTTGTTGCTAGCATTATAGAAATACAGTTGATTTCTATATATTAAGAATCAAGCAACTTTGCTTGACAGTTGATCTGTAGATTCTAATTTCTAGGTATTTCATTCACATCAGTTGCAAATAACAGTTCTGGGTCTCTCTTTTCAGTCTTTATAACTTTTCTTTCTTTTGCTTCACTGTCCTTGTTGTTTGACCTCCAGGTCAGTGCCGACTGGCATTGGTGATTGCAGGTCCCCTGGTCTTGTGCCTGGTCTCGAAGGGAATCATTTTATCATTAATATGAATTGTAGACTTTTTTGAAATAACCTTTAAATATCAAGGGAGTGCCCGTCTATTTTCATTCTTTGCTAAGAGGTTGTTTTAATTCATTTCATCAGGAATGGATGTTGACTTTCGTTATATGCTTTTTCTGTATTCATTGATATGATGTTGCTCCTTCAGTCTGTTAATATAGTTAAATATATTGATTGATTTTTCAAGGTTAAAACAACATTACGATCCAGGAATAAACAAAACTTGTCTGTCACATATTACATTTTCTATATATCTAGATTTTGTTTGATGATATTTGTATACAGTTGTCGCATCTGTGGTTATAATTCTTCTTTCTGTATTGCCTTTGTCAAGTTATCAGGTAATTAAGGTTATGTCAGCTTTCATAGAATGATTTTGTGTGTTTTTTATTTTTCTATAGTCTGGGTAAGTTTGTAAAAGAGTAGAATTATATCTTTCTTGAATTTTCAAAGATCTCACTGGTAAAGCCATTGGATGTCTGGACTGTTTTGAAGATTTTCAGCTATTGGTTCAATTTATTAACTGGTCATAGAACAATACAGATTTTGTATTTCTTCTTCAGTCAGTTTTAGTAAATTACGTTTTTCCCTAGGAAAAAATTTCCATTTCATCTAAATTTTTTGTTATTGCCATAAAATTGTTTACAATACCATTTTATTATTTGCTTAATAGCTGCAGTGTTTGTAGTTTTTCATTCCTGGTATTATTTGTGACTTCTCTTTTTTAGGTGGGATAAGTCTTGCCAGTAGTTAATGAATTTTATTATTCCTTGAAAAGAAATAATGCTTGTTTATTTTTTTCTATTGTGAATCCATTTTCTATTTTATTATTTATTATTTTTTTTAAAGATTCTATTTATTTATTTTAGAGAGAGAGAAAGCATGAGTCAGGGAGGAGCAGAAGGGGAGGGAAAGGGTGGAGGAAAGAATCTCAAGTAGGCCCCAAGTCAAGCCCAGCGCCTCATGCAGGGCTTGATCTCATGGCCCTGAGATCCTGACCTGAGCTGAAACCAAGAGTTGGATGCTTAACTGACTGAACCACCCAGGTGCACCACTTTTCTATTTTATTACTTGCTGCTCTCACATTTACTATTTTTTCCTTCTATTTTTGTGGGTTTATTTCGATGTGCTTAACTTTTTTGAGATAGACGCTTAGCTAATTATAGATTTCAACTTTGAAGGTTAAGTGTTAGTTTAGCAATATCCCACACAATTTTCTATAAGGGCTATATAGTAAGTGTAATAGACTTTGTGGGCCATATGGTCTCTGTTGCAACCACTCAACTCTGCCATCATAGAGTGGAAGCAGCCATAGATAGTATTGAAATAAACGAACGTGCCTGTATTCCAGTAAAACTTTACAGACACTGAAATTTGATTTTCATAGAATTTTTATTTTTCATGAAATATAATGTTCCTCTTGATTTTTTCTTATACATTTAAAAATGTAAATGGCATTTTTCCCTCATGGACTGTACAAAAACAGGTAGCAGGCAGGATGGTTTGCTGATCCTAGATTTTTATCACTGAGTAGTAATATTGCATTGCATACATCTGCCCCAATTTGTGTATACAGCTATTGTTTCTGGGTTTTAGCTATTACAGATAAAGCTGTTCTGAACATATGTGTGCTTGGTATGAATATATGCTTTCTTTTCTCTTGGATAAATACCTAGAAGTGGATCATATGATAGGTATTCTTTTTGTTTTTTTCTATCTTTCATTGGTTTTACTAATTTTGTTTTTCCCTTCTTTCCTCTTTTATTGTTTGGAATATATACATTCTAATTTTAATTATTTTGTTGGTTACTCTCAAATTCTAGAGAAATTTTAACCTTCCTATTTCTCTGTGAATACTGAGGATTAATTAGCTCTTATCATTTTTTTCCTTCATAAAAGAGGTAAGACTTTTAGCATCCTTTACTGCTGCATTTCCTCTCTCCATCTTTCATGTATTGTTGAAACCACCAATTATAGTTTCAGGTTGTTATTTATTGTTTTTAATATTATGTCTATTTTTAAAGAACTCCTTACTCATAACTTGCATTAAACTATACAATCAATTGCCAGCACTATTTCCACCTAGCTATATGTTTTACTTGTTTTTGGTTTAATAGTATTTCGTGTATCCTTTGTCATCTTATTTTCTTAGATTGCCATTTCATTTCTCTGGAGTATGTTTTGAATTTTTTTTCCAGAATTGATGTTTTCTGAAATTTTGAGTTCTTGAGTTTTTAAAGCATACTTATTCTGTTCATATTTGAATTACAGTTGAACTTTGAAAGCATTGTTTCATATTCTTTTAGATGACAGTGTTGTTTATGAGAGGTCCGATTCAGACTAATTCATTTTATTTTATAAGGAACCTGGTTTTTGTTTTCTGTCTGAAAAGCTTTGGGACACTCTTTTCATCCTTCGGGTTTCAGAATTTCTGTATGTGTCTGGGTGTTTTTTTTTTTTTTTTTTGTTTTTTTTTTTTGGCTTTTGGTTTTTGGCTTTCATTTTTATTATTTGAACCTTGGTGAACTCTCAATTATTTCAGTCAAGTTTTTCTTTAGGTAAGGGAAATATTTTTCTATTAGTTGTTTAATTTTTTTTCTCACACCACTCTCTGTGTTCTGCATTTGTTGCTCATTTTTAGTGGTTGTTGGTCTGTCTTCTGGATTTCTTAACTTTACTCTCATTTTAAAATTTCTGTTTTTTTTATTCCACTTTTTAAGATATTCACATTCTCTCTCTCCCTAGTCTCTTTCTTTCTGCCTCCTCTCCATTCTCTGTCCCTCTTTCTCTCTTTCTCTAGATCACTGATTAATCTTTCTTACTACTATTACGTTGAGACAGGGAAACTATTTGCAAGGACTCTTGTTCCTTCAGTTGGTCCTTTCTTTTCATAGCAGCCCATTCTTGTTTATGGGCTTTAGTTTTGAATCAATATCCTCTCATCTTTTGGAGACACTAGAATACTTTGGAAGTTCTCTTCTATCCCATGCATTATTTTTGTTTCTCTTAGGAAATGTCCTGTGTTTGCTGATTTTGTTTTTTTCATTCATGCTGTTAACTTTCCAAAATGTCTGATAGTCCTTGGCTTTCTGTTATATTTAATAACAAATGTTTAATTAATAATCATGGTGATTGATATAGCAGCTGGTATGGGTTTCTTCTGCAATTAGGTAGATCTTTTTCCCCAGTTGGTCTCTCCTCTAAATGGGAGGGCTGCTTATGGGCACTGGGCTAATTTGCCCCTTAATGACCATAAGGAGTTTGAACCTTAAGGAACTTATTTTGGGTAATAAAGACTTTATGTACTTCATGGGTGGAACTTTGTTTTTTATTAACCTCTGCTGTTGTGGGGGCCTAGAATCGTATCATGCTCTTTTTTACTTTCCTCTTCAGCGCCAACACACAGTACTAGGAACTCCACTAATTTGGGGGATTATCATTGGAGAATAAACAATTCCTGCTAACATTTCTATAAACTTTGAGGGGTTAAGGAGAGTGGCCCAGATGTTCTGTAGACAATCCTTTCATTACTTACCTTAATAATAGCCTCAGAGATCACTCTTGGTCTTTTTATTTCTTATTTCTGGATTTGAATTTTCTCCAGACTTCTTTGGTGAAACATGGCTCATATTTCTGCATTAATAATTTTCTCTTTATATCTCCATCCCTCCCCCACCCTGTCAAATCTCATTTCTTTCCCATTTTTTTCATGAATTCATGACAAAATTGTGTCTTTCTCTTTCCCAGAGCTATGGTGTTTATTATTTTTTTTTCTCCTTTTATTCTTTTCCATTTTTGGAAGAAGAAGAGATGTACTTATGCTCAGTCCACCATCTTAAGCTGGAAGCCAACCGGTCTTGTCTTTTACAATCATAAAGGATGACTAAACATTTTTTGATGATACAACAGTAATACTTAAAGATAAGCAAAGCCATAACTTCTGTTTCTTAATATATTTTACCACCAAATTTTCTTTAGGAGTAGGAAAACTGGTAGGTTTAAGATTTCTTTTTACCATAGTTGGGTAGTACACTTTCATAAGGTTGTAGTAGGCAAATAAGTTTTTAAAAGTTTATAAAATATGAATTTACCAGAATAAAAGGAAAAAATAATCAGCAGAGTAAAAAATCTAAATCTTGGGAGGCAGTTCTTCATGGGTTTCTCATATTTCTGTATGTCTTTCAAGGAAAGGTACTAACTTCCCTGTTCTGGACTATCTTGTTAAACATTTTTGGTAAAAAACACAAAACATAAAATTTACCATATTAAACATTTTTAAGTGTACAGTTCAGTAATGTTATTAAGTGTATTCACATTGTTGTGCAAAAAATCTCCAGAACTCTTTCATTTTCTGAAACTGAAACTCCATGCCTTCTAACACTAACCATTTCCTCCTTCTCCTAGCCCTTGGTAACTACCATTTTTTCTGTCTGTATGAATTTGACTGCTTTAGATACTTCATGTAAGTGGAATCATGCAGTATTTGTTTTTTGTGACTGGCTTATTCCACTTAACATAATATCCTCAGGTTCATCCATGTAGCATGTGATGCAATTTCCTTTTAAGGCTGAATAATATTCCCTTGCATGTATATACCACATTTAGTGTATCCATTCATCTGTCCATGGATGTTTGGGTTGCTTTACCTCTTGGCTATTATAAATAATGCTGCTATGAACATTGTGGTGCAGAGATTTCTTCAAGTACTTACTTCTGATTTTTTTGGCTTTGTAACCGGAAGTGGGATTGCTGTATCATATGGTAGTTTTATTTGGAATTTTTTGAGGAGCTGTAGTACTGTTTTCCATAGTGGTTACATCATTTTATAGTTCCACCAATAGTGCACAAGGTTTCCAATTTCTCCACATTATTGGCAGTACTTTTTTTTAAGACGTGTTTATTTTTTTATTTTAGAGATCAAGAGAGTGCACTAGGGGTGGGAGGGGCAGAGGAAGAGGGAGAGAATCTCAAGCAGACTCCGCACTGAGAGCTCCCAGGACCCTGAGATCATGACCTGAGCTGAAATCAAGAATGGGCAGCTTAACCAACTGAGCCACCAGGCACCCTGACAATACTTTCTTTTTTTTTTTAGTAGCTACCCAAAGGCTGTGAGGTAATATCGTATTGTGGTTTTAATTTGCATTAAACTATCTTTTAAAAGATGTTTAGATAGTGGATAGCCTCAGAAGCTAGAGGTGGTATCCTCTTGCTGGAGTAAAGACTGGATGTATTTGCCTAGTTCCCATTATAAGATGCTTGGATTACCTAAGCTTGAGGTTCCTCAGCTGTGATGTAAACCTACGGCATATGTAATATCCACTTGAGCTTTTCCTCACTTGCATGAGACTTTGGAGCTCTGCAAGCAGGAGGCGCATGCTACTTGGTGTTCCATGAATGACAAAGTCCTTTTTCTCTGACCTAGGAATCTTGTGTCTTCTGCCAACATCCATGAAACTATGACAGCCTAACTTCTTAGTTTTCGAATAGGGTGAAACCTGAGATGCTTCCCACTCATTAGAAAATTGAAAAGTGAGAACATATTTAACCTGTTTGACTTCAGTATTAAAGAAAATAGTCCTTTAAAAAAAAGTATCTTATTTGTTTTTCAGTGTTTTTCTTTTTCTTTCCATGTTAGTGCTGAGTTTCATGAGAGGCTAAGTAAAATTGATAAACTGAAGAATAGATATGAAATTCTTACTGTTGTTATGCTGCCTCCTGAAGGAGAAGAGGAGAAAACACAGGCCTATTATGTGATAAAGGTAATTTTAATTGATTTCATAGTTGTGATAAAGTGAAGTATCTTTGCGCTTTGTTAAGCAAATGGCTTTTTTTTTCATGCAACTTTAAATTTTTTTTTTAAAGATTTTGTTTATTTGACAGAGAAAGAGAGAGAGAGAGAGAGATCACAAGTAGGCAGAGAGGCTGGCAGAGAGGGGGAAGCAGGCTTCCTACTGAGCAGAGAGCCTGATGCTGGGCTCGATCCCAGGACCCTGAGATCATGACCTGAGCCGAAGGCAGAGGCTTTAACCTACTGAGCCACCCAGGTGCCCCCAACTTTAAATTTCATAGTGCTCTTGTAGCTACTGCGCTTGATTAGGGCCATAAAACATTAGTTGTTAGGTGGAGTTACTGAAGCTATTATTTTTTTTTAAAGATTTATTTATTTGAGAGAGTGTGCAGGCGTGTACAACAGTGCATGAGAAGGGGGAGGGGCAGAGGGAGAGGTACATAATCTCAGGCAGACTCTGTACTGAGTGCAGAGCTGACACTGGCTCGATCTCTCAACCCTGAGGTCATGACCTGAGCCCAAACCAAGAGTCAGAGGCTTAACTAACTGAACCATTAGTTCAGTTAGTTGTGGATTTCCTACGAATGAGGTGAGTAACATTAAATAATTCATTCTCCTTCTCCAAGTTCAGTTTCTTTGTCAAACAAAGGGGCTGACTTTGTACATTTATATATATTTCTTGATCTAATTCCATATATACCTTAAACTTCTAAAAACTCTTATGATCCTATCTGGTTCTAAATCAGAGATATAAAATGTATACCTTTTATCCTAGATTAGAAAGTTTATATTAGAAACAAATTTTTATTTATACCTTTCTGTCAGCAGAATATATATATATATATAGCTTCAGGGGGTGCCTGAATGGTTCAGTTAGTTAAGCCTCTGACTGAATTATTTATATTATATTATATATATATATATATATATATATATATATATATATATATATATTTTAAGATTTATTTATTTGCTTTAGAGGGGTGGGCAGAGGGGTAGGGATAGAGAATCTCAAGCAGACTCCATGCTCAGTGCGGAGCCAGACGTGGGGCTCAGTCTCATAACCCGGAGAATAAGTTATTTAATCATTTCGGGGGCTTAGTTTCCTCACTTGGAAAATGAAGATATTATTACTTTTGTTGTGAGAAGTAAATGAAGAAATATACATAAAACCCTTAAACAGTGTCTGGAACAAAATGAGCCCTCAGTAAATGTTACCTGTCATTATTGTTATTGCTGTGATGATGATGATTGAGGATGATGCATCCACTTCTCAGGAAAACAGGCAAATTTTATGAAGTGTGTTTCTTCTGTTCACAGTAAAGTTGCTGGATAAATGTCAGCATAAGGGATATGTAAGATGAATCAAGGCGATCAGTTAGCTTCCCAAATTTTTTTTTTTTTTTTTAAGATTTTATTTATTTATTTGTCAGAGAGAGAGAGAGAGAGAGAGAGAGCACAAGCAGGCAGAGCAGAGGAAGAAGCAGGCTCCCCGCTGAGCAAGGAGCCCGATGCAGGACTCGATCCCAGAACCCATGGGATCATGACCTGAGCCGAAGGCAGCCGCTCAACCGAGCACCCAGGCATCCCACCTTCCCAATTTCCTAATGCCGCTCTTCACTTTCCATCGTTTCTAGGGTCTGCAGCTTGCCACATTATTCCATTTTTCATTATACAGCATATTTATTTACTTTTTTAATACAGCATATTTATTTATTTTTAAAGATTTTATTTATTTGACAGAGAGAGACACAACTGAGCCACCTAGGCGCCCCAATATACAGCATATTTAAATGTTTTACTCTTAACACTTCACATTTGCCAGATTTGTGAAAATGAAACTTTATTTGTAGCTAGACTCAACGTGTCTTATGTGGTCTTCATAAGGATACAGTCCAATTCTGACCACAATTTAGTGAAACTATTAGAAAATGAAATTACTAGAAAATGCTTTAAAATGCTGACAGAAAGGTATAAATAAAAATTTGTTTCTAATATAAGCTTTCTAATCTAGGATAAAAGGTATGCATTTTATAATCTCTGATTTAGAACCAGATAGGATCATAAGAGTTTTTAGAAGTTTAAGATATATATGGAATTAGATCAAGAAATATATATAAATGTACAAAGTCAGCCCCTTTGTTTGACAAATAAAGAAACTGAACTTGGAGAAGGAGAATGAATTATTTAATGTTAATCACCTCATTCGTAGGAAATCCACAACTACAATCTAGCTGTTTTGATTTATTCTATGTCTCTTCCACTACAGTATTTTTTGAATGAAAAGGTTGCCAATTCTAGACTCAACTTACTGGAACTAGATTATAATTTATATAAGAATTTTTTTTGTTAATTCTTTTTTTTATTATGTACTATTTACTATAAAAATGTATGTTAACATATTTTGAAGCATAATAAATACCAGTGAAAATGTTAAGAGATAAATTACCAATAAAACTTTCCAAATGGCCACATTCTGGTTTAAATACACATACCTGGGGATTGAATAAATTAACAAATGAAATTATTTGACTTTGATTAAAAATGGGTTTTGGCACTTTTATTTTTTAAAATATTTTATTCATTTATTTGACAGAGAGAGAGATCACAAGTAGGCAGAGAGGCAGGCAGAGAGAGAGGGGGAAGCAGGCTCCCCGTTGAGCAGAGAGCCCGATGTGGGGCTCGATCCCAGCACCCTGAGATCATGACCTAAGCCAAAGGCAGAGGCTTTAACCCACTGAGCCACCCAGGTGCCCCGTGTTTTGGCACTTTTAAATATATATTCATGTTATCCCTGTCAACATTTAATTGGAGAAGTTCTTTGGAACTCTTTTGATACAACTTTAGACAGCTTAGCCCAGTGACAGAGTTAAGCTGAAAAAGTCACTGAATATGGCCACTACTGAGAATTTTTGATTTTCAACCATTTATAGACTGCATTTTTTTCCAGCCACATTTATCAATTCTCTTTCTCTAACTTTTAAACATTTTTTAAACATGGCAAAATACACATAAAATTGGCCATTTATCAATTTTTAAGTGTGCAGTTCTTTGGTATTAAGTACATCCCCACTGTTGTGCAACCAACACCAACCTCCATCTCCAGAACTTTTTCATCTTCCAAAACTGAAACTCTCTACCCATTAAACAGAGACCCCATTTTTCCCTCTCCTCAACCCTGGGCAACCAGCATGCTACCTTCCATCTGTGAATTTGACTATTGGAATTATGCAGTGTTTCTCCTTTAAAAATATAGAGTGCTTCACAAATTTGCAAGTTGCATTGTGCAGGTGCCACACTAATTTTTTTTATTTGTTCCAATTTTAGTACGTGATACTGAAGTGAGTACTCCAATTTTAATATTTAACTGTTCAAAGATGTTGAAATCCTAGTTCTAATAACAATATAACTGTATTGGAAATAACATGCATTTACTTTCCTACGTGTACCTTGCTCACCTCTTATATTCCTAAGACTTAAAAGGAGAAAGTGTTCTCAGCCTTTTTCAGGCCAGAAACATGCACTCTCCTTATTAAATAGATCTAGTTTGAAGCCACCTCCTAGTTAACCCTATCTCTTTCCAGTAAAGTTTAGATCTGCTTAGCTTTCTGGTAATTTTTGTTAGAAAGTTTTAATGTAAGCTTTGATTAGTTACTACACTTCCATCAGTTTATATCCTGTGTACTCTGTTTTGAAGGTTTTGGGGATTTAGTCTTCTACTCTAAATCAAGTACAAGTAATGAATGCTTAATGCTGCATGTAGGCCCCAAGGTAAATTGGTATTGTTGGGAGTAAATTATTTCCTGCCCTGGAAGCAGACATTCTCTCCCAGGATACTTTTGTGCAGTCACTTCTATTCCGTGTTTCACAGGCTGCTCAAGAAAAAGAAGAACTTCAAAGGGAAGGTGACAGTTTGGATGCTAAGATTAACAAAGCTGAAAAAGAAATCTATGCTCTAGAAAACACCTTGCAAGTGCTGAGAAGTTGCAACAACAATTACAAACAATCTTTTAAAAAAGTGACTCCATCCAGTATGTAGGAGTTTTTAAAATTTTTTTTATGAATGTGGCAATTAAAACTGTAGTTAATTATTTTTAAAGAGGAACATTGTGAGACATGGAAAACAAAAATGTACCATGTTTGATTGAGTCAGAAAATCACCTCCCCCCTCCCTTTAAAATAAGGGCTGAGTTGTTATTTCCATTATTAGTTCTAGCAGTATTGCATATCATTTCTCTGGGAATTAATTTCAAATGTGAAAAAATGGCAGCCTATTGACTGCTCTATGTTGACAAAAGAATGGATATTACATTACATGCTCATACTGTTTTTCAACAAACTGATAGAAGGAATTTAACCTTCTATAACAAAAATGTTCTAAGTTTAATATATGTAAGACTTGAAGCTTGCTTTCTACATAACATGTTAAAAAATTTAAAGAATTCTCTAATTTTAGGTGATGAGTATGAACAAAAAATCCAACTAGAAGAACAAAAAAGAGCTATTGATGCAAAATACAGATACAAACAAAGACAAATCAGGGAACTACAGGAAGATATCCAGGTAAATTCTACAGGCTTTAGTAATAAGCCCTTAGTAAAAGTTAACTATCATTTTGTCTACTGTCTTGTTATCTTGTACAAAGAAGATAATTTTTTAAAGTAGATAGCAAAAGTTTCATTTTGATTAAAATGAGAAAAAAATAAGTAACCAAAGTATTAAATAAATTAGTTAAAATCATTAGTTAAATTAATAAAATTAATAAAATTAATAAAATTAGTTAAAATGTCCATCACAGGATGAACAGCAGATAATGACTGTTTAATTAGGTGATGAATCATAGCCAGGTAATTATGATACATCCACTAACTTTTTTAATGAACTTTTATTTCATTTAATTCCTTAAAGATTACCTTAAAGATGCTCCTTAAATAAAATTTGAAAAATAAAAATAACCTAGTAGAAAGTAGTTACTAAACCACATCACTGAAAGAGAAAACAATGTGCATGGTAAGCAAGTTCTATATAAAAATTTTTTTTGCTAATATTTGAAGGAACCAATGGTATGAATTTTGAGTCTTTGAAAATTGCATGTTTTTAATAGCCATTGTTTGATTTATTTTCCCCCAAGTACCATAAAAATACTTTCCAGTGGAATTATAAAGCTTAATCTAAAAACCATTATACTTATTATCTACCAATATAATGCATTTATATACAAAAACAAATGAATTAAAATTAAATGAATACTTAAAAAAATTGCAAGTTGTGTTATTGATTCTAACCAATAAGTATGTTAACACTTTATTTTCTCCAGAGCATGGAAAATACTTTAGAAGTTATAGAACATTTAACAAATAATGTCAAAGAAAAATTATCAGAGAAGCAGGCTTATTCATCTCAACTAAATAGAGAAACTGAGGAGCAGAAGCCAAAATTAGAGAGAGTAACTAAACAGGTATTGCTGTCTTTTTATAAACTGACCTGTCATATTTATATATTTTGGAGTTCCAAATCCTCCTTCATCCATTTAAAAATATTAAGTTCTGGGAAATAGTTTTAAATAATAATCGACTACTATTGACTAACAACAGTGTGCAAAACTCACCAAGGAAATCCGACTTTTGAAAGACACAAAAGATGAAACACTAGAAGAACAAGACATCAAACTTCGTGAAGTGAAACATTTCCACAAGATCATTGATGAAATGCTAGTTGATGTCATGGAAGAAAATGCTGAGATCCGTATTATTCTTCAAACACACTTTCAACAGGTAGTAACAGTACCTTCTAGCTAAAATATTTTTTAAACATTTAATGAAATAAACAATTTATGGCACTTATCATAAAGTGAAGTCTAATTAAAAATATACTTTCTAAAATGCAGTGGCACTAATGATCGCTATTGAATATTCTTCCAGAATGGTTTAGAACTACCTACAGCTGGTACAAAAGGCAGTCGTCAGAGTTCTAGATCTCCTTCACAGACTTCACTGTTATCAACAAGGTAAGTATAAGTTTAAAAATCATCTCAACTCTATCCTATGCAAATACCACCACAGCCACTGGATCTGCCAGTGCTCCTTACCCTTACCCACCTTTCTGTTAGTGTCATGTATGCAAATAACAGCCAGCGGAGCAAGACTCTTTCCTTCTGGTTTCTGTCTGATGTCACTTTTTTTTTTTTTTTTAAGATTTTATTTATTTGACAGAGAGAGAGAGATCACAAGTAGGCAGAGCGGCAGGCAGAGAGAGAGGGGGAAGCAGGGTCCCTGCTGAGCAGAGAGCCCGATGCGGGGCTCCATCCCAAGACCCTGAGATCATGAGCTGAAGGCAGAGGCTTTAACCCACTGAGCCACTCAGGCGCCCCTGATGTCACAGTTTCTATGAAGACATGGAGTGTTTTGTGACTTCCAGCTATTTCAGTAGGATAAAGCAGGGTGAAATTTTGGAGGTTACATCTTGCATGGTTAACCCTGAGTATGGGGAGAATTTATTTTTAAGATTTATTTATTTATTTGAGAGAGAGAGAGCAAGTGAGCATGAGTGGGGTGAGGGCCAGAGGGAGAGGGACAAGCAGACTCCTTGCTGAGCGGGGAGCCCGATGTAGGATAGGGCTCAATCCGGGGACTCCAGGATCATGACCTGAGCCAAAGGCAGTTGCTTAACTGAGCCACCAGGTGCCCTTGGGGAGAATTTTTTAAACCATAAAAAGGCAACTTAGATGTACAGACATATGGAGTATGATTTTTATGATTAAAACCACATTATGAAATTTTAAGTAATCAGAATTTTATTTCATTTTTGCTGCTTTGCTAGAAAGGAAATTATTTAGTTCTACGGTTTAGTTTTACCCAAAATTCTATCAGATAGATTGATGTTTAATCAACTCTTGTGCTTTGCTGACAAAATAAAAATTATTAATGATGATCCTCATTTTAAAATTCTCAACCTCCTATGTTTAGTAGCCATTTACTTTTCACTTGTCCACAGAGAGCTTTCAGAAAATAGAAGGGATATACTAAAAGATAGTATTAAAAGTAGAACAAAACTGTTTCTACACTAACATGGTAAGCAATCACCTGAACATCACTGTATTTTCATATTTTTAAATCTTAGGATTTCAGAATTGTATAGCTAGTTATGCTTTTCAAATGACCCCACCACTTTATGCTGTCAATAGGCCTCATTTTCTTCTCTTTAGCTTAGATTACATAACCTATTATTGGTCACTCTTGCCAGCACCCAAATTCCCATGGCCCTTTGTTATGCTTAATGATTTTTGCAAAACCTTTTTAATGTTTAATGATTCCACTTCTAAATTGATTATAGTTGAAATATTTTTCTCATACAGAAACATCTGTTGAACTAGTTTGAAACTATGTTCATTACCTTTTTTTTGAACTAATTTTTTGACATTAATGGTTATGCTTTTAATAGTATTGCTAGTATATACTTTTTGATCTCTTTAATTCCTTGTGGGATTATGGAACCTTTTGCCATTAGTGAGGGGGTCTTTACTAATATAGATGTTGAATTAAATTTAAAATAGTGCTGTTTTTCTTTTCCTGTAGGTCATCCAGAAGTACCACAAGTACTGCCTCTCAGACTTCGATTAAAGTATTAGATCTGAACTTCCCCACCTCCTCTTCAGTGACTGGCAGTATTTCTAGGCCACCAAGTGCGACCAGTAGCTCCAATAATGGTAAAAACAAAAAGGGCAGCAAATAAACATTTTAACCTCTTTTGTATAAGTTGTAAACACAAAAGCAAAAATCTTACTTTTAAGATAGTGAATTCCACCCTACGCTTTTGGGTGCTGTGTACTGATAATGAGAGAGGCCCACTGAAATCGTGTTAGAAATAAGCAATAACTAGACGAAAGTTTACCTAGTGAAAAATGTGAAACGGAGTTAAAAAAAAAAAAAAGTCAAGCAATTTAGGTTCAGATAAGCCAAAGAAATGCTAATTTCCTTAGCTTTTGCCATATTGTTTTCTTCACAGAAAAGGAAAGCAGTAAGAGCAGATTCTTTAACAAGGCTACTAGAAAACACTTGTTAGACTAGAAAACACTTTGCTTCAGTTATTTCATGCTAGCCATGAAACGACTTCAATTCTAATATAACAGTGTTTCCAGAAATTTCTGAAGATTTGCTGTCCTATAAATAGTTTATAATACTAAAATTCTCATTTACCCTAGAAAATCCTAAAATTAGGTTTGCTTTAGTCAGAGAAACATGTTTCTTGGACTTCTGGGGGAGAAGTCTATTTGTTTCTTCTTTTGGTATGATTCTAAAATTTTTAACCAAAAAATTGCATTTATTCCCTCCCCCCAAAAAACAATAGGAAAGAGCACTGCATAGCAATAAAAATGCAGCTTAAATTTCTAGGAATTACTCAACTCTGATCTTGAAAGAAGTCAAACACATTAAATATTTTGTTTTCAAGATACAACCAAGCAGAAAGAGTAAGAATGTACTTTCAACCTTTTTTCCCAAGACATTCCTGTAGTAGACAAAGAGCAAGGTGTGGTTTGATTTGCAATAGGAATCCCATAAATTTACAGAGGAGGTAGACCACCAGATTTAGAATGTTACTCCGTTTAATACACTATAGAATGTGAGCCCAATATTTTCAACTCTTGGGAGAGAGTGGAGTATGATTATAAAACTGGCTTTTAAATAAATCCTTAGCTATATATACTTAGAAACTATATACTTAACTGTTTCTCCTTCAAACCTTGAAAGAATTTGCCACAACAGTTGTCATTGTTTAGAAGTGTCATTTACAGTTCCTTCTGAAAGGTAGTAGTGGCAGTAAACCTGTTTTTCCTGATTGTTATTTAAATATCTTATTGTTTTTAGAAATAGCCAGCAAATGGTATAGCCAAATCCAATGAATAAGATAAATAATTTTTTTGTAAAACATGGTTCTAAATGCGTAAGATTTGTAAGATTGAAAAACTGATTTTGTGGTCATTTTTGTGTTCACTAAAGTTCTTATTCTCTCTGCCCTGTATTACTTTGTAAATTACTTGGAACTTGCAATTCAATATTAAACAGTGTTCTATGGAGGCAGGGATTGTCTTACTAGCTGTATGACTTTGGGAAAGTTACTTCTCTATGCTTCTTATTTGTCATACTGAGATGGTTAAGAGTTACCTACACCACAAGTTTACTGAAAAAATCAAATACATACAAAATGTACAGGTCCTAGCATAAGAATTGCACAGTAACTTCTATTACTGAGTCACCACCCAAAGGCTAGAACAGTATTTGTGAAATGGTTCGTTCAGTTCTAGGCCAGCATACAAGTCTATTTAACTCCATTAAACAAACAGTTCCAACCTTCTATGTGTAATAATGCTAAATGGTGACACAGGGATCAAACCCATTATCTCCAAATGTGGAGTTATCTTAATATCCACCTATTGTGTTAGAAAGTTATTTGTGGAGGTCCAGACACAGTCTGGGTGTGTATAAACTATAGACATAATGATAAGGAAAAAAACTGCTAAAGATAATTACTAACAATTCTTGGTAGGTCCCCCATATTCTTTTGCTGTGATGGGTTTCCTGAACACATCCTTAGAAACTGGCTTGTATACTCTGCTTAAGTTTAGTATGTCCCAGGAAAGAAACTCTGGGGAAGACGGAATTCCTAAATTCAGGCTGGCCTGTATAAGGTACTATCTTAATTTTCTTGTACCTGAATGTAACATTAAGCCACAGACACCTTGGAAAATTATAGTGCTGATTGATAGTGATGCTCAGAGATTTTAGTAAATAGAATAGTGTACGTAAAATACTGAAGATGTACTAGCAATTCCTAAAGGTCAAAGACCATGTCGAGATACTGTCCACTCTTTACAAAAACTGCTATGTAGGACTATGTAGAGATGATAAAGGAGCTATTAATACACAGAAAGAACCAGAGACTCTTTTAAGATGAGTGTTGGTACAAAGATGAATGAGTGACTTTTCTACTGCTATTACCCACAGTTTTTGACCAGTTTCTCTGTTCCACTGTAAAACAGACTTAAGCTTTTTCATTACGCTCCCAACACTAAAGTCTGAAGGCCACAAACAGGACACACCCAGTTAGAATGATTGAGAGAGGTAGCATTAAAGGCCTGTTGTCACACTAGAATCTGAAATTGGAAAGATTCTAAAGACTGTTATAAATCAACAACCATGACTTCTATCTCTAATTTGAGATATCTCTAATTTCTAAATTTCTAATTTGAAAACTCGGGAGGATTTTTTATAATCTAAGTCACTTTTTCAGCTCTAGTTGCTGGAATTTGAGTAAAACCAGGCTTTTTTGGCCGTCATTTATTCAGACCCTAAGAAAGGAGATATCAAGGGAAGTATCAGGAAAGAGGTATTAAGAAAAGAGGAAATGCAAGCCAGCTGTAGGCTAATTGTAAACATGCCCAATGACTTCCCAAGTAGACATATGCATTATTAGGAGTTTCCCAATTTTCTTTCCCTTAGGGGAAAACCAGATTTATAGTGTTTCTCTTGCCACTGCTCTTTTTGATGAAAGGATTCTTTTTTATTCTGATCTAGTCTTGCCTGGTATACAGTCTCTAAGGGTCTTGCCAATATTTAAAGTTAAGAAATTTCTTAGGGCTATACTGCTAACAATAAGGTTAAAAAAAAAAAGAGAGAGAGAGAAATAAGCAAAATGGGCCCCTATTCAACTTTCATGGCTTTATTCCTAAGGTACTTGTTAAGCTGGCACACAAATCATTTTTAATTAGATCAAGCCTTAGAGGTCAATTAGGCAAGACAAGTAATCTGTATATAATCTTAGAAGTTATACAAAAAATTTGATATTTAAATAAATGATCAATAAAAACACGGTACTGAAGGAACAATCAAATACTGTGTATCTCTTTCAAAAGCTGAGGGAAAAGAGACTTTAACAGAAAAGACAATGAAATAATTTTTGAAGAAAACAATCCAAGTGTTCAATGAACAAATTTAATTTTCTCTCAAGCAGCAGGATAAGGTAGACCCAAGGAATTCTCATACACTATAATACAGTGAGGAAGCAATACTTTGAGAATTTTCTTTAGGTGAAGTTTAAATCATCACGGTAAGAAATACTATACGGAAACATACACATGAAAAGCCTAAAAAATCAAGCTGTGAGGAGACCCACAACTGAAACAAATATACTTTGAGAATAGCTAAAAAGCATCTGCTTTCTGCAAACTCTACAAATAGCTTTAGGAGCAGAGATTCTCCTGGATTTGAAGACCCAAAACTTTCATTAATGATAGCCTTTTGTGTGATGGTGCTGAATCCCTGAACATATTAATTTTTTGGCTTATTTCCTTTTTCTTTCTCAAATGCAGCTATCTGATTAAATATATTGAGTAAATTTTGAGGTAAATTTTTTTTAACTCCACTTTCTGACTGCTCTTTGCTATTTAGTCCATCTGCTTCTGGAACCTCTGTTTTAATGTCCTCATAACTGCCCTCTATTTCATATTCTCCTTGATTTTTATTTAATGGATATCTTTGCTCATGTCTACTGAAATCACGTGATCCAGAATAAGTGTCTTTTTTATATTTTTCAACTGACTTGCAAGAGTAGTCTGAGCTTGCTGGTGAAGTGGAATGCCTCATGGAACCTGGCTCCCACTTTCTATAGTGCTCTTTTCTTCCCTCTGTATCTTTTTCAAATCTTCTATAACCATAAGTTTTCACTTTGTCCTCTGAATTCCTATAAAAGGAATCTGAGGAATCTCTTTTACTGGAAAAATGTTTTTCTGATTTATATGGTTTTTCTGTTTTGCTACTACTTGCCTGAGTATAAAAATCTCTTGGATCTTCAGACCTACCTCCAAAGTCATCCGGAATTTCAACTGAAGATGAAGAGAGAGGGCATCTATCTTTCTCTTTTACTTGTTTCTTTTGATATGGTAACCTGTCCTGCTTTTCCAGTAGTTTTTCCACTTCTTGTTTTTGGTTAAGAAAAGATGCTAAAGTATTGGTTGGAACTGGGAAGCACTCATCTTTCCTATTTTGATCTATCTGACTTGAGGAGGCCTTAGCTAAATGCCTTTTGGAACTTCGAGAAGACTCTGAACGGTTCCTCTTATGTTTCTTATGCCTTTTATGACCAGAAGAGGAAGAGGATGATGATGAAGAATCAGATTCATCAGCAGAAGAAACACTTGAAGAGGAAGAAGTTGATTTTCTTCTTTTCTTCTTTAGCCTAAAAAATATAGTTAACCCATCAAATATGTTAAGTACAAAAATGTTTCTCGATTATCCATAAAGATTCTAGTTCTACTTTTTTCTCTTTAAAGATTTCATAAAAGCTGTGGCTTTAGATAAACAATTACTGTAATAATCCCAGTTACTACAATATCCAATTTTACTACCAGGCATGACTTTTGGGAAAAAATACTGTGTAGACAATTGTCATTGAAAGCAAATCATTATTTCTGAAGACACACATTTCCAACATTGTCTAAAAATTTAAGCCCATCTGAATACATGAAGGAGAGAAACGAAGTTTTGTATCTGGCTATCTCTAATATATAGTTTCTCCACCTCAGCACTACTGACGTTTTCACCTGAATAATTATTTGTTGGGAAGGCAGGGTGACAGTGGGGGCGGGAGGATCACTGTAGGATGTTTAGCAGCATCCCTGACCTCTATCCAGTTTGTTAGTACTACTCCACCACTTATGATGACCAAAAATGTCCCCGGGGGGACAAAGGCACCGCCCCCCAGTTGAGAACCACTGCTCTAGTTCTAAAACATTTCTCCCTAAAATACAGATAATTAAAATAATTTATTATATATTTTAAGATTTTTCTTTTTCTTTTTTTTGCAGAATTCTACCTTTCGATTACACTTTGCTTAATTTCTTTTACAGAAAAATTTGTGGTACACATACTTACGAAGTATCACTGATTATGAGTCAATACTTTTTTTTTTACTTACTTTAACCTCCATATGGCACTTTGGTTCAACTCAGTAGTTGCTTTAAGTTAAAAAATACTAAATATTATAGTTTACCTTTTCTCTTCTTTTAAGAGCTTACGCAACTTTTCTGCACTTGTTTCTATTTTCTTTGTTTTCTGCTTTTCTTCCTTTTCAGCTTGTTTTTCTCTTAATTCCAAAGATTTCTTTTAGAACCCAGATATCGGAAAAAACCACACGTTAAAAACAGCAGAATATATAAAACCCAGTTTTCAAAAGACCACCCCCCCAACCAGAAACCAAATGGGGTACACCCAAATCACCATATATCCAGCATTAAGTATTTTTAACATGTAAGAATTAATCATACAAGTGTTTGGCATTAATCATTGGAATAGCCAGAACAGCATTGAGGACCATATTGCAGTTGGTATTCCATGAAAAAAGGGGAAGCCATTGCATTGGTACCCATGACCCGGAGTGCAAGAAAGGGAAAAAATAAAATACATAATAAAATACATGAAAAATTATTTTTTAAAAAAATTGAAAAATTTAGACAGGATGCAAATTTATAAAATAAAATTAAAATAAATTCCATTAAGGTGAATTGAGGGAGGAATCACCATGTTCAAATACAAACCATTTAAAAAATAGCACAGCCCAGTTGGACGCATGATTACGTAAGAAATCATTTTCCAGTTTGAGGATGGGGATGAGCAGCACCAGATGTCACAGACACAGCAGCAATGGTCCAATTCAGAAGAAAATGCATGAGAAAACATCATCATCAGTATTACAGGAAAAGGCAGCTTAAAATACTTCTCAAAGAGGTTTTTATTATTAGCTCAATTACAGTAACAACACTGAATTTGTAACCACCAGGAAAGCTCACTACAAGGACAGTTCTCAAAACCACATACCACATGCAGGCAGTAGGAATTTTCTCATGGGGCTATTTTTACTTTTGGGTACCAACAAAAAAGGAACTACGAAGTAATGTCAAACCCAATTAGGAAAAGTTGTATCTAAAAAGACAGTTTTCATAATGCCTTGACTAAGTAATCTAGAATAGTATTCTTTATAAGTAAGTTAAGTTTTGGCATCAATTTCAAATATCATTAAATTTCTAAGAGGAAATAAAGAATCACCTGCATATATTTATGAAGCTTCTGCAAAGCATCCTCTGCATCTTTAAAAGTCTCATCCAAAGCCAAAGCTTTCTTATAGTAACTTTCAGCATTTAAAAACTTTTCTTCTTCTTCTAACCTAAATTTGAAACAAAGATTTTGCTTTTTATAAAAACAAAAAAATCCTCAAATATGCATATAGGTCAGAAGCTTGTATGAGAGAACTTATTAGAGAAAAAACATGTTTGGTAACATTTTCCAAATTTAGCAGTACCTAAATCATGTACTTCTTACTGCTATTTCTTTGGTAAAAAGACCACATAAAACAAAAAATCTAAACTCACAGATAGAGAACACTGATAGTTGTGAGGGGTTGGGAGGGCGCTGACAAAATGTTTGAAGGTGGTCAAAATGTACAGTCTTCCAGTTAAAAGATAGATAAGTCCTGGGGATGTAATGTACAGCATGGTGACTATAATTAATAATAATATATTACATATTTGAATATTGCTAAGAGAGTAGATCTTAAAAGTTCTCACAAGAAAAAAATTGTAACTGTGTGATGATAGATGTTAACCAAATGTTTTGGTGATTATTTTGGAATATATACATCCAGCAAATCAGTACGTTGTACATCTGAATCTAATATAATGTTATATGTCAATTATATCTCAATTAAAAAAAAGTAGGAATTCATTACTGGTAACTAAAGCCATATTGTATGTCTAGCATTGGGATTTTAGTATGATACCTGAAAACATGATTAGCCAATGTCTTCTCTAAATTTAGTATCATCTTAAGCTTTAGCACAGAATTACAAAGGTTGGCTTTTCCTAGTAATTTAGGAAGAATTTTCCTTTCTGCAGAAAAATTTTCCCAGAAAATTCACTGATAAAGTTGAAAATACCAACACACACATGTATATCACAACTAGCTGCTAGAAAGAATTATTAGATGAAACTCATATGTCTCTGCTATGAAAAATCAGAATTAGAAAGTTTGTATACAGAGCAGAAAAGGATTTGGAAAATATTTTCAGTTTTTTGACAGTAGGAAAAAGTAAAAAAAACCAAAAAAACAAAAAAACCCCACAAAACCAAAAAACCCAACCCCACAAAAACCCAATGGCTTCAATGGGATCACTTTTGTACCAGATTGGATATGGGCAGAAAGGGATCAGCTGAAGGCTATTAACATTTCTGGCTTGGATAACATACAGATCATGTTGCTATCCACTGAGCCAGAAGACACCAATATGTGGGTAATAAGACAGCCATATTTTAGTAACTATCTACCTAGTGAGAAAGTAAAAAGCTACTCCAGTCATTTCAGTCTAAACAGAAGTTCCTGAGTTAAAAACAAATATTGCAAAACTCCTTAATGTGGAATTCTGGAATGATCATACAAACTGGAATAATTAGGCAAATTCGTGAAACAGAGAAATCATAATTCTATTTAAAAAAATTAGTTGCAAAAAGATATACTATTGTTGTAAATTGTTTTTTAATTATTAAAGCAGACTGTTGGTAAAATTATATTGGAATATTATGTTTCTTCACAATGTTTTATGAATTAGACTAGCCTGTTAGTCATTAAATATTTATAACACAACTACTACGCCAGGTATTATGCCAGCATATCAGAATAGTAACATAAGTTGCAAGGTTTGTTCTTAATGATTTGCACTTCCATTTAATCTGAATTTGTGGATTTTATTGCATAGAGCAGAGCAAACAGCAAACATTCAGAGCAAACGTAACAGCAAAATAGTCACAATTAACTACAGAACTCTCAATTCATATTTCTGGCATTATACTACTAGAATGATGAAATGAATTAGAAAGCAAATTCCTACTAAAACAAAACCTTTTTATCTTATTTTATTTAACATATAATGTATTATTTGTTTCAGGGGTACAGGTCTGTGATTCTTTAGTCCTACACAGTTCACAGTGGTCACCATAGCACATACGCTTCCCAATGTCCATCACCCTCCCACTCCATCCCTCGCACTACCCCCTCCACTCCAGCAACCCTCAGTTTAAAACAAAAAATTTTCTGTATATCCAGGAAAAGAATACTTAATTTCTTGGACCTTTACATTTATATTTTTATATAATGAGAATAGATGTTTAGAAATAAACTCAAGACACTAAATATCTCCAAACTCCAATCATGAAGAACCTCAGCAATAAGGAAAAAAAGACTAAAAAGCTTAAAGAGGACTATATGTGAAAAACAATTTAAACCAAAACTGAAACTAAGGGTGTTTTGAATTAAGTGAGCTAAAGGTGCTATTTCCTTATGTTAAGTACAAGATTTTATTTATAGTAGTTGGTTGAACATTAGATCCCTACTTAATTTTAAACAAAATCTGTTACTTACTGCCCTCCTCTTTCTACAAGTGTCTGGCAGAGGTATTTTCTTGCGTTCCTATGAGTTGGACAGTTTTCCAATGCAAGCTCAAAATCTTCTATTGCTTTGTTCAGACTTCCTTTTGTTGCATATCTAGATATAGGAAATAAATTAGACGAATTTATCTTGTGAGCTATTCGTAAATCTTATACACATTTATCTTATCAATATTCCTTAAAAGCCATGATTCACTTACAACGCTCCACGAGCTACCAAAGCTTCCACATTTTGTTTGTCTATTTCCAGAGCCTTATTGTATTCATTCATAGCATCTACATGGCGTCCAACCTTAAAATAATCAACTCCAATCTTCACACTGAAAAGACATTTGTAAAGCATCACACACATTTCTCAGAATATCCAAACATAATGTTAGCATGGATAAATTTTTATAACAAATCTAATGTGGTTGATATTTAGTCTTCAATACTCTTAATATACCTAGTAAGTATCCTGCCTTTGAATAATTTCATTAAATATTTATGAAATTGATATAACAATGTACTAATTCCTTTTGAAAAACATGGAAAATGTTGGTTAAAACAAGTCTGTTAAGTTTAGAGCATAACACCATTTACACCTATAAAAAAGCTAATGTCAAAAGGCAAAATTTTAATTCATTTTTAAACAAATTTGGTCTTAATAATGACTTAAAAATGACTGCCTTCTCCTAACTCTTAGACTAGATAATGCAATTGCTGAAGAAGTTTTCATACCATTTTAAAGCCCAAGATGCAGACTGTTTCTTTCTTAATGCAGAAGCAAAATCCTCTTCAGAGAAGTTTTTGCTATTCAAAGAAAATAAAAGTCAAATATACTTTTATTTTTGGTAATAATACTTTGGGACTTGCAAAAAAAAAAAAATAATACTTTACTCTGATAGACAAAGATTCAATACTGCAAAAGTAAATCCCAGGCAAGAAATTTATATTTCATCCACAAAACAGTACTTTTTTTCAAATTTTTATTTAAATTCTAATTAGTTAATAGTGGAATATTGGTTTCAGGAGTAGAATTTCGTGATTCATCACTTCCATATAATACACAGTGCTCAACACAAGTGCCCTCCTTAATACTCATTGCTCATTTATCTTATTTATTTATTTTTAAAGATTTTATTTATTTATCTGACAGAGAGAGAGATCACAAGTAGGCAGAGAGGCAGGCAGAGAGAGAGGGGGAAGCAGGCTCCCCGCTGAGCAGAGAGCCCGATGCAGGGCTCGATCCCAGGACCCTGAGATCATGACCTGAGCCGAAGGCAGAGGCTTTAACCCACTGAGCCACCCAGGCCCCCCCCCCCCCATCGCTCATTTAGCCCATCTCCTCCCAACCTCCCCTCCATCAACCCTCAGTTTTTCTTTATTATTAAAAGTCCCTTATGGTTTACTTCCCTCTCTTACAAAAGAACATTCTTAAACTCTCAGGAATGACTATTATTGTTATATGGTATTTTTAACATAAAATTTTTATAAACTTTGTTCATCTTTCTCTACACATGTAATCACAACAGACTCCATTCCAGAAGGAAATGGGAACACCTAGTTCATTCACTCTTTGCCATACTGCTCCCACCAGGCTTAGAATAGTCAAATATATCTCTCAGTTATATAGATTTTGAGCTCAGCACCATTTACCTTACCACTGAATAATAACTAATATACTATACCTTTGTAAGCCTCTCATTAAAGATGGTGGATTAGATTCATCTATTCCTAGTTTTCCTAGAAGAAATTCAACTACTCCTGGATTAACAAATCCCAAGGAACTCTGCATGATATTTTCATAGGATTCCAAAGAATTGCTATTTAGTTCAACACTTCTCCTAAAAAAAAAAAAAAAACCACACACACAACAAAAATATAAAAAAAGACTAACATAATTAGCATGTCCTATTTCTATTAAAGAAATACTCATATCATTTTTATACATGAAGGTATGGTAATATTATTTTGGTTTCTTTTACTTAAGGATTATAAAAATAAAATGAGCATATTTTGAAATAAGAGAAATTAATTTTCTACCTTGTCAGAAGTTGGACATAATTTGCTATTTTTTAACCAAGAACTGTTTTGCAATTAACTTCTTTAAATAATGTAGATAGATTACCTGTAGTACAAAGGAAGCTCTTCTGAACTAATTACACCTAATTTAATACCAGATAGATGTGGTGGAAGAGATGAGCTATATAGAGATACTGCAAGCTTTTCATGGTATCTGTCAATATCTTTGATTCCAGCTTAAAAAAATAAGAAAATTAAGCTGATTAACTAGAAAATACAAACAAACATAAAATACATAAATATTTCCAAACACTACTCTCATTAGACAGATTTTCAAAATTAATATAAGCAAAAGTCTGACAACTGTTACTTTTTTATTAATATGATGGAACTGATCACCTCGAATAATGTCGCCAGTTTGGTAATATGATAAAGGATCCCCATGGTTACTGTGAGAAGGTACATCTCTTAACGGACAGAGAGCCTGCAATGAGAAGTATTTTAAAATGCCAGACATTCCATTCTTTGGTAAGAAGTATCATCTTTTATCCTAGTTGTTCCGTATAATCAGCTAATAGTTGATAAGAATGTTAAAAAAACTAGCACTCTAAAATCTAAATTTAAAAAAGATTTTAATTATAAGCAATGCCTATGCTCAAACACAGTAAAACAAGTTTTCTGGTTCAGTTCAAAAACTAAAATCTCATGAAATTTGCAATTAGTTTCAGGAACCAAATATAAGTATGGATTATGAAACGAGAGAATATTTTATGCTTGTTAAAGACAAAACTGAAACTGTCCAGAAAGTACAATTCCAATGAAAACTAAATGCGAATTATCCAAAGTATATGTCCATTATCCAGTCTATCCTGCTTTTTCTTTTTCTTCCTATCATCTGCCTTGACAGACAGCAAATATCAAATCTTTTAAATTGACACACTATTTCAAATTCAAGACAATTCATCTTGGGCAAAGTATCTTATAATGTACATGTATAAATCATTTACATATAAAATGTATAAAAATAAGAAATTTGTTTCCAAATTATCCACATGTAGGTGTCTAACTCCAAATACTAAATAAGTAAGAGCGTGTTCAGCTAGAAGAAATAAGCCTGGAATACCAGTCACTCTCACCATATCCACTGATATTTGAACATTTAATGAAGGTCCCTATCCCTGCCAACCAAAGGGAAACCAGAAACAGAGAAGGAAACTAAGTAACTAGATCATCGTTAATAATTTTTCATAATAATTTTTCTCCAATTAATATTTATTTCTCAAAACTATGTCAGCAGGGTACACCCAAGCACAAGTAGATGCAAAGACATAATTCTTGCATTGAGAGGGCTCTTACCAAAAACAGAAGCAATCAAATAACTGAAAAGTAACTTACTGTGATTTCTAAGTGAGATATATCTCTTATGACGCCACTGCCTAAGCAAATCAACACCATGAAAAACCCAAATTCCCGAATGGAACTTATTCTTCCAATCACTATATCACCACGCTCAATATCTCGGAAAAACAGCTCTCTCCGGTCCATACTAGGTATCTCCATGAACTGCTCTAAAGGTGGCATGATTGCATAACCATCTGAAAAAAAAATTAGCAAAATTACTAACAAGAGCATTGTACTTTGCTTCATCCCAGGTGCAATGAAATACCCCAAACCGCAATCAAAATATTTTAACAAAACTCACCTTCGTTGTCTTCATTGACTTCAGAAGTTGCAGGTGCATCTGATTTCCAGGAAAGTGCAAAAAGCAAATCCGCTTTTTTGGAAATGAATTTTTGTATTTCAATGTTGTCAACTCTCTTCTCTTTTCTTAAAAGGAAACAAAATTTATGAAAACTGGTTTATGGGCAAAACTTTTCAGTACGTCCAAGCTTATGTTCATGGTTTTCATCGCCCAATCGGGTCCATCCTAAGCTCCGGGCCGTACATCCTCCGAGAAAAAGTTTTAATCAGGGATTCCCTCATTTGCGAGCCTGTAGGTGGAGGCCGAGGAAAGTTACAAATTCCCGAAGCTCTAGATAACGAAGCCTGAGGGATTCTGGCTAAAAACTCCGCGCCTCTGCTAGGCAATACCAAAGAAAAAGTTCAGCCCACATCCCCCTTTCCCTCATACCCAGAGAGAGGACCCTCCTCCAACCCGTCCTCTGCACCAGCGCCGCAATCCTCACGTGCTCGCGGCCGCGGCTCTGCTCGTTCTCGACTTAGCCACCCGGCGGCGGCAGTGGGGCCCCGACCAGCGTCCCCTCCCTCGTCTCGCAGCGGCGCGGCCGTTCCATTACCTGCCCTGTAACTGCTG
This sequence comes from Potos flavus, assembly GCA_028534135.1. Classification (NCBI taxonomy): domain Eukaryota; kingdom Metazoa; phylum Chordata; class Mammalia; order Carnivora; family Procyonidae; genus Potos; species Potos flavus. The sequence goes on along the minus strand of CM052898.1, from coordinate 116,354,757 downwards.
CTGGGGCGGCGGTCCCCGGGCAGGTTCCGCCGCCGACCCCAGGAGGCTCCGGAAGTGCGGATTGTCCTGCTGTTCGCTGCGGAGCAGGGCGAGCAATGACGGCCCGTGGTAGTTCAGTGACTGCCGCAGAAGGTCCCGGTCCATGGTTAGAGACTGCTGGACCCAACGACAGGTGGGCTGCTAGCACCCCCGTTCCGTACCCACTACTTCAGCCTGGTGGTCCCGGAGGCTGAGGAACGAGCCTGCAAGCCGCCGGAAGCACACATCACAGACACTTACACAGTTGTCTCCCGGAAGTGTTCTGGGCCTCCAGCGGCGGCGCGGAGATGCTGCGCGGCGGAGCTCCGCCTCGATCTCGCGAAATGGAGCGAGACTACGGAAGCCGGAAGCACTGGGCTAAGCATTTCTTGAGTTAAGGGCTACCTACCGCTCCGAGGTAGTGATGTGTGAGAAGTTTTTTTTTAAATTTCTGTGATGTTATTATTATTACGTTGAGATGACCTGGGCTCTAATCTAGGCTAGATAATAATTCATCCACCTATTTACTGAGGCGCTTCTAAGTTCCCGTGCGAACTTCTCAGGGTGAGAACCCCAAAGGAATTACAAAGTTTCTTCAGAGTACTCGCTGGATATGTCTGCGTCTCAGACATAACCACATAAAAATGACTGCTCTGAGAAATTTCTTGGTAGTCTAAGCCAGAAGAAAGAAAGGACACTAACATTTATTAAGCACCGGAATTGTGTTCTCCATCCATACTCCCATTCACTGTAGTGATTTTTAGAGTTAGTTTAAAATCAGAATGGCTTTAATGTTCAGACATACGCGTATATGCATTATTTCTTTAAAGTGGCTTCTAAAAACTTAGTGCCCATAAGATATACAGTGTAGTGTTGTGTACATTAAAGTCAATATACTGTATGTCTGGATAATTAAAGTGATTTACAAAGGTAATTATGATTTAGGCTCCCTCCTCCCCCCGTTATTGACTTGAGAACCTAATTGCTTTAATCCATTATACTCTCACTTTAGCGATTGAGGAAACAGGCCCAAGAGTCTCAATAAATTGCTCAATGTCACCCACCCGGTAAAACGTTACAGTTAGCATTCCACCGTCGATCGTAATAGATCTTCACAGATGCAATTGCTGGAAAGAGTAAATTTATCATTTAGAAGGCCTAACTTCCTCTGATTCTGAGATAATATGACTTTGTTTTGTTTCGCTATATTAAAGTCCGTACCACTTAAATATGTATAGTTTACTACAGTCCTCTTGAACGAAAGTAAATGGTAGCAGTTGTTCTGCCTCCTCTCCAGCTATGTGTTTTCACTGTCTTGTCACCTGGATAGAAGACCCAGTCTAGAATACAGTGTATGCTTCCACACTATTTTTTAATGTTTTTTTAATTTTAATTTTTATTTATTTGTCAGAGAGAGAGTGAGAGAGAGATCACAAGTAGGCAGAGAGGCAGGCAGAGGGAGAAGCTGGCTCCCCGCTGAGCAAGGAGCCCAATGCGGGACTCGATCCTAGGACCCCGGGATCATGACCTGAGCCGAAGGCAGCCGCCCAACCAACCGAGCCACCCAGGCGTCCCAGCTTCCACACTATTTTGTGAAAAATCCAGACAAATAGTTTACTGAGACTTGAGAAGAGGCAACGAAGAAGAATGCAAGTTTAAAAAATAATACATTTCAAGCCACTATGAGCACATCAGGAAAGTTTATTTAATGGTACAGACTGATTTGTGTTAAGCTACAACTCTAGAGAATGGCTGATAATAGGAAAGAGGGTGCTGTCACTGAAAGCCAACCACAAAAATAAACTATATAGACATTCCGGTAAGTTATGTGATTTTAGTTAGAGTTGATCTGTTATTAAGGATCTAATTATCTCTGGAGGGACTGAGAAGCCCAGTATCTGAGAACCAGATGCCAGACAGTGGCACTTAGTCTGAGAAGGCCAACTTGTGAAGCCATTCTTGAGTAGAACATGCCTTCATCACTACAGGATTTGTCTATTGTTTTTCCTAATTTTAACACCAGAGTAAACTCCAACCACCCCATATCTTGAATATCTAAAATTGCTACGGTATGACCATGGAAACAGGAGAAAGTCACTGCTTTTAGAGGGTAAGCAGTGTTCCTCAAGAGTGAAATTTATCGAATGCTTGCCCTATACATAGTAGTGATGAGGAAAAACCCCATGAAATTTCAAGCAGGCATAATCAAAACTCAGGCTGGGTCCTATCTTTGGTTGGTGCTGGCTTTAAATGGAGGTAGTCACAGTAGTTAAGTGCCAGAGGCAACCTTATTCTTCACTTTCCAGGTACTACTCCCACAGCATGGGGTTAGGCCTTCTTCAGTTACAGATGGATTTGAATTAATTTTCTGCTGGGATAGATATCCTTTGACTTTGGAGGGGACTGAGCACTGGATCGTTGACATAGGACTGGAGGGAGTGAGGAGAGGAAGTGAGGGGGATTAGTTTTGCATTTCGTTTTGGAGAAACTAGTCCCACATGCAGACTTTCTCAAGGTGGACATAGAAAACACTTTTCTTTCACTTCTTGCTTTAATTTTTTTGTTTACTGGTTTGACCTTTAAAAGAATCTTTTAAAAATATATTTTGATTAGTTTTCCAGATTAAGGATATGAATAATGAAGTGACTATATGGGAAGGAAGCAAGGGTAAGGCATTCAAGACAGTCGGATCTTTGGTGTGTGGATCCTGGGCCTATTTTTATTGTGATATCAAATTCCATTTTTAAATAAACACATGTGTATGTCTTTTAATATACTCTCTAGGCCCTGGAGATATAAAGATGAAAACAACTGATTCTTGAGTGGTGCACAGTCCAATAAAGGATTAGACATAAGAAGAAATGGGGCACATGGTAAGTACTATTGTTGTGGACACCTACAAGGTGTCTGCTTAGATCCCTTATTTTTCTGGGGGATGAAGTAGTGGGAGTTGATGGGGGTAAGAGAGGAGAGGGGGAGGCAAGTATGTGCCTTCTAGGAGTAGGGAGCAATATAATAAAAGAAGTAGAGATGTGAAAAAGAAAGATGAGTCTGGAAACAGCAAGTGTGAAATTCAGGTAGGTAGGGATATTTTAGTTACGGACATTTTAATTATGTGTATCATTTCAGGTAGGCTATATATTGGTGGGAAGAGACCCCTGTTTCCTCTGTGTGAGAATACACACACACACACACACACACACACACACACACACACACACACACAGATTAAATGCCTGACTTATATAGCAAAGAACATAAAAACTTAGCCAGAGCAAGGTAGCTACAAAAAGCAAAGGCAAAAGCAGCATATCTTAAAGTAGCTTTTCTTGGATCCCCCAAGTTTCCCAAAATAACATGTAGAGCTGCTAGTGAGACTATATGCAAAAGATGAAGTCTATCTGGATCTCAGAATCTGATATATTGCCACATGGGAAGGACTTACACAAATAACCTGTGACTACATATGAAATCTGTAGGTTTTTTTTCTAGTTCTTGATTCTCATGTAAACAATTTCAAAAACCCTCATCCTCACCTGGAGTTAAGGATGAGGTGTTTGTATCAGGGAAGTGTGGGTAGACCCAGATAAGACCATAAAAGTATGTTAATACTCCTCCCTTTAACTTTTAAGCAATTTTTTTCCCCAATTTTTTTTCTTAAAAAAAAATCCTTTTTTTTAATTGTTACTTAAGCCAAATTGAGTAAATTTATGGTTTGGAATGAAAGGAATCTTGAGAATACTAGGAAGCCACCAACTAGTAGCTTCTGCTGTTTCTACTGCCATTTAAAAAATTAAAAAACAGATATGGAAAGGTTAAGAATTTGTTCAAAAACTAACTTTAGAATCCACATTATCTTACTCTGTATCTAGTATTCTTTCTATCATGCCATACCATCTAGAGGGTCAGCTGAAACCATGCTCTTTAAGAATATAGTTTGTAAATATACATGTATGGAAAGTATTTTATTTTAAAAATATCTATTATTATTTAACTTCTAAAGATAGTGTTGAACCTTTTTTTTCCTATTATGGGGCCACTTGGTTTCATTCATAGGCACACAGTGAAAGAGGCAAATTTGCTTCCATAGGAGGTAGTAGCTTTGTTCTATTCAGAGTTATATTTAGAGTCACCCTGGGTTAACTCAGGGTAGAAGGAGGAATACTAAATGGAAAATATTGCTAGATCAGCCAAAAATTCATCCTCATTATTAGAGAAATATTTCAGACTTCTTCTGATAAAGGTTCATTCATCTAGTAGTCTTTGAAAGGATTATACCACCTTCTCTTCTTATTTTTCATATCACAGATTAACACAGCTCTTTAAGAAAAACATTGTCAAATATTTATCCACATGAGGGTGCTAGAAGATCATTGTGGGTATCAAGTTTTCTATCCTTTACCAGAAAACCTACTGCCAATTAAACAAAGATTCAGGGGTGGGGTATTGGGACCTACTGTGTAGAGTCATTTTAAGATAGTTGTGTCTCTAACACCTTCTCCATATTTTAGTTGTTGGTAAATGTTTTGATGAGGTTGTTATTTTAATGTAAGTTAGCTCATATCTCATGGTCTAGGATTGATTAGCTCAGTAATTTTGAATTTTTCTGAGGAAAGATCATCACTAATTTTGTTTACAATTTAGGCCAGTTAGCTCTGGTGAACACTGCACAACTCCAGCGTGGGGTGAGGGTGTTGGGGTTGTTGCATTTACATCATAATCCATGTATGATGTATGTGGCACTCCCAGAGACATGTAATGCTAGACCATACACAGTGGCCATCTGCAGTGCTATTCTCAGCCAGCCATTTTTTTCCATGTTTGTCTTTGTTTACAAAAAAGACTTGGAATAGGATAGGATATTTCAGAACAAATCCATCATGATTGTTGGGGGGAAAAACAGTTAAGAAGACGTGTGCAATACATGGAGTAGGTCAGTGTGTTTATCTTCAAATATTTTGTCCGGACAGCTTATAAAGATACAAACACACACATTTCTTAGATTCTCATTTTGTGGCAGTTTCTCAGAACACTATGCCAGCGGGGTACATGTCAGGATTATAACCAAGAAAAATCAGCAATTCGATGCTAAATAAACAATATTCTTTGTCAATACATTCTGGGTTGGCTTGATACTCATTTTTAATGCAATTTGGACATTTCTCTGAAAAAGAGTAATTGATCACCTTTTAACTTTTAAATAGTAACTTCTTTTTATTTTATTGATGACAGCACCAAAGGAGAATTTCAAGACTAGAAATGTATTATTGTTTTAGTATATTGCCCTATCCTTAGTGGAATCCATTGAAAGATAGCGTGTCTGAGTAAAGATTAAACTTTGATCCTACACACCTTATTTATTTTTTAAATTATTTAATTATCTATTTCTTTTTTACTAACATATAATGTATTATTTGTTTCAAGGGTACAGGTCTGTGATTCATCAGTCTTATGCAATTCATAGCGCTTACCATAGCACATAACTTCCCCAAAGTCCATCACCCAGCCACCCCATCCTTCCCACTGCCCTCCACTCCAGCAACCCTCAGTTTGTTTCCTGAGATTAAGAGTCTCTTAATGGTTTGTCTCCCTCTCTACTTTTGTCTTGTTTCATTTTTTCTTCTCTTTCCTTATGATCCTCTGCCTTGTTTCTCAAATTCCACATATCAGTGAGATCATATGATAATTGTCTTTCTCTGATCAACTTATTTTGCTTAACATAATACCCTCTAGTTCCATTCATATCGGCTCCATCCAGCTGGCTTCCCTGCTCTGATACCTGGGACCTCTGCCACACTCAGGCACCCGCAGTCTTTCTGTGACCCCAAGAGTCCTGAGACCACACTGTCCTAGTGAGGACACCCCTCCCCCCTGCTTAGCCACTGGAGTGATGTCCCTCAGTGGAACAGACTTCTAAAAGTTCTGATTTTGTGCTCCACTGCTCTATCACTTGCCAGTAGCCAGCTGACAGAGGCTGCCTACCCCCTCAGTCTATCTTCCCAAATATCACCTCAGATTCACTTCTCTACACGTCCTACCTTCCAGAAAGTGGTCGCTTCTCTGTTCATAGAATTGCTGCTATTCTTTTCTTTGCTCTCCTGTTGAGTTCATAGGTATTGAGAACGATTTGATAACTATCTAGCTGAATCCCTGGGACCGGATGAGATTTAGGTCTCCTACTCCTCCGCCATCTTGCTCTTCTTCCAATCCTACCCACTTTAGATATGACATTTGATTTTTGGTACATATAAAGGGTCTGATTTCCAAAAGCAGTTAATTGATTAAATGAATGAATGAATGAATGAATTCAGCAAATATTTATTGAAGGTTGGGCACTGTTTCATATTTTAGGGATATAATAGTGAAAAAATACACCAAGATTCCTGCCTTCGAGAGGTTACTTTCAGTAGAGGGAGACAATGAGCAATAAACATAATAAATAAGTAAATGATGCAGTATATTATAAGGTGATAAATCGTATAGGAAAAGAAATAAATCTGGGAAAGGGGCACTGGAAATGCAGAGGGTTGTGTGTATTAGCTTTAAATGGAATGAATATCAGGGCAGGTCTCACTGAGAAGATAACATTGGAGCAAAGACTTGAAGGAGATGAAAAATTAGTCATTTAGCTTATTTGGGAGAAAAGAGTTCCAGTCTGAGGGAACAGCCAGTACAAAAGTCCTAAGGCATGAATGTATGTGGTGTACTGAGGAATAGCAAGGAAGACTGTGTGGTAGGAACATAGCAGGAAAGTGCAGGGTTCATAGGCTATGGGAGGACCTTGGCTTTTACTCTTAGTGGAATAGGCATTCCTTTAGGGTTTTAAGCTGAAAGACATATTAAGTCTCATTATAAAAGGATCACTTTGGCTGCTGTATAGGTTTATTAATTAACTAAATAAGTATTGCTCTTGTTTCTTAGGAAACATGACTTTATGTTAAAATTAACTCATCATTGCATAGAATGAAAATATGAAGTTTCAATGGCTCTGAGAAGATTAAGTGTCAGTAACTATTACCATGAGATAGGAAATTATCATAGTGGAAACAGTTTAGCCCAGGAGTCCTGGCTGCACCTTGGGGGCAGATGATCTAATCTCCTAAGCCTCTTGCCACCTTTAAAACTAAGGGATTGGACACAGTGAACTTTAAGATTTAACCCTTTAAATTCTCTGTTTTATAATAAAAACAATCCAAGTGCTAAAACTTCATGTCTCTCTTTAAGCCACTGTGCATCTTTTTCTATGAAATCAGTATGAAGTTTTTTTTCCTATTGCATTGCATTGCTGGTAAGTGTGAGTTCCTGCTGTGGATGGTCTCTTTAAATGAATGAGTTTCTCTTGCTCCAGTTGGTTGTGGTTAGAAAAGAGACCAGCAGTACTGAATCACTATATTGTATACCTATTAACTATACTGGAATTAAAACAAAAATCAGTAGATAGGTTCATAGATAGATAGATAGATGTCACAGAGAGAGTTTGGCCGGTTAGTCTCAGGTAGTCTCAGTGTGACAGTTCCATGATGTAGTCCATGCATTTGGCATCCTATTTTTCAAGAGTAGAAATTCAACGCAGGTTTAGCAAACAGATAGACACTAACCAAACTAGCTAGACACTGATTTAGAAACCATATTGATGATATTTTAATGGTGAAATATAGATGTTATATGGACCAGAAACTCATATTGAATATCAATATATTCTCCCATGAGAAGCCAACTACAGTCAGTTTATTTGTGAGCGTGGAATCAGCAAAAGCAGTCTGTCGGGTGATGTTAATGACTAATTTCTTCAAACTGTGTAATCTGATACATTTATTTCCTCTATATGTATTTCCATTAAGGCTATCAGATACTCTGCTCATGTAGGCACCCCACTCCCTCTCTCTCCCTTTCTCCTTCTCTTTCTTTCTTTATTAGCAGTTATATTTTCCATACATATATAACTGCTACTTTTGAAGGAGTTTTCAGTGATTTTTTTTTTTACTTTCCTAAATTGGAAGCCCAGTATACAAAAGAGATAACTGTAGAACTACCTTTGTTGAAACAGTGACAGAGAGATAATGAGAACTCAACCTATTAATCCCCTCTACCCGCACCCGCACCGTGCATGTACTAAATTATGTCTGGAGAGATACCTTTAAGGACTATCTCGGACTTGCTAACATTACTTCTTCAGGTGGAGTTCAATATCATTGATTATGTTTCAGCTTAAGTTATAATCATGTTCTAGTCCTTCTTCTATATGTCTATACTGTATCACTCTGGAACTGAATATTTCTCAAACTCTCCAGCCACACACTATTTTCTCCTTTGCTTGTAGCCACTTGCACAGATGTTGATTCTTGTGCATTATGCTTGGTCCTTCCAGGTTTTACTTTCTCAGAAGCTAATCTGGTTTCTAAGTTCAGGAGGGCTCTGTTCTTTGCCCTAATAAATTCACTATGAAGCCCTTTATGATATGGTCTCTGCCTATGTATCCTACCTTATTTTCAACCTTCTCTATAAATCATTAGGACCTGACCACATAGATTTTCCTTTTTTTTCTTTCAACCACATAGATTTTCTGATATTTTCAAACACTCCAATTTTCCCCCCACTTTAGAGCTTCTGTACTTGCCATTTTCTAAAATGCTCTTGTCTCACTTTTTAAAATTTTCTTTTTATTTTCAGGTCTCAGCTCAAAGATAGCCTCTTCTTTATCACAGCACTCTGTTTTTTTTTTTCATCAGAACAGTTATCATAATTTATTTCCTTATTATCTGTATTCCCCACTAAGATCCATTAAGGCAGGGCCTTATCTGTCTCGTTCATGCCTCCAGTCTCAGTAACTCACTCAGCGCCAGCATATATCAGGTACTAAATAAATATGTTTGAATGAATCAATGACAATGTACAAATGTGTGTATATAGATATCACACTCAGAGTAAAAGATACGTCATAGTGTGTCATATATGTCTCTTTATGTTTTCTTTTCCTAGTTTGCATTTGATTTTTGTCTTTTACCTTTTGTTAATTGTTAATTTCATTGTGTCTCTACGGGTAATTTTTCTGAGGTGTTCTGTGCATATAGAACTAATATCTTCATCCTTGTTGTATTAGTCAGGGTTCTCCAGAGAAACAGAACCAGGAGCATGTGTGTATATGTATAGAAAGAAATTTATTATAAGGAATTGGCTTATGTGATTATGGAGGCTGGCAAGTCCAAAATCTGCAGGGTGGGTTGGTGGGCTGGAAACCCAGGAAGGGCTGATGCTGCAGTTCAAGCCTGAAGGCCACCATGTGGGAGACCAAAGAAGAGCCATTGTTGAAGTTCAAGTCTGCAGGCTATCTGCTAGCCAAACTCTGCTGGCTGAATACTCTTTTGCTCAAGAGAGATCAGTCTATTGTTCTGTTCAGGCTTTCACCTGATTGGGTGAGGCCCACCCACATAATGGAGGGCATTCTACTTTACTCAAAATCCATCAATTTGAATGTTAATCTTATCCTAAAATACCCTCACGGGAACATCCAGAATAATGTTCGGCCACATGTCCAGGCACCATGGCCCACCCAAGTTGATGCAAAATCAACCATTGCTATCGTGTTGTACTTCAATGCCTCATTTTAAGACAGTGAAGTTCGTTTGGAGTAATACAATCTCTTGATGGTGAAGCAGCTGGAGACCATATTATATGAAGAATAGCTGAAAGAACTGGGAATGTTTAGAAATTCTCCATTGATCATTATACCAGGTTCTACTCTTGTTCATACCCAGTATCTTTCTGAGTTAAATCATCACTTCTTACTAATATCAGAGTTGTAATATGGATTATAAACATTTCATTGTTTTTTGGTTTGAAATTAATTTCTTTTTTTTCCCCCAAATACTTTTATTTTATTTTTTGTGTTACAAGATTCATTGTTTATGTACCACACCCAGTGCTCCATGCAATACGTGCCCTCCTCAGTACCCACCACCAGACTCATAAGGGCCTTTACCAACAGAATTTCTAAGCTTGTAATGCTTTTATTTTGCTATTTCTAAGATCTAGAACCTAAGGAGATTTCTTATCCACTGCAGTGACTTCTGCAAGATAACTTCCATGTTAACTGAATAAAATATTATCTACCATTTTGTATGAGTCATTGATTCCGGTTCGCTTCCTTTTTTGGGCTATAAAACATCACTCTTAATTGTAGCAGCCCAGGGTTTTGCTGTTAAACATTTTGAACCCATTTCTGTGGGTACATTTTAACCCTTTCCCCAGTAATAAGAAACAAAACCAAACACCATGATGTTAGGAAAGTTTTCTTGGTTTTGTTTTTGTTGTTATTTTTCTTTTTTTGTTGTTGTTGTTATTTTTCTATGATACTTAGACCTTTCATTAGCTGGTGATCCAGAATTTATTGTATTTATTTTCATTGGTATCGTGGTGCCTAGCGTGAATATGAGAGTCATAATTCATTCACTCAGCTAATATTTATTGAAAATCTACTTGTTCCAAGCAGTTCTAGGTGCTGGGAATTCACTGATAAACAAGTCATAGAAACATCCTGATTGAAAAAAGGTAGCATGAATGGTTATTGCTGATGATCATTAATTCTGTATCTGTGGACTTAGATATGGAAGAAAAGTGAATTATTTTTATGGCTTTTATCAGTTTCACAGTATAAAAGAACTAATATCTTTGTTACAATTTGAAGATTTAGAGGAGAATAATATTCACAATAATATAATTTCACAGTAACAGATACCATTGCATTGATTATCTCTGTATAATTAAAATATTTCCAAGCCTTTGTCATTGACTCCTACTTCTGGCCAATTTAAGGAAAACTCATTTCCTGAACTATATAGCAAAAGAATTTCTGTAAGACACTTGGAATTAGTGGCATAAGAACTGAGTCAGTGAAATTTTTTACCAATTACTGCAAATTTATTTTGTGGAATATTCTGAATTAACATAATCCCCTTTCCCAGTTTTCATGGAGAGAGAGTAGAATTGTGAGCGTGTTCTTATCATAGGTTGTATTAAAAATGATTAAACAAAAACATATTTTACACAAAAATACTGAATGGATTAATATCATATTGCTGCTGAAATTCTCTGGGTAATCTCAATATTTATAAACCTATTTACCTATTTGTCTTTTTCAAACATTGACACTTTACCTCTTCTCAGAACTCTGAGACTTTTGGGCATGCTTTTCTAGTTAGGTTGAATACCCTCTCTCAGTTTTCCTAGAACTATCATAAGTGTTCATTTCAGTTTCTCTTAAGACTCATGCTAGACTCATGTTCATCTAGGGCATATGACACTTTTCTCTAGGGCTAACCTTACTACATCATATGCAAGTCTTGGCAGGAACCAGGAAAATCCTCTTTGATCTTCCTCACTTGAGCCTCTATTTGGTATCTTCTAGTGCATAATGTTTTATTTTCCCCAAGTCATGCAGTAAGGAAAAACCAGCTCCCTAATCTGTCATTGACTGCAGGCTCCTATGTTATTAAAGTCTGAGACTCTTCAGTTTTATTAGAAAGGAGGAGAACTTAATCCTTTCTTTATTCTCCAGGAAGTTGCTTTTCCTTTGTTCTCTAGGAAGTCACTTTTACTTCTCATCTTTCTCCCTTCCAGTAGGTTCTCTTCTGTCTTATTTTGTGAATGAATCTTCTAGTCCTGTTTTCTACATCAGCTATCTGGATTGTAGTCGTTGCAGTAACAAAAAATATTAACTATACAATATAGTTTTTAAACCTATGGAAATTGGAGATAAGGTATGACAGTATGATTTATGAATTATTATTTGGTGATTTTTTTCTGGTCCAAATGATTAAATGGTGATCTTCTCCCCAGTTGAACACCTACATAGAAGGATACCCATTATTTTAGGGATTGCCAATAATATTACAAATGGAGAAAATCAAAAGCCTTGACTTTTACTTGTAGCTATGACTAACTGACTGGTGCCAGACTAACCTGTTTATTATAAACAACAACAACAACAACAACAAAAACCCTGGACAAAATATATGAAATAACTGTTTTCAGACTATACGACAGGTAGTGAAAGACCACAGTGTCTGAGAGAAGGAAGTCAAGATGGGTAAGTCCTACAATTGCCCAATGTTCTGGCTGGAGGCATTTACTAGGCAGCGGTACAGAGAGGTGGAACCAGAAAGAGCATGGCAGCCTCGCTGAGCGGAGACAGAAAACAGAGTTTAAGGAGTCTTAAGCAGTTGGGATTTATGGGGCAGAGGGCCAAAGAGGAGGGAGCTAAGCAGGGAAAGAACTCTGGAAATTTACATAGATGTCCCTTTGAGTATTTGATTGAATGGTAAGCTGTATGTATATGGGGTAAGACCCTACAGGGCCAGAGAAACAACAACTGCAGCAAAGCTGTAAGTTGGACAACCATCAGAGTTTCACAGGTTTGGAAATGTTTGAATTCTAACCAACTAAGGTGGACAGGCCTGTTGACAATCAGAATTAAAAAGAGATCCTAAAAAGACTATACTTTTAGTTTCAGTCCTGAGGGCTAAAATTAGTCATAAAGTCTGTTTTAGAGCCGCCCTAACAAAGTTGAAAAAGAAGCTTCAACATGATCAAGTTAATTTCCAAGTAAATTAATTGCCTGCCAGAATAAAACTCAACTCCCTTTAATGAAACACATAAAACTCACTCAGCAATAATATTCACTATGTCCAACATCCATCAAAAATTACTAGACATGCAAAGAAGCATGAAAATGTGACCCATAGCTAGGTTAAAAAAAATCAGCAGAAACAGAAATGACTGAGACAATGGAATTAATATACAAGGACTTTTAAAGCAGTTATCGTAAGTATACACAAAGATTTAGAGTGGGAATGGAGGGAGAGGCAAGGAAGGCGCTTTAGCATTTTTTATGTACATTTCTGTCTTGGAATGAATTTTGGAGCAAGCATAGGAAGAGAGAGAGGTAGTAAATCCCTTCTCCCATCTTCACCTGATGGGTTTATTCTCTGTGAATCATCCTTTCTCTCTGAGACTCTGGTCGGCTTGCTGAGGTTCACCATACCATAGCAACCGGAGAGTAATTGCATGGCACAGCAAGTGCCTGCTGACAACCCTAGTCTAAGAGGTGTATGAAAAGCAGTGAGCATTTCTCTGTTTTGACAGAAGAGAAAGGTGAGAAATAAGGACTCAGCGGACTTTCAGGAGGTTTACCAGTCTCTCAGCCAGGCTGAGAAGACCTCTCAGGAAGATGGAGAGAGATCAAAAGAGGATGCTGCCACATCTCAGATTATCAGTATAGAGGAGAAACATGATTTTCAAGGATACCAGCCTCAAAAATGAGACCCATTAAAATCCAAAGTGGACAACCCTCCTTCTACCTGGATGTCACAGTGGCATTATTTAAGTACCCCAGCCCAACACCAACCAGGGAGGAGAAAGAGGACAAAAGGAAAGCAATCTTAAATAGTACAGTCCCTCTGCCTCCCCCATCCATGGTTTCACTTTCTGTAGTTTCAGTTACCCATGGTCCACTGCGGTCAGGAATCAGATGATCCTCCTCCTGACGTATGGTCAAAGGTCAATAGTAGCCTAATGCTAAGTCACACTATCTATATCATTCGTCCCATCATGTAGGTATTTAAAATCTCATAACATCTCAAGAAGGACAAGTACAGTACAATAAGGTATTTTGAAAGAGACAGATCACATTAACATAACTTTTATAATAATGTATTATTAAATTGTTCTATTTTGTTATCAGATATTATTGTTAATCTCTTACAGTGCCTAATTTATACATTAAACTTAATCATAGTTATATATATATAGAAAGAAACATAGTATATATAGTGTTCAGTACTATCTACAGTTTGAGACATCCACTGGGGGTCTTGGATATGTCCCTGCAGATGAGGCGGGGGGACTACTATATGGAGGTTTTCATTTTGGTACATCTCAGTTTGTTTCTTATTAAACAGACTAAAAGAAAATGATTTCCTGCTCCCCAATTGCTTTCCTAAGCATCTAGTTTTAGATTCATTACTGGATAATTTTAGAGATGTGCTCATTCTATAGAGGAATAAACATGAAGCCAGCCTACCAACCTATGAGAAGCTAATGAACCTTGTGTAGGTAAGCAATTTAAAAACTAATGTGTATGTACATTATTGAGAGGAAAGGTAAAAAAGTACAGTAGACAGCTAAAAATAGTCTTCTATGTCATTTTAGAGATGTGGTGATTAAGTACTTGCTTTCTTCACTTTGTCTTGTCAGCAAATACATAGCTACAATAAAAAACCTCCACTTACTTTGTCCATGTGATCTGAGCACTGAATCCTGTATCTACCTGGCTAAAGCTTTTCTTCCCAAAACAGACTGATGTAAGGAGGATATACATCTAGGCTCAGCCTTAATAGTCCCTTGCCACTTGCGTGATAAAATTCACTATGGTCTGCAAGTTTATTTAGTATCTCTGGTTAAAATAATAGTTTTATTCATTACCTAATTGTACTGTAGTTTCTGTGGGACACAGACTTTCATTTCTTCAAGATTGATTTTAAAATACTATCTAGTTTTAGGTCACTTGAACTTTGATTCTCAGTTTCTAAATAATCTGGGCCTTTCCAGCTTTAAATTTCTATGACAGTGTGATAATTTGGGTTTTAAAACCATTTATGTTAGAAAAAAAACCCTGATACTTCTTCAGAGAAAATAGCCCAAAGTGTAATTTTATCACTATTAACATCAAATTGACTTATTAATTCATCCTTGTATGCCAGTAGTTTGGGAAGAAAATTGAATTAACAATTGAAACGGAAATGGCTCCTTCTTTTCAGGAATTAGCAACCTAAGGAGAATATACACAGTGCTTATAGGTATAGAAAGCTAATATAAATGTTCAGTAGCACAACAAATCAAATTATTGCATGGTGGGGGTTTTATATGCATACTTATACAGGTATTAACAGATATATATATGCATATAAATAAATGTGTCATGGCATCATTGGCATAAAATGTGGAAATTAGAAGAAAGTTGGAAACTGTTACCACATTTTTCTAATGCTACTTTATCAACCCAAACTAATGGATTCATATATTCCTGAAAGTCATGATAATTGAGAGCTGAGAAGCAAATTGGATTACCACATAGGCCTTAGTGGTTATTTGTTGTCCTCTAGCTGCCTAGCATCCATTTTTCTTAATTCTGGTAACAGTATCCACTCTTCCCCCATTCTGTCCTTGGACTTTGAGTGTCTTATACTGCTGAGTTGTTTAACGATAGACAGATGACTTAGTATAGGCCAGTCATCATGTTTTGTTCTTCTGATAAATTTGATTGGGTTAGGAATGGGCAGTGACTTGGCCCGTGAGGGTCAAGCCCAGGAACTCTGATTAAATTATTGAAAGAACTCTGTGGTTTTTACTTTATTATTATTCTTTTACTATTTTTTCTGGACTTCAATCTTAAACTGCTGTCAGATATCTTGCCACCACATGGAAACTTTGAATAAGGTCTACATGGAAGAGAGCAGAGCTGAGAGATGGGAAGACACTGAGCCTCAATGACATCCTTTGAGATGTTGGAAGAAGCTGGGCCTGAAGATAGGGCTACACCTATAGTTTTCAGATACATAAATCAATAAATTATCTTCTTTGCTTAGACAGGCTTATGTTAGATTTTCTGTTACCTGCAGCAAAAGAGTACTACATTGGGTATTTTCCATTTGCCCTTCAGATTCACTATGTACTCTTTGCTGTATTTTCCATTTGCCCTTCAGATTCACTATGTACTCTTTGCTGTCTGTGCCCTAAGGTACTGACCTAGCTGAACTACATCAAAGAGTTCTTTTGTCCTCTGGCTTCTAGTTATGTTCAGCCAATGGAAATCTCCCTATAGTGTAAATCCAGGGAATTTATTCTGTAGGGGTCTCCCTGTTAGATCATAGGTTGGCTTGTCTGGTCCCTCTTACAAAGGCTGTAGATCTTCTCTAGTGCTCCTCTCTTTCCAGGTTTGAGCAGCCATTCTCTCCCTTCACACCATCAGAGGTAGGGTAGTAACACCTCCTCACAATTGCTAGCCATGTGGTAAGGCATTATTCCTAATTGATTTCCCATGACACTTACCGTGCTTTTCTAGTCTACTAAGTTTTCCTCAATTATCCAGTTTGAGTGAGCTATCTCTTCTTGGTAGGACCTGAGTGATATTTATCTTGGTTTTCAAAATAAGTGGAAAATGCACTAGTTTTAAAAGACATAATTAGATGTGCTATTTGAATATTTATTTCTTCATAGCGAATCTTAATTGAATATCAGGAGTTCAAAGTTTTTCAATACCTGGAATTTTAGTAAGTCTTTGGTGAAGAGAAGTTATGGTTGTTGGTATTTATATTATTAGCTGGGACTTATTTTTAGATTTTGGATTCTTTTCCAGTCTGTTACTCCAGAAACTACCTTTTAATGCAACCATGGTGGAATTCTTCTTCCTTATCCATGGTAGCTGTGTGTAAGCATCACAGTGCTCTCACAAATGTACATTTTTACCTCTCCAGGTTCTAGAAAGAGGATTACTTGAATTTCTGTGAATAAACGAATAAAGAAATGCCCTAGAAATGCACACCAAATTAAATGGCAGCGATTTATACGCAAGTAAAACTTCATTTACACTCAGCGAATTTATATCCTGTGATTAGTTGGTCAAAAATTTCTCTTGTACCATCTGCATAAAAAAGGTTTCCTAAGAAAGTTGACAGTATTAACAACATTGCAGATATATGTTAAAAACTTTCCATATACCTTAGAAGGACACAACTACAAATATGCTAATTTCAAATTTATTCATTGAAACAATTTCTGAAGAACTTAATTAGGTATCATGTAATTAGTCTGTATACAAGATTACTTTAACATTATTTATCATTCAAATTTTTGCCATAGTTAGCCTCCTCTTTAATCTGAATGATGAGCACTGATAAACGTTTTTAGTGGTACAGTATTTAAAAAAATGAACTATGCTGAACATATATAAAAGATTAACAATAGGTGGTTATTCAGTATTAGCCTGAAGGTATAGGGTATATTGAGTAGTCAAGATAAACCACAATATTATTTGTGCTTCAAGTTGAGAACACTTTACTAAATAAATCAAGGTACTTTCTCACCTCATCTGGTTTTCTTGGCTCTTCACTTAAAGCATGACTTTCACAGTTGGACAGTAATTTGAACTAATAATAAAAATATGGTTGCAAAAAAAAAAAAGAATATGGTTGCCATTTTTTTAAACCATATCATCTATTGATGGTGATAATGCAACAAAATATTTGAAATTGCTGTTGACCTAAGAAAAATATATGTAAACTATAAGGTTGCTATATGTATCATGTTATGTGTGTAGCACACTTCCTCTCAATCTCTTTCAACAGCAAAATAGCATACAAAAATATGTGCCAGTCTTTGGTGAAATTGATTAGATTTAAGAAAGTACATATTATAATGATAAATTACACAAGTATTCAGTAATAGAAATTAGTGCTTTGCTGTGCTGGGTAACTTTATTGATTAAAAAGTACAGTAAAGTATGGTCCCTGCTCTTATGGAGAACATAATGTAATCTAAGAAAAGTGGGCTATCAACAGGAGGCAGCAATAGAATCCATGGCATTTCAGAGGACAGGATTACTAAGGACTGTTAGATGAAGAAAGAGGCAGTGTATATGGAATGCTGGCCATGGTTATCTGTAATTTGGGCTTTTGTCCTGCCTGCATCATGTGCTAGATGAGTGACCTTGGCTAAAAGTTTTGAGAGAAGTATCTCAAAATAAGGATGGTTAGTTGTTTGACTGCCCCACAAAATCATTGGGAAGATCTGTCTCATACCCTTAACTCTCCCTCACTAAATTATCTTTTTTTCCCCTTCAGTTTTCTCTGATATGTTTTCTATAATTCCATCCTTAGCCATCTTTTCAATTCTATAATGTCTCCCAAAGAAACTTCCTTGATGTACCATAGGTCCCCTAAAACGCCACATCTGAATTGATAATCACACTTATTAGATAGAATGCGTTTAAGATGATAGCAGAGTTTTCCCAGTTGTAGTTTTCACACCTATAACTTACTTAGCAGTACACTTAGATTGATAAAGTTAAAAAATATGTGGTCATATTTTCTTTTTCAAAAAAGTAACACTCCAGCATCAGCTTATAGGAAAAATTAGAGGGAGAAGGAATGGAGAGTCCGGGCAAAAGATTATAAGAATCTGTGATCAGGCATTGGTAGTGGGAATAGATCAAACAAACTAAATTCCATTGAACAAATACAAATAGTTTATCAAGACTAGCCCACAAAAAGCACAAGGCCAAAACAGTTTCACAAGGGAATCCCAGCAAATTTCCAAAGATCAGATTATCCCAATTCTCCTATGTTCCAAAACATGGGGTGGGTGGTGTGGAGCCACCCAGGTGCCCCTCTTTGTATCGTTTCTACTTTGTGAAATTCATTGAGATTTTCTTTGGACCATAATATATGATCTGTCTTCATGAAAGCTTATCTGCTCTTGAAAAGAAGATATATGGGGCGCCTGGGTGGCTCAGTGGGTTAAAGCCTCTGCCTTTGGCTCAGGTCATGATCTCCGGGTCCTGGGATTGAGCTGGCATCCCGCTTTCTGCTCAGCGGGGAGCCTGCTTCCCCCTCTCTCTCTGCCTGCCTTTCTGCCTACTTGTGATCTCTCTCTGTCAAATAAATAAATAAAATCTTTAAAAAAAAATCAAAGAAGATATATTTTCTATTTGGGGGATGCAAAATCTGGTATATATTCATATAATTTACTTTATTGGTTATGTTGTTCAGGGCCTCTGTATCTTTATTTTTTTTGGTCCACTTGACCTGAGAATGTATATTAACCTTGTGTATTATTGTGTGTTTCTGGTTATTTCTCCTTGCAGTCCTTATAGTATTTGCTTTATAAAGTGATTGAAATGAAATTTGGTACATGAATATTCAAAGCTGTTATATATCCATAGTCTTTTGCATAATGACTTGTCATTTATTGTCTTCTTTAATGCTTAAGGTACTGAGTTCTAGGTTATGAGATAATAAGATCACAATTCCTTCCTTTTTTGTTTGTTTGCATTCTTTTGGAATACTTTTGCCCATCTGTTTATGTTTAAAGTTTTGGATTATTTTGTTTGAAGGGTTTCTCTTATATACAGCATAAAGTTGGGGTTTGCTCTATAAGCTGAAATAACTTTTTCTTTTAATATGTTAAGTCCATTTGAATTTGTTAATATCATTGGTAATTTTGGACTCTGTCATCCACATTTGTCATATTTTCTTTGTCCTTTTTAAATATTGCTTTTGGTATTTAGGAAGGTTTATATTCTTTGTTCTTGTGGTTACCTTTATACTAATTGTAATATTTTTTTTTTAATATAATGCCCTTAGTACTACTGTTCCTTTCTTAGGCTTCTGTTTAGCTCATGAGTTTCAGATGATATCCTTTGACTCTCATGTATGGCTCATGTTGGTACATGGACACCTTATAATTTTGTCTTAATTTTTTATATAATTTTGTCAGTCTTTCCTTCCTTCCTTCCTTCCTTCCTTCCTTCCTTCCTTCCTTCCTTCCCTTTCCTTCCCTTCCTTTTCTTCCATTTCCCTCCCTTCCTTTCCTTTCCTTTCCTTTCTTTTCCTTTCCTTTCCTTTCCTTTCCTTTCCTTTCCTTTCCTTTCCTTTCCTTTCCTTTCCTTTCCTTTCCTTTCCTTTCCTTTCCTTTCCTTCCGTTTCCTTCCTTCCTTCCTTCCTTCCTTCCTTCCTTCCTTCCTTCCTTCCTTCCTTCCTTCCTTCCTTCAGATTTATTTATTTGAGAGAGAGAACACTAGCAGGAGGGGCAAGGAGAGGGAGAGAAAATCTTAAGCCGACTCCTCGCTGAGCACGGAGCCTGACACCAGGCTTGATCTCACAACACTGAGATCATGACCTGAGCTGAAATCAAGAGTTGGACCCTTAACGGACTGCACCACCCAGGCCCCCCTTTGTCTTTCTTTTTAAAAAAATTTCTCCCATTCTTCAGTTAACTACTTAATATCTTTCTGTTGCTTGTTCATTTCTAGACCGAGTTTTAAAATTTTTTATCTATAATTTCTTGTTTAGTTACCTTTAATTTATGGTAAAGTATTGCTAATTTTCTCTATTTTGTTGTGAACATCTTTTTTTCTGTCTTTCTGCCTTCCTTTTATAGTTTCTGAAAACAGATTTCTTTTCATTTTTGGATGAGAATATTTGAGGTGTTGGGAACTTTTATGATGAGTTTGGGAATATTACTAATTAATGAAAGAATAGAGATTATGACCCAGGTCTTTTGACTTCCAACATATGACCTTCCTGAGCTATACTAAATTCAAAAGGACAATGTTCCAATGAATAATAGAAGCAAAGCTACTGAGATACTGAAAATACAAATGGACAATGGCCAGACCATATATATGAATAGAATTCTGATCCATAATTTGCAGTAACCTATGTAGGAAACTAACCTATTATCTACAATAAGCACCCCAGGAAGCCAGCTTGCTATAAATCAGACTTACAGGAAGTCAGATTGCTGTCTCTGGTAACAATCAAGGACACCAAAAATAACCTCTATTACAATCTGCCCCAAATGGCCAGGACTTGGTTAATAAAAAAGAAATAATTTCCTAATTTTTCCCTGTTTCCAATTTAGGACGAACTAGAGAAGCTAAATATGTACCCCTAACCAGTCACCTAGGATGTCCCACTTGTAGTTAGATAGCATATGGCTTCCCATGCCAACAGCCTCCTTTCGAGGCATATGTGAACCCTTTCCTTTTTTCCACTATAAAACTTTTCCACTCCTCTGCCTGTGTTTCAGTGTCTGCCAAAATGCAAGTAATAATGGGTAACTACTTTGCTATAGCAAGCTCTAAATAAATAGCCTTTGCTAGTTAATTTGGTTGATCTTCATTTATTTCCACACTGTCGTTACACGTAATAAAATATTTCTTTCAACATAACTCTGTTGAATATGACTCTCTTTGATAGGACAACCTTCCCCTTAACCCATTTACAGTGGCCTTATCCTCATTTCTCATTCTTCTCCTAGTGTATTGAACTGCCAACAGAGGTCTAGTCATTGCTCCCTAATGTCATTTCTAAGACCTATATCTGCCACTGTCCTCCCATTTCTCATCCAAGCTTCATATAATACATTTAGGCTACTTTATCCCCACTTTTAACATTGGTTACTGGCTTCCAAGACCCATTCCTGTCTTTATGATGTTGCATGGGATGTGTTTACTTTCTGTTTTCGGAGTTGTTCAATGAGGAAGCCACTATTCATGTGTGGCTCTTAAACACTTGAAATGTAGCAACCAAATCGAGATGTGCTGCAAATGTAAAATATACATTAAATCTTGAAGATGACAAAAGATAAAAGAATGTAAAATTCTCAATAATTTTTCTCTTAATGCAAATTGAAATTTTGGGTTAAACAAAATATAGTTTTGTTTTCAGTTTTTAATGTTTTAAATAGAAAAACATTAAATACATTAATACATTAAATAGAAAAACTGAAAAACATTTTCAGTTTTAAAATAGAAAATTTTAAATTACATATGTGGTCCACATGATATTTCATTGGCCAGTGCTGGTATCAGTACTCTTTCTGACTTCCTCATTATCCTAAAATCTGGCTCTACTGAAGAATATTAATAGTTTCCAAATTTATAAACCTAATTTTTTTCTTGGTCTCCATTTTCACCAGTCTTTTTGTTTTGTGCTTCACGCAGCTGAAATTCTCCTTTTTTTGGTTCTTCATCACTTGACCTCTACTCAGAGATACTACAGTTCTTATCCAGCTTCTCTAATTACTGTTCTCCTGTTCCTTTCATTGGCTTCTCTTCTTTTTACCTTAAAGGTCTGGAGCCATATGTTCTGATTGTCTTTCTTCACTCTTTCCCTTCAGATGTTTCATCCATTATATTGCCATAACCATTGCATAAATGAAAATAATCAAATCACCATCTCCAGGGCTGTCCCCTCTTTTTAGCTGTAGTATTGTATCTGTAGTTGTCTGCTAGACATTTCTATTTGGGCATCTCATCCTGTCATCAATTTGAAAATTTCATTATCTCTTGAAACACATCATTTTGCTTTCAAAATCAGCTCTTCTCTTTTCTGTTTCTGTTGGTGGAATCATGATTCTCTTCATTACCCAGCTTGAAACCTCTGATTTAAGTAGGACTCTTAATTTTCTCCTAAGCCTTTCCTATCCTGGAAGTCAGGAAGAACTGAAGGCTCTTCCTTCATAATCAGTTCTTCCTTTGTAATGTCCCTCGTATCCATTTTTTCTTTCTGGTGCCACATAGATGGACGTTGCTCACACAGCTGTTGCATTCTGAAACCAGAGTACTTGGGTATATGGCATGGGTATGAAACACCAAGGGGTAGGGTGGAGAGTGATGATGGCCATTTCCTAGATAATTATTCCAAAGTGATTTATTCACTTTGGAATATTTATTATTTATTATATTTAGTTGCTATTGTTTAGTTGCTAACAGGTATCATTTTATTTCACAAAGGAAACTAAGATTAAAAAAAGGCACTGTCCTGGGGCGCCTGAGTAGCTCAGTGGGTTAAAGCCTCTGCCTTCGGCTCAGGTCATGATCTCATGGGATCGAGCCCCTCATTGAGCCCCACATTGGGCTTTCCCCTCAGTGGGGAGCCTGCTTCCCCCTCTCTCTCTGCCTGCCTCTCTGCCTACTTGTGATCTCTCTCTCTCTGTCAAATAAATAAATAAATAAAGTCTTTAAAAAAAAAAAAGGCACTGTCCTTATATAGTCACAGTCAGAGAAAGCATTATACAAATAAGATTGACCCCTGATTGTTTTCTATTTAAGGTGTTAAAAAATGCTTTCTAGAAGAAATGCATATTTTAACACCATTTAAAAACTTTTCTTTCAATCACTATAACCTTCATATACTACGTAGTTTTTTATATACTCTGCTCCTAAATATTTCTCACACCTATGATATCTTAAATTCCATGTATAGAGATATATAAAAACTGTATTTGACAGTAGAAAATAGGAATTAATATACACACATGATTTAGAAAAGGGAATGCATTTTCTTAAATTTACTAAGCCAGTTTTGCTCACAGTATGATCTTAGAAACATTCTGCATTACAATACCTGGAGATCCTACTAAAATTCTTAGACCTACTGAATCAGCATCTTTGGGACTGATGACTTGTAACTTGCATTTCAAATTAGCTCCTCTGAGTTATATTTATGGACACTAAAGTTTGAGAACCAGTAAACAAAAGCAGATATAAATGATATCAGTATGAGGAGTATCTCTCCTTAGAAAAGCAGGAAAAGACGATCAGATGGGAATCTGTTCACAGGACAGAAACGTGAGACTAGGTACATGCAAATCTGAATTTTAACATGTCTTTGCCAAGTCTACCCCTGTAGTTGGTGATCCTTTAAGGCAGACAACATCCGAATTATGTTTCCAATTTAAATAATAAAACAAAAGAGCAAACACATTCATGGGGAGCTGCACCAAAGGGAATGGTCTGTCTTTATAAGGTGTTTTGCAGAACTTGAAGAAAAAGGATAGTGTGTCATGTGTTAGTGGCAGGAACAGGAACAGGGCATTTTCATCTTTGACCAGCCTGCCCAAACTCACATATGACTTTGTATTATATTTCCTTCTCTCTCTCTCTCTCTCTTTCTATATATATATGTATATTCAAATTTTATTTGAATTGCCAAAGTAACTTGTATTGAGAGCCACCCAAAGATCTTTATGCTTTACTTCCCTGCAGTTTTCTGTCTCACATCTTTGAGAATTGTAGAATGTCTTTTTGTGGCCAAAAAATGTTTTATATAAGGTTCAAAACAACTAAGACATAAAGTGGTTTTTGTCTATCTAAGAACTACTTTTCTATCCAAAAGAAAAAAAAGGAGGGGAGAAAGGAGGACTTAAAATCCTGGGGCGTCTGGGTAGCTCAGTTGGTTAAGTGTCTGCCTTTGACTCAGGTCATGATCCTGGGGTCCTGGGATGGAGTCCTGCATCAGACTCTTTGCTCAGTGGGCAGTCTGCTTCTCCCTTTGCTCCTCACCCCACTCATGCTCCCCCCACTCAAGTAAGTAAATACAATCTTTTAAAAAAATGTTTTTAATATTTTGTTACTTTGGATTTTTATTTATTTTTTAAATTTTTAAAAAAGATTTTATTTACTTATTTGAGAGAGAGAGAGAGAGAGAGCACAAGCAGAGGTGGAAGGGGCAGTGGGAGAGGGAGAAGCAGACTCCCCACTGAGCAGGGAGCCCCCACATGGGGTTCAAACCCAGAATCCTGAGACTACAACCTGACCTGCAGGCAGACGCTTAACCGACTGAGCCACCCAGGCGCCCCCAAAGTAACAAAATATTAAATAGTTAAAAATATTGTCAGTGATGCAAAAGCTTTAATGTACATACAACCTTTTTCACAGCCCCAATATGTGTCCTAAAAACAGCATTTCAGAACATTCTGACAGCAGTATATTTCATAGTCAATGTGGTTTGAGTAATAAGGTTCATGTCTCTTCTTTTCAACTCTTTTAATGTCTATACTGTGCTTTCATTGTGTCTTTTCTGTCTGTATGTCTCTGTTTAATTTTTTACCTCCGATAAAGAATGCTACCTCTGACCATGACTATATAAGAACAGTACCTTTTTAAAATCTGGGTTTCCCTTGTGGGATAAAGTTTGTTCATTTTTGAAAGTTCATTTCTATGCTTTTTAGATATGTAAAGTTTCTCCATCCTCAGACACTACTCATAAAGTGGGTATACTATACACTTGCTTACGGAACACAAAAATCCCTGGGTGGAATGTCTGCTGCATCATCATTTATTTATCTTCTGTTCTGACACAAATAACATACTTGCTCAATAGACAGTGAAGTCTGCAAGTGAAATATCACTCCAGAACTGGAGTATAGGCCTGCCAACCAGTGACCTGGAACCCATCCATATGCAACAGCACTAGGGCATACATAATACAGAGGTGTATGAGAAAAATAAAAATACATCAGCATGCCCATTAAACCTGTAGCAGACTTGTTTCTAGCTCAGCTTTCTGCCCCTACAAGGAAGAAAGAAAGGAAGTCTTATCAATGAAGAAGAACCAAAAGAACTGAGTTTAAAGTAGATGTACTTTTGAAAAGAAAGTTGTAAGGATAGGCAGAAAGAAAATGAAGAGAACCAGAGCCTTTGCTGGATCATTGGGTTAAGCAGTGGCCTAGGAATGACAGAATGTTGCTTTGGGGTATCTTCTCTGGGCAGTCTTTCCTAACTTCCCCCATATGTGTTGGTGTTCTCCCAGTACCCTATGAGTTGCTCCTCATACCCCCCCTCCTGGTTTGAAAGGAAATAAAGCACTTTTCTAGCCCTCTTGATTATGGAGAAGAGGAACAGTTCAATAAAAGCAAAGGAACCAAGAAGTAAGAGAGATAGTAAGCATCAGATACAATGCTGTTTTAGAATTGATAAGGGCTGATGCATTTGGAAGCTGACTCAGGCAGAAGTGGGATGGGGGAGGGCTTCAGCTGGAATCAAAGACCAGGTAGGATCTGGATAGATGGTGACAAGAGGAAGGCCCCTCTGGGAGATGTTCATTTCTATCAACTAGGCCAAAGATGGAAGGCAAAACAGAGTTTTTCTTTTGTCAGTACTATAATATTCTTTCTCAAAAGAAAGAAAAAAAGAAAGGAAGGAAGAGCAACAGCAGCTCTCTCCTCTACAAACACTTCCACACTTATAAAAACAGCTTCCTTTCCTTAAGTTTTTTTGAGATAACTAGACATCACAGCGTAACAAGATCATCTCATTTCAAGGACTTGTTACAGTGTCAGGAACAATTTAGCCACCTCTTTCAATTTTGCAAATTGGGTCAATCTGTGTAAAACTTGCAGGTTAAATTCTGAATATGTATCAGAGTATCAGAGTGGGGTTTGGCAGAACTGTGTCTTTAGATTCTTTGAAAACTTTGTGCAGAGGTTGCCAAAGGAGTTAAGGACATAAAGGATTACAATTTTCTCTCTATCTGGTGAACTTATTGGTAGTTTTGCGGTTTTCCTCTTATAATCAAATCAACAGTCCTAATGAGCAGCTTGTGAATGTGCACAATAAATACTCACTAAAGAGCAATTAGAACAAATAACCATTGAGCATTCAATAAAGAGGGAGTTTACGCATTTCCCTAAAGTAATTAACATTCCTTTTCCTTATTTTGTTTAAATTTTGCTTTTACCTAAATTACTTTTATGTTGCTCTTAGTGAAAAAGTTTAAAATAAGAACCGTTGGAATTGGATCTTTCTTGATTAAGTGCTAGAAATACCGAGGTTAATTAGATCAAAACTGTATCTGAGGCTGTTGAGTACAGATCAGTGGTCCTGACATTTTTAAAGGAAGTCTTGCTCATTTTCACATTAGCCTGCTTTTAAGACATGGAGGTTTGCACCATCATCCCTGGAGCTCCATTTTATACCTGCATGTTTTTAAAAACAAAACACACAGAGAGCTAATGATTTGGTAGCATTATCTTGAGTTGGGAGGATTCTTTCTTTCTCCTGTCTTGCCTTAGAAACAGCTAGTACAAGTTGCATCACCCCAGGTGGAGCTGAGGTGAGGCTTAGCAGGATGTTCTGAAAGTCTGGTCTTAGGGTAGAGAAGAAGCATGAATTAAATGCCCATCACCCCTAAACCAAAGTGTGTCAACTAAAAGATATATGTCTCTAGGATACACAAAGCATATCTCTTGCAAATACAATGATTCTTTTTTTTTATTAACATATAATGTATTATTTTCCCCAGGGGTACAGGTCTGTGAATCATCAGGCTTACACATTTCATAGCACTCACCATAGCACATACCCTTCCCAATGTCCATAACCCAATAACCCTATCCCTACCCCCCTACCCACCAGCAACCCTCAGTTTGTTTCGTGAGATTAAGAGTCTCTTATATTTTGTCTCCCTCCTGATCCCATCTTGTTTCATTTTTCCCCTCCCTATCCCTCATGACCCTCTGCCCTGCCTCTCAAATTCCTCGTATCAGAGAGATCATATGATGATTGTCTTTCTCTGATTGACTTATTTCGCTTAGCATGATACCTCTAGTTCCATCGAAGTCTTTGCAAATGTCAAGATTTCATTTTAATGGCTGTGTAGTATTCCATTGTATATATTTACCACATCTTCTTTATCCATTCATCTGTCAATGGACATCTAGGCTCTTCCAATAGTTTGGCTATTGTGGACATTACTGCTATAAACATCAGGGTACACATGCCCCTTCAGATCACTACATTCGTATCTTTAGGGTAAATATCCAGTAGTGCAATTGCTGGGTGCTAGGGTACCTCTATTTTCAACTTTTTGAGGAACCTCCATACTGTTTTCCAGAGTGGCTGTACCAGCTTGCATTCCCACCAACAGTGTAGGAGGATTCCCCTATCTCTGCATCCTCACCAACATCTGTCCTTTCGTGACTTGTTAATTTTAGCCATTCTGACTGGTGGGAGGTGGTATCTCATTGAGGCTTTGATTTGTATTTCCCTGATGCCAAGTGATGTCGAGCACTTTTTCATGTGCCTGTTGGCCATTTGGATGTCCTCTTTGCAGAAATGTCTGTTCATGTCTTCTGCCCATTTCTTGATTGGATTGTTCTTTGAGTGTTGAGTTTGATAAGTTCTTTTTAGATTTTGGATACTAGCCCTTTATCTGATATGTCATTTGCAAATATCTTCTACCATTCTGTCGGCTGTCTTTTGGTTTTGTTGATTGTTTCCTTTGCTGCGCAAAAGTTTTTTATCCTGATGAAGTCCCTGTAGCTCATTTTTGCTCTTGCTTCCCTTTGCCTTTGGCAATGTGTCTAGGAAGAAGTTTCTGTGGCTGAGGTCAAGAGAGGTTGCTACCTGTGTTCTCCTCAAGGATTTTGATGGATTCCTGTCTCACATTGAGGTCTTTCATCCATTTTGACTCTGTTTTTGTGTGTGGTGTAAGGAAATGGTCCAATTTCATTCGTTTGCATGTGATTGTCCAATTTTCCCAGCACTATTTGTTGAAGAGATTGTCTTTTTTCCATCGGACATTCTTTCCTGCTTTGTCAAAGATTAGTTAACCATAGAGTTGAGGGTCCATTTCTGGGCTATCTCTTCTGTTCCATTGATCTATGTATCTGTTTTTGTGCTAGTACCATACTGTCTTGATGATTATACCTTTGTAATAGAGCTTGAAGTCTGGAATTGTGATGCCACCAGGATTGGTTTTCTTTTTCAACATTCCTCTTACTCTTCGGAGTCTTTTCTGGTTCAATATAAATTTTAGTATTATTTGTTCCATTTTTTGAAAAAAATTAATGGTATTTTGATAGGGATTGCATTAAATGTGTAGATTGCTCTAGGTAGCATAGACATTTTCACAATATTTGTTCTTCTAATCCACGAGCGTGGAATGTTTCTCCATTTCTTTGTGTCTTCCTCAATTTCTTTCATGAGTACTTTATAGTTTTCTGAGTACAGATTCTTTGCTTCTTTGGTTAGGTTTATTCCTAGGTGTCTTATGGTTTTGGGTGCAATTGTAAATGGGATTGACTCTTTAATTTCTCTTTCTTCTGCCTTGCTATTGGTGTATAGAAAAGCCACTGATTTCTGTGCATTGATTTTATATCCTGACACTTTATTGAATTCACTTTACGAATTCCTGTATGAGTTCTAGCAGCTTGGAATGGAGTCTTTTGGGTTTTCCACATAAAGTATCACATCATCTGCAAAGAGTGAGAGTTTGACTTCTTCTTTGCTGATTCGGATGCCTTTTATTTCTTTTCGTTGCCTGATTGCTGAGGCTAGGACTTCTAGTACTGTGTTGAATAGCAGTGGTGATAGTGGACAGCTCTGCCGTGTTCCTGACCTTAGGGGAAAAGCTCTCAGTTTTTCCCCATTGAGAATGATATTCGCTGTGGGTTTTTCATGATGGCTTTTATGATACTGAGATATGTACCTTCTATCCCTACAGTGTGAAGAGTTTTGATCAAGAAAGGATGCTGTACTTTGTCAAATGCTTTTTCAGCATCAATTGAGAGTATCATATGGTTCTTGTCCTTTCTTTTATTAATGTATGGTATCACACTGATTGATTTGCAGATATTGAACCAAACTTGCAGCCCAGGAATAAATCCCACATGGTTGTGGTGAATAATCTTCTTAATGTACTGTTAGATCCTATTGGCTAGTATTTTGGTGACGATTTTTGTATCCATGTTCATCAGGGATATTGGCCTGTAATTCTCTTTTCTGTTGGGATGTCTGGTTTTGGGATCAAGGTGATGCTGGCCTCATAAAATGAGTTTGGAAGTTTTTCTTCCATTTCTATCTTTTGGAACAGTTTCAGGAGAATAGAAATTAACTCTCTTTAAATGTTTGGTAGAATTCCCCTGGGAAGCTGTCTGGTGCTGGGCTCTTGTTTTTTGGGAGATTTTTGATGCCTGCTTCAATTTCCTTGTTGGTTATTGGTCTGTTCAGGTTTTCTATTTCTTCCCGGTTCAATTTTGGTAGTTTATATGTCTCTGGAAATGCATCCATTTCTTCCAGATTGCCTAATTTGTTGGCATATAGTTGCTCATAATGTGTTCTTATAATTGTTTATATTTCTTTGTTTGGTTTGTGTATTTCTTTGGTTTGGTTGTGATCTCTCCTCTTTCATTCATGATTTTATTAATTTGGGTCCTTTCTCTTTTCTTTTTGATAAGTCTGGCCAGGGTTTATCAATCTTATTCTTTCAAAGAACCAGCTCCTAGTTTCGTTGATCTGTTCTACTGTTCTTTTGGTTTCTATTTCATTGATGTCTGCTCTGATCTTTATTATTTCTCTTCTCCTGCTGGGTTTAGGCTTTCTTTGTTGTTCTTTCTCCAGCTCCTTTGGTTGTAGGGTTAGGTTGTGTATTTGAGACCTTTCTTGTTTCTTGAGAAAGGCTTGTATTACTATATACTTGCTTCTTAAGACTGCCTTTGCTGTGTCCCAAAGATTTTGAACGGTTGTGTTTTCATTTTCTTTTGTTTCCATGAATTTTTTAAACTCTTCGTTAATATCCTGGTTGACCCATTCATTCTTTAGTAGGATGCTCTTTAGCCTCCATGTATTTGAGTTCTTTCCTCTTGTCATTGAGTTCTAGTTTCAGAACACTGTAGTCTAAAAATATGCAGGGAATGATCCCAATCTTTTGGTACCAATTTGTGACCCAGAATGTGATCTATTCTGGAGAATATTCCATGTGCACTAGAGAAGAATGTGTATTTTGTTGCTTTGGGATGGAATGTTCTAAATATATCTGTGATGTCCATCTGGTCCAGTGTGTCATTTAAAGCCCTTATTTCCTTGTTGATCTTTTGCTTAGATGTTCTGTCCATTTCGGTAAGGGGGGTGTTAAAATCCCCTACTATTATTGTATCATTGTTGATGTGTTTGTTTGATTTTGTTATTAATTGGTTTATACAATTGGCTGCTCCCATGTTAGGGGCATAGGTATTTACAATTGTTAGATGTTCTTGTTGGACAGACCCTTTAAGTATGATATAGTGTCCTTCCTCATCTCTTATTATAGTCTTTGGTTTAAAATAGAATTTGTCTGATCTAAGGATTACCACCCCAGCTTTCTTTTGATGTCAATCAGCATGGTAAATTGTTTTCTACCCCCTCACCTTAAATCTGGAGATGTCTTTGGATATAAAATGAGTCTCTCGCAGACAGCATATCAATGGGTCTTGTTTTTTTTTATCCATTCTGATACCCTGTGTCTTTTGATTGGGGCATTTAGCCCATTTACATTCAGGGTAACTATTGACAGATATGAATTTAGTATCATTGTATTGCCTGTAAGGTGACTGTTACTGTATATTGTCTCTGTTCCTTTCTGGTCTACGTTCCTTTTAGGCTCTCTCTTTGCTTAGAGAATCCCTTTCAATATTTCCTGTAGGGCCGGTTTGGTGTTTGCAAATTCTTTTAGTTTTTGTTTGTCCTGGAAGCTTTTTATCTCTCCATCTATTTTCAATGACAGCGTAGCTGGATATAGTATTCTTGGCTGCATATTTTTCTCGTTTAGTGCTCTGAACATATCGTGTCAGTCCTTTCTGGCCTGCCAGGTGTCTGTGGATAGGTCTGCTGCCAATCTAATGTTTCTACTGTTGTATGTTATAGACCACTTGTCCCGAGGTGCTTTCAGGATTTTCTCTTTGTCACTGAGACTTGTAAGTTTTACTATTAGATGACGGTGTGGACCTATTTTTATTGATTTTGAGGGGGGGTTCTCTGTGCCTCCTGGATTTTGATGCTTGTTCCTTTCGTCAAATTAGGGAAATTCTCTGCTATTATTTGCTCCAGTATACCTTCTGCCCCCCTCTGTCTTTCTTCTTCTTCTGGGATCCCAATTATTCTAATATTGTTTCATCTTATGGTATCACTTATCTCTTGAATTCTCCCCTTGTGGTCCAGTAGTTGTTTGTCTCTCTTTTGCTCAGCTTCTTTATTCTCCGTCATTTGGTCTTCTGTATCACTAATTCTCTCTTCTGCCTCATTTATCCTAGCAGTAAGAGGCTCCATTTTTTTATTAGACCTCATTAATAGCTTTTTTTATTTCAACTTGGTTAGATTTTAGTTCTTTTATTTCTCCAGAAAGGGATTTTATTTCTCCAAAAAGGATTCTCTAATATTCCATGCTTTTTTTGAGCCCAGCTAGCACCTTGATAATTGTCATTCTGAACTCTAGTTCTGACATATTACTAATGTCTGTATTGATTAGATCCCTAGCCATCAGTACTGCCTCTTGTTCTTTTTTTTGTGGCGAGTTTTTCCACCTTGTCATTTTATCCAGGTAAGAATAGATGAATGAGAGAACAAAAAATATACATTAACAAATCAGAAGAAACCTGAAACCGGGGGCAGAAGAAAGGAGGAAAAAAAGAAAAAAAAAGGAAAAAAATATGTATATTAGACTGGTTAATAGAACAGAGCCACACATTTGATTTTGGGCGTAATTTGGTCTGTTAGAAGAAACTACCTCCCAAAATTCTAAAGAAAGAAAAACTTATATATATACAATAATAAGGGTAAACATGATGAAGGGGTGGAATATGACTGTAAAGATGAAAATTAAAAAAAAAAATAAAAAAGATGAAAATTAAAAAAGATTCTAAAAAAGGAATTGATAAGATAAGAAGTTGATTGAAAAAAGAAAAAAAAAGGAAAGAATGTGATCAGGCTGGAGACTAAAACAAAGCTCTGCACTAGATTTCAGGTGTATTTTGATCTATTAGAAGAAATTGTATCCCAAAATTTTAAAGAAAAAAACCCTGTATGTATACAAGAAATAAGATTAAATACAATGAAGGGAGAAAATAGGACTATAACAGTGAAAATTTAAAAGATTTTTAAAAAGGTGTTGATAAGATAAAATAGTTAAAAAACATTAAAATAGGAAAGAGGAACAATGAAAAAAATAGAATAAGAAAAAAATAAAATTAAAAAAATTTAACTTTGAAAGACTGAAGGATTATGGGAAAATAACCATGAATTCTATGTGTTGCTTTCCCCTAGCTCTGGAGTTCTGCAGTTCTCATTGTTGTTTGAAATAGGTCTTGGCTGGATGTTCTTGCTGATCTTCTGAGGGAGGGGCCTGTTACAGTAATTCTCAAATGTCTTTGCCTGAGGTGGAATTGCACCGCCTTTGCCAGGGGCCAGGCTAAGTAATCTGCTTGGGTTGGCTCTCAGTAGCTTTTGTTCCCTGAACGTTTTCCATACAGCTTTGGAGGACGGGAATGAAAATGGCGGCCTCCCAATCTCCAGCCCTGTAGGAGCCGAGAGCTCAGAGTCCCACTCCTCAAATCAACATCAGAGAAAAGCAGTCAATCCCTCCCATCTCCCTGGTCTCCAGCCGTACTCTGAGCTCACCCAGCCTGTGACCGAGCATTTCTATCTCTGGCGCAGGCCCCGTTTGGAGTCTTCAAACCCAGCCGATTCCTGCAGCATACTCCTGCACCGATACTCCCAGAGGAGGAAGGAGGGGGTCTCTCCGGATCTGCTGCTTGTGGGGTCCCTGCTTGAAGAGCAGCTGTCCGACTGTGCCTTGGATTATGGTTTAAGGTAATCCCAAGCTGAGAGCCCACTGCTCGGCTCTGTCTCTGCAGCCGGCTTCTCTGCTCCTATACCTGGGAGCTCGGCCACACTCAGACACCCCTGGTCTTTTTGTGTCCCCGTGGATCCTGAGACCACACTGTCCCCGCGAGGGCTCTACCCCCCGCTTAGCCTCTGGAGCAATGTCTCTCAGTGGAGCAGACTTCTAAAAGTTCCAATTTTGTGCTCCACTGCTCTCTCACTTGCGGGGAGCCAGCCCCTCTCCCTGAGGTCTATCTTCCTGTCGCTTTGGATTCACTTCTCCACGTGTCCTACCTTCCAGAAAGTGGTCGATATTCTGTTCCTAGAATTGCTGTGCTTCTTCTCTTATATCTCCTGTTGAGTTTGTAGGTGTTCAGAATGGTTTGATAGCTATCTAGGTGAACTCCTGGGACCTGATGATATCTCGGTCTCCTACTCCTCCCCCATCTTGCTCCTTCCTCTGCCAATATAGTGGTTCTTAAACCTCTTGACCGCTTTCCAGTGAAGTAAGAATTTGGAGGTAAAAATAAAGCATTAACCTCCCCCTCTATCCTTCACCCCTCACCCCAGGAGTGAATTTCATATAACTTTTAATAATAGATGTGTGAATGACTCAGAACTACATTTCATGCTGTTGAAGACCTGTCAGTGCAAAATTATAGCCTAAAATATGTGAAATCATTATAAAACAGTGGTGTAAACAAACAACCACCAACAAACTGAATTGATAATTTTTTTAAAAGATTTTATTTATCTTACAGAGTTTATAGTCTACTGGGATAATAGATTTTAAGCTGATTACATTAATAGTAAGTGGTAAGGAATAAAAGTATGGTTATGATGGCATATAATGTCTGTGAGGTAATTTGGGGGATATAACATGTAATCTTTGTGAAAGCTAAAAAGGCTAAGAGGTGGGAGAAATTCTAGTATTGGATCAGTTTTAGTTTTTTGTTTTTTTTGTTTTTTTTAAGATTTTATTTATTTATTTGACAGAGAGAGAGAGAGAGAGATCACAAGTAGGCAGAGAGGCAGGGAGAGAGAGGGAGGGAAGCAGGCTCCCTGCTGAGCAGAGAGCCCGATGCGGAGCTCGATCCAGGACCCTGAGATCATGACCTGAGCTGAAGGCAGAGGCTTTAACCCACTGAGCCACCCAGGTGCCCTCAGTTTTAGTTTTTTAATGATTAAAATTAAGTAATGCTTAATAAATCATTTAGTAGATTACTTGTAAGTAGTCTTACATGTACATAGCAATATGTTTAGGGCATTTCTTGTCATTATTCATTCCATAACAACCAAGGAAAGGAACTCATAATTTTGAATCAGATACCAGTAGTAGGAAGACATCTCCCAAAGTACCAAAGGCCACAGTTTAAGAACTATCAGCCTAGACTGAGAGTTAGCAAATTGTAACCTGTTTTTCTATGGCCTGTGAGCTTTATATTTTTAAATGGTTGAAAAATAAATATACAGGAAAATAATCTTTTGTGATATGGGGAAGTTATATGATATTCAATTATCAGAGTCCATGATAAAAGTTAGTTAGGATGCAGCTATACTCTTTCATTTATGTATTATCCATGTCTGCTTTTGTGCTACAAGGCAGAGTTTAGTAGTTGAAACCTTATGATGTGCAAAGTCTAAAATGTTACCATACGGCCCTTTATAAAAGAAGTTTGCCAGCCCCTGGCCTAGACTGTAACAATTTGAAAGACCCCCCCCCCCCCCGCCCATTAGCAGCATCACCAGTCCTCAACTTTACAACTTTTCTCAAAAGGACTTAGAAATAAGATCCCCAGAATAATGACCCAAATTCTTCCTGATGGTTTATTTTATGTGTCAACTTGATTGGATCATGAGATGCCTGGACATTTGACTAAACATTATTTCTGGGTGTGTCTGTGGGGATGTTTCTGGATGAGATTAGCATTTGAATGGCTCACTGAGTGAATCAGTTTGCCCTCTCCAGTGTGGATGGCATCATCCTACCTATTTATTTTTTTTTTTAGAGAGAGAGTGCATGTGCATGAGCGGGGGGAGGGGGAGGAGAGGGAGGCCAGAGGGAAAGGGAGAAAGAGAATCTTAAGCAGGTGGTACACCCAGTGCAAAGCCTGACACAGGACTCAATCTCACAATCCTGAAGTCATTACCTGATCTGAAATCAAGAGTCAGATGCTTAACCAACCAACTGAGCCACCCAGGTGCCCCAGTCTATTGAGGAGGGCCTGAATTAACAAAAAGGCAGAGGAAGGGAGAATTTGCCCTTTCTGCTGATTACTTGAGCTGGGACATTGATCTTTCCTGCTCTTGGACTAAGACTTATACCATTGGCTTCCTTGGTTCTTAGGCCTTTGGTCTTAGACTGAATTAAACCTCTCGCTGTCCCAGATATCCAGCTTGCAGATGGTAGATCATGGGACTTCTCAGCCTCCATAATCACATGAGCATGTCCTTTCTCCCTTCCTCCCACCACCTCTTTCTCTCTGTGCGTGTGTGTGCACACACGTATATACACACACATGCACACACACACAGACACAATTGGTTCTGTTTCTCTGGAAACCTTGACTATATATTCTTGTTTACAACCGCCTAATAATGGGTTGATGTATATAGTAAGGCCAATACTTTGGTGTTGGTCCAAAGTAAGAGTGACTTAAAAAAATTTGATATGCTGAGTCATGAATGGAACAAATTTGACTGCATGGATTGTTGATTAGTCAGTATCAGCAAAAATGTATGGATCTGAACCAAGCAAAGATTTTGGCAGAGGCATCTCAGTGATCTGAATTTTATTAGAGATTTTCCCTGGGACTTTACTCAAGACGTCAGGAAGCCTACTCTCAGATTTTGTTTATTTAGGAGACTTGAGGCCTGTTGCTTTCTCGTAAACATACTCAGGCCTATGGTCTCTGGCTAGGTGAACCTGCGTGGTAAGGATCTCTCTGAGCTCTTAGACTTTCTCTGAGAGTTGACCTATAAGGAAACCTCCAAATTTTGCTAATTAAGGAGCTCTGTCCTAGGTTAACCCTTTGGTTTTAACACCCAGTGGGTCATTGTTTCAGCCATCCCCTTTCTTCTCTGAGCTTTAATTGAACACATTGATATTTGGAACTCTTATACTGCAAGAGGAGCAATCATCAGATTTATCCCATAGCCAGTTCCTAGAATTTACTTCTTAGCTTCTCTGTTGGCAGCCCCACTCCCCACACTTTTATTCACTTTCTCCGAGCCTTCTCCTAAGTGATTGCCCCAAATTGAGATTGTCTTTAGGCCAACGGCTTGACTTGGTATTTCTCCTTCAGTTTCAAGACCTGCTTTATCTGTGGGCCCAATCCTATCTTCCATCTATCCAGATCTAAAATTTATTTAGATCTAAGATTTATTGTTCTGTTTCATCAGAGAATTGAAGAACATTTAGTCAGGATTCTCCAGAGAAATAGAACTAATAGGATAGGCTTGTGTGTGTGTATTTATAGACACATACATATATAAATTGAGCGGATGGGATGTACATGTAATAGGATATGTGTATACATACATAAATGTGTGTATACACACACACACACACAGAAAGAGAGAGAGAGAATAAGGAATTGGCTTTTGCAGTGTGGGCTAGCAGGCTCGAAACCCAGGAGAGTCAGTGGTGCAGATGAAGTCTGAAGGCAGTCTGCTAGAGAATTCCCTCTTGCTCAGGATGGTTGCTCTTTTTATTCTGTTTAACCCTTCAACTAACTGCATGAGACCCATCCTCGTAAGTAATCTGTTTACTCAAGATTGACCCATTTAAATGTTAATCCCATCCAAAAACACCTTCTAAGTTGACACATTAAAGTAACTATCATATCAACTATGCCAACCTTTGGTTTGGTTGGGATATTTAGGTAGCATTTATTAAGTGCCTACTGTTTGTAAGGCACTTTATTTCTATTTGAATCCTATAGCAACCAGCAGGTTAGGCAATACTGCATCATTTTATTGAAAAGAAACTTAAGCTCTGTGAGGTTAAAAAAACGTTGTTCAAGATTACACAGAATGTAAATGGCAGGCCTAAGATTATAAATTCAGGCTTTCTTTTTAAATTAAAAAAAATTTTTAAATTGAAGTATAGTTGGCACACAATGTTACATTCATTTCAGATGTACAATATAGCAATTGGACAACTCTGTAAGTTATGCTGTGCTCAAAACAAGTATAGCTACTGTCTGTCATCATACAACACCATTATGGTATCCTTGACCATATTCCTTATGCTGTACCTTTTATTTCCGTGACGTATTCATAATTGGAAGCCTGTACTTTTGACTCCCCTTCACCAGTTTTGCCCCTCCCCCCATCCCCTCCCCTCTGCCAACTACCAGTTTGTTCTTTGTGTTTATGGATCTGTTTCTGCTTTTGTTTATTTGTTCATTTATTTTGTTTTGTAGATTCCACATGTAAGTGGAATCATACGGTATTTGTCTTTGTCTGTCTGACTTATTTCACTTAGCATAATACCCTCTAGATCCATCCATGTTGCTGCAAATGGCAAGATCTCATTCTTTTTTATGGTTGAGTAATAAATATTCTATTGTATATCTATACAATGTCTTCTTTATCTAGTCATCTATCAGTGGATGCTTAGGTTGCTTCCCTACCTTGACTCTTGTGATTAATGCTGCAGTAAACATAGGGGTTGCATATATCCTTTCAAATTGGTGTTGTCATTTTCTTTGGGTAAATACCCAGTAGGCGAGGTTGCTAGATCATGTGATATTTTTATTTTTTAATTTTTCGAAGAATATATTGTTTTCACAGTGGCTGCACCAGTGTACATTTCCACCAACAGTACAAGAGGTTCTTTATTCTCCATGTCCTTGCCAACACTTGTTATTTCTTGTCTTTTTGATTCTAGCCATTCTGACAGGCATAAAGTGACATCTCGTTGTGGATTTGATTTATATTTCCCTAATGATTAGCGATATTGAGCATCTTTTCTTGTGTCTGTCTGCCAACAAAAAAAGAAAAGATATTGAGCATCTTTTCACGTGTCTGTTGGATGTCTTCTTTGGAAAAATATCTATTCAGGTCCTCTGCCCATTTTTAATTGTTTTTTGGTTGTTTTGTTTCTTTGTTTGTTTTGGTGTTGAGTTAAAATCAGGCTTATTCGATTCTAAAGTCTGTGTTTTTTCCATTGTGCCATGGTCTCTGAGAGATCAATTTTAGGTTCTGACTTCTTGGTTGGATGATGCCTTATAGGACCAGTAAGTACAACTTACCAACATGCAAAACTACAATCTATGCAACTTTGTCAGCTGTGTTTTTTTGGTACTTAGAGTGGAATATGGCAGATGTCAGGAAGCAACAGGCATCTGCTGTAGCCAGAAATCTACACCCACATAAACATCAGTTGCCTAACTGTTTTCTTTCATATATCCCGGTATTTCTCAGAAGTACACCATCTGCTCAGTGAATAGATACCAGAATATGTCTGCAGCAGTTTTTTTCTTATCTTTCCTCTTATAATGTATTGCTTTGGTTCTTATGCATACTTAATCCAATCCTGTATAGAAGCACAAAATATCTGCCAGCTCATCCACTCCAAAGGAAGGGGGCATATGTGAAATGGATTAAACATGAAGAAGCAGAATATGTATAGATTGAATTCAGCTTCTGGTGTTTGACAGGCCTGGCTTCAGATCTTTGTTCTATCACTTACTATCTCTGGAATTATAGCAACTTATTCCTCTAAGCCTTAGTTTCCTCATTTACAAAATGGGGACATTGAAAATAGTGCTTACCTCATAGGTTTTGGGAAAATTAAATAAGGTAGTATTTGAAACACTTAGCACACTGAATATTTTGTATAAGAACTCAATAAATGTTAGCTATTGTAATTATCTTTTTTTTTTTACATGCATGATTTTCTCCCTCACTGTGAGGCAACTATGGATAATTGCTGTTTCATTTTACCCTATATGGTATGTAGCATTTTAAACATCACCATTAAATTGTTTGTTCAAAAAATATTTAATGTGCATCAAGTATTTTTTTCTGATTGTTAGAAAATGGTGAGCCAAAGAACAAGGCTTAAGATCTCTTGGGACCTAGAGTCTAAAGAGAGAAGGAGACATTAAACAAATAACCATTGAACAAATATCATACACATAAAATTACAGTGAGGGGAAAATGAGAACAAGGAGGGTGGGGAACTTGTGTTGGGAGCGAGGAATTTGACTTTATAAATGACATTGAATTCTGATGGATGAATAGGATCTCACTAAGGGAGGAGAAATAGCAAAGTAAAAATATATTTTAGAGGGACTGATATGTTCATTGCTCCTTCTTTTCCTTCCTTTCTCCTTTCCTCACTCAAAGCTCATGATAATGTGAAGGGTAATGTTCACTTGGCATGCGTTGTATGGCTCTTCCAGGTGTTAAAAGTACTGAAATACTATTTTACTGGTTGGTAAAGAGCTTCTACTCCAAACATTTTGAGTGGCCCTACCATCATCCTCACTGCTTTGGCCCTAGACCTTCCCACAGAACCCACCAGACTTCCCCTAAATCAGCCACTAAATGGTTGATGCCTGCCACAAAACGGTCCTCAAAGACCAAAAGGGCCCTATTTCCTCTTTGCGAAGTTCAAGTCTGTTTTACTAGGTCAGTACTGGTATCATATTGGTTGTAAAATATTTTTAATGTTATGTCTGGTTAGGATATCAACATTTCAAGTCTCTATTTTACCATCTGGGAGAGATATGATAAAGTGATCAAATGACTTAAGTCAGTCTTAAAAGTTATGTTCTCTTCCTTTGTCTCAATTTGTTGTGTTTTTTAGTTTATTACCTATAACCTTTGAAACTGACAGCAGGAAATCTAACTTGTCTTTTGTATGAATTACTAAGTATCTCCCCTTAATTCCTTGGTTCATTGTGATTACAGTTTACATTGGGTTTGTTATGTTAATGACAGAGTCACAGAAACTGTAATCTATTGTCCAAATAGAATTTAAATTGTGTAGATCTAATCTCAGTAGAAGGTTTGCAGAGGACACAACTTCAAATCTTTTTTAAGTAATTAAATGCACAGTTCTGGAAAGCGCATAGAAAAAGACTGTTGCTCTTAATACTATTTTGGATATTGAGAACTAACTTGTTTCAACTTCTATGGTTGAGCTGAGGAATCAGCCAGTTTAGAAATTTTTAGTTTAATGTTTCCTGAACATATGGAAGTGAAATTGTAGAATTTGCAGTGGGGTATTTAATGAAAAGAAAATGGGCTGTATCTATTTTATGGTCTTTTAAATCACTGGGTAGTTGTTACTTCCATAGATGTTTAAGTGAGGATTAATGCTTTTGGAACATGTGAATGGGATCTTCTATGGCACTTTCTTGAACGATCACTAGAAACAAGGTCTTCTTTTTCAGCTTTTGTGTATTAGCTATCTTTGACCTCTTTGATCTCTCATGATAAGGAAATCAGATCCAGGAAGCTGCAGCTTTTCCTTTTAATACATTCTGCATGCCACCTAACTACAGGTTTTAAAAATAAATGATATTATTAATTATTCCAACGTTTCCATCTGAGCTGAAAAACATCAGTCTTAGCCAGAAACTTATCATTTGTAATGATGAGTAAACAATATTTGGAGCATGAAAGACTGTTGAGCAAGTCACATGAAAAAAAAAAAAAGAATTCTCAGGGTAGTCTAGAAAATTTCCAGATATTGTCAAGAGCAGAAGCAGGAGGCAGCTTTCATTTCTACATCTTCACATGGCATGGAATTTTAATGCAGTAAATATTTTAGCATTTAATGCTAATGAGTTAACCCTCATCCAGCAAATATATAACAGTTATATTTTGGTAGGAAAAAAATAACAGAACATCATCACAGAGGTTCCAAGACTTCAGGAAGTTTTATTGAGATAGCAAAATGTATAACAAGTACCTGAGAAAGTATACCCATCTCAAAGGAAAAAGAAAGCAGTGAAAATCTTCTCTGACCATCACTGGGGAAAGGAAGATAGAGGGCAAGAGCAGCACCATAGAGGGCATATAGGAGCATCTACCTGCATTTGGAAAGAAAAGTACCGTTATGGGCAGCCAATCCAAGCAATGTACCTGAAGATAGATGGGAGGTGAAGTTACCAGTCTATTCAGAATCCGACAGAGTCAGCATGTCAGTCTACTCCACTGATCCTGTGAGTATCACAGTGTCATAAAATGACGCAGCTTGG
Source organism: Potos flavus (assembly GCA_028534135.1). Classification (NCBI taxonomy): domain Eukaryota; kingdom Metazoa; phylum Chordata; class Mammalia; order Carnivora; family Procyonidae; genus Potos; species Potos flavus. The sequence continues at coordinate 116,313,327 of CM052898.1, read as the reverse complement.
GGGATAATTCATTTGGTTTAATATTTATTGAACATTTACTATTATAGCTGGTGCCATTGAGGCACTGAAAATAAATTAGTTAACAAGACACCCTAGGTCTCTGCCTTCAAAAAGGTTATCATCAGCTAAATTACAAATGTGATTTGGGGCAATGGCAAATGCTGTGAGGAGAAATGAAGAGCAGGGTAAGAGAATAGGGAATGAAAGGTTGAGTTGTTTTAGATAAGGTGGTCAGGAATTGCTCTCTGTGGAAGATACAGTTAGTCAGGGATTTGAATGACGTGAAGATGCCAGTCATATAAATGTCTTTGGGAAGAGCATTCCAGGCAAAGGGAAATACTAGTGAACAGGGTTTGTGGTGGGAATGAGTTTGCGTATTTGAGGAACAGCCAGAAAGTTAGTGAAGTAAGTTAGGGAGGGTGGGCAAAGATGAGATGGGAGAGGTAGTTGGGGCCAGATCATATGAAGTTAGGCCTTAGTAAGGAGTTTAGATTTCATTCTAAATATGATGGGAAGCCATAGGAAGGTTTTAAGTAGAGGGCTTATGTGATCTGTTCCATGTTTTAAAAATGATTACTCATATGTCGAGTTTTCTTTTTTTTTCATATGTCGAGTTTTAACTGTAAAAGGGTAAATGTAAAAGCAAAGGAGGCCAATTAGGAGATAATTGCAATATTTCAGGTGAGGATGTGGATAAAGATGCATCATGTGATAAGCAGTAGAGTAGTGAGAAATGGTTAGATTCTGGCTTTGTTTTAATGGAAGACCTAAGAGGACTCACTGATAGGTTTTGGAGTGAAAGGAAAAAATCAAGAATTATTTTATTTTTAACCTGGGGTTAAATGAGTTCACTGAAGTCACAGAATTAATTAGTGGCGGGGCTGGAATGCCTCCTTGGGTAATTTTCACTGCATTTTTAGATCTCTGCCTTTACTTTAATGTGAATTTCTTAGTTTCTCCTGCCCTCTAAGATTTAATATCCCATCAATAAAGCCACTGAAAGATTTTTGTATTGTCATTGATTAACAACAGTGGTTACCATACATAAATTGTATTTGACAGTTTTTGAGTCATATATGGTCAGAGAAGTATAAACCGATTGGACACTGCACTTTTTGTTTTGTTTTGTTTTTAGTAGTGAAAGGCAAGACTCAGAAGTCCAACAAATACAACATTTACTTTAGTAAGAGAGATTTAGTAAGCAAGCTGTTTGGGAAATGCACTCTGATAAGAATATTACTTGTGGAAGACAGAAAACAGTAAATAGGAAAGCTAAGTGTGTTCATTATAGGACCAGTGCTGTGCAGTGGCAAAAGTGCTGACCTAGGCATGTTCATGTTCATGATACGGATTCTAGGCCAAATGCTCCCTCTAACGAGTTGGCTTATGTCAAGAAAGTCACTCAACTTCCTTGCACTGTAGTTCTTTGCATGTACAGTGCGAAGAGGGGCAACAGTGATCTTTGGATCTGTGCTGATCGCTGGACCCCTAATAATTTAAGATCTAAGTGATCTTGTACATATTTTTAATTGTCTTCATTGAGTCTTAGTCAGAGGAGTCATCCATAGAACCATTTGAAAAATATTGGCTCCAGGTAGCTCTGGAGTTGAGGGAAAAGTTAAAAATAGAATTAAACAGATTTTCCCTGCATAAAGCAGACATCAGTTTCACCGACTCTGAGTACTGATATAAAGAGTGAGTAGCAGGGTGATTTTAAGAGCTCTCCCTGGGAAATTTTGTGACTGTCAGACAATAATAGTCCAACCTTGCTGTGTCCTGCCCTGACCTTGTGTGCCATCCGTAGTTACTGCCTCTACGGTTCTCCCAAACCCCACCTGCAGACTTCACTTGTTTGCAGACTTCCAGAAAGTGTGTTGCTGTCAGACTCTCTAAGCATGCTTTATCTGTAAGGAGGGCCCAAACTGGTTACTTCTTCTGGAAGATGCCATCAGACCCACCTATTTGGCTTTCTAGGATACCTGTTACATCTTGATGATTACATTTCTTTTCATTGCCCAAAGTCAGTTTTATCTCCTAGAGTTGACCCACTAGGTGGCCATCTAGTCCTTGGACTATGCCAGTCTTGCTAGAACTCCTGAGCCCATTCTGAAAGCAGGGTCCAAAGTTTGTCATCTTCCCCATAGTTTCTAGGTCTGCAGGGTTTGGACCACTCACTAATATTTCCCAGTGTCATCTCCAAAAGGTTGCTTGTTTATCATGTGCTTTCTGATGGAAGGCCTCATCTACATGGCTCATCCCTTTAGAAATGAGCTAAGAGCCGTTAGTGGTATATCAAGCATTAGAGCATCTGGTACCATTCCTTAACACTCTAGCCACTTAACACTTAACACTTAACACTCTAGCCACCCATTTTGTTCCACTGAGTCTCATGGAAGCAGTCTGTTACTAGGGCCAGTTTAAAGTCAGATGGTGGTTCAGCATATTGTCAGGACTAGAGCCAGAGCCTCTGACCCACAGGCTACTATTATTTTTTTTAAAGGATGCTGCCAGAGGATTTGAAAGGATATAGAGCTCATTTATTCAACAAACTTACTATTTTAATATAAAGTAGCTATACAAAGCATGTACACGGTGCTTGGGATAAAGATAGTGAAAAAGACACGTATACTTTCTGATAAAATCTGAGGTATTTAGAGCACTGGGAAATAATTACAGATTCTTTTCAACATGTCTTCCATAGAGCATGTATGCAAATTGAGTATTAGAAATGGTCCTAAATGTGCTAATTTGCTCAAGGTAGGTATGCAAATTATTATTGGTTACATTTTCTTTGGTTATATGGGACTATTTTAAAAGAAATGAACTTCCTCCTTCATAAAATAATATGCTTCTCCTTTGTTGAACTTGTCTATGGTTTTGCTATAGCTTGCATGTCCCAAATTCAATTCTTAGCCATTCCTGAATAAACCTATTTTGCTGGTTAAAAAAAAAAAAGAAAAAAGAACAAATCCCTGTCATATAGATTGCATTAATAGATACTCAGAATTTATTGTGTACATAAAATAATAATCACATGTTTTTTATGAAATAATCATGGTCTAGTTCACTACCATGTAAGTCAAAATAGAAGAACTGAGTAGCTGCCACTCCTGGTTATTGTCTGGCAAATACATAGGGGAGAACCCAGTCTTGGGCATTCCTCAGACTAGGCTTTTTAGATTTGAAGGGCAACTCCACTGCCACAGGGGAACCAGCAGGAAATTTCCACACTGGCCAACTCAATAATAATTTTTCAGTTACCCCTGTAAAATTCATCTTGATGTTGGCTGTTGGCAAGTGCTACAGAAGAGATTGGGAAACATTACTGTCAATAGAAAAAGTACTTCAATATTTATGCTTTTGACCCCAAATGAAATTTAGGTGGCTAACTTCAAAATGATTCATATTTACCTAAACATAGTATTGATTTGTGCATTGTTAGTTACTCTGAATATTTATAATCCTTCAATCTTCAAATGTTTTTAAGTGGTTCTAATGGTAAAAAGAAAATAGTGAGATATAAATTCAAATCCCAACACTGCCACTTATGAACTTGAGCAAGTTATTTAACCTTTCTAACCTTAAATTTTTCTTCTGCAAAATTGGGATGGTAATAACACCTAATTCATAACAATTTTGAGATGAAGTACATAAAATATCTAGTGTGATACCTGAACAGCAATGTTAATTATTTGTATCAATATAATACCTTACATATAATAGATTCTTGTAAACGTTTGTTGAATGAGTGAACAAGTGAATCACTTTACTATTACAGAACTTCAGGAATATTTTATCATTTATTATAATTTTACTCAGCTCTTTTTCATAGATTTAACATATCACTTTTTTTTCTTCTGTGAATACACATCCTCTTTCTTAACCTCGGCTCTTTGGTAAGAAGTCATACAATATGTTTCTGAGGCCAGGCTTTATTGTATCCTGCAACTTTACAATTCAGAATTCACATTTATCAGTTTAAAGTGTTTTGGCTGAATCTTTTGGGTTTTCTGTATATAGTATCATGTCATCTGCAAATAGAGAGTTTTATTGATTTATTACCAGTTTGGATGCTTTTCCTTTTTTCTCTTTTCTGATCACTGCAGCTAGGACTTCCAGTACTATGTTGAATAAAAGTGATGAGAGTGGACATCCTTTTCTTTTTCCTGATCTTAGATTAAAAAGCTTTCAGGGTTTTTTTTGTTTTTGTTTTTGTTTTTTTTACCTTTGGGTGGCACTGATTCTGGATGGGGCTGCCTGCATGGTGTAGTAGTGCAGAAGCCACTTTGGAGAGAGATGCCTATCAAAGCAGGCAAGTTTGACAGGGTGGCTCTTCAGGGGAGTGCCAGGATGGGGCATGAGGTGCTAGCAAAGAAGATGGAGAGCATTAGAGCTCCAGCATTCCCAGAAGTTTCTAGCCATTTAGGGTGGGAAGTGGGGTGGTAAAGAGAAGAGAAATGGTGCCCGTGAGCATTTCTGTTCCCAGAGAAATGTCTTGCAGATCCCTTTCCCTTCTGCATATGTTCTATGATTATTCAGATATCTCCTTCACATATACACCAGGTAATTTTCAAACTGCTGCTTCTGTGCTGTGTTTGGGCCAAGTGATTTAGTATACTGCCTCTTTAAGGATGGGAACTCAGTTTCCTATTGCCCTCTGGCTCTCCAGGAGTTAAGTCCCACTGATTTTCAAACCAGCAGTTAGGGGATTGTCTTCCCAGTAGGGGTCCCCAATGTCAGGGGTGCCTTATCCTCTCACTTCTCCATGCTTGTGATGTCCCTTCCATTTGTGGTCGGTCACATGGTGGTGGTGGGGGTTTGGTTCCCAACTCTGTCTCTGCCCCTCCTACCCTTTTTCATGTGCCCTTCTCTCTATGGGTAACTGTGGAAGGTCTGTTCTGCCAGTCATCAGGTTGTTTTAATAGTTAGTTGCATAGGTGTTAATCTCAGTGTGTTTGTGGAACGAGGTGAACTCAGGATTCTCCTATTCCACCATCTTCTCAAAACTCCAGTGTCCCATTTTTAATGTCTAATTTTATATTTCTTTCTTTTTTATATTGAATTTAAGTATATTCAATAGCTTTTTTATTGTTTTTATATTAAAAACCCTTTTTATAGTTTTATAGTTTTATTAACACAAATACAATGTACATATAAGCTCTCTGTCTATTCATTTTCTTCATTGTGCAGCCTGGCATTGGGATTTGTGACTCTGATGGCCAACTGGGCTGCTCTTTCCACTGTGGCTTTGTGGTTCTTGGAGGAGACATTGTGAGCAATCTCTGCATGGCAAGATTTGTTGCACATCAGGAGCACTTTAAGCTCCTTGATATGGTGGACTAGGAACTTCTGGAAGCCACTGGGTAACATGTGCTTTGTTTTCTTATTGCTTCTATGACCAATGTTGGGCATCAAGATCTAGCCCTTGAATCTTCTGTGTAGCCTATTTTCAGTGTCTCTGGGTTTTCACCAGTTGTGCCTAATTTTGACATATTGGTCTGACTGGTTCCAGGTGAACTTCTTGGTCCTCTTTTTAATGATCTTGGGCTTCATTAGAGATCTGAGGGTGGCCATGATGCCGAGCAGAAGATGGCTGCCACCTCCACAGGCATCACTGAGGAAGAGACAAAGAAGCTTTACTTTTTTTTTTTTTTTAATGATTTTATTTATTTATTTGAGGGAGAGAGAAAGAGGGCATGAGCAGAGGCAGAGGGAGAAGCAGACTCCCCGCTGAGCACGGAGCCCGATGTGGAGCTCAGTGCAGGGCTCTATCCCAGGCCTCTGAGTTCATGACCTGAGCTGAAGGCAAACACTTGATGGACTGAGTCCCCCAGGTACGCCAAAGCCTTTACTTTTTAATTCTACTTTGAACAAATAGCACTGGTGAATATCAGAATTACATCAGAGATGGTTAGTTGCCCGTTAAGAGATCTTTATTTTGATGCATTTATACTGTTTTAGGTCAGGCTGTCCTTGAAGGAAAAGAAGCTTGAGCATATATGAGGTTGCATGATAAGAAAATGCTGATATTTGACTCTTTTTGACTTACAAAACTGACAGTTTCACATAGTTCAACTTAATTCATCTGAGTAGGATTCCTGCTTCAGGGTAGAACTATTTCAACCAGGTTCATAGAGATTGATACATAGGGTAGAGTACTACTTTCACAACTTGTAATGGCCATCATAACTGCCATGGGAAACAGCTACTGGCACACTCTGGCCAGAGTGACAGTTCTACCCTACGGGTGGATCTGCACAAGAAGTCAAATGATAAGCCAATTCCTAGCAAAGCTGCACCCTATATTCCATCAAAGCGTGTGTATCTCTCTCTCTCTTTTTTAAAGATTTTATTTATTTATTTGAGAAAGAGAGTGAGCGAGAGAGAGAACACAAGCAGGAGGAGGGGCAGAGGAAGAGGGAGAAGCAGACTCCCCACTGAGCAGGGAGCTCAGCATGGGGCTTGATCCTGGGACTCCAGGATCATGACCTGAGCCAAAGGCAGAGGCTTAACTGATTGAGCCACCAGGTGCCCCTCTATACCTCTTTTGAAGGAAAAAAAAAGATTGTTAAAAAAATACCCTTAAAATATGTCCAAGACTTATGTAACAATGTCCAAGACTTATGTAACAATGAAACAAAAAAAACTGCAAATCAAATACAAAAGTACAAAACCAATTTAAATGAACCACATTGATTTAATATGGCAGTTTTTTTCCCCTCTAAATCGTGAATTGCAATATTGATATGGTGCTGATTTCAACAGTGAAGAGTCTCATGAGTCTTCATGAGTAACTGTCCATATGCATGTGATCACTTAGTTTTCTCAACATTCATCTCTACTGCAAAACCTCCATTTGTACAGCAAAGAGTGATCCATTTGGTTTTTCCCTTGGTGTGGATGTGGCCAACTCTGCTCTTTTGGATAGAAGTTTGACATTTCACAATTAAAAGTACATTTCACAGTTAAAAGGTACTCTTTGGTGCCAGAGCTCTTCATTTCTATAAACCCTTACTGAGGTTCAGAAGGTAGCTCTTTGGTGATATGTGGTGATCGTCGTCGTCTTTTTTTTTTTTTTTAAAGATTTTATTTATTTATTTGAGAGGGGGAGGGCGGGGAAGGGGTAGATGGAGAGAATCCCAAGCACACTCCATAGTGAGCATGGAGCCTGACTTAGGGATTGATCTCATAATCCTGAGATCATGACCTGAGCTGAAATCTAGAGTTGGATGAGTAACAGACTGAGTCACCCAGGCACTCCTATGTGGGGATCTTCTATTAGATTTCATACCTTGTGGGAGTCTTACGCCTTATCTATAACATTTTGCTAGTCTTAATATAGAGTATTTAGTAAGTAAAATGGCTAGAAAAGGGTTTTTAGTTGCTATTATTTTAATAAGAAATATCTCATTGAATATAAGTTCCATCTATGAATTAAATCTTGGTTGAGATTGTATCCTTCTGCTTTTCCTTTCTATAGACATTTTTTCTGTCAACTATCATTAGATTAGAAAAACATTACCAAGTTTCCCTCCAAACCTTCCATCTCCTAATTGCTGACAAAGGATGATGGACTTCAGTCTTTATGGATGTGAAAAAGTTAAGTAATGGCTCAGGAATTTAGGAACTATATGGAGATTTTAATATCAATTTTGCAGTCAACATTGCCAACATATCACTTTATTATTTTAGGAAGAGTAAACAACAGCAGACAGATCTTTTTAAAAGAAGCCTAAATTGTATCAAAGATCTCCTTATAGTGTTTTTTTTTTTTTTAAGAAAAAGTAGCCAAACTCAATTACATTCTTCTTTTGATTTATAGTTGGTGAGTAGACAAAGGGCTCTTGGTCTAAATGTCACCTGTTCCTTAATATATAAGGTAAAGAGTTAATACCTTTAAGTAATTTCTGAGTGGTATTATTCTTACATTAACTAATCAATAAATTACTGATGAAATTAAGAAATTGCAAGATGATTTTAAGAAGTGACATTCTAAGATGTACTTGATATAAAATTAGTTAATTTAGATATTTGTAGTATATCCTTATGTTGTTACTGTAAGCTTTTAGTGACAAACATAGAGACAAAAAAGTCAGAGAGAATGAAATTGTGTTTCTTTTTAACTCATTCATTAGCGTATGCAACAAACATTAATTGAGCATTTGGCCCTTGACCTAGATACCAGGAATAGACAACTCAGTGGCTTTGCATATGTTATTTCTTCCTCTAAGAATGCTTTTCTACTAATTCTCCATCTGGAAAACTACTCATGCTTCCAGATTCAGTTAAAAGGATATTCCCTGTAAACAGGTAATTAGTTGGTCAAGCGTCTGTGCTTTGAAATATTGTTTATTGTATATTACTTGTATATTGCTAAATAGATGTAAGTACACATCTACCAACTCAATATATTTACCAATTCAAGTGTAAAGTCTTCAAGGACATGTTCCACTGTTAAACTTTTAGTATCTTTCCTTTTGCATTTTAAGGTACATTATTTTTCTATATAAAATTGTGGTAATCTTTATGCCTCATTCTTTAAATGTTATGTGAGTAGCACTTATTTATGTGGTACATATTCTTTGATATTTATTGGCATTGTAATATCACATGTGTGAGCCATAATTGATTGAGCCATTTGTCTACTTTTGGTTAATTAGGGTATTTCCAATTTTCTAGCTTTATAAATAATGCTGAAATCCTTGGAGATAAATACTTGTCCTTATCTTTGATTATTTATTTAGAGTTAAATATTTCTAGGAGTGATAATATTAAGTCAAATGATATGAGCAGTGTCAGGGTTCTCACCATAAATGGCCAAATGCGTTTCTAAAAAGTCTGTTCCATAAGTAATACATGAGAATGCTTATTTTACTTTACCCACCCTTGCCAACCTTAGTCATATCATTTCAAAAACCTTTGTCAATTTGGTATGCAATAAATAGCTCTTTATTTTGACTGATTTTATGTTCTTATATTATCTGCTGTTGTAATTTGGGAGGAACATTAAGAGCCAGAGTTTAAGGGCAGTAGAAATAGGAAACTGTGTAAATTCAATGTGAGATATTCCCAACCACTTTGGAATATCCAGGAGACACCAGAGGATGGAAAGACTGCTATTTGGCAAGTGGGGTCTATTACTCTAGTGGCATTGGGAAAAATCATTAAAGTAGTCATGTGTAAGCTCTATGAGCAAATGGTAACTAGGGAGTCCTTTGAGTTAAAATGAATTTTATAGAATAAATTTTTGAAATCTAAGTTAAGATCATTATCTGTATAGAAACCCATTATTAACCAAAATTGGAAGAGTGATTTCTTTTGTATTACAAACATGATATAATATTACAGTTTGTAGGTATGGCCCATAGTTTAAAAGTTGGGGGTCCCATGTTGGTCAAAGGGTTCCCGTCAGGAGCTGCCTGGGACTGTTCATCCCCTATATCCCATATGTTATCCACGTAACTCAGAGGTATCCGTCATAGTGTCTTTATTACATTTATTTATTTGTTTTATTAACTTATTTTTTAAAAAGATTTTATTTATTTATTTGACAGAGAGAGAGAGAGAGGGAACACAAATGGGGCGGGGGTGGGAGAAGGAGAAGCAGACTCCCCACGGAGCAAGGAGCCTGACGCAGGGCTTGATCCGAGGACCCTGAGGTCATGACCTGAGCCGAAAGCAGACGCTTAACCAGCTGAGTCACCCAGGCACCGCAGCTTTGTTACATTTAGTACTGTTGTCTATTTCGATTTTCCTCATTTAGTTTAGCAAATCTCTGTTATTATTTTGCTGTCTTCTCTCTTAACAGATCAAGGCTTTTACCCAAATAATTGCATCTGTGCTGTGGGTAAGTTTGCTTTTTGTTGCTATCTTATCACTTAACTATTTAACAACATGATCCTTTGGGGCTACATGTGGGACTTTGAAGGAGTTTAAGTTAAGTATATTCATTTGGACATCCTGAAAAATCACTGCAGTGTTCAATCAGTTTTTTCTCTTTAGACCTCTCCCTTTCATTTGTATTTGAAGGAAAGATGAGTTAGGGGAGAAGTGAGAGGGAAGAGAAAGAAAACCATTTCTCTTTTAATCTTCATTTAAGGCTTTAAGATGAAACATCAAAGAAAATAATTCCATATCTTAATCAAAATGAACTGATTCAGCTCATGGTAAAAAGTTGATTTGTAAAAATACATTTGAGTTTTAACTTCAAAGTAAAGTCAGAATTTTTATAGGGGTGGCCATATGATTCTAACTTTTTTTTTTTTTGGTAGCTAGACTTGGAAAGTGTTTATTGTAGACTTTGTGTCATGGTTGTCAGACATAATAAGTAGATAAAATCAGGGAGCATCCATTGACATAATTAATATTTAGTCTTATTTTACAGATGACAAAACAGGTGAAATTAAGTGTGGCTAATAAGAGGCAGTCCAGGATTAGAACTCAGGGCTCCTCATTCTAACAAGAGTACTCTTTCTCTGTGTTCAGACCAGTACTTTCAAAACTAATCTGAGTCATCTGAGGATTGTGCTAAACTGTGGGTTCTAATGCAGCAGGTCTGGGGCAGAGCCTGAGATTTTCCTTTCCTAACAGGCTCCCAGGGCATGCTGATGCTGCTTATTTACAAACTACACTTTGAGTTGCAAGGCCTTAAGTTCTTCTCACTTGGAGAAATAAAAATGACCTTCTGTAATGACAAGTGAAGATAGAACAATTAATATACTTATCAGTGTGCTTATTAAGCATTTTATTTCCTAGAAAATCTTACATTGTTTTTTTGATGATCCCTGAAGATAGTGGTTTTGTATACACTTGGTGTGTAGTCTGATCCAGCAAATACACTTTTGAGAATGTGATCTAAAGTGGCAGATACTAGCAAGAAAATTAATGCTTTTTAAGTGACTTAATTTTTTGAAATAATAGATTGAAAACAAATCCAAATTACATAAGGTGGAGTAATTATGGCAAAGAAAGTTTGGGTAAATCATGGGTAAAATCACTTTCTAAATCAGTTGTATGGAAGATTTAATTGAAGAGACTGACTATACCCCTTTCTCTTTTCTTTGTTAGGCTTTAAATAGACAATGAACAATACCAGCTGTAATCTAATTGAAGTCAGCAATCCCCAGGTGTTCAGAAAGGCTGCTCATTCAGTCAAAATTTTCCAAATCAAGCCCTTCTTGGGAAAAGCCCTTTTAAGGGCTTTAATATTGAAGTATATTTCTTTTCAGTGATCCTAAATCAGTGAATTATTTTCTTGTGATTAAATACACTAATAAACTGACTACTTTAAATTTAGTTTAATGATAGTCAAGACAGGGTTTCACTGATAGTAGAAGTTATAGCAGAAAGTCCATTTCATCAAGAGTATTCTAAATTTTAGAATACATGTTAGAGTTAGAAGTACTCTTAGAGATGAGGATGTCATGTGCCCTAAGCTCCCCTTCCCAGTGTCAGGCACACACATTGAATCCAAAAGAGATTTAATGACTTGCTGAAGGTCAGTCAGCTTATTGGTAGCATAGTTTTTATTAGAAGTTTGGTCAGTGATCACAAGGTCAACTGCTACCAGGGCCAGGTAAGAAACAATTTAGGGTTATGTATTATAACATAAAAGAGGGTGTTAGGGAATGTGGCATGCAGCTTACACGAAAAAGGCACTGACACACAGATCTAGCTGATTATTTACATGTGAAAACAGGGAATCAGTATAGCCAGATCATCTGATTTTTTTTTTTTTTAAGAGGGTATGTCTGACCAGGGGTGGGGATATGGAGGGGAAGAGAGAGAGGAAGAGAGAATCCCAAGCAGGTTCCATGCTCAGTGAGGAGCCTGATGTGGAGCTCAATCTCATGAGCTAAAATTGAGTTGTATGCTTAACCAACTGAGCTACCCAGGTGCCCCTGATCATCTGATTTTTAAATAAAAGCTGGGAATCCACATACTTTATGTAAAAGATTTCAATTTTAAAATGCTGACAACAAAGAAAAACAAAAACTGTGAGTCAGACAAAACACATTTACAAGGCAGATTTGACCCATGGGGCTGCACTTTTACAATCTCTGATCCAGGCATTTGTTCTCCCAATTTAGTGTATCTCTACCCATGATTGCTAATAGCTCTCTGAAGTTTCCTTTGCGGGGAGGTCAGGTGGTTGGGAGTCTGCTCCTTCCAATTTCCTGTCAGTAAGGACTCAACATGGAGCTCATTTGGAAAGAAGGGTTCCAAATGATGATGAATAAAAACTTAATATCCTTCCCACTGTCCTTGAAGCAAAGCATTTTAATTTATAAGGCCTAGTGAGGAAAAGTGAAATTGTAAGATAAAAGAGAAATTCTTGCCTCAAGAGGGAGCTATCCTCAATGGGCATTGGTCAAGTTTCCCCAATAATATAGCATATTAATCAGCTAATTTTGATACTGGTTATTGTTGAATATACCTCTGAAATATATGTATATATGTATGTATGTGTATAAGAGAGAGAGGACACTCTAATTAGAGAATTATCACTTTTTTTCTTTCTTTTCCTCATGACGTTGAAAGAGAACTAAGGCCAGTCATAAAGAAATGATGAACTATTGGAATACTGGTGTGATTTGAGATGGAAGTGGGGGTATAAGATGAGGGAGGTTATCAGTATGATCAATTCTGGTATTCATTCATGGTCTCAATTATTTGTGAGCCTCCTGAAAGGTCAATATCGTAATGTATAGTTGTTTTTCCAAGACACAAATTTTAATTGCACAGTCAGTGGTTGCTATGGAGTAGAGGAACACTGATCTGGTATGTGAGCTTAGAATACCATTCGGTATTTAAAAGGATTAAAAAAATTAATACAGATAAAGTGTATCTAGCATAGAGAAAATGTTTAATCAATGGTAGCTGGTATTATTAATTATTTCTTTATGTGGCTTTTATGTTTTCTTCTTATTAATGTCCTTATAGTAAGTCTTATAAAATTATATATTAGTGCAAGTTATAGGGAGAATTATTTTCTGGCATAGTATTCCAAATTGGGGATTGTCCAAGATACCAAGACCTATACCTTTTAGATGTCAAGGGTTTATTCTGTTTGTCTCTGGGATCTCAAGGAGAGTTGACAATGTCAGCCCAGTATATAAACAGACCAACTTGGGTAGTAATTAAGGTGCTGTGCCGTACCTTATTTTTGAGAGATAAGATTTAAGTTGAAGAAATTGAAGTTAATTATTTCAGGCTATTTTGAGGTTGGGGATGATGGAAATGAATTCCAGTCTCTCTGGAGGGAAACAACCAGATGCTAGCCCAGAGGAAAAAGGCTCAGAGCTCAAGGCTGCTTCCACACAGCAGTTTGAGGGTGACTAGAAGCTTTGTAAGTCCTTTGAGACTCATGCTTTTTGGCTAAATCACTTTTTGTTCTTCCTTATCATTATCATCTGTAGATTTTAAGGATTATGTCTGACCAATGATAATTTAATTACTAATTTGCTATTGATTTTTCCACAAAAAGCTTATTTTCATGGGATTTAACTTTGGGTTAATGTTAATATAAAAGTCATGCCTACATTTTGGTCTAATGAATGTAGAATAAGAAAAATTTATATTGGTTCTGAACAGTCCAAAGTATGGACTAGAATAGGGAGCATAAAGAAATAAACATCTTAGGGCTTATTAGACTATAGCTTTTTATAATTAAGTGAAAATTAGTAAAGGGTATATAAAGACAAGACCTGATCTTTTTCCTCTAAGGGTACAGTTTAAAAAATTAAATGAAAAAATGCTTATAGAAAATTATGTTGAGATTTATCCTTTTCTGTTTAGCTATTACCTTTTGCATTTTTCAGGAATAGAATTTACTTAATGAAGTATTTTTTTCTTTAATTTAACTATACTTTAATATCCTGTGTGGATTACAAAATGGTGTAGTAGCAAGGGATTTGGAACCAAACTTTGAGGGCTTTACATCTATTTTGAAAAATCACTTTTATTGAGTTATAATTAAAATTACATACAGTTCACCAATTTAGTGTACAACTCAGTGGGTTTTTTTTTTTTTAAGCAACTTTACAGGGTTACTCCATCATAATAATAATCTACTTTTAGAACATTTTGTTACCCCTGCTAAAAGAAACCCTGTACCTAAGGGTGGTGGGTGGCATGGTGAGTTGAGCTTCCGACTCTTGGTTTTGGCTCAGGTCATGATCTCAGGATGGTAGGATCCACCCCAGCGTTGAGTTGGACTCTGCATTTAGTGGGCGTCTGCTGAGGTTTCTCTCTCCCTCTTCCTCTGCCCCTCCCATCCCCTATCTACCCACCTCACTCCCATGCACTGGCTTGTGAGTGTGCACATGCTCTCTCTCTCTCCTTAAAAAAAAAAAAAAGAAAGAAAGAAATCCTGTACCCATCAGCAGTCATTCCCCATTTTTCCCAGCCCCTCAACACCAGACAACCATTAATCTGTCTTTTCCATAGATTTGCCTATTCTGATCATTTCATATAAATGGCTTCTTGCAATTAGGATAATATTTCAAGATTCATTCTTATAGCATATATCAGAGCTTCATTTTATTTAATTGCTGAATAATATTCCATTTATGGATATGTCACATTTTATTTATTTACACTCAATGGGCATTTGGGTTGTTTTACTTTATAGGTATTTTGAATAATGTTGCTGTGAACATATGTGTACAAGTTTTGGTGTGAACATATGTTTTCATTACTCTTAGGTCTAGGAGTAGAGTTTTTAGCTCAAATGGTAACTTAATATTTAAGTTTTAGAGCAAGTACCAAAGTATTTTCCATAGTGGCTGCATCAACAATATATGAGAGTCCTAATTTTACCTTCACATCAGCAATATATGAGAGTTCTAATTTCTCTAGTACTTGTCAAAACTTGTTATTTTCCATTTTACTTTTTATTTTTTTATTAGTATAGCTACTGAGTATAAAATGGTATCTCATTGTGCCTTAATTTGTATTTCTCTAATGACTAATGATGTTCAGTATATTTTCCTCTATTTATTTTCTATTTGTATATTTACTGTGGAGAAAAGTCTATTTAAATCCTTTATTCATTTTAAAAATTGGGTTCTTTGTCTTATTGTTGAGTTATAAGAGTTCTTTTAAGCCTTATTAGCATTTGCTAAAAATAATGTCTGAAAATTACTTAGTACACAGAAGTCCTTGAATGGGTATTGGATCTCTTTTCTCATTGTTCTTTTGATTTGGTTTTAATATGCCTTTTACTAAAGTTCATTGATGATTATATATTTAATATTTTGTTAACTGTAGTTTATTTTGTCAAGAGCCTTTAGCCATATACCTATACCTATATCTAAAGCTATGTCATCTCTATCTATATCTATCTATAGAGACTTCAGAGTACTTAGTAATATCTCAGACAAATAAGATGCTTAATCAGTCAGTCAGTCAAATATCTGATGTTTACTTCATCTAAATTCAACAACTAATTATTGAGTGCCTATTTTTTTCATCATTGAGTCAGAGATAGTCTTGCTAACACACTGTTTCCCTTGCTGGCTGTGATGAAACAAGTTGGCATATTAGGAGCTGCCCTGTGGAGAGGCCCGTATGGCAAGGAACTGAGTGCAACCTTTGGCTTATAGCCAGCCAGAAACTGAGGAACTCAATCTGAGAATCTGCAAGAAACTGAATTCTTATGTTAGCTTGGCATCAAATCCTTCCCAGTCAAACCTTCAGATGAGACCTCAACCCTGGCCAACACTTTGATTGTAGCCTCCTGAGAGATCCGAAGCAGAGGACTCAGATAATCTGTCCCCAAATTTCTGACCCACAGAAATGTGTGTTGTTTAAGCTGCTAAATTTTTGGTCATTTGTAGATAACTAATAGATAATTAATAGATAATTAATATACTATTTTTTAAACACATTAATTCATTTCTTTTTCTCATTTCCCTAGCTCAGGGTTTGTCAACTTTGACACTATTGACATTTTGGCCCAGAAAATTCCTTTTTGTGGGCATCATATGCATTACAGGATGTTTAGCAGTCCCACTGTCCTCTACACACTATATGCCAGTAGCACCCTCCAATTTGAGAAACAAAAATGTTTCCAGACATTGTCCAATATCCTCTTATGGAATACCCCCTTCTCCATATTGAGAACCATTGTTCCTTCTGTTTAGAACACATTTACCCATTATTGTTCCTCGATGATATGTTATAACACAGTTCAAATGCTATGTCTCCTGACCTTGACCAGGGAAGATTATATAGACACGTTATTTTTACTGGAGACTCCTCTCCAAATTCCTTCTGCACCTACTGTAATGAGGCTGTGTAGTACATGGTGTAATATTTGAGGAGGACGTCATTATTTATTATTATTTTTTATTATGTGAAAGATTGTATAGGGGTGTAAAGACTTTCTGTTACCCAAGGGTTATAGAATATTGATTTGAAATTATGATATGTGATCTCAAATAATCAGATTTAGGTAGACATTGATTTAAGTTGTCAAACTATAGTAGGAAAGGGGAAAACAAGTATTTGCCATTGGATAAAACTTTTCATAAAATTACGATGTTTTAAAATATAATCATTGTCAAAAATAATCAAACTTGTCTTACTGTATTTACTAATAACTCCCTACATGTGAACTCTGTAAGACATTTTGCTTTGATATCAAGGCAGTAACATAACTCAGTTTCATACATAATTCATTTTGTTTTTGAGCTGTGCCTTCATAAGCACATTTTAATGCATAATTAATCTAAATTTTATTTAGTTTATTTTATTCTACTTTTGGAGATCATCTACCCTGTCTCTGACTTGAATTTATGAATGCTTTAGTAATTCAATGATGTGACATTGGAGTAATTTTCTTAAATTAAAAAAAAGGGGGGGATCTCCCACGGGAGAGGGAGCTGCAGTGTTCTTGACTTCCTATGGAAGCTAAACTTCAGTAATCACTATATGAATTAAGATAAAACTATCACTTCCATATTCTCTAACTAGAAAAATGATATAAAATTTTTCTGTACTTCTTCAACCTTACAATTAAAAAAAAAAAGACCATAATTTGAGAAGAATGTATTCTTTTCATTGGCTATTTATAGATTTTTATGGCCTTGAAGGTCACACTTGATTGCTTTATTAACTGGAGTCTTATGTTGGTATTGTGGTTTTGATGTTTCAGTTAATTTTTTATAAGGCCAGAAACTCATCATGTATAGAGCTTCAAGTTCACAGATAGCTTAGAGATAGGGTATATTCCCTATTCATAATATAATGGTGTATAGTATAAAGACTCTAGGTTGCAAGTTCCAAAAAATGAAACTCAAAGTGGCATAAGCAAAATACAAAATTTAATACCTTATGTAACTAAAAGGTCTAGGAAGTGTGGCTGGCTTTCAAATACAGTTTGAACCTAAAGCTCAAATGATGTCATCAGGACTGTTTTTCTGCATTCGTTGGCTCAGTTTTCCATTGTTTTCTACTATAACTAAGGGCTGAGTTTTTAAGAGCATGGTGGATGCTGAATTATATTGCTGGAAAAAGAGAAGGAGCAGTTCCCTGAAAAAGAGAAAGGGATTCAGGAATGTGGAGTGTTCTGTGCAGAAGAGATGGATATGGAACAGACTAAAAATAGATAATTTACTTCAGAAGCCAAATTTTAAGCATGTGACCTGGTAAGGCGTCTGTAATCAAAGGAAAAGGAGTTTGAATTTGAATTGTTAATTGCATCAGATTTTAATAGCTTTATTCTTGCATCTCAGCAGTAGGAATATACATGCCAGGAAGACCAGATGTTCATCCTCCTTGAGAAATGCTTGTTTTACTTCTACCTATGTTTACTTCTACAGCGTTAACTTATTTCTGCTTCAATTCTAAGTGGACACATTGTTTATGTTTCTTAATACAGCTAATAATCTGTTTCTTTAAGATTCTGCATATTTCTGATATATTTCACTATGTGTTTTTGTTGTTGTTTAATTATCAGAGTGAAATTTCTGGGCAGGCTAACAGTTTTTTACCTATTTTTTACCTAATCCATTCAGAATTTTAGTTTTGCACATTTTTCTAAGGAAGCAAAATATAAATATAAGGAAGCAAAAATAATTTTAGCAGAGTAATTTCTTTTGCAAGTACATTTTTTTTTAAATTTTATTTGTTAGAGAGACTGCGCGCATGGACAAGCAGGGTGGGGGAGGGGCTGAGGGAGAAGCAGACTCCATGCTGAGTATAGAGCCCAATGCTGGGCTTGATCCCAGGACACTGGGATCATGACCTGAGCTGAAAGCAGATGCTTACCCAACTGAGCCACCCAGGCACCCGCAAGTAAATTCTTAAGTACCAAATATACCCTAAAGAGTTACTTAAGAAACCTATTTTGTTCTGCACAAAGTATAGTTTGTCCATGTATAAGGAAATTTAGAGGATTAGGAAGAAATCTATGAAATTGTTTTCACTATTTGCTCTTAATGCAGAAAGATGTAATAGTTGTTGCTTGAGTATTTTTCACTTTATTTTTTCCTTTTACCTAATTCTACTTTTCTCATCATGCTTGACCTCTTTAACCAAGATTTATGATATGGCACCCTCATGCTCATATTTATCTAACTCCCATATCTGAAATTATCACACATGTCTCCATCTCTCTCAGCCCTCATCAATTAGTCGCTAAATCCTATTTATTCTACCTCCTAAAATCTTTTAATCTCCTTACTCTTCTTCACTCCACAGCTACAGGTCTTCACAGTTTCTCAGCTATGTATTATCATTCTCCAAACTGGTTTCTGCTTTCAGTTCCACCTCACTCTCCCAACTCTGGCCCCAGCCCCATCTCAGTCAAGATTATCTTTCTGATATGCTGATTTGATTATATAACTCTATTTGGATGAATTCTCATAGACTTCAGGATATGGTTCAGATGCCATGGCTTGGCACATAAAGCCCTTTGTGTTGTGGCATCTGACCACTTAGCTCAATTTTCTGCCTTAGTGGCATCTGCATCCTTTGCTGTAGACAAATCGAATGCACCTGCATCTTTTTTTTTCATGAAGGTCACTTTTGTATATGACTTTGTCTCTTCTCTTTCTCTTGCCTAGCTCAGTAACTCTTATTCTTCCTTCAGAATTGGGTTCAATCATTACCTTTCTTCTAATGGTTATCAAAATCATTGTGGCTAAATTCGATGCTCTTAATCTAGCGTCCTCAGCATAGTACTTCACACTGATATATAATTGTTGATTTACTTGCTTGTCTCACATATGATAATGCAGTGACTTCGAGGGTAAGGTCTGTGTCTGGAGTAGTGGTAGGCCCTTAGGAGATGCTCAGTAAATATTTAATGACTGAATATGTGATTGTTAATTTAATATGTCAGTTTGGCTAGGCTGAAGTCCCCAGTGGCTTGGTCAAATACTAGTCTAGATGTTGTTATGAAGGTATTTAGTAATGTGACTAACGTTTATAATCAGCTGACTTTCAGTAAAGTGGATTCCCTTCCGTAATGTCCATGGGCCTCGTCGAATTAACTAAAGGTCTGAAGAGCAAAATAGAAGTTTTCTGGAGAAGAAGATATTCTACCTAAAGACTATAGCAGAAATCCTGCTTGAATTTCTAGTCTGCTGGCCTGCCCTACAAATGTCAGATTCAACACTGTAACTTTAACTCCTGTCTGAGTCTCCAGCTGACCAGCCTGCCTTACAGATTTCAGACTTGCTAGTTCCCACAATCATACGGCGGTTAAAATAAATCTTACTCTAGATATCTGTATTTATATCTATATTATCTTGGATCTGTTTCTTTAGAGAACCCTGGCTGACACAGAATATATTAATGAATTGAGGATGTTCTGTACCTATTTTATCCCAAGCATTTGGAGAAATACTATAAATAAGGAAATGAAAGAATAGAATTTACCAAATCTAAGTTGAATTAGGCTCTTACAGGAAACTTCTTCTTTAATTTTGTTAACTATATATGTAAAACTTTTAGTGGACTAAAGTCCATGACACTTAAATTGCATCTTTATAGCAATTCATCAAGTCAAAACAGAGCCTTTCCACTGGAGGTTTAGGAAGGTCAACTTAATTTTTTTTTTTAATTTGAATTTTTTTTAATTGAAGTATAGTTGACATACAGTGTTACATGAGTTTCAGATGAACAACATAGTGATTTGACAACTCTATATGTTATGCTGTGCTCACCACAAGTATAGCTACAATTTGTCACCATACAATACTATTACATTACTGTTAACTATATTCTGTTATGCTGTACATTTTAGCCCTGTGATTTATTCATTCCATAGCTGGAATCCTGTACCTCTCCCACTCCCCTTTACCCATTTTTCCCATCCTCCCATCCCTACCCCTCTGGCAACCATCAGTTTGTTCTCTGTATTTATGGGTCTGTTTTTGCTTTTGTTTGTTCATTTGTTTTATTTTTTAGATTTCATGATAAGTGAAATCATAAGGTATTTGTCTTTTTCTGACTTTTTTTTGAAGATTTTACTTATTTATTTGAGAGAGAGAGCATGAGTAGGGGAAGGAGAAGAGGGTGAGGGAGAAGCAGACTCCCCACTGAGCAGGGAGCCCAACTCGGGACTTGATCTCAGGACTCTGGGATCATGAGCTGAGCCAAAGGCAGATGCTTAACTGAATGAGCCACTCAGGCACCCCTGTCTTTTTCTGACTTATTTCATTTAGCATAATACCATCTAGATCCAACCATGTTGTCGCAAATGGCAAGCTCTTGTTCTTTTTTTATAGCTGAATAATATTCCATCGTATAAATATACCACATTCTCTTTACCCATTCATCAGTTGATTGACACTTAGGTTGCTTCTGTAATAATGCTGCAGTAAACATAGGGGTGCATATATCTTTTCGAATTGGTGTTCTCATGTTTTTTTGGGTGAACACCTAGTAGCCTTTCCTGTACGTTTCCACCAACAGAGCAGAAAGGTTTCTTTTCTCTACATCCTCACCAATACTTGCTATTTCTTGTCTTTTTGATGCTAGCCATTGTGACTAGTGTGAGGTGATCTCTCATTGTGATTTTGATTTGAATTTCCCTGACAATGAGTGATGTTGAGCATCTTTTCATGTGTCTATTGGCTATCTGGTTGTCTTCTTTGGAAGAATTTCTATCCAGGTCATCTGCTCATTTTTAAAATTGGATTATTCATTTTTTTTTGGTGTTGAGTTGTATAAATTCTTTATGTATTTTGGATATTACCCCCTTGTCAGCCATATCATTTCCAGATATCTCTTCCCATTCAATACTTTGCCTTTTTGTTTTGTTGATTATGTTCTTTATTATCCAAATTTTATTTTTGATGTAGTCCCAATAGTTTATTTTTTCTTTTCTTTCCCTTGCCTGTAGAGACACATCTAGAAAGGAGTTGCTAAGGCTGATGTCAAAGAGATTACTGTAGGAAACCCAACTTTAAAAAGTTGAATTATGGGATCATTATTGATATTCTTGGTTCTAAACTTGTTTTTTATTTATTGATACTTTTGGTGAGAGTTCTGGTCAGTTGTGAAAAAATAACCTGAGGTTCACACTGTGGCTTGTTCTCCTTTTTACCTGTTTTTATTAAATGCCAAAAATATGATAAAGCACTGGAACCCTTTGAGCTAATTTCCATTCATTTCCCTAAAATGCTCTATGAGGAAATGAAGTGCAACAGTGGAATTGTACAGCTATCCAGGCATTAACTTGTCCCTTATCTAAGGCATTATTCATCTCAGTGGACAAACTAATTTTCTTTCATCTAGATAACAGAAAAATAGATTTCCCATATGAAGCAAAAATGAGCCAAAGAAAAGATAAATGTGTGAGTGTGAACTAACATCTCTCTAAACTAATAAGTAGATCTTGAAATTTAAACAATTGCCAAATACCTATGAGATAAGTAAATTTACAAATAATTTTTTTAAGATTTTACTTATTTGAGAGAGAGCATGAGAGAAAGAGAGCACAAGCAGGGGAAGCAGGAGGGAGAGGGAGAAGCAGGCTCCCCATTGAGCAGGGAGCCCCACATGGGGCTCAGTCCTAGGACCCTGAGATCATGACCTGAGCCAAAGGCAGACATTTAACTGACTAAGCCACCCAAGCATCCCCCTAAAAATAAAGAAATTTTTATGAAAAGATAAGAGTTACAATGGTTGCAAGGTAAACAGTCTTCTTCTAGGTCTCATTTTTGGTATTATCAGATATTTTTTACTTGATCCACCTTTGTCCATTTGAACTAAAATTTAACACAACATTGATTGTGCCTCTGCTAGGAATAAAGTCCTATGCTAGATGTTTTGGGTGACTCAAAGATGATATGTAATTTGAAATAGATTGAGATAGAAATAATAACAGAGGTAAAAAAAAATTTTAGAGGGAAAATAGCTAAAGAGCAAGACTAATTCCATACCAACAAAAGTTGGATATGGTTCCTGGGGTTGGAACTTGAGCTAGACCATAAGAAATGATCTAGTACTTTGAGTTACAGATATGGGAATAGGGAAGAGGATTTCAAGCATTAGGACACTTTGAGCAGCATAAGGAAGATACAGAAGGCAGGAAAGCACAAATCCATTTGAAGCAGGGTTCCAAACACAGGTAATGGTTTGGAAATTTTAGCATCCAGGAAATCAGTTTTCAGGTTACTTGAAGCAATCCAGAGGAATGCTGATGAGAGTCTGAGCTCAGATAGTGGTGATGGGAAGAAGAATAATAGAGTGCATATGAACGATCGTATAGAGGTATTTGATATTTTAAGGCCTTAAAATTAACTTTTTAAAAACGAAATTTTCCCTTTTCATAAACAGACTTTTGCTAATAATCTGTACCGAATTTGAAGACAAAAAATTCAAACCTCTCAAGAGTTTAAATAATCACAGTAAAAATACATAAGTATGCACTGATTTTTAACCTTGTCCCATTAAAAGGACTCTTCAGAGTGGAAAATATAGTGTAAACTCCAGACTACTATGAAAAGATAAATTAGAAAGTGCTAAGTTGTTTTAAGTTCAAATATTTAGTCTTAATTAAACTGAATCCCAGGGTATGAAAGAACTTGTGATTATGATCACAGGTCAATTTGTGATTTTGAAAGGCCCTGCAGAATGGGGATGGACCGGATGCAGAAATAGATAGCAGCTGTTTCAATTGTGTAAAGGGTATGTATGTGTGTGTTTTAGACAAGGGTAGGGGAAGTTTTTTAGGAATTTTTAGGAATAGAATAATGAATTTAACAGCAATTTCTAAAAGAATTCTGGAAGAGAAACTGAAGAGTAGATTTTTATGTACATAGATATAATATGTTAAATACTATGAAACATCAAGTGTTCAAAGAACAAGTTATACTCAACTTTTTTCCTTCTTATTTAAATTTTTTCATTATACTAGTAGTGTATGTTCATTAAAGAAAATTTGAATCACCCAGAAAAGTGTAACAAAACAAATAATCTACATATAAACTTCATTGACATTTGTATATATTTCTTCCTCTCACTTTTGGGACTTTTGCATACTATATTTGGAGGTCATTTTTATTTATTTATTTATTTATTTATTTATTTATTTATTTATTTTAAAATATTTATTTATTTGAGAGAGAGAGATAGCGAGAAGCAGATTCCCTGCTGAGCTGGGAGCTTCGTTGCTGGACTCAATCCCAGGTTCCCAGGATCATGACCTGAGCCTAAGGCAGACACTTAACCGACTGAGCCACCCAGGTGCCCCTAGAGGTCATTTTTAGATTTAATTTTTATTAAATCCAAAAAAATATACCAATATCATTTGTTTTAAAACATTTTATCAAATAGTTCTTCAAGGCTTCTAATGGAAGTTAGAAGTCTCTTGATCTATTCTTTTCAATCCTAGAAGCGATTACCTTTGAACTGTTTCTTTTTGGGGGGGTAAAATTACTTTTGTGTTTATAAATAACAGACTTTTACTGTGATGATGTGACCCCTACCTGTTTTTCCCTACCTAGCTTCACCTGTCCCCTACTCAAGATGAGCATTTGCTGTCTTGCTCCAATACTACCTAGTCTCCACTTATACATAGACCCACATCCACCTTGTTTTCTCCCATGTTATTACGTCACAGGTGACTTTTTATTGTGGGATATTGTCGCAGGGTTGCAGGGTTCTTGTCTCACAGTCAAAGAACGAATCTTGCAGACACAAAATGGTGAAGTGAAGTGAAAGTTTGTTAGGTGAAGGTGAGAACAGAACTGAGTGAGAGGGATCCGGAATGGGTTGCCACTGAGAGCTCTTATGGTTCGTCTCTTATAGAAAACTGACCAGGGAACTGGGTAAATATCTTGTCTATTACATTTAAGATAAATAAGGTGGATATGTAAATATTGTGAAAATACCTATATTTAGAACAAACAAGGTGGGTTTGTTATGTTCCCTTCTCTCTGGTTATTATCTTGTCTATAACATTTCTCCACATCTGGGATTTCTGTGAGCCTGGTTGTGTAGCCCCCTGTGTGAGCCTAGTCATGTAGCCCCCTACCTGTTTTTCCCTACCTAGCTTCACCTGTTCCCTACTCAAGATGAGCATTTGCTGTTTTGCTCCAATACTACCTAGTCTCCACTTATACATAGACCCACATCCACCTTGTTTTCTCCCACGTTATTATGCCACAGGTGGTTTTTTTTTTTTAAGATTTATTTATCTATTTTAGAGAGAGAGCTTAGAGGGGAGGGACAGAGGGAGAGGGAGAGAGAGTCTTGAGCAGACTCTGCTGAGCACAGAGCCTGACACAGGGCTCGATTTCATGACCCTGAGGTCACAGCTTGAGCTGAAACCAAGAACTGGATGCTTAACTGACTGTGCCTCCCAGGCAGCCCACATAGTTTTTTAATAAATAAATATTTAGTGTCTATGTCATTATGATGATTATATAAACATTTCTAATCCAGCTCTTCAGTATACTATTTTTATTTTCTTTCTTCTAAAATTTTTTGTTTTAGTGGAGAACTTTTTTATTTATTTTGTTTTTAATGTACTTGTCATTAAGTAAATTGCTTATTAATCATTCAAACACATAAACCAATCCCTCAGTTTCATTGTTTTCTTGGTGACAGATTTGGGTGACCTATCTTGGTGGTAATTCTGGAGCCATCTGATCTTATGCTCCAGTGTGGATGAGTTACTCTCTGAGCCCACTGCTCAGCTGGCTTCCTGGGCCTTTCTTCCCTTCACAGTCATCCTAAGGATTACCTTTACCTTTTTCTTGACTTGGTTCCCCTTTTCTCTGGATTTCATGTTTCCCTCTTTGTACGTTTATTCCCTCGTTTTGGTAGAACACATGCTTCCATGACTTCCTGAGAAGTAATTCATCGAAGTATACTTTTTGAGACTTAACATGTCTGAAAATGTCCTTATTTTGCCTTTACTCTTGAATGATAGTTTCCAGGTATAGATGTCTAGGTAGGGAATATTTCTCTTTTAGAA
Organism: Potos flavus; assembly: GCA_028534135.1. Taxonomy (NCBI): domain Eukaryota; kingdom Metazoa; phylum Chordata; class Mammalia; order Carnivora; family Procyonidae; genus Potos; species Potos flavus. Next base: position 116,287,889 of record CM052898.1, on the reverse strand, counting down.
TTTTGAAGGTATTTCTCTACTTTTCTCTTTTTTGGTTTATCATTTCCTCTTTTTAAATAAAGGTAAATAAAAGTAAGTATGTATACATGTATATATGGAGTCCAATTAATCCTTGTGTTTTTTTCTTATCTGTACCCCTACCTTTAGTCTTATCTCTAGTAACGGAGTCTTTCTGGGATTATATGGTATAAATCAGCTAATGTTTTGGCTCCCTCAGCTACATTTTTTTGTTCTGCTATGTTGGTTACTTTTCAAATTCAAAATTTTATTTTTATCACCTCTTGTTGGCTGTCTTACTTTCCATATGTTTTGTCCTTTTGATTTTATGACTCTAAAAGTTATTGGCATTGTAGTGGGATTTTGTGAGGGAATTAAAGATAGACTCATGTTCAGTATGCTACTTGTTGGTCTCTCAAAGTTTTTCTTCCACTTAATATTCTGTGAAAATCCCTATATTATTACATACTCTTGTGTAAACATTAGTTTAAAAAATCAAATATTTATATAATATTGCATGAAATTGCCATTTTTCTTAACTTTTCTTTTTTTTTCCCTTAACTTTTCTTTGTTATATATTTCGGGGTTTTTTTTTTAATCACCAATGAACATGTTTCTGTAAAAAATTTGTTCAGTATGTAGAAAATGATGTCAACTAAGAAGGAATTTACTAATGGTAGGCTTCAGGATCGTATATTTAGCCTTGTCTTATTGACATTTTTAAAGTGATTTTGATGAAGTAATTTTTCAAAGGCCTCTTCTGCCTGTAGGATAAAGTTTAAGATAGATTAAATTTATTTTTCATGATTCCAGGAGGCATAATTTAGAAAGGTTTTAAGGAAACAGATTTTAGTTCAATTAAAGAAAAAAAATTCCAATATTTAAAGTCATTCAAAAAAGAAATGGGGCTGCATAGTCTGAAAGTAGGCTCCCCTTTACTAAAATGAGCTCTAGGAGGATGGTGACCATCTGGTTCCCTAAAATCCAGCACTAAATAAACATTTAATGTTGAAAGAATTTATGCTAATTTATTATCAGAGTTGTTATAGTAACAGAGATACCTGTTCTTAGTGAAAAATTTACCTCTGAAATCCTGTGTATCTCTGAAATTTCCATCTAAATGGAAATCCTAAAAGCCAATAACCTATAACAGGAGAAAGATGAATTCAGTATTTCAGTCTTTTATGACATCTATATTATATAGAACTGATACCATTAGTGATACCAAGTTAGATAGATAACTCACTTAGTATATTGTTTGTTTTACTAGTCAGAAGATTAATGACCTAATTTGCTTTAACAGTGCTTCACATGTCTCCATCTTTTCCTCCCTGTAATTACAGGCCATTTTTCTCTACTTAAAGTTGATTACAGAGAGAGTTGTTTTCCCCCTCTTGGTGTCCTTTTAATTTAGCAGAATCATTTCATTTTGATCATTCTTCTGCCAAAATAATGAAAAATCAAATTACGTAATCAAATATAAAACTTAATTATACATTTTTGTATTTTACAATTTTATCATTTTATAAGTTAAAAACTTTCTTGCATGTATATTTGTCTTTTTTCTTAATATACACATTTTGCCTAAATGGTCATTATTTTGCCTTAGTTGCATGCTTAGAATGGCATAGGAATTACATGGAATTTATACACAGCAAAACTTCAGTTCTTTATAAACTATCTGATACTACTCTGAGTGTAAAGCTGAAAATTATAACAATTTTTATAGTCTCTGAGACAGACATAACTCTTATTCTCTCGTGTATTGCTAGATAGTCTTTCTGGTTTCACTGACTTATAACCAACCATTTAAAAATTGAACATGGAATTAGTAATTCTTGAAAACATTTCTCTGGTCCCTTTTAAGTAGCGTTTATCTAAATCTAAACCTTCATACCATTTCCTCAGGACTTCTCTAACATCCTTTATCACTTTTACCTTGTATTTGTTGTGGCTAGAAAGAGCTACATCTCTCCAGGGCAGGATCCATGGTTGATTTTTGGGAATAAGTATTTGTGCTCAATAAGTACTTGTGAAATAGATTACATTAAGTATGTTTGAATCCATATTTTTGTGGTGATAAAATAGAGAAAATAATATTTTATTAACTGACATCAGAATTCCTATTGGGAAGGGAACTTCCTTGTTTAGAAAAATATCTTTGTAAACTGCTTTGTCAGGTGGAAAGGTGATGCCCCCAGGGAAAGCATGGATAAGATATTAATAGGGATTTCTGGCTATAGGTGAGCAAAAATAGCAAAGGAGGAGGTAGATGAAGGTGATTATGTTGGAAGGAGAAGCTGCTAAACCACATGGCAAAAGACCTCAGGCTCTAAAGGAAGTGGGAAATTTCAGCTTTGGGATGGTTAATATGCCCAAGGGTACATGTGACTAATATTCTAGTTAAAATTGTTTGTGTTGCTTTATATAAACTTCCTTACTACACAACTCTAGGAGACATAGTTCACTAAATACAATAATATACTGTACCCACCACTATGAGCCCAAACTTTCATTCAAGGCTGCTACAGAAACATACCTCGAGTACGTAATTTGGAAAAGGAGTAATGAAGGAAATTAGGCTGAGTCCCACATTTGGTTTGTTATAGAGTGGAAAAAAGAGAAAAGCTATAGAAACTGAGGCATAAAAATTGGAGATTTGGAACTGTCAGTGAGAATTGGCAGAAGTCACTGGATTTCACATAGCACTTGGGCTGATGGATAGTCCTTCTAATTTTATCTAAACTCAAAGGCAGTGTGAATTCAGACGATACCTGGGTTACATAGATATGGCTGAGATTATCAAAGACCTAAGTCCTCTTCACCTCTTCAGTGATAAGAAATTCAATTTTCTGACAATTGGCCTAAAATTCAGTTGTGGCCAGAAAGATACCAAATCATATAACTTGTGAGATTTAAGTATGTCGCCTCATGATCAAGCTAGCTCTATTAGAAACAAAGAAGCATACTGCATGTCAGGCACCTTTTAAGGAATTCACATATATTATATATATTATATATATATAATATATATATTATATATATATATAAACTCTTCACAACAAGCTTATATATAGGTAGTTTGTTATCATAATTTGACAGAGGGCAAACTGAGGCATGGAAACATAGTGGCTTAACCCTCCAGAGCCAGTAAATAACAAGGCTAGAATTTAAAACAAAGCAGTCTAGTTCCAGAGGCCATGTTATTAATAACTGTGCATATTCTGCCCTTCTGTACTTTTCAGCATTGTCTGAAAATGGCTTAAGCCACAAAGGAAGCTGAAACCATCTTAAGGTTTTAAGTAAAAAGAAAAATGCCTGGGGTATGCAGGAACATTTATCACTAATCTCAGAGCATGTGCTGGAGGGGCAGGGATCTTTGAGAGACTTCTCCAGGAACAAAGGATCTGGTAGGTGTCATTTCCCTACCCTGCCCCCAAGACCAGATACATGGACGCCTGCAGGAACGAGCACAATACAAACACTCTCCACCTGGAATGCTAAGAGCATGATCCACTCCAGCACAAATACACCCTCTATTATGGACTGGGCAGGAGTTCTCCCAGGTGGTTGGAGGCCCTCTCCCACAACAGATCAGTGCTGGTATCACATACCCTGCCCCCATGTTCTCCTGTGGACCTGCCCCATCCAGTACACTCTTGGTCAGTGCCCATCCAAAGTGGTGCCATAAGCTTGGCAGTGTGCAAGCAACGCTGAGGGGCCAGCACCACTCCAAAGTGGCTCCTGTACCAGGGAGAGGAGAAGATAACCACATACATCGTTCCAGCTGTGGCCCAAGGAGTGGGCTGGGGGCAGACATTGAGTATAACTTCAGGTCCCACCCACCAAGAAAATTTCTCAGGGAGCAACACAGGGAAAGACCCTGTGGTTTGGTGCTACTGTCTCTGACAAATGCTGGTCTAACTCAACTCAAGCCCAGGGTGATTCCAAACTGGACCACTAACAACACAGGGACCAAACCCTGCCCACAACAAGCAAAGAGAGCCATTGAGAACGCTGGACTAAAAGCAAATGTGGCTCAGCCACAACAGTAGGGCACATGCAACACACATATTCGACACCCCTGAAGCATCAGGTTCTGGTGAACAGGGGACATTGCATTACAGGGCACTACAGGACCTCTTCTTCATAAGACCACTACTTTCAAGAGCAAGAGACATAGCTGACTTTCCAAACACAGAAATAGACACAGAGTTAGACAAAATCAGACAGAGCAATATGTCCCAAACAAAAGAGCAGGACAAAATCACAGAAGAGACCTGAGCAAAATGGAGATAAGTAATATGTCTGGTAAAGAATTTCAATTAGCAATAATCGCGCCTCGGATAAACCTCATTGGCTACGATACTGCCACTGCGCAAAGCTGAAAGCTTCTGGTAAAGAATTTAAAGTAATGATCATATTCACTGGACTTGGGGAAAAAATGGAGGATATCAGTGAGACCCTTAACGATGAGATAAAAAAGAACCAATCAGAGATGAGAACACAATAAATGAAATAAAAAATACTCTACATGGAATAAATATTAGACTATATGAAGCAGAAGAATTAATCAATAACCTGGAGGATAGATTAATGGAAAGTAATCAAGGTGGGCAGGTGAGAGAAAAAAAATATACAAAATGAGAATAGTCTTAGTGAATTCAGTGACACCATCAAGTGTAATAGCATTTGCATTGTAGGGATTCCCAAAGGAGAAGAATAAGAAAAGGAAGCAAAAAATTTATTTGAAGTAATAATAGCTAAAAACTTCCTGAATTTGGGGAAGAAAACAGAAATCCAGATCCAGGAGGCACAGAAGATTCTCAACAAAATCAACCCAAGGAAGTCTATACCAAGACACATAGTAATAAAAATGGCGAAAAGCAGTGATAAAGAGAGAATTTTAAAAGCAGCAAGAGAAAACGAAACAATTACATACAAGGAAAATTACATAAGGCTATCAGCTGATTTTTCAGCAAAAACGTTGCAGGCCAAAAGGGAGTGGCATGATATATTTTTAGTACTGAAAGAAAAAAACCTGCAACCAAGAATGCTCTATCCAGTAAGGCTTTCATTTGGAATGGAGAGAGAGATAGAGTTTCCCAAACAAACAAAAGTTAAAGGAATTCATGAACGTTAACCCAGCCCTATAAGAAATGTCAAAGGGGACTCTGAGTGGAAAGGAAAGAATATAAGCAGGAGTAAGAGAAGTAGGAAGCATAAAAGCAGTAAAATTAAGTGAATCTATAAAAATCAGTCAAGAGATTCACAAAATAAGAGGATGTAAAGTATGACACTGTATACCTAAAATGTGGACAGGGGGAGGAGTGAAGAATGGATTCAAATTTAAGCAATCATCAACTTAATATAGGCTGCTCTATACATAAGATGTTATATATAAACCTAATGGTTAACTATAAATCAAAAACCAGTAATAGATGTCAAATAAAGAGAAAGGAATCCAAATATATCACTAAAGATAGCCAGCAAATCATGAGGGAAGAGAGCAAGAGAAGAAAGGAACAGAGCAGAGCTACAAAACAACTATAAAACAAGTAACAAAATGGCAATAACTACATACCTACAAATAATTACTTTGCATGTAAATGGACTAAACGCTCCAATCAAAAGACATGGAGTGCCGGAATAGATGAAAAACAAAAAAACAAAAACAATACCCATCTATATGCTGCCTACATAAGACTCCTTTCAGACCTAAACACAAATGCAGATTGAAAGTGAAGCTATGGAAAAGGATTTATCATGCAAATGGAGTGGAAAGAAAGCTGGGGCAGCAATTGTTATATTAGACAAAATAGACTTTAAACCAAAACAGACTGTAACTAGAGACAAAAAGGATGCCATATAATCATAAAGGGAAAAATCCAAACAGAAGATATAATAACTGTAAATATTTATGCACTCAACATGGGAGCACTTAGATACATAATGCAGCTAATAACAAACACAAGGGAAGTAATTGATAGTAATACAATAACAGTAGGGGACTTTAACAACTCACTTACATTGAGGGATACAAAATCAAGAAAGAAACAGTAGCTTTGAATGACACATAGGACTAGATGGAGCTACCAGATATATTCAGAGCATTCCATTCTAAAACAGCAGAATATACATTATTTTCAAAGTGCACATGGAACATTCTCCAGACTAGATCACATATTAGGCCACAAAATAAATCTCAACAAATTAAGAAAATTTTAAGTCATACCACTCATCTTTTCTGACCACAGTGCTATGAACTAGAAGTCAACTACAAGAACACATCTGAAAAGAACACAAATACCCAGAAATTAAATGACATGCAACTAAACAATGAATGAGTCAAAGAAGAAATCAAAGAGGAAATAAAAAAATACATGGAGACCAATGAAAATGAAAGCACAATGGTTCTAAATCTTTGGGATGAAGCGAAAGCTGTTCTAAGAGGGATGATTATAGCAATTCTGGCCTACCTCAAGAAGCAAGAAAGATCTCAAATAAACAGCCTACCATTACACCTAAAGGAGTTAGAAAGAGAAGAACAAACAAAACCCAAAACCAGCAGAAGGAAGGAAATAATAAAGATTAGAGCAGAATAAACAAAATAGAAACTAAACAACAAACAAACAAAACAAAAACCAGAACAGAAAATGAAACCAGGAGCTGGTTCTTTGAAAACATCAACAGAACTGATAAACTTCTAGCCATACCTCATCAAAAAAAGAGAGAGAGGACTCTGGGTTGCCTGGGTGGCTTAGTTGGTTAATCATCCAACTCTTGATTTTGCCTTAGATCAAGATTTCAGGGTTGTGAGATCAAGCCTGGTGTTGGGCTCTGCAGTAAGCATGGAGCCTGCTCAAGATTCTCTCTCCCCTTCTCCTTCTGCCCCTTCCATTGCTGCTCAAGCTCAGAGAGAGAAAGGACTCAAATAAAGTCAGAAATGTAAGCAGAGTAATAGTCAATACCACAGAAACAAAAAGGATTGTAGGATAATATAAAAAATTATATGCCAACAAATTGAACAACCTAGATGAAATGAGTAAGTTCCAAGAAATATACAAGTTCCCAAAACTGAAACAGGAAGAAATAAAAAAATTGAACAGACTGATAATCAGCAAAGAAATTGATTAATAATAAAAAAAAAGAAATTGATCAATAATAAAAAAAATTCCAACAAACAAAAGTCCAGGACCAGATGGCTTCAAAGGCAAATTCTACCAAACATTTAAAGAAGAGTTAATACCTATTCTTCTCAAACTACTCCAAATAGAAAAAGTAGTAAAACTTCCAAATTAATTCTGTGGGGCCAGCATTACTTTGATATCAGAACTAGATAAAGACACTACAAAAAAAAAGAACTACAGGCCAGTACCTCTAATGAACATAGATGGAAAAATCCTCAACAAAATATTGGTAAACTGAATCCAACAATACATTAAAAAAATAAGTTATTCCTAGGATGCAAGGGTGGTTCAGTATTCACAAATCAATCAATGTGACATCGCAGCAACAAGAGAGGATAAAAACCATATGATCATTTCAGTAGATGCAGAAAATCATTTGATAAAGTACAACTTCCATTCACAATAAAGACCTCAACAAAATAGGTTTAGAGGGAACATATCGCTTATATGAAAAATAAAGGCCTTATATGATGAACTCACAGTGAACTTCATGCTTAATGGTGAAAAACTGAGAGCTTTTCCATTAAGACAAGGAAAAAGACAAGTATGTTCTCACCATTTTTATTCAACATAGTGCTGGAAGTCCTAGCCATAGCATTCAGACAACAAAAAGAAAGAAAAGGCATCCAAATTGGTAAGCAAGAAGTAAACTTTCAGTGTTTGCAGTTGATATGATACTATAGATAGAAAACCCTAAAGACTCCACCAAAAAAACTACAAGAGCTGATAAATGAATTCAGTAAGAAATACACTAATAATGAATTAGCAGAAAGAGAAATTAAGGAAGCAATACTAATTACCATTGCACCAAAAATAATAAAATATCTAGGAATAACCTTAACTAAAGAGATGAAAAACCTGCAACATGAAAACTATAAAACATTGATGAAAGAAATTAAAGAGGATACAAAGAAATGGAAAGACATTCCTTCCTCGTGGATTGAAAGAACAAATACTGTTGAAATGTCTATACTATCTAAAGCAATCTACAGATTTAATACAATCCCTATCAAAATATCAGCAGCATTTTTCACAGAACTAGAACAAATAATCTTAGAAGTTGTATGAAACCACAAAAGACCCCAAATACCCAAGGCAATCTTGGAAATTTGGAGTTATCTCAATTCTAAATATCAAGATATTCTACAAAACTGTAGTAATCAAAACAGTATGGTACTGACACAAAATCAATGGAACTTGTAGATCACATAGATAGACACAAAGATCAATGGAACAGAACAGAGAGCCTAGAAATAAACCCACAATTATATGGTTAATTATTCTTTGATAAAGGAGGCAAAAATATGCAATGGGAAAAGACACTCTCTTCAACAAATGGTGTTGGGAAAACTGGACAGCTATATGCAAAAAAATGAAACTGGACCACTTTCTCATACTACACACAAAAATAAATTCAGAATAGATTAAAGACCTAATGTGTAACCATAAAAATCATAGAAGAAAACACAGACAGTAATTTCCGTGACATTGGCCATAGCAACTTCTTTCCAGATATGTCTCCCGAGGCAAAGGAAACAAGCAAAAATAAACTATTGGGGCTACACCAAAATAAAAAGCTTCTGCACAGTGAAGTAAACAGCCAACAAAGGTAAAAGACAACATACTGAATGGGAGAAGATATTTGCAAATGACATATCCAAAAAAGGGTTAACATCCAAAATATATAAAGAATTTATATACAACTCACCCCCCCCAAAAAACAAATATGATTAAAAATGGGCGGAAGACATGAACAGACATTTCTCCATCCATCCATTTCTCTCATCCATCCAGATGGCCAACAGACATATGAAAAGATGATCAACATCACTCATCATGAGGGAAATGCAAATCAAAACCACAATGAGATACCACCTCACACCTGTCAGAATGGCTAAAATCCAAAACACAAGAAATAACAAGTGTTGGCGAGGATATGGAGAAAAAGGAACCCTCATATTACTGTTTGTGGGAATGCAAACTGGTGCAGCCTCTCTGGAAAACAGTATGGAGGTTTCTCAAAAAATTAAAAGTATGATGCAGTAATTTCACTACTGGTATTTACTGAAAGAAAATAAAAACAGTTGGGGCGCCTGGGTGGCTCAGTTGGTTAAGCATCTGAGTCCTGGGATCGAGCCCTGAGTTGGGCTCCCTGCTCAGCGAGGAGTCTGCTTCTCCCTATCCCTCTGTCCCTGCCCCCTGCTCATGTTCTCTCTCTCTCTCTCTCTCTGTCTCTCTCTCAAATAAATAAATCTTTAACAAAAAATAAAATAAAAACACTAATTCAAAAAGATATGCACCCCTACGTTTATTGCAGCATTATTTACAGTAGCCAAATTATGGAAGCAGCTCAAGCGTCCATTGATAGATCAATGAATAAAGAAGAGGTGGTATATATGTACAATGGAATATTACTCAGCCATAAAAAAGAATGAAATCTTACTATTTGAAGCAATGTGGTTGGATCTAGAGAGTATTATGCTAAGCAAAATAAGTCAGTCAGAGAAAGATAAGTACCATATGACTTCACACATATGTGGAATTTAAGAAACAAAACAAATAAAGGAAAAAAAATAGACCAAAAAGCAGACTCTTAACTATAGAGAACAACTGATGGTCACTCATATGTGGAATTTAAGAAACAAAACAAATAACGGAAAAAAAAATAGACCAAAAAGCAGACTTTTAACTATAGAGAAAAACTGATGGTTACCATATGAGAGGTGGGGTGGAGGATGAGTGAAATAGATGAAGAGAATTAAAAGAGTACACTTATCATGATGAGCACTGAGTAATTTATAGATTTTTTGAATCGCTATATTGTACACCTGAAACAAATATGACACTATATGTTAACTATACCAGAATTAAAATTTTTTAAAAATCTCATCGTCCATTGGGGAGGGTATGTGCTGTGGTAAGTGCTGTGAAATGTGTAAGCCTGATGATTCACAGACATGTACCCCTGGGGCAAATAATACATTATATGTTAATTTAAAAAAATCTCATTGTCATATATGAATACTACAGATAATTTGAATTTTTAAGCTAACAGTCCAGTGGAACAGAATAATGCCAATAATGTCAACTCTTTTGAGTTGAAAGATGGAAAGTACTGTAAGTCAAGCTTCGAAGGACATTACCTATACCTTGAATATTTTCTTAGTGATATAATGAGTTGTGAGGGAAAACAGATGCTGGATTGGGTAACCCCTCAGCTTCAGCCAGGCTTAAAAAAAATTTTTTTTTATATCTGATTTCAGTTTATTGTTTTAACATTATCATCTGTACACACTAAATTCATCATGTAAAGAAGACTTAGGATGTTCCTCTTTGTTATTAATCCCCAGTGTGTCCAAAGGCAAGAGTCAGAGAGGAACTGGCAAGTAAATTAAAGGCCTTGGATCAGTGTGTATAGGAAACTAAATGGTGGCAGTCCATCTATCAGCCACACCGTCTGGCAATTTCAGTGCAATTACACTAGGCTCAGGACACTAAATATAAAGTGTTATACAAACAGATTTGAAATGGATGAGATGGAAGCCCATAGCGCTTTTCTAGGATTAACACAACAGCCACTGTGAAGAGACAGAGAATCCCAGTGTATGTTTAATTTCCAAGAAATAGCAATTTGAACAGCAGCTCCACAATGTGATATAATAACATTATTTTCCATTTATCGTTCAAAACATAATGACTGCTTCCCAGGAGGGCAAAGATCTTTGTATAAGGGAAAGATTATTGTGATAAAGGCTGGAAAAGACAAGCTGAAAAAGGCAAAACAAGGTCATCTAAAAAGAAAACTTCAATTTGTGAAAAAGAAAATACTTAGTCTATATTGTATTATCCTTCTAAAAACTGTAATGGGTGCCTAGGGGAAGGAGTAAAAATGATGAGGAAAGAAGAAAGAATAATGTGAAAAACCACAGTCCCGATCCCACTGGAGAAATGTTGGTCCAGCTTGAGATAGATCTGAGTGATAGTAATTGATACTGAGACCCAGGAGATGTCACCCAATTTTCCATAACAAGGTTGCTAAGTTTTAAAGAATCTTCTCTTTGTCTTCCTTCCCCTTTCCATTTCCTTCCCTTTCCCCTTCCCTTCCCTTTCCCCTTCCCTTTCCTTCCCTTCCCTTCCCTTCCTTCCTTTTTTCCACCCTCCCTCCCTCCCTCCATCCTTCCTCTCTCTCTCTCTCTCTCTCTCTCTCTCTCTCTCCCCCTCCCTCCCTCCCTCCCTCCTTCCCTCTTTTCCTCCCTACCCTTGTTTCTTGAATAATGGAGTTCTCTTTACAGATGGAGGCCTAGGCATTTCTTCACCAGCTTCTCTTGAGTGATTTGTGTGGAAAGAGTCCAGTGCTAGATACCATAAGGCTGTGAAAACAAGATTTTGACTCTGCCCTCAGGGAACTTAACAGTTTTATAGGGGAGATGACCTACACTTAAAATAATATTTAAAATTTAGAAAATAGCAAACCTGACAATGTAACTCAGATAGAATGCCATGGAGGCTTAGAGTTAGGAAAGACTACTTGTCAGTGAAGATGTGAAAAGGATTTATGGGGAGTTCAGGAGGGTGTCCCAAGAAGAGTGAATAATAATTGTTTTTGGCTAGAACCTAGAGTATTATGTAACATTATTTCATGTGGTTGAAGTTCAGAGTTGGAAAAAATGGTCTCTGCTCTGGGGTAGATTAAAATGTTTGGGATTGACTGGAGCATGATTTAGTAGCTTTGAGCCTTTTGTAGCTTTGAGCTGGTTTAACTCTTTTAGGCTCCAGACCACTCTTCTCTTTTTTGTCTTGCTCAGAACTTAGCCTGGATTCATTTCATGTTGTGTCAGATCTCAGAACATCTCAGATATGTTTAGTTCTAAAAGATAGAAATTTGCTTAAAATAAAAAGAAAACCCTTGGATGACACATAATATAAGAAATTCAATTTAGTTTTAACATATTTGTATTAATGTTCAATAGAAGATTGGTTAGAGGCAAATGTATTAATATTTAATAACATCTGCTTTTTATGATACTGCATGCTCATAAATAATCACAGTGAAGAATTAGAGGGCACCTTACATTACATAATATGAAATATTTTTTTATTTTTTTTAATTTTATTTTTTCAGTGTTCCAAGATTCATTGTTCATGCATAATATGAAATATTTTAAAGAAAGTTAATTTTGAATTCTGCTTTAGGTTTTTACCATTTAGGTTGTGCTTAAATAATAATTCAATGCTCAGGAGACCCTTAAATCATTTGGATGTATATATTAAATATAAACATTCTCTAGCAATTTATAAAATTAGGGGAAAGTATCTAATCAACCCTAGGGCTCCTACCTTAGTGATTTAGTTACTTAATGTCCCTTAGCAACCTTGATCAAGTCTTGGTTTTCAATCATTATAAAAGGCACAGACTTTTCCCCTTTTCATGGGGGAAATAATAGTGAATATCTCCTCAATATCCCTCCTATTCTTCTTCCTCTTCTTTCCCTAACAAGTGCCAGATCTACTTCAGACCCTTATTATCTTTTCTTTGGTCTATAACAAGAACCTCCTAAATGGTCTCACTGCCTTCTGTTTCCTTTCTCTGTCATCCAGCCTACCTCCTGAGGACTAATCTTGCTAAAACAAAGCATGGATCATGTCATCTTCTTGCACAAAAGCCTTCCATAATTTTGCATTATAATCTGATCTAAGCTCAGATTCCTTGCCTTGATTTGCTAGGCAAATCAATCAAAATCTAGTTCCTTCATATATTTTATATGCTCTAGTCAAAGTCGATAACTTCTCTGTAAGCATTCCCACCTCTACACTTAAACACTTGGCTATTTGGAAAGTCCTCCCTATTATTTCTAGTTGCAGAAATCCTCATCATCCTACAAAGTCTGACCTTAGCAAGTGCTTTTACTCTAACTCTACTATGGCGCATCCCAGTCTAGCCAAGAGGAAGTTAAGTTCTTCCTCTGAATTCCCAGACTCTTTCTTTGAGTTACCCTTAGAGCAGTTATCACTGTCTGCCTTGCATTAGAGTGATTTGTCCTAAGCCACAAAATCCTTGAAGACCAAGATCACATCTTATCATCCCTGTATCTCCCACAGTACCTATCCCAGTGGCCTGCACATTGTTTTTGCCTAATAAATTCTGTTGCTTGGAAGATGTATTTAATGCAATACTGACTTGCCCAAAGGTTGAAGTTGCTATACATCTTATTGGGAGAAACTGGGGGCTTCTAATAATTTTGGTTACTCATCCTGAAACTCCTTACTCATTTTAGACCATATTTTAATGTAAAATATTTTAATTAGAGTTGATAAAACTGGACACAATATGAGAAGAGTGGCAGAAAAGGAAATGCTAAAGATTGTACTTGTGAATTTGTTGAGCTCAGGATAACGAAGCAGCATCTGTTCCAGAAATATCTACTAGTTAAGACCCAAGAAGTCAAACATACCTAACCATCCTGCATATCACATTTTTTCAGCAGGAGGTGCCAAGAAGAAAAGGAGCAATCTACCATCTGCTAAGCCATCTGTTTCATAAGACCTATTCCTTATTTAGTACCATCAGGGTTTTCATTTCTTTAAAAAAAAGATTAACATCATCAAAGACCCCCAAATAAGAGCATATGATAACATTATCTAATAGCCATCTCAGTTAGCAGCAGCTCTTATTTTTCTCAAAGTTGTTTTCCTATTGAATTATGTTCTTTACAATGTATAGAAAGAGCACAATCTATGAATCAGAAGTCTGGAGTCTGAATCCTAACTCGGTTTCCTACTAACTTGTCTAGGGCAGTTGCCTACATCTGACCTTAAACTTCTTCCCATGTAAATGGAAATAATATTGAGTGGGGGGGATGGGGTAATTGGGTGATGGGCACTAAGGAGGGAACTTAATGTAAGAGTACTGGGTGTTATATGCAACTCACGAATCACCAAACTCTACTTCTGAAACTAATAAGACACTATAAGTTAACTAATTAATAGGATTTAAATTTAAAAAAATGGAAATAATATTTACTTCACAGGACGGGAGCTAAAATATAAACCCCTTGAGAAAGCAAAAATCTTCATCTGTTTTGTACATTGATGCATCCAGGACATTATTTGGCACACAGAAGGTATTCAATAAATACTTGTTAATGTGGTAATATTGAAATAAAATTGATACCTATAAATATGCTTTAAAGACTATTATCCAAATAATAGACTCTTAGGATTAGAAGCATAAGTGTCACCTAATTTAGTTGCCTTGGTTTATAGATGAATAAAGTAAGAACCAGAAAGATTGACCTGTACAAGATGTTGCAACCACATGCTTGTAAAGCTAGCACAACAATCCAGGCTTCTCAAATTCTGTTTTAGTTCTCTACCATTGAGCCATGCCTTCTTTTTTTTTTTTAAGTCATATGATCAATTCATTACCTTAGTACACTGTTTTATAGACTTTAGTCTTGTGTGCACTACTTTATCTATTTTTGCAGTGTTTATGTACATTATTATTTCCTTACTATTCTTTAGATTGAGTTCAATCACTAAACTTGAATACTTTATCTGTATCTTGTCTCAACCAATAATGTCCATGAAATAATTTGTTGCACAAGTAATGTTTTCTCAACATATATTAAGATAAAAAACGCACACTTAAGTACCATCTAAAACTGTTTTGCCTATCTCCAGTAGTACATATTTCATATTCTTAGGGAAATACTGCCTAGAAATATCTGTGATGCATTATTGGCTCTATATGAATATTTTTCATAGAATAAAATAGCAAAGGAATTTTTAATACAGTCAACTCATGACTTTATATTAGAGGAGTATAGATAACTAAAAATATGAAATAATTAGAAATTTAGCTTACATTTTTTTCCTTCTTGTTCTGTCTTAGTGCAAATGGAGGGTAAGATCATTGTGCTATTGTAGTGGGTAGAAATTTCATAGCTACAAAGTTGGGTATGCAAAATGGAAATTTATTTTTTTATACTTAGTTCTTGAACCTCCATACCTGCTGTTGGTAGAGAATTTAACTAGTCATTGAGAGGTCAACATAAACACTCGGGAATTTTATCTCACCTTTTTTTTTTTTTTGAAATAAATACATCATCACTTAAGGGTCTTGTCCTTTCCCTTCCTCTTTCCTTCTTCCAGGAGGGACTCTTAAGTTCAGCTTAGGGTACAGTAGGTGTCATACTTGAGTTCAGGTTCTCTTTTTTTCCTTTCTCTCTTTGCAGCTTCCTTTCTTTTTAGTCCAAAGAGTTTTTTTGTTTTGTTTTGTTTTTTTGTCTTTTGTTTTTTAATATTTTTTCACGTGTGTAGGAAAATTAGGTTTCTACATTGTCATTCATTATTCCACATTATATGGTTTATTGTGTGTATGCTATGTGCTGAAACCATCAAGCTTTTATAGTCTTTTTGGGCTCAAAAACTACTTTTCTTTCTCCTAAGAGCCCACTTCTTGAAACAAAATCTTGATTTTCAAGGCTGTTAGCTCTGCTGTGGGCTTTTTGGAGGTAACAACCTGAACCGTAGAAATTCCTCATTGTAAATCATTCTTGTGATAATGTGTGTCTCTGGATGAAAGGGGGCAGGGTCACATACAGGGAAGTGGAGGAGAGGAGAGGCACATCAACTGACACCTAAAACTCTTGTTTCAATATATTATACATACAAATCCTTCATCTGTATATACACTTTAAACTATTACTTAATTATTTTTGTTTTTCGGGTAAAAATAATAGTAATCCCTAACTTTCTTTTTCAGTTCTCATTTTTAAAATCCTTTACTAAATTTGCTGTCTCTCTGTAGGAGCCTCATATTATATGGATACCACAGTTATAAAATAGAGTTAACATCTATACTTGTGTAGCCTTTTTAGTTTTGATTAGAAAAACCTTTCATATAAGTACCTCTAATTTTTTGCCATAATTCTATTAGGGAGATAGTATGAGTCACAAAGACAAGGAAATTGAAACCAAAGAAGTCTAATGATAAGGTAATAAGATAATTTTTCTTAAAAAGCATAATTATGAAACACATATATACATATTTATGGAGGACATGGAAAAATATAATTTTGTGGTTTTAAATCAATATTTGATTGATTAAAGTTATATATTACAAAATCTGGTTTTCATTAAGCCTTTAAGTTCAACTTACACTTTGCTATTATAATTTAAAGTCAAGCATTTTTTTTTCCCCCAAATACTTTTATTTTATTTTTTCAGTGTTACAAGATTCATTGTTTATGTACCACACCCAGTGCTCCATGCAATACGTGCCCTCCTCAATACCCACCACCAGGCTCGCCCATCCCCCTACCCCCTCC